>JAQPPZ010016901.1:0-634166 GCA_028583015.1 Wollemia nobilis | reverse complement strand
TTTCACTAATTTTGGGCATAATATCTTGCAGTATATTTGGTCCAGTTTCCTTGAGCCTAAAAAAACGTGTTTTCGTTGGTTATTGCTGCTTCAGAGGTTGTCTATATCTATGAATCCTAAAATTCCTATGACATGATCATTATGCAAGGTGCCAGAAACCATCAGTCATATATTTTTTGATTGATTCTTTGCAAAATAAATTTTGTGTTTATTTTATTTCAGCATTACTGGCTAGAATATAGATATTAACATGTACAAGCAATATATTTTGTTTGGTTACATTCATAATCTGCCAAGATGTTATAATTATTTCTGGTTATTGCTATCAATTGAGATATTATGGTATATTTGGTTGGCTAGAAATCAAGACATTTTTCAGGATTGTCAGAGGACTCTTACTGGGTCTCTTAGGAGACTCACAATTTTTAAAATTTCCCTTCAGGTGGCCCGATCGATGATATGTTACAAAGATAGGTTCTCTTAGCTATTTGATGCCTTCCAGGAGCAGGTTCATGGTGTTCGTGGTGTTGTGCCTTCTAGTACCACTTGTGGTGATGTTTATTTCAGTTTTGTCCAATTTTGTTTATGAATGTTCCAAATGAAATTTGATAATGTATGTAATTTACAAAATATGTAATGATTTTATAGTATGTATATGGCCTATATGGCTGTAACTGTTACTTTTTTTAGTCTTGTAGTTATGCTTTCAGTGCTCTATATGATCAGTAGTGTTATTAGGATATGTAGTGGTTGTTGTTGTTAGTCCTTAGCTCTGTAAGTGATGGTTCTCTGATAAGACTTGTTCGCCTTTTGGCATTGATTGTAATATTTTCTTATTATTAATATAATGTGCAAGATTTTCAATTTAAATCCCATGCATCCTTTTAATATTAATAACAATTATAGAGTCCTCTCAATTGAAATGTGTCTCCATCCTTTTTCCATCACTATATTTATCCCTAAAATAAGTATTGTAGCCTAAATAAGTGATTGGTTCAAGTTTGATATGATTATGTTTAGGTGAGGAGAATTTTAGCTTCAATATCCTAAAATTCAAACCTTTGTGAGCTTTCCTAGGTTTTCCTTTGGAACTTCCATTAAAATTAAATTTGACAAGCTGGAATTTTGATCATTTTAATTTTACCATGAGTTAATATAGATTTGTTGTATTAACTTTGGTGTTGTAGGTCTTGTATGAATCTTTAAATCTTGCAGCTAAATTACTAGCATATGTGTTTCCATATGTAAGACTTCCTATAAAGAATACCATGGCTTTAAACATTCTAAAAGATAAGCAAAGCTATGAATCCAAACTTGAATATGATTTTAATATTTATTTTTAAATGATTTATAATTTCATTCAAGTAATACATTTCAAAAAGCAAACATGAGACTTGATTGTTGAATCTATTTGCCACAAAATAAATGCTCTTACATTCATATCCTTTCTATCTCTTTCAACACATTCGTCAAGATCCATTGTCTTATCTTATATTATACTGAATACCAAAAATCTACTATTTATAAAATTAATGCTATACGCATCTTCCATGTTATGATATTTATTGTTTGGACCATGCTTAAAGCAATATATATAGAGAGAGAGTCCAAGAACCATAAAAAAATATCCTTTATTATTTGCCTTAGATTTAATCTTCTTATATCCAAGTCACTAGAGTAATATAAGTTTTTAAAGTACAACTTATGAGAGAAAGGAATGATAATCAGATCATTCCAAGTTGCAAGGATCTCAAGTGTTAACAGAACACCACATTCAACCAAAACAAGAATTTGAAAATAAATTGATAGCATGAGATTACAAATGGATATGCAAAACAATGAGCAACAATATCAAATATTATGCCTGAAAAATGAACACAAGTACACTTAATGTTGCTTGCTTATAAAGGCAAGGATGATTAACCATAGTCGTAGGATAAAGATAAGGATAAATATACACCATATGAAAGGAATATGTGATATGGTCCATAGATCTGTAACTGCTATGGGGAGAAAGAATCTCAACCCTTCAAATATACCTAGAAATATACCCATAACACCTACAAATAGTCAAACCTAAAAATATCCCCTTAATGTCTAAGAAGTAAATATGTAACATCTCATAATACCTAAATAAGATAAATGAAATATCCATACATATGTGTGTGGGGAAAATATATGGAATAACTAAATAAAATAAAAATAAATTACTTAAGTGAAAATGAGCTAAGGTAAACAACCTACTTTAACACCCCCCCTCAAGTGAAGCTAGGTATAAAAAAATAAAGGGGTATATCTACAGTATGAGTCTTGGTAACAAGGTCTGATCAGGTACTCATGTACAATGTGTATCCAAAAGCTCTCGAACCATAAGTGGTAAAAAAACCATCCTACTAGAAAGAGAAGAAGTAAGAATGGAGCTACGCAGTGCTCCCAACACCCCCTTAGGATGAAGAGCTCCATGAAGAATTCCTATGAAGAAGTGGATGCCTTTGCAATGAATAATATGTCTCCCACAAGGAATAAAGTAGCCATGAAGCGTCTGTTGAATGTCTTCCCACTTCAACTGAGTGTGAGAATATGGGAATAAAATATAGAATGATTATATAGAATCCTTCAAACTGAGCTGAAGTGAAGAATATATCACCAAGAAATTATGAAATGAATCTCCAAGAATGTAGAAGCCCAAACCAACACCAAAAATAGGGTAGAATACAGTCTCAATCAACATTCAAAAGATTAATGTGCACAAAACCACGAGTGTGCAAAAGTGGAAGAGATGTGTTAAGAGCATCCATGAAGGAAGAATCACGAATGTTCTACTGCATAAGTGATGAAGAGCCCATGGAAGCAACAAGATAAAGACGTGGAGGCTTAGAAGCCTCGAAAGAATCAACATGGTCCTCAGGATCTCCAAGTGAGATTTCAATCGAAGACAAAATATTTGTATCCATCTCCTGTAGGAGTACATCATCCAATGTGAATGAAATAGGAGAAGAAAATGGTGGACAAGTTGGCTCACTCAAAGAAGGAGGGTACACCAGAAAAGGGTCCACAAAGGAAGAAGTACATGTAGGAGATACAATGTATATATCATTATCAAATAAATGAGTGAGCTCCTCATACATGTCAAGAAAAATACATATGCGACTCTTAATGAAGAGAGAGACAACACCATCCAAGAAGTCATTTGTATCTAAGGATGTAACATGCCATGAAATCTCTATTGTATATGTTGCAACATCAACATGATCATCCACATAAAACAAGTGTGGAGATGTGTCCTGTAAAATATCTGAAGTAGGTATTGTAGCATCAAGCTCATCATCTAAAACATCATGAGATAGTGATTCCAAAAATAAATATGCAATATCAAAACTGACATCCTCCATGTAAGAAATTGTAAGAGAATGTACCTTGGGTAAAAACTTTATTTTCAACATACAATAAGCAAGGTGAGGTGTGTTCTTGTGAACTTCAATAAATTTTTGAAGCTCCCCATAAATTGAATAATAAAGCATGCTAGAGATCCTTAAATTATTCATGAACCATATCCTATACTCCTCATCCTTTACAATTGGTTTGGGTTTTGGAGTTATGAACAATGGATACAAACCTTTACTTTGACATAATGAACAAAGTTATTGATGGCATAGGAAGCCAATAGATTTGTGATTATCTTCTACTTAAATATTCAGACGAATAAGGATCTAGGCTACTGGTTGTTGCTCAAGAGAGTTCTATCATTTGAGTAATAATTGTACAAGAGGAATCCTTAGTACTACATTATCATTTAAACAAAGAGATTTTGTTGATTAATTGATGTGTTATATTAATTAACTAGTTGTATAATTGGACCCATCGTACATTTGAAAGTTGTTAAAAATCATACATTTAGACCATTGTACGATGGATATTATTGTACAATGAGCTTGATTGTATAAATAAAATAGTCATACAATAATAAAGACATCATTGTATGAGAGAAATGGTCATATAATGATGGTAGCTATTGTACAAATAATGTAGGTAATATCATCATAAGATATCATCTCACCAAATACTAGGAAATTTTCTTATCATTTGAACCTTATGGATGACACATATGACTAATATACATCTGGTGGCAGTAGGTTGAATTCATCATTTGCTACTTGAGAAAGTTTCCCATAGGACTCCCTTCTCTTGTTTGCATCATTTAGTATTAGATTGATTTATGATACATATTAGAGGAAGATGATATAATTGGGAAGAGAAAGGCCATAGGGACCTGTTGAGTGGTATTTTCACCCAATTGTGAAAGTACACTCTTCCTTAGGATTTGGGTTCCAAATCCCCTCTTGCAAAGAAGTTAAACAAACAACTTCTCCAAGGTCTCCGCTATATTTAGCATTTTGCATGTGTATTAGTAATCTCAAATAAATATATTCATTTTAAATGCTTGGAACACCTTAGTGATTGCAAGTAACTGTAAACAAGGGGCAATGTTGGTTTATTTTACCATGAAACTTTAGTGATTGTTCATTGAACCAAAATAAAGCAAATGTGAGTTGGCCCTCATATGACCACGATGTAGTGCCTTAATTCCTTTTATCTTGAGAGTTTTAAGGTAGATTTTATCTTCTTTATTAAGTCCAAATATGGCTTCTTATCATGAAGATAAAGATAGCTTTCAATATGATCGATAAACTATCCCTCTTTGGTGAAATGAATTTTCACAAAGAAGCAATAATTTATGGCCTTGGATAAAGGGCTTTAAATGTCACTTTAACTTATCCCTCTTAAATGAAATCAAATTTTCATCAAGATGAACAATTAAGTGCTTTGAAGAAAAGACCTTCAATGTAATACTCAAATTACCCCTCTTTCGTAAAATTAGAATTTTTATGAAGAGAGGGTAATTTTAGGCTCAAAATGGAAATTTGTGAAAATGCCATAAAACATAACTCCTTCAATGAAATTGGAATTTTCATGAAGGGAATGTCATCATAGGCTCATGAGTGCAAAACAAAACTGAAAAAATGAAATTTGACCTTAAAATGGAAATTTTCTATTTTCGGATTTTTTAAAATCTGTAATAAAACAACAACTTCGATGAATTTTTAAAAATACTAAACAACTCCGAAAATGAAATTTCAAAGTGCGTATTGGAAGTCTGAAGTATAACCTACGCAATGGTGAAATTATTTTTGGATTTTGAAATTTTTTAAATGTTTATTTTAATGCCTGAAAATTAAAAAAAATTAAAATTTCTGGAAAAATAAAATGCAAAAAAAGTTGAAAGAATGAAATGCAGAAAATGAAATACAAGATACATTCAGTTTGATGCTATCCTATTCCGACAAAACCGAAGATGTGAGGTTTTCATGCATGCAACCTAACCTATTGGACTTGCAAAACAAGCACAATCCGGATAAGCTAAGTGCTGGCTCCTAGGGTTTTAAATGAGATTTTTCAGATTTAAACATTAGCATGAAGCAACCAAGAAACTTGCATAAACTCCATTTACAAGCCTAAAATCTGAAAAGGAAAAAAAATAGACATTTAATCTTGCATGCAGAAAATAACTCCTCCTTTCTTGCCCATAAAATGCAACTTTCTGAAAATTTCTGCATTAAAAAAATGTTCATTAACAATAGCAGAATTTCTGGTTTTCCCAAACCAGTCCATGTGGAAGGAAAATATCCATGAAGAAAACCCAGTGCCAAGGCCTTGCCTTCATTCCTGCAATCTTCTCTGAAAAGTTTCCAACCCCTTGTTCCTCATTTTGATGGAGTATTTAAAGTTTCCAATAAACCTCTTCTTTCTTGTTTTATTTCTCCTTGTTGATTTTTTTATTTTATTTTTTTCTATTAATCTTCTTTTACTTAAAAATATTTATTTTTTTTACTCTTGGTTTCCACCTTACCTGCACATAAAACAAATATAGGTGAATTAGCTTTAAAAAACAAACTTTAAAAACAAAATAAATTATACTAAAAACATAAAGTTAAACTATAAAAAAAAAACTTTAAATTTAAACTATTTTAAAACATATGGTGAAAGCCATGTGCTTCATTCACTACTTTTTATTTTTATTTATATTTTATTGTTTTTACTTTTTTTTTTTTAACTTACTTTATATATATATATATATATATATATATATATATATATATTCTTTTCACTTTTAAATTTTTTTATTTGTTTATATATATAAAAAATATATATAAACTTGTTTTTTTTTCTTTTTAGATTCAAAAAGCTTTATTTAATTATTATTTTTTTTACTTGCTTTCTCTTTTATTTTAAATTTGATTTAATTAATTTTAAATGTTTGAATTGATTTAATTCAAAACATTAAAATTAACTAAAACAATAATAATAAAAATAATAATAATAAGGACGAACTTAACCAATCCACTAGACACTCAAAATGAAACGAAAACACCCAAATACCAAAAATAAAAAGGTGGGTCCCCAATTTTGGGGTACGTTGTGGAGCAGCCACAACAAATGGCGACTCTGTTGGGAAATGCTCCTGAGCATTTCGGTGAGAACCCAACTTGAAAACCTTCAAAACTCAAACACAAGCGTCAGCAAATATCCAAAGAATGAAACTAGACGAGAAATACATGAAGCATTAGAATTATTCAGCGTCAGCTCAATGTGTGCGGTGTGATTCATTCCTTATCGTTTGAAATTGATCAACATTCCATTGTCAGTTTTACCTGAATGCATATGTGAGGTTATGAATGATTTGTTCAGGATTTAATGTATGGCAAATATGCTAGAGATATAACAACCTGCTTTGCAAAGGCTCAAACTTTCTAGTACCATGAACAAACATATTAAAACTGTCAAACCCTCTTAGGACCAAATATGTGTGTACTGAATTAATTTACTAGATCCCAAAGTTGGTTATGTGTCACTACCATCTTGAACCCATGTGCAAGTGTAAGTGAAATCAGAGCTTTGGGGAATAGGATTCCCAACCTAAGCGAGATGGGAATTTAACCCTATCCTTACTACTCTGATCCGGAGTTCATTACCTCATCTTGAACAAAATGATTTAACCTGTTATGGATGAAACTGTCAGGCTAGCCTATCCGTTTGAGCAATCGATGGTCTTGCTTTTAGACAAGACATGTTGCCACGCATGAGCATACTCCACTGCCATTCAGCGTCTATAGCCCCGGTGGAGATTAACCCCATAATCCATGATTTGGCTTTACTTTTGATTTCTTGGACCTTGGGGATGACTACCCATCCTTGCAAGGGACATGTAGTACGATCCTTCCAATCCAATATTAATGATGAAATGATAAATATTTGCTTTGGAATTTCAAGTTCTTGAGTGGGCAAAATAGAAGCTTTGGGGAATCGGATTCTCAACCTAAGCGAGATGAGAATTAGACCCTATCCTTACTACTCCATGAAGGTCAAATCAGAGCTTTGGGGAATTGGATCCTCAACCTAAGTTCGATGAGGATTTAACCCTATCCTTACTACTCCGATTTTAGGCTTTAAGCATTATGGGAGTGGTAAAAACCACTGTTTTAAGGATTATGTTGCATGATAGGACAGACACGAAATACTCCTTTCGCCTCACCTTTTCTTCCAAGTATGGTTTTGACCATTTTGCTCAAGATCCTCTTTAATATGCGTAGAATGTGCTTGGTTCAAGATAGTTCGGGCATCATTTCCCAACCTTAGGATCCTTTTAATATATGTTATGTAATAACCCTAAGAGGATTCGACACCTTTTCAATGATTGTACTTGAAATGAAGATGCAACTGAGATGAAATGTATATGCAATGTGGAATGTAACATGAGATATGGATGAATGCATTGCTCTTTTTGAAATGCGGATGGAGTATATCACCTACTTTACCATAATGTGTAAAACTGACAACTTCATGCATCACAAGTTCCAAACGATATTCTTTAATGTGTTTGCGATACTCGTGGAGCTTTCTGCAATACAATTTCGATGTTTCATATTCTCCTAGTCTTAGTCAACATTCATAAGGACATAAGTTGACATCTCGCTTTTTTTTTTTTTTTCAAAACAAACCAAAAATGTCCAAAGGACCAACACACAAAACTTAAAACCAAAACTGAAATGCAAACCCAACATCAAAAACCAAAAAATTATATACAAATGTACAATATGGTACAAGATGATGCAAAGCTTGGACTATCACTTTCCCGGATCCCAAACATGATTAGAACATTTCAAAAGACATATGACACAATAGGTATGCCAAATGTTGTAGGAATCCAACAACAATAAGATCAAACCAAGCAATGCAAAAAAATTCAACTTGCCTCTCTCACCCCACCAATTTGATTTAGTGTCATTAGTACTCTCATAGGTGAGATTCAAATCATCAAATTGATTAGACAATATTTGATCTTCAATTTCATCTCGTCTATTCTTTAAGGTATAAATTTCATAATTCCATTCATGATTTAGAACTAGGCTTTCTTTATTCAAAATGAAATTTTGTAAGCAAGAGCCTATTTCTAAAAATTTCAAAGCTAATTCATTTTCCATGTTCTTAGGCCAATTAAAATTGTGCAACAATTCACAAGCCTCTAGGATATTTACCTAAATTGGGATCATTAGGAGTTTTTATCCTAGGTTCAAGAATTAATTGTTGATGAATTTGATTTAGCAATTTAAATGCATCAAGCTCCTTTTCATTCATTAAAGTAATGTTATCAAAGGTGTGGTTAGAAATTAATCCTTGTTCTTCATTCACCTTCAATGGCATTTCATCATAATGTAGCACTTGTTCTTTCTCCATGATTTGTTTATCAAAGGCACCAAACTTAGGTACCCAATTGAACACATGTCCATCCCTTTCAAACCATAAGTCTTGTCTATCTAGGGGTGGGTTAACTAACATATTTCCATGATCAATCACTTGGGTTGTTTTGGGTAACGTGGGATTTTCAATTGGATCATCAATGATATCAAACCCAAATGATTTAGGTTTTGTAATTTTCTCATTTTGAAATGGCATAATCGTTGTAGCACAAGTAAGTGGATCAAGATTTTCAACTTCTTTTCCTTCAAAGGAATCTAAAGCAAGTGACTCTCTTTCTTGATTCATGGTTGTAGAATCCTTATCATGTTCCAAAATTTGATGAGATTCGAATTCCTCTTCCAAAACTTTCTCAAATTGTACAGGATTTATAGTATCCTCATGTGAGGAAGCAATTGAGTTATCCCGCATATTAATTGACACAACAAGTTTGTTAGAAGATTCAGATTGATAATATTCTTCCCATTTCTTCCATGAATCATAGTAATCATCTTCCAAGTTCAAGTTGTGACGTTCAAGTATTTCTTCTTCATCTTCTGATTCATCAACCTGTTTCTCATCCAATTCATCTTCACCTTCCTTAGATGGTCCCGTTATTTCCAAAAGTGGGTTATTTCTTGAATTCAAATTGGTAAAGCTATCATAATCCAAATTTGTAACCCATGATTCAATTTTATCACAATTTGGAAGGTGTGGATCCTCTTGGTCATCACTTTCGAGAGCATCATCCAAAGTGTCTTTCGAGAACAAGTGGTGAAATTCGATTATGTCTTCAACTTCATTTGTTGATTTTATTTCAAATTCATTTTCAGCCACTTGTGATGACTTAGGAGCTTCTACAATGGGATCAATTTTTGAATTCCGTGTCATATAGTTGCTCCAATCCTTTGCAAGTACATCTGCCCAAATCATATCCACATAAGTTTGTTCATCCAAATCCTCCTTTTTGGGTAATGATTCTGGATATTTATTTTCCAAAACAAGATGGTGATTATTTGATTCCAACTTCTTGTTACCCATCCATAGAATTTCTTCTCCAAAATCTTCATGCTCTTCAAGACATTTCGAATAGGTATTTACTTCAACGTGAGTCACCTCAAAATCTCTTGTATCACTTGAAGAAGCATAACATGAAACATCATTAAGATCGGCATTATGAATTTTCTTCCTAGGATGATTTGGATGCATACATTGATGTGCTCGTTTTTGTGGTGGAACATGCCTACATACCTTCTTAACCACTTTCTTTTGCTCTTTTACTTTCGATACGAACTCTTTGGGTTGAGTGGTAGAAGTAGTAGGATTAGTTGGATTGATATCCATGGACAAAGCTTGAACATTTGTTGCAATAGTTCCATGAGTGACCACATGATTCTCTAATTGAGGCATAGTTGGATGGATGGAAGTACTTGTATAAGCACATGTGGGAGCATAAGTTGGTATGGTAGGATAAAGTTGATTGTAGGGAAAAACATTTGATATCAAATTTTGTTGTGCCCATGCTTGATTTACCATCGAGGTTTGATTGCAAGCCCCTAGTTGTCCTACCATAGTTGATTGCTCCATTCCATAACCTTGTGGCCTCAATTGTTGATCTACAATCATAGCTTCTGTGTAGGCCGATGCAAGATCAGTAACCAAGGGATTCATCCTAACAAATATGGCAAACAATGGATCCAATGCTCGAAAGTATATTTGAAGAGCACCCCTTTCCTCAATAGTATAGGGAGAAATTAATCTCGCATGAAGCTTTCGAAACCTCAAGTTGAAACTTCTCACTGGCTCATTAGGTTCTCTTTTGCAAGAAGCAAATTGTTGAAATATCGTGAGAGGATCAATGAACAACCTAAATTGATTGATAAATTCATCTTTCAATTGAGTCCAAGATGTAATAGAACCAGTGGGTAAATTGATGTACCAATCATATGCCACCTCATCTAGGGTTCCAGGAAACATTCTACATGCCACATCCTCATGTTCGACATTCCATCTAACTAGGATATCCACATAGGCTTGAATATGTTCCTCGGCTAATGTTGGACCATTGTGTTTAAACTTGGGCAAATGTTTTTCTACGTTCTTGGGTAAATCATGAGAATCTCCACTAATGTTCAAAGGATTAACATGTATCCCATACAACGTTCCTGCACTTGTAGCCATTAATGAAACTCAAAGAATAACTTCAAAACCAATTTGTTAGTCATGAATAAAAGAAGGAACCATGACAAAGCAATATTCTAAAAATGTAAATTAGTTTCTGATTCACCAGATCGCATATGCGCAAGTGAAGAGCATACTCCTAGTGTTGTAGGCTTTCTGATTCACAAGATCGCATTACACGCAAGTGAAGAGCATAATACCGACAACAAATACATTTTAGACAAAATAATTCCTTACAAATAAGCATGAAATGACTAGCAAATATCAAACATGTAACGTGTGAATAATCATGTTAGCATCAACCAAGAGATGTATCCATTAAAATCAAATGAAAGTAATTGCATGGAGACAACCTCGTTAGTCAAGACCAAATTTTTTCAAAATCAAATCAAAACACATTATTCCTGTATGAACAATCAAAAACGTTAGAACAATGCATAGCAATTTATGTCCTCCTTTTAACACTACAAGGTTGTATTGTTAAAAGAGGGCTAAAGATAATAATCAATAGGGCATGAAATATTCAAAATTTAAATCCCTATAGCATTTAAATCACACTGAAATAAACCAATTCAGGCCCTCCTTCTAGCGCCAAAATGTTGAGTGGTATTTTCACCCAATTGTGAAAGTACACTCTTCCTTAGGATTTGGGTTCCAAATCCCCTCTTGCAAAGAAGTTAAACAAACAACTTCTCCAAGGTCTCCGCTATATTAGCATTTGCATGTGTATTAGTAATCTCAAATAAATATATTCATTTTAAATGCTTGGAACACCTTAGTGATTGCAAGTAACTGTAAACAAGGGGCAATGTTGGTTTATTTTACCATGAAACTTTAGTGATTGTTCATTGAACCAAAATAAAGCAAATGTGAGTTGGCCCTCATATGACCACGATGTAGTGCCTTAATTCCTTTTATCTTGAGAGTTTTAAGGTAGATTTTATCTTCTTTATTAAGTCCAAATATGGCTTCTTATCATGAAGATAAAGATAGCTTTCAATATGATCGATAAACTATCCCTCTTTGGTGAAATGAATTTTCACAAAGAAGCAATAATTTATGGCCTTGGATAAAGGGCTTTAAATGTCACTTTAACTTATCCCTCTTAAATGAAATCAAATTTTCATCAAGATGAACAATTAAGTGCTTTGAGGAAAAGACCTTCAATGTAATACTCAAATTACCCCTCTTTCGTAAAATTAGAATTTTTATGAAGAGAGGGTAATTTTAGGCTCAAAATGGAAATTTGTGAAAATGCCATAAAACATAACTCCTTCAATGAAATTGGAATTTTCATGAAGGGAATGTCATCATAGGCTCATGAGTGCAAAACAAAACTGAAAAAATGAAATTTGACCTTAAAATGGAAATTTTCTATTTTCGGATTTTTTAAAATCTGTAATAAAACAACAACTTCGATGAATTTTTAAAAATACTAAACAACTCCGAAAATGAAATTTCAAAGTGCGTATTGGAAGTCTGAAGTATAACCTACGCAATGGTGAAATTATTTTTAGATTTTGAAATTTTTTAAATGTTTATTTTAATGCCTTAAAAAAAGTTAAAATTTTTGGAAAATAAAATGCAGAAAAAGTTGAAAATTGAAATGCAGAAAATTGAAACATAAAATGCATTCAGTTTGATGCTATCCTATTTCGACAAAACCGAAGATGTGAGGTTTTCATGCATGCAACCTAACCTATTGGACTTGCAAAACAAGCACAATCCGGATAAGCTAAGTGCTGGCTCCTAGGGTTTTAAATGAGATTTTTCAGATTTAAACATTAGCATGAAGCAACCAAGAAACTTGCATAAACTCCATTTACAAGCCTAAAATCTGAAAAGGAAAAAAATAGACATTTAATCTTGCATGCAGAAAATAACTCCTCCTTTCTTGCCCATAAAATGCAACTTTCTAAAAATTTCTGCATTAAAAAAAATGTTCATTAACAATGGCAAAAATCTGGTTTTCTCAAAGAACCAGTCCAATGTGGAAGGAAAAATATCCATGAAAAACCCAGTGCCAAGGCCTTGCCTTCATTCCTGCAATCTTCTCTGAAAAGTTTCCAACCCCTTGTTCCTCATCCTTCAATGCATTTTTAAAACTTCGAAAAAACTCTTCTTTCTTGTTCGTTCCATTCCTCTCCTATGTTGAAAAACTGTTCATTTTAGTTGTCCGTTCATTTCTCCCAATTGTCACGACGCCTTTTCTCATTACCCTTGGCAATGCTTCCTTTCCCCATAAGTGCCTTGGTAACGAATATCAAATGAGAGTTTTATTGTTTTGTCTTTATTCCACGTGTTTCCACCTTACCATGGGCCTTTGTTTTATTAAAGACCCTACACCTCCTCTTGGTTTCCACCTTACCTGCACATAAAACAAAATAGGTGAATTAGCTTTAAAAAACAAACTCTAAAAACAAAATAAATCAAACTAAAAACATAAAGTTAAACTATTAAAAAAAAACTTTAAATTTAAACTATTTTAACACCTAAACTAAAACGTGGCCTGAAGCCGCTCACACTACTTTTTATTTTTATTTATATTTTATTGTTTTTACTTTTTTTTTTTTACTTACTTTATATATATATATATATATATATATATATATTCTTTTCACTTTTAAATTTTTTTATTTGTTTATATATATAAAAAATATATATAAACTTGTTTTTTTTTCTTTTTAGATTCAAAAAGCTTTATTTAATTATTATTTTTTTTACTTGCTTTCTCTTTTATTTTAAATTTGATTTAATTAATTTTAAATGTTTGAATTGATTTAATTCAAAGCATTAAAATTAACTAAAAACAATAATAATAATAAAAATAATAATAAGGACGAACTTAACCAATCCACTAGACACTCAAAATGAAACGAAAACACCCAAATACCAAAAATAAAAAGGTGGGTCCCCAATTTTGGGGTACGTTGTGGAGCAGCCACAACAGGACCCCCATCCATAGATATAGTCGAAATGCTAAGGAGGAACACTAGTTTACTTTATGCAATCAGAAGTACCCAAATTAGGAGCATTCAAGTAGAAAACATTACTAATAGTGAATATGAAGAAGTTGATCAACAAGAAGCTCACAATGAAGAGCAAGAGGAAGGACCAAAGGAATGCTTAATTTAGGTAATCTTATATATGGGATGAAAACTAAAGATGGATAATCCTATATATAATATAAATTTAAACTAAAGAATTTATTGATTAGATAAAATACATGGAGATATTTTTTGACTATATGTCTATGGAGGATCCAAATGGGTCAAATTTGCATGCACACAGTTAAAGGGACGTGGTTTGATTTGGTGGGATCATGTCCAAACAAAGAAAAAATGAAAAGGTAAGGATAGAATAAGAACATGGGTCAATTTTATAGCCAAATTGAAGGCTAAATTTCTACTTATTAATTATTAGATCGAGTTGTTTAGAAGACTATAAAAACTCAAGCAAAAGGATTTGGGATTGAAAAGATATACTGAAGAATTCTATAAATTGACCATAAGAGCCAACCATATTAAAGATGATGAGGTTAATATTACGCGATACATAAATGGACTAAGGTTATCCATATAGGATGAAGTTGTGATGCTTCAAAATAGGAGATTTGAAGAAGCATGTCAATATGCACTCAATGTGTATGAAAAGTTGACTCACAAGTAACAAAACAATTCCAAAGAAGAAGAAAAGTAGAGGGTAACATTTTCAAGGAGAAGCTAGTACTTCTCAAAGTGATTTCAACCAAAGTACCTAAGAAAAGGGTGAATCATCAAGAGGACAAGGTGAATTTGGTAGAGGTAGAGGACATGGTTTTACTGGCAAGTGCTACATATGCTTGGAATAAGGACAAAGAGCATATGAGTATCCTCAAGCACAATACCTAGAGGGTATGAAAAGTAAGCCTATAACTAGATTATCCAAGTATATGAAGAAAATATTGCTTTGTCGAAGTATAGGAGGTATCAAAACAAAGAGAGTCACTTATGATGAAAAGGGTATTATTAAAACCGATAAAGAAGATGCATGAACCTAAGCAAATAAGGAACCTATTTAGGATGATTTGTAAATCTAGAGAAAAAATGTTCTAAGATGATTATGGGTAGTAGGAGTATGGATAATCTAGTGTCGATAAAGAAGATAAAAAACTTGGATTAAATAAGATTGAACATTGAAATCCAGATAGAGTCCAATGGTTGCAAAGAGAGATTAATATAATGGGTTTGGAAAGGGAGGAAAAGAATGAAAAGGAAAAGGTTAGAAGAGAAGTCTCGATGATATTAGTTTGATATGGCTGGTATAGAGAGATTAATATAAAGTGTTCCATTTTCTAAATTTTGGATAATAAATTTATATTACCCAAATAATATAGTGCTTATCAAAATTGATATATTATAATAGAATGGTGGATTCCCTTTTGAGGATTATGTTGTATGCATTAATCAAGAACAAGGGGTTAAAACTAGAAGTAGAATAAAAGATATTATTGAAGAATCCAAAGTCATATAAGAAGCATATTAAAAGTAAACTAAGCTATGTACAAACACTATAGTATTGAGAAGAGGATGACCATATTTGCATTTAAAATAAAAGAGGCCCATGCTCTTTGTACAAAATAACACATAAAAGGAGGGTGTAGAAAATATACCAAGTAAAACTTCACTAGCTAGCATCCCACAAGAAAAAGGATAAGAAATTCATGAGATTTTTTTTTTATTAAGGTAATAGGGGTTTTTGGGTCCCCAAACCCTTACACCTAGCTAAAAAAAGTATTACAATATGGTGTAACAACCTATCCAAAACCAAACTACTAACATCAATTGAACCTTAGGATACAACGAGTTGTTCAACTTAAACAAAAACACCCTTAGAAACAAAATGCTCCTATTGGAGGCATTACTAACACAATACATAGTCCAAACATAATAATAAAACCATAATAGACACAAACAACACTAAAGGATAAAATAATCCAACACCAAAACAAGATAGTAAGACCATAATAGTAGCATAATACATAAGTAACTTAGCCAACCCATTTTAGATAATTAAGGGCATCTAGCGCATCTTTTGATCTAACTTGTGTAACTCCATTTTTCTAGCATGGAAAGTATACTTCAATCTATCAGATGGGAATCAAGTGACTAGTTCATTGGGTCTATTCACCTCATGCTGCTCCAACAGGTGTTTATCCCTTGGATGATCCTTTAGTGTAATTTCATCAAATTTGGAGAGAAATATAATACCAATCCTATTTTCCCTGAGTCTAGCTCCCAAATTTACCATCTAATCCTCTATTTGATTTCCTTCATGGTAGATATGCTATATTTTTACTTGCCTAAGCTTCTCTAGGTTTAGTTGACTCTCCAAAATTAGTTTAGCAATAGAAAAACTAGCCTCATGTTTCTCCTTTAGATCCTTGATTATGTTTAACGAGTCTCCTTCAATTATCACATTCGTATCCCCTATTTGTAAAATATACTTAGTTCCCAACAATAAGGATCTAGTCTCTATAAAGTGGTTCATCCGATTCTCCAATGGATTATTATAGGCTATTAGGAAGGTAGTTATATAGTCTCTCAATGTATATACAATCATATATAGAGAGACTATCTTATTCCATGTATCGACATGTATATAGGAAGGGTAGGTATATAGAAAGGTTTGGTATATTGGATTAGGAGTATATTGAAAGGGGGACTATTTAGGAGTCATAAGGAACCCTCACCCTGCAAAAAATAAAAGTTCATTCATTCTTCAAACTACTCAAGGGTTTAAATTTTAGACCTTGGAAGACTATGATGAGAACCACATTGGTACTTGAGAAACTCAGAGACATTACCACTAACACATTCACTTGAACTAAAGAAGATAAATATGTCCAATAAAGATGATGTAGATTCTAAAGCATTGATGATCATCACCCTTTCCATAGTAGATATTATCCAACCACACATTTGTGAAGGACAAACATCCAATGAGGCATTATACACTCTTTCTACCATCTATGAAGGGAAGAATGAATCAACAATACTTCATATTTATTCTCAACTCCATACATTGATAGCTAATGATGGTGAAAGCATTGAGGTTTTTGGACACTAAGTTGAAGATTTGAAATCTATATTAATGACATGGGTGAAATAGTGGAAGATAAGCTCTTAGTACCCATTATACTTTGATCTCTACTAGATTTAGTTTTGGTGTTGATCACTTCCTTATAAGTCTTAAATAGGAAGGTGTCATTTGATGAGTTGATGAATATTATTCAATAGGAAGAAGCAATCGATAAGTTGAGCAACAAGTTAAAAAATACGCTCATTATCAACATAGAAATTTGGGAGAAAATGCCACATAAAGGTCCTTACCCATCATCATAATCAACATAGAAACAACCTCATAAATAGAAGAGATACTTCCATATTTGTGATAAAGGACACAACAAAAAATTAGTATAACTCAATATCTCAAGGAGATCAAGCCCAACAACCACATGAAAAAATGCCATAGGATAAACCATGCCACAAGAAAAATTGACAGGGGTATGTTATAGATGAAGAATTAGCTTCAAAATCATAACAAACACTTAAGGTGCTAATTCCCAAGGAAAAGATTATACCAAAGGATGATGTTTGGTAAATTGATTCAGGTGCTTGCAAGTACATAACCAAGGAGAAAAATATGGTTTGACTTATTATGACCCAAAGATGGGAAACTAGTCATCATTGTAGGTGATAAAACCTATCAAGTCATAGAAGTGGGAGATATTCCTACCAATCTTGTTGGAATGCACCATTGAAAATGTACTATTTGTAACTAGATTGATAAAAAGTCTATTGTCTGTACCACAAGTTTTAGATCATAACATGGTGGTTAAATTTTGAGTTGTTGATGGCAACATGCAGTATTTTATCACAAAATATAGAAAGAATGTGGCAACACATTCCTACAAGAATGGCTTATTTTCATTCAATGTCATATCCTTTCCTAGTATTGCACTACCAACAACAATAATATATGCTACCTCTCTTTGGCATAGGAGATATCGTCATCTAAGTCTAGGATACTTACTCCAATCAAGTAAGCATCACACGGTGTTCGGTATGCCAAACCTTTCACCAAAATTGCCAATATATTTAGGCTATTTAGCAAGGAGAAAACATCAAGTACATTTTTAGTTTAGCACTCATAGAGCCAAATGACCTTTGTATGTGATACACACTGATCCATGTGGACCTATACTAGCCAATTTTAGTAGAAAATAATATTTTTTGTTATTTGTAAATGACTACCCAAGGAATATTTGGGTGTATTTATTACAACTAAAGTAATATGTGCTCAAGTGTTACCAATGATCCAAGACACATTTAGAAAAAAAATTAGGTATTATATTCAAGTTCTCCACTTTGATTAAGAAGTAATATACATTCAATGAATTTTCAAGGTTTCTAGTACAAAATAGAATCAAGTAACAACTAACTCTTGCATACAGTGCATAATAGAATGGGATTGTTAAAAGGAGAATTTTTTCAACATTAAAATGGTTTGTTGCATGTTCATAGGATCCAATCTAGAGTAGTAGTATTGGGTTGGAGTAGTCTCCACTATAGTGTATGTTCTTAATAGAGCAATCACAAAGGAACTATAAAGAAGTACATCTAAAGAAGCTTAGTCTAGAATAAATCCTTCCATTGGACATCTCAAAATCTTCAAGAGCAAGGCATACGTGCATTTACCAAAAATAAATTGGACCAAGTTAAAAGTGAATATCCTATTATGCATATTTCTTGGGTATGGTGATGAATCAAAAGGAAACTGACTAGTAGACCCAATTAGTAAGAAATTACATATAAGTAGAGATATGGTGTTTGATAAATAATTTGAAGCTAGGTATCGTATTGAGGATTCTAAGGCATATAAATATATCATATCTCTAGTTGTGGGTATGGAGTTATATGAAGAAGTTATTAAGATATAGTATTTGATGTACTTACACCTCCATATCAACATATAAATAATATGAAATAGCTCACCAATACCATTATTTATGATAAATTTTATATACCACTTGATCTCACGGCTACTTGAAAATGTGCTCACATTAGTACTCATCAAGAAATAAATATAGGATTGATGGTTTTAGCAATAGAGAACATAAAACCAAAATCAATAAAGGACACACTTATTTTACCATAATTAAAGGTAGTTATAAATGTATAATATAAATCTCTGATGAAGAACAACACATGGGATCTTGTTAATATGCCAAAAGGAAAGAAGCCCATATGCTGCAAGCGATTCTTCAAAATAAAATACAAGACAAATTTATCCATTAATAAACCTATGGTATGGTGCATTACAAATATATATACACAAAGGAAGAAATTGATTATGAAGAGATATTTGTATGCATAATGAATATTAAAACCATCCATATACTCCATACATAGGAAACATAGTTTAGTTGGAAACTTAACCAAATGGATGTCAAGAATGTCTTCCTCAATGGCGATATCAAAGAAGAGGTGCATATGACATAACCAGAAGGATTTTTTATCAATGGGTAATGTTGTCATATTTGATTGTCCCCACCTAGGATAATTGCACCTTGCATTAGAGTGACACAATGGGCCACAATTGAGAGCATAGAGTTTGGCTTAATTGAGGGCCTTTAGGATTTTTTTGCAAGGTCGTCTCCTTATTAATATGTGATCTTTAAGGTACTAGTTACTCTACAATGGGAAAGGGGTGCAAGAAAATAAGAAAAATTAACAAATAAAAGGAAAAGGGACATTGTGCCAAGAGATATGCTAAGAAATTTCTACAAATATAGGTCTGAATGGTATGTACTAGTGGTGAATACTTCCTCTCCTTAGCACAATCAACTACAATCAAAATATACTAGTTATATGCATATATGAGCAGGCAGGTTCTACAAGAGAGCCAAGCTAGTAAGTGACTCGATCCAAAAATAGACATAGGTCCCTCATACAAACATACACTTAACAAATCTAATATTCAAATAAAATATCATAAACACATACACATACACAACAATGGGTCTATAGGCAAAGACCAAAAAATAGACATAGGCTCCCATGTATATATAATGCAAGAAAACTTTTAAAAATATTATTCCAAAAATGGGGGTTTGAAATTACCCATAAGACACTCAGGAACCATAATTATTCTTACAGAGAGAAATGAAAGGAAAGCCTATAAATACATAAAATTGCAAACTTGCCAATCCTTTACAAAGCTAAGACTACTATTTATAGATTTACAAGGGAGGATTTTCCCTCCAAAACTCATGTAGATATTTCTAGATGGTTGTAATTTTAGATACTGTGTCATATCTTGTTTGATTAGTTGGACCTTTAGTATTCTCTAAAATTGAAGATATGAATATTAGTCGATCCTAGACCTTGGATGAGTAGTTATCACCTTACTTATTATCTACCCATTGTTTGAGAATTTCCATCACCTAGGTGTAGAAGATTGCTTTAATTTAATGTTTTGGATCTTCAAGTTGCTTATGTCATGGCTCCATGTTGTTGTTGTCCTTTATTAGAGATACAAAATATATTTTTTAGGAAGGAAAATCTTCCTCAAAGAATGTGCACTTTATTGATTTAATTTTTGGGACGTTGGCATTATCTTCTTTGGGAGTTTTTTCTTCATCTTTCAAGACCACTTATCTTTAGATATTCAGGAATTCCTAACTTTAGTTCCTTTTTTTTTCAGTAATTGTTTTATTGTATTTTATCCACAACTTAAGAACTTCTGACCTTTGAAAATTTATTGCTCATGAGATCTGAACTTTGATTGATCGAACATTTATGATAAGACCTGTTTTCATTTGTTTATCTACAACTTAGACTTTCACTTTCAAAAGGTGTAGTGATTTATCACTATGATTCTAGTGGATCTTAAGGGATATTTAGGCTTCTAATAATAAGGAACCCAAAAACTAGTGCCTTAGTCCATTTGGCATAAAGTTAAAAAAATTTCCCCTGAATGCAAAAGTTTCTAATAGATAAGCCATAACTTTAAAATTGTATAGGTGGTTGAGAATTTTACCATCTCATGAAACTAAGATCACCTATGGTACATATGTGCAATTTTTAAGTGAGTGGCCTTTATCCATTGGGCATGGGTTCATGGGACCCCACTAATTATCTAAGCCTCAACAACTTTTTTATTTTCTTCTAGTTCCTTGGGTATACTACTTTTACCCCTTGAGACTCATATTTATGAGTAAATTTCATGGCTTAGATTGCTTGGTACCTAAGCCTAAATATATTTTCACTGAGATAAGGTTAGTACCAATTCCAACTCCCCCTTTTTATTTGAACCTTAGAGCATGCTTTCTCATCTTCCAACTTATATTCTTTATCTCCTTTATGCTTATGGAGGGGAAGAGAGTTTCCTTTTGGCTTGTAGAGATGTTCAAGCTTACTTGTTTGAACACCTTTGAGGTAATGGATTCCATGACCTCTATTATCCTCTTGTCCTTTGGATTTTTATCCTAATACTGGGACTTGATGAGAATTGTTACCTCTACCTCCATGAAATATTTTTCCTCTTTCCAAATTGGTATGATCTGGTGATGAAAAATTGGTTACTAAATAGGCAAGGATTGAGGAATAGTAGTATAGACAATTAGGATTGATTATTCCCTCTCCTTGAACCTAATTATAAGTAGGTCAGTGAGCTGATCCCATTCTACAATCTAGTGTGGGAGAGAGAATAATATCCCTTACAAGCCTATCCTTAAAAGGAATCCACCAACAATTAGAAGTAGACCGTATCTTCTATATGTTCTTGTGGTATTGATGAACCTTTACCATCGTGATATGGTACATTTTGTATTATAGATGTCAGATAGTCATCCCAAATATATGGTGGTACTAGAGGTCACAAAGGGATTCTTTTATTCCATATTGATAAATTCATGAGTGTGGAAATATTCATGATTTGACATGTTGCCTCCATGGTGGAGTTTTCCTAATTCTTTTGGGTCCTTTGAATTATTTTCAAGTCGCTAGGTGAATACAACTTCTTGCTTCTACAAAGTAGGTAGAAAGAGGTTTTCACCTTAACCTAAGTTTGGTATCTTCAATAACAACTTCTTCTAGTGTTTTTTCTAGAACAAAGTAACTAGATGAGAAAAGAGATACTTTAGCAAGTGATAAATAGACTAAGATCCTTACCAACTCTTAGCCCTAATCCTCGTTACAATTTTGGGACCAATGATGTGTCACTAGGGTCCCATCGATTATGCCATTAATCTATTTTCATCTTTGATTATCCCTAATTAGGACAATCATGTCTCGTGTCAGAGCAATATAGTAGGCCACAACTGAGAGCATAGGGTTTGGCTCAATCAAGGGCCTCTAGGAGTTTTTACAAGGTTGGATCCTTGTTAATATGTGATATACAAGGTCTATTTACTCTACAAAGAGAAAGAGGTGTGAGAAAATAAGAAAACTCTATAGATAAAAAGAAAAGGGGACGATGTGCAAAGAGATCTACTAAGATATTCCTTTAAAAATAGGCTTAAATAATATGTGCCAATAGTGAACACTTACTCTCCTTGACATAATAAAGTGTAATCAAAATATACCAATTATATGCACATATGAGTAGGTGGGTCTTGCAAGAGAGCTAAGCTAGTAAGTGATTTATTTTATGCTTGCATTGTGAGATCAAACAACGCTGAGAAAAAATAGACCTCCTAAAATGATGTCATAGGTTGCATGATGATTATTAGTCTGATCAACATTAGATGCCCAAGGTCCTGCAAAAGGACACACATCCTAGAATCATTGCTTTCAACTGGATGGAAGGCTTAAATTAAAAGAACTTGTACTCGTCTTGTATCAATTTGGTAGCTTTTATCACTACTACATGTTGTCTAAACCTATAGATCTGAAATGCGGAGAGCACAAATGCAACTGTCATATTTGCTTTTTGCCCTAGCAAAGGGTAAGCTTATGATAGTCATTGACAATGATTCATAATATGAATGTAATTTTAACAAGATCAAGGGATCTTCTATTGACTTTGATTATGATTATGATATTATTACTACCCCCTCAAGCGACGAGTCAATGAGGGTAATGACAATTAAATGAAGCGACGAGTCACTTGACCACTATGAATGAACTGAATGTTTTAAGGTTTAGCACTTGATACTTGGCTAGGCCTAATCAACTATGATTACAATTATTAATAGTAATTGTATATCTCTATATCGTGGAGCAGTACAGCCACGAAGGCCTTCTTAGGGAATCAAAATGATAACAATTCCAATTAGGAATTTGTTGAATCATATTGTTTGATGATCTGCTAAAAATATCATAGAAGAATTGACATGATTGCTTCGTTCCCATGGGGCGGTCCAGCTTTCGAGGCCTTCTTAGAGATTGAAATGAAGCGTATCAATTCGACGATGATGAATTTACCCCAAATTTTCTTATGGTAATTTTCTCATCTTGCCGGATTGCATGGAGCACCAGTCACTGCAACCTCCAAGTGTATAGGGTAAATAACTAGGTACGAGGCACATTTGGTTTTTGATTATCTATTTTTTTGTTATTTTTTTATTTTTTTGAACATTCTGGTCCATTAGATAGTTTTTATTTTTATTTTTGAAACCCCTCATGGTGAAATTTTGAGGGTAACTATGTCCAGATGCTAGTTGCAGGTGCCAAGAGCAGCTACAAATTGCAAATTTCTTAGTTGCGGTTATGACTCACGGTCGAAAAACCCTAGTTTTGTGCCTGCGGGTGTTAGCCACGGTCAAGGGCAAAATGGGAAATATTTAAGAAAATCTATCATTTTCGATGTCATTATTTCCAATTTCCAGCTTGCAAACCTCAGAGCTCTGAGAGGTGAGTGAGAATATTTGATATGAAATGCTACCACAAACTCAACCTCATTACTACCCGCACTGATGGTAGACCAACTTGGAGGCACCATTGCTACTAAGGTAGAAATACACAAACCCTTGTTTTCGTAATTATTGGATAAAATTGAACCTCATTAAGTAATGGGTAAAATGAACATCATTAAATTGTCGGTAATGAACCTCACCCTAGATAGGTTTAGCCTAGGTTAGATTAAATGGGGAGGGTTTAATTTTTTTGGGTTTTTTGGGATGGCCTGTGACCCTAAAAAGGTCACGGTGCTTAGCCACGGGTGGCAGACATGGCTCCCAATTGTCAATTTGGGGGATGTGGCTATCAACCATGGCTAGAATCAAATTCCAAAGGTCATAAATTTTAGCGTTGGCACTGGCCATGGGTCCCACCCATGGTCAGGCAACTTTTGAAAAAATTTCAAATTTTTTGATTTTTTTTTTAATTTTTAAAGGATTTAAATGATTTTTTTGGAATGTTTTGCATATGTTTTTGAATTTTTTTTGTGTTCTTGAAAAAATTGTGAATTTGTTTGATATTTTTTAAGTCATTTTTAAATGTTTTTTGTTGATTTTTAATTATTTTTTCCTTATTATTCTACTTTCTACTAGAATCTAACTGCAAGGGTGAGGGAATCAGAGATCCTTCATAACTTGCACGATGCCCTAACACAAGTAGAGCAGGATTGGTTTGGGGCCATGGGATTTGATTACGTTTTGCACCTTCCCACTATTAGGGCCGATCAGGTCTATATGACAGCTTTATCCTGATGCTGGAATGTGCAGACCAACACATTTCACCTGCCTACTAGTGAAATGACCGTGACACTAGAGGATGTGTACCACATATTTTGACTCCCTCTAGATGGCGAGACCATCACATATTCATCAAAAAATGTAAATAATTCAATGTTTTATCATATCTTCAACTGTCGTAGTGATGTGGTGCAACCGCATTTAAACCACGGAGGGGTCTGCATTGAGAATTGGTACATTGAGTAGGTATTATCTCAGTGAGAAGCCATATTTATGAACCTGATTGTACAGATTGTGCTTCTTGATACTTTTAGAGTGAGGTTCCCTTATAAAATCCTGTCTAGGATGCGATATGTCATGACGAGCATCATTTAGTAGCCCCTGATCCTATCCTGGGGGAGTGCCTTGTTAGAACAAATTTATAATGACCTGTATCAGATCACCTAGAGGAGCAAAGTGAGCATCGATTGTAGATTACTTCTTCAAATATGGGGATTGTAGCACATCAAGATTGAGCATACTACTAGCTTACCACTCAAGATCATAGACATTAAGGATGAGTGCCAGTGTTATGCAGTGTGTTGGTCCCAAGATCTGGAGGGCTTTCAAAGTAGATCTCATGCAAGAAATATGAGCTACTACATAGAGCAGTTTACACGGCTACAGTCGGGTCAAGTTGAGTGGCGATCATATCTAAACTGCCCTCCATGGATAGAGGCTAATGAGTACCTACAACGGGCACACAAATACAGATGGCTCCTTGGAGGCAAGTATGAGGTAAAAGAAGTATTTTACTTCTCTCACATCACCAGGAAGTTTGGTATTAGGCAAGACATCCCAGAGCTCCTCACCATCTACCACTGCCTAACTTTAGAGAGGGACCTAACATGACCTCGGGTGACTTCGCTAGGCGACAAGGATAATGATTTCTAGGATTCGATGCTGGAATATGTAGGGACTACGACTGACTATGACACTTGGTGGATGATCCTCCTATGGTAGGGCTTGAATGGCCCAATGGGTAGACCAACGAACGATGCAATAGCAAAGGGTGCAAAGGGAGCAGAGGTCGATCCTCATAGACATCGAGTCCATCAGAGGACTGAGGACATATGGGGTGAGGGAGTGGCTACTGAGGAGGCCCCTCAGGTTGAGGAGGAGGATGAGGCACTAGTAGAGGGCGAGGCAACACTTGACAGTCATATTGGATAGCTTAGGGCTCATTTTTCTAGCCTATAGACTCATGTAGGCACACTCTAGATACATATCCTAGGGAGAGACACATCCATAGCTATATTGGATGTATGGGTTAGTGACCTATAGTCACAACTTAGAGAAAGGTAGTCACAGTGGCACGAGTATGAGGAGGAGAGGACAACTATCTGGGTATATATTACCACAACAGAGATGGAGATCCAATGGGTCACAAGGTAGTGCATCCTCTTAAAATATTAGCTAGACATGGTGACCGTAGAGAATGACTCACTTAGGTTTGTGATGGGATACCCCTCCTCTTCACAGGCTATTATAGCAGCTCCAGCTGCTCCACTAATTCTAGTAGTACAAGGATTAGCAATGATGGACCCAATGGTAGAGATCAGGAGACTGTGGGCTCTAATGTAGCAACACATCAGTGAGCGATCAGAAGATGTTGCTTATATCTCTACCTTAGTGGGAGAGATTGAGCTACTTGAGGGTGAGGTTCCTGAGAGGACCATAGCTCCAGGATCTTAGAGGACTCACACCCAAGAGACAGGGTAGTCTTCGGCTAGAATTAGCCACAAGACACACATATTAGAGAGGTTGACTAGGAACAACTCTAGATGGACCCATAGGGGAGGCAGAGATGAGGGTGGAGCCTCATAGACTGGGGGTGTATGCACTGCTTATTATGGATCTATATCAGATACTACTGTACCATTTTTGAGTGTAAGGTCAAGGACCTACACAGTTGTAGTCTGCGGGCACTTTGGACATATGTCGATATACTTATTTTTTGGACACACACACACACACACACACACACACACACACACACATATATATATATATATGATCTAAAATTTGAGGCTCATTATATGTGTGCTTTATTTTTATTGTTTTATGTTCATGAGATGCATATGGATGCAATGCTTATATTATGTTTATTTTATGCTCTATGATGTGATGTATGGATGACATACGCTAGATAGCTATGTGATGTATGATTAGATGTAGTGATATATATGTGTAGATGGACTACTTATGATGGATGTCTATGAATGCAATGTTTGATGTTAAATGCATGTTTAAATTATAATATTTGTATGCAATTAATTTATGATGTTATGACATGATTCATGCCATGTATGTACTACATAATTTTTATGATGATTTTTTGTAAATGGACATGCATGCTTTAATCACTTAATACATAATGTGTGAATGCATTGTGAGTTTGAAAATCTAGTAGATGGCACCACAGAATGTATAACAATCATGAACTATAATTGTTATGTCTCATTATAAGAATTAATCAATTGGACCCCCATATGTGAGATGCAATTATGTATTGTTCCTATTCATAAGATTTTTTAAATTAAAATAATATGGATAACATAGTCAGTGGTCGTTTAAATATCATTTCTGACATCCATCCGGTATCTAACCTATATTATGAACATTTCTAATAAACAAAATCTCATAAAAGAAGTTGATATTTGATGATTGCATTGAAAATTAGTTGTTATTTGGGAATTTTTTAGGTATTCCATGAAACTCAAACACCCTAGTTGACTTATCAAAAGTTGTATAATGACTATACTAGAATTCTAAAAAATAAATTTTTCATTCTGAAAGACCAAGCTATTCATTATCCCTGTGTGTGCAAATGAATATATTTAGATAAGGCATAAGCATACCCTAGTGCTAGGCGGGATTCATTTAGCCCATTTTTATATTGGGGATCCTCAAATGTCTATCCGATCCTAGGTTTGAACTCAGTCAGACTAAACCACTAGGTGATCCAGGCCACCTAAAGCTAGCTCACTCGTAAATTGCTTAGACCTACCCCAATGCCAGGCGGGATTCATTCAGCCCATTGTTGTATTGGGGATCACCCTATGGCTTTTGAATAGTGATCATTCTCGGGATTAAAAATTGCCCCATTATTTTCTTAAATTTTATTGGGATACTTGCTCATATAAAGTGATAAGAATCACTGTTTATTTTCTTTATAGTGACCAAAAATCACTGTTTATTTTTGTATTTCATTTTTCTTTTTGGTTTCAGCAAGGGATTTGAATTGATATTAATTTTGATTTTTTGGGATTTTTGCTCCTTCATTTGTAAGCAAGGGATTTATTCGGGTAGGGGGTAAACTTATCCTTTTGCTAATGACCACTACCCTAGACCATTGCACCTCACAAAATGAGCTAGTAACAAAATCTTTCGCCTAAGGTGACTCAGACCAAATTTTTAGTGTTCATCCTTCCTTGTACTAATTAGGATTGTTTAATGTGTTTGATTAGTGATAGGATTCTGATATGCTAGATGCTATCAAAACTAGACCTCATCTACAAAATCAAAGCAAGCTTTCTACCAAATATGAGAAGACCACTAGGTATGGTTGAATGAATGGAAAACCCTAGTATATTCTTCATAGTAATAGGATGGGTTGTGTTGAGAAACACAATTACTCACGAGGGTGATGGATGATAATGATAATGATAATGCATAGATCTATGACTGACACTCAAACATGGTGTCGTTTGTAAGATTACAAAAAAAACCTATCCTAATGCAAGTGCGTCAGATGGAAATACCTAATGTAATGAAACTATACGAATGCATGTGCAAAATGAAAATACATAATGTAAAATGAAATACACAATTTTTAGATTTTATTACTTTTTAATTTTTATGGATTTTTGAAATTTTGATTTGACCAAGGGGTTTGGGTTCCTTTGGAGCCTTTTATGGGGTGACAAAAGGGCTTACATATGCCTTTGGAGCTTTTTGATGGTTTTTAAGCATAGAACACTTTAAGATGAAGGCTTTTGAGAGGTTCAGGCTCTTCAACACCTTCAAACGATGTTAAGTGATATGTCCCCAGTCCAATCTTCTTAGAGATGATGTAAGGACCTAACCATTTAGCTATAAATTTATCTCATAATTTTAGTGGAATATTTGAGTTCTTTTGGTTCTATTTCAGCACAAGATCACCAAATTCAAAGTCTCTCATATGGACCTTGTTATTGTAAGCTCGTTTCAAGTGCTCTTGATAAACATGGAAATGCTTGAGGGCATTCACACGACGTTCATCAAGTAGCATCAATTGATCTAGGCAAGCTTGTCACCCAGTGTCATAATCAATGAACTCTTTCAATGTGACACCACAGTGTTGGAATCTCCAACTCTAAGGGCATAATGGCCTCAATGCCATATACCAGTGAAAATGGTGTTGCCCTAGTGGGTGTCCTAATTCTAGTCTTGTAAGACCATAAAGCAAGGGGTAGCTATATGTGCCAATATTTATGGTGCTCTTGTACCATATTTTTCAAAATGGATACCACTATCTTATTTGAAGCCTCAACTTGCCCGTTTGCCTATGGATAATATGGAGTTGCAAAACTGTGTTTGATCCTATACTTGGATGTCAAAGCCCTCACAGTTTTGTTATTGAATTATGTTCCACTATCTGAGATTATTTTGGATGGTATCCCAAAGTGAATTATGATATTGGTGAGTATGAACTCCGCAATACATGCTCCAATTGTCGTTGTTAACAGGATTGCTTCCACCCACTTAGTGAAGTACTCAATAGTTGTAATAATGAACATATGCCAACCTGATGATGGAGGAGAGATCTTCTGAATGATATCCAAATTCCACTGAGAAAATTGCCAAGCTGCTTGAATGGACTATAAGGCCTGTGATGGTAAGTGGGAAAGATTAGCATGATGCTAACATTTATCGTATTTCCTAACATACACATTGTAATCCTTCTCCATTGTAGGCCAATAATAGCTCATGTGAAGGATGTGCTTGATGATAGCCATACCACTAAAATGGCCACTACACATATCGTTGTGAGCTTGCAAAATTTGAAGAACATAAGCTTATACTGAAAGGGGGGGTGAACAGTATAAGACCACTTCTTACTTTTCATTTCAAATCATTATTATGCAGTGTATAGATAGCAGTATCAATAGCAATAATCAAAGCAATGCACAAAATACCATACACAATAGAGACACATATTTAACGTGGTTCACCCAATGTGGGCTACCTCCATAGAGAAATTATTTCTTCTAAATATTTCTCAAATAATATTTTTAAAATCCTTCCCAATTACAATGCTTATGGACCTCTGTCCAAAGGAGATGCTGATCCCATAAATTTGGTTTGTGGATATCTATCCATAGAACTCCATCTCCTCTGCTCTGACTGGTGATCCTCTAGAAGATACTGCCTCCACTGCACTAACTGTGGATCTCTCTCCACTTGAATACTCTTATCCTCACTTAGAATACCTATCCTCAATGTCCTAGCTGATGGATCTCTATCCACTGGAGACTCTGTCCTCTCTACTCTATCACCTTCAAAGCTCTACTAAATAGGTTCACTCAGAACCTTCTCAAATCTGGTCAACAGGTTCACTCAGAACTTGATCAAATATGCTCAATAGGTCCACTCAAAACCTTCTCAAATCTACTCAACATGTCCACTCAGAACCTGCTCAAATATGCTCAACAATATCACTCAAAACTTGTCCAAATCTGCTCAACAAGCTCACTCAAAACTCGTCCAAACCTGCTCAACAAGATCACTCAGAACTTATCAAAATCTTCTCAACAAGCTCAATCATAACTTGTCCAGATCTTCTCAACAAGCTTACTCAGAACTTGTTTAAATCTGCTCAACAAGCTCACTCAGAACTTATCCAAATTTGCTCAACAAGCTCACTCAAAATTTATCCAAATCTGCTCAACAAGCTCACTTAGAACTTGTCCAAATATGCTTAACAAGCTCACTCAGAACTTGTCCAAATCTGCTCAACAAGCTCACTCAGAACTTGTCCAAATCTGCTCAATAATTCCTCTCTAGGACTTGCTCAAATCTGCATTGCAATATTCCACAAAATCTCACACAAAATCAGCCCACAAGTCTTCTCAAAGACTTACCTCAAATATGCTTAATAAGTTTACACAAAACTTGTCCAATCTCATAAAAGCATAAAGAGAATTGTTAGAGACTCAATATGTTCTATACTTAATGCTAAATCACTTTCTAAGCTTAATATCATAGAAGCATAAAGAGAATTGTTAGATACTCAATATTTTCTATACTCAAAACTCAATCTCAACTCAAATAAATCTCATAGAAGCATAAAGAGAACTGTTAGAGACTCAATATGTTCTATTCTTAAAACTCAATCTCAAATAAAATCAGAGTATAGAATAGTTTGTTTCATGGAAATTAAACAACCACTTCACACAATCACTTGACTAGGCTCAATCATCTCTACTCAACCAATCACTTCAAGGAACAACCCTTTCTTACAAACCCTAGTCCAAGCATGTATCATCCAACTCAAAATGTTTCAACAATGCCCAACACAAATATCACATAACAATGATACTCATGTTTTTTTCTAACTCAAGTTCAAGTTCTTTGCATAACCAATTGGCTTCAACAACAATGCTAATAAAACATTCTTCATCTAACAATGATACTCATGTTTTTATCAAACCCTAACTCAGGTTTTTCATACAACCAATGGTTTCAACAACAATGCTTATAAAACAAGGTTTTAATCACAACTCTCAAATCAAAAAACCTTGAAGCATTAAACCAACCACTTTTGAAAAGGAAACCCTAATCAATTCCTTTTCACTTCAAAATTAATTTTCAATCAAGCCAATCACCTAACTCAACAAAGAAGAATTTTACCCATACCTTTTCTTGAAGAGTAGTTGTCTTTGCAAATATGCCACACTCACAACTACTTCTTTGAAAAACTCAATAAGGGTTAGAGGATATTTATTTTCTTAATAAATCACAACACAAAATAATATCAACCAAAATACACCTTATCACTCTATCTATAAAACAATGCTCAATATCTTTCAAAAATAATCTCCTTGGCAAATATCTCTTTCACAATAAAATCAACTCTATTAAAGTTTTACTTCTCAAATATCTAAAATTTATTATTTAAGACTTTAATTAAAATAAACCCTAAAATCCTTATGCCTCCTAACTTTATTTCCAATCAATAATCAGCTAACAATTTTCCAAATAATAAAAACCTTTTAACTCCCACTTTGCTAAAAGTAAATAATCATCAACCTAGGCAATATTATGAAATGCTCAACAAAAATATTACCTCTGCCTTGGAGGGGATTTGAACCCCTAACTCTACCCACGACCTGCAACTTAGCCATGGCTCTATTGCTACATGAGCTAAGCGCTTGATTGGAGCATTGAGAGCACCATGTGCTCTAAGTTCCTTATGCTGTCGGTGAAATCAAAAACGTGCGCAACACTTTGGTGTTCTCAACACCAACTGAAATGCGTCTTGCCAGGATTCGAACGCAGCTCAACGTTGCAACAAAAAATTAACCAATGTCTCCTTGCCACTACGCCATGCTATCTTGAGGATTTCAATGTGCTTTCATTTATTTTGATTGCCATCATTAAAATTTGTTCACTATATCTCACAAGATCAACCACCAATACCTTTTGTTATTTCGAGCAAGGATAAATTATTCAATGTCTTTTAGGCATTATATATAGTGCCATTTGTCTTCCATGCAATCACGTCAGCACATCGATTTAATTCAACATCAGCTTGGTTTATTAGGTTATAAGATATTTAAATTTAATTAAAATTAAATTTAAATATTATAAATTAAATCAAACCAACCTTAGGCTTTAACTTAATTAAACCTTGGTGCCTTGTCTTATTGCACAACCTTGTAATGAATATGTATTTATAAAATGAATATTGGACCTCCTTTTTAATCTTTGCAATAACCCTTCTTGGGTTTATATGAACCAATCACTTAACCTATGATCCCAATAATATTAAAATATTATAGAGCCTTTTTACCTTTAACTTTTGCACTGTTGAAGCTTTTTCCTGGATGATAGTGACAACCTTTGATGACTTTATTTCTTGCCGAATTCCTTGATATGAGTGATAACTCTATCAGGTGACATCAATGACAAATTTAACTTAGAGGACTCAAAATTTCCAACAAAATTTCCCAAGGTAATTCTTGGGTCTCAAGGCAATGAAGGAGAACTTCATCGTAGCTTCGACGATACAAAATATCTCCTAACAAGACATACTTTATTGCTTTCTGTTTAAATGTGCATTTTGCGGTACGCAACAATCCCTGGGAGATTACACCAAGTTTTAGGAAGTCATGTATTTGTGACCTCCAATTCTAATAGACCTTAGCCTCAAGTAATAAGACATCATGTTTCCCCTACAGTTTAACATTTATAAATGTAGACTAGGAAACAACCTTATGGTGAATGGTAGTACCATTCCCCGTAGGACCTTGTGAGATCAGAGACCCCTAGGATGCCCTCTTGAGAAAGTCTCTAGCTCTATAGAACCATTCATGGTTTGGTTCTATATGAATCACATTGATTGATTCCTTATTATCCAAAGCCTCGCATTGCATGACTGAGTGTGACAACTTTTTTACATGGATGGTAGTAAAATCGGTAGATGGATTTTGAGGAATTAAAGATCCCAAAGATGCCATAGTGTTTGTAAATATTTTTGATGAATGAGGGATTGCCCCAATGTCGTACCAATACAAATGAGCTATATAAGTGTCAACAAGATCTTTGTAGGCCTTCAAGATAGGATACCTACATTGAAAAAGTCCCTTCACTTGGTTGACAATGAGAAGGGAATCACCAAAGATATTTAACCTTTTGATCTTCATGGCGATAGATGTTTGGAGAACCAAGATTAGGGCTTTGTATTCAACGTTATTTTTGGTGTAAGAAAATTTCAACTTATAATACAAGGGCATGGGTGCACCTTGCAGCGTGAGTAGCACTATTCCTACACCACCCCCTTGCTCACACTTCGAACCATCGAAGAACAAGGTCATATCAGCTTTGTTATCCAATTATTTGGGTTTGGGAGACTTTGATAATGCGAATATTGCATCATCAAGAAGCTCAATGGTGAGAGGCCTACTATTTTCTAGTGGTGCCTCAACCAGTTGATCAGCTATGACCTGTCCCTTAATGGAATTTGGCTAATGAATTCCAAGTCGAATTCTGTCAATAACATGATCCACTTTGTAGTACGTGTATTATGATACGTATTGCTCATCATATATTGCAAAGGATTTTTTTTTGATATGACATACAACATATGACTTGGCATGTAGAGCCACAATTTCTTTGTTGTAAACACCAATACTAAACACAACTTTTCCACGTAGGCATATCCTAGCTCGTAACTCACCAAGGTTTATCTAATGTAATATATGGATTGCTATTTGTCTTGCACATCCTTCTAGGCTAACATGGTCCTTAATGCAAAATTAGTTACCAATATATATAGTAGGAAAGGCTCATCTGGCCTTTGTGGAGCTAGCACTAGTGACATCACCAGGTATTGCTTAATATCAAGAAAGACAACTTGACAATCCTCGTTCCAATTAAATGGGATCCCCTTGTGTAGCAGTCGATTCATAGGTAAAAAATTATCTAATAATTATGCGATAAATCACTTTATGGATGCTACTTTTCCATGTAGGCTTCTTAATTCCTTGATATTCATGAGAGGACACATTTCTAAGATGACCTTGACCTTCGTTGGGTCAACTTCGATGCCTCACTTTGAAATGATGAATCCTAAGAGCTTTCTTGAAGTCACACCAAATACGCACTTCTTAGGATTCAACCTAACATTATGCTCTATCAGGAAATCGAAGACCTTCCTTAGGACCTCTGCATGCTCTAAACACAACAATGACTTTGCCAATAAGTCATCAATGTAATATTCCAAGATCTTGTACATGTAGTCATGAAATATGTATGTCATAGCCCGCTGATATGTAGCACCAGCATTCTTAAGACCGAATGGCATAATATTATAACAAAATGTCCCCATGGCATTGTAAATGTAGTTTTATGATGGTGTTTGGCTTTAATTTGAATTTGGTTTTAACCAGAAAAACCATCAATTAGGGAGAGCATTACATGACCCGCAGTTGCATCTACAAGAGCATCTATGTTTGGCAACAAAAATGAATACTTTTGTGTTGCCCTATTGAGGTCTCTAAAATTCGTACAGATACAGATCCTTCCATCAGGTTTTCCTATAGGTACCATGTTTGATACCCATTCCGGATAGTCGATGGAGATGACAAAATCTACATCCAGTAGCTTTTGCAATTCATATTTAACCATTAAGGCTATTGTTGGATGCATTTTTTTGATTTTTTGCTTGATTGGATTTTTTCAAGATATCTAGCGAAAGGTTATGAGTAACCAATTTTAGATCTAGACCCGACATATCTTTATGTATCCAAGCAAAGAGATCAGACCTCTCTTTCAGTAGAGGTACGAAGCTAGTACGCTCATCAAGAGATAAAATTTCTCCAAATTTTACCTTCTTAGGATTCATGGGATCATCGTTGATATCCACTTCAAAAGTTTCCTCTACTGACATGTGGGATCCCTCCTCAAGATGATGAGGCATAGGGATCAAGTGGATTTCATCTGCTGGATTTATGGGTTCCCTGTTGGAAGCATCCTCAGCATGACAAACATCATGTGCACATCCTGTTGTAAAATGAAAAGGTTGTAGCATTTCTTCATTGGGGAAGAAATCTTCAGGCTCTGAGTTAGCATGATCCCAATCAAAAGTATCTACATTAAGATACAATGGTCTTGATGGATCAGCTAGATTGTGAAGTGAAGTGATCAAATCAATGAAGATCATATTGATGGAATGGATTATGTCTCTAGGACCATGTGCATGTGACTCTATATTGATATAACTTCCATCCCAAAGATGTGGTTCTGGGGGTATGGGGATCTCTGGATCCGGTCTATGGATAGATTGGAAAGTAATATCATTAGGCTCTAGGAGCTCTATGAATGTTGGAGGGTCAGGAAATACTATATGATAAATTATATTGATATTTTGTGATCTTCCCCTGAGGTGAGGGTGGAGATTTATATCTATGTACATATCCTCTACAGTGTATGGCGTATTATGATGATGCAAGTAGGGATGCCCCAAATAGGCTCTCTCTGTTTCATCTTTGTCATCACTGTCATGATAAAAACCTCACCACTATCTATGATAACTGGGAGATTCAAAAGATGGGGCCCCATGTAATCCCACTCTTGATAGCCGCTATCATCAATGGAAGATTTATCATCCTCTATGAATGTATCCAAAGGTAACAGATGGTAGGTAATCCACCTCTATTTTATCCTCAAGTTGCTCATTGTTTGAGGATACATAATCATCATCACTCTTATACACGCAACTCGGTCCTCCTCTCCCAAATATGGACTCTGCTTTATCCTCGTTAGAATGATCCTCTGATTCAAAATCTACTGCTATGCTAGCATTATAATCCGATAGGGCTATATCATTGGCTGCCCCATAGATTTATTCATTCAAGCTGTCTCTTGGTATGTGCTTTGAACCAGTTTCCACAAATATGTCTTCGTGATATATCTCAGGTAGTTCTACGGTGATGTAAGCAACTCTCTGGTTATCCCTTCGAAAGGAGGAGGAATTGGGGTGATAAGGATTGAAATCTACTTCACCCCCTAGACTGAGGTACATGTGGTCTAAAGATGCCATGAGGGTTTCATCATGTCCTCTAATATCATATCCTAATATAAACCTATTAGTTGACAATTGATATTGCAATTTGTATGGCTTCCTACACCCCTATTCAAATAATCGAAGACCATAACCATGCCAATGGTAACACTCAAAATATCGTAAGGTGTATTTCAGGTTAGAGAGATAATGAACATTCATAGCAAATGGTTCATCATCATCCTCATCCATGGTAGTGTGAGATGTAAGCTAGTCAAGCCCTCCATAGATGAAATTGGTTTGATTAGGAGGTACTTCTAGTGGTACTGTTTTCTCTACAAGAAGACGTTGGGCTTGTGGTCAACCCATATCCTGTGAAGTATTGATTATCGACGTAAATGTCATATACTACACAATATACTCCCCTAATTCGATATTTACCAAAATAATGGTCACCTACGATGCAGATGATCCTGCTGAGATGTAGGTAAAGTAGGATGAGGTGCCTCTTCGACTTCTCCTTGAGCATCCTCTACATCCATGGGAGTAGGGACCTCGATAACCACTAGTTTGGGCATTCATTTTGTCTCTTTCTAAACCATATTTACCTTCAAATTTCTATCATCTTGATGCATTATGGATGAAAATGATCTGGTAGAAGAAACTATCGTGTGTTCCAACTGTTGAGATATAGACTTTGTAGGTTTGGCACACACTTCTTTTGTTTTACCTCATGGATTTTTGATCAGAGATGCTGGCCATATATCCAGGTGTGTTGAGGGAAGCACAAAATCCTCTAGTAAATCTACTAAATTAATGTATTTGAATGATTCTTCATCTAAAGGTACCATGTGAACTTGTCCCTCATGCACATATTTGTTACATTGATGGAGAATGGAAGGGACACAACACATTTCTCTTATCCAAGGCCTTCCTAGAAGTATATTGTACTAAATAGCACCTTCAATCACATGGAACATCACTGGGATGGTCTTTAGTCCCACTTGAATAGGTAAGACTATCGTGCCAATACTTGAGCATAGTGCATCGTTAAAATCTCTCAACGTGAAGGCAAAAGGTATGATATGCATCTTCGGTAACTTTAGGTATGTTAGTGCCTTGGTCATGATTATATTGATTAATGATCCTGTATCAATCAAAACCCACTTGGAAAGATATGTGATTTACACATGCAATGATGTGGAGCAATGGGTCTGTTGTGACAATGGAGACCGTCTTGATTTCATAATCATAAAATTGTATGATCGGTTCTTGACACTATTGCACGTGTTGAATACTTTGGGATCCTGGGGCTACACTTCTATGGACCTTAGAATGTCCATAAGAATCTCCCTATGCTTGGAATACTGCTGAATCAATTCATAAATTGACAACTTCGCTGGATTTATATGTAGGTTATGAACTATCCTACTCTTGATCGTTACCACCGGTCTAGTTGTGGACCTGGCATATTTTGGACTGGCGTTGGAGGAGGTGCAACTTGGACCCTAATGGGATCTGGAAGTTGATTTGGTCTTTCATACCTCTCATGTCTTTTGTGACGTTGACCATTCCAATGAACTCGTGAGTTGGTGGTTCAATGCATACTTGATTTACTTGGCCAACATTGTTCTTTGGTACTTCATGGTTGGTAGAGGATTTTTGAAAATTCCCATATTTTGATTGTCTGGCACCTGTGGGTTGTCCATAAGAAGCTCACATCTTTTGATCATATTTTGCATGAAATATTTGAAAGACCAACATACCTCTACATTGTGACCATTCAGTCGATGAAACATGCAATATTGATCATCCTTATATCCCCTAGGCTTGGGTTGATTAGGGTCCACTAATTTGATTTTTAGTAAGTTTATTACCTTTGCCTTACACAATTGATAGAAAATAGATGTCTATGATTCCGATAATTGAGTGAATATGTGAGGAGGATGTATTTCTTTGTCCTTACCCTTCTGGTTTTTGTTGCATTGCTCATATTGCGTAGGAGGATGGGCTTGATAATTTTGTTTTTTTTGCCCCTTATCCCATTTTTGAAGGTTTAAAACCAACTGATTAACGTGGGCTGGCTTGGCCTATTGTTTTTCGATGCTATTCTTGCTCTATTCCTTCTTACTTCTTAGTTTCAAGTTACCCTCCTATAACTTGATATCCTCTATCACTTTGGCTTACAATAAAGCCTCTTCAAACGTTTGGTATTGCTGCAACTATAACAATAACAAAATGTGCTTAACACAAATTTTTGTGAATATTCAAGTTAATTCAAAATCAGATATGAAGAATGGCAGATTTGCCATCATATTTCTCCATCATTTCTCGTAATTCATAATTATATCATCATGTTGCATTAAAGCAACCTAATCGAATAAGTTTCCCTTTTTTTGATGTCAAAATAGAAGCATTCAAGAAATGCATCAGCTAGTTTCTCAAAGTTGGTGATGCTATACCTTTTGAGTTGATTAAACCACTCCCAAGATGGTCCTGAGAGGGTTGTAATGAAGGTCCATGGGAGCAAGGCATCATTGCTCCCGATATGAAGGCACGTGTATAGAAAACTTGTGACGTGCTCCTAAGAATCCTCCTCTCCTAGAAAATTTTCCAGCCTAAGCATCTCAAAATGTTCAGGATAGACCGGAATAGGCACTAAGGAGCATAAAGGTTTGTTATGAATATTATTTAAGGTAGGATTTTGATAAGCCATTCCTTGTTTCTCTATTGCTTTAACCTTTTATGCTAAGACCTTATAGGCCTACAAATATAGGAACTCCTCTTATCTGGATTGCCTTTGTGGCAACTTTGGATGCACATTCCTCTTCGATAGAGGTGTAGGACTAGGATCATCATCAACTTCAACTTGGGATATTTTAGGATACTCTTGAACTATTTCATCTCCCACTTCTTCTTCATATTACCTATGCCCACAATGTTCGGATGCGGGATGCTGATCTCTATGTTGGATCGTATGGCGAGTATGGGTGTCTATATAATCAGGGTGTAATTCAGGCTATGAAGTAGCTTGTCTATCAATGCACTCCCTGTTATCACTACGGGGAGGTAAACCAACACTGGCCAATTGGTCCTCCCTCTCAACACACTCTTTTTGATCAAGGATGCGTTGCTCACGCATGCACTATTCATATAAGCGCTATCTTATAAACCTTTGCGTCTGAGTGTACTCATTTTTGAGGCATTCCTATTCTGCATGAACATCTTCCAACTAGTCTTAGAATATTTGGTATCTCTACTCTGACACCATCTTGTGAAATCTATCTATGTGATCGATCGTATGAGGCCTCTGGTGTGTCTTCTCTGTTTGAGCAGGTTTGTGGGTGTGTCCCCCAATAGACTAATTTTTTATGTTATTTCCATTGTCTGTGAAGACAGTATTTGCATCTAGCTATACATGGTATGCAGGGGCATGCATATCATGAGAATGCTTGGAAAATTCTCTAGGTTCCCTGGTGGTCCTAATCGTACTTTCACTACACACACTCAAAAAATGAGAGAGTGTAGACGAAGGTTTATAATCTAACTATCCTAAGACTCTATCCAGACCATCTAACTACCTACTATGCCATGGCTCATATGGTGGTGTACCATTAGCTCCCACTTTAGACATATCTATGGTGATCCTACAAGGTTCACTCCTATTGGGAGTTTGCTTGGGCCTACGCTCAAAATAAGCTTTCTATATTTGTAATGAGTAGATCTTGAGCCCATATATACTCAGATGGTGGGGATCTTGAGCCTCCCTTAGATACAAGTTGAAGGGATACCAATTTAGATCCCTCTATGACATAATCCTCAGCAGATCTCATGGATCCACACAAAATGCGATCCGATAAATGTTACCATGTTCAGTACCCCCATACTAAGAAGCCCCATGCTATGATCTATGTCTGAAGGAGTATCTAGCACTTCCTCTAATTGGGGTATTCTCAATAGTATCCCCATGCATAGTGAAGAACATGAACTTATACTGAGAGGGGGGGGTGAACAGTATAAGATAAAACCATTTAATAATTTTAATTTTAGATAGCAGTGGCATCAACATAACATTAAATAAGACAAAGCATCACACATAAAAGACCCATTTTAACGTGGTTCACCCAAGGTGGGCTACTCCACGGATAAAAATTTTCCTCTAAAAGTTATATCAAAACCTCTGGGAATCCTTCCCGATTACAATGTTTATGAGCCTCAGCTCATAGGAGACACCTTCCCCTAAATCTACTTTGCTAGTGATCCTCTAGAAGACCTCTATCTCTTTTGCCCTTAGCAAGTGGAATTCTTTCCACAAAAGACACCTGTATTCCCTGCTCCGGTCGGAGATCTCTCGTCCTCAACTCTGTCACAGCAAGCTGGTCCTCTTTTCTGCACCAAAACACAGTCCTTCGGTCTGGCACAATTTTGTCCTCTTCCTCTGTTATTTTCTGCACTTGGTTGGAGAACAACTTTTCACTGTCTGCACAACTACAGCAGCACAGTCTTCTTAAATTACAACCGCACTATCTTCTTAACTTCTGCGCAAACATAGTAGTGCAATTTTCACAAAAATTGTAGCAGCAATATCACCGTTCGTCCTTCACAACTGTTCGCAATTACAGTAGCATCTACTCCACGCATTTTGGTTTCTTTTACACAGACTGTGTGAACATAGTTGCAATCACAACTGTCCTTAGATCAGATTCCACCCTTGCATAATCTTCGTAATCACTGCAGCATTCGAACGCACAACAACTTATGCGCCTATGTGCAACTACAATAGCTCATTCTCTTCGCACAGTCTTCTCATGAACAACAGCACATTCTTCATGCAAAAAGCACCAGAGTCTTTGACACTTAGAAGATTCAATGAAATGCACTTCTAATGCTGCAGTCGAACTTCACTCACTCTATTTTTCGATGATCGAACCTCACTTGTCACACTCACTCTGTGAACGCCACACTTCGAATGCACACTTCAATCGATACCCAAAATTTCTCAAACAGTCCTCCTTTAATACTCACAATCTCAAGATGAAATCTTGTTCTTTAGTCGACTGTTCAATCTCCTAATATGTCGGCTGTAAAACCTTATACTTCATCGGCCAAGGTTAACTTCGTCGGCTTCAACTGCCTCTGCTGTTCTGTAGCTTTTCTCGTGCGACACTCAAACATGTCGTGATATCGCTACGCTTATGTCTGCCGTACACCTTCTTTGGTTTGTTGTCGCAAAATCGTGACACTATAGCCTTTGCTGACGTCATCATGAATCTTGTCGTGAAATCACGACACTCTAGACTTTAATGCCTTCTTCTCCATTGTTGTCATGAAATCGTGACACCTTTGCCTCTTGCTGACGTCATCATGATTCTTATCACAAAATTGCGATGCTCTAGACTCCAAAGCCTTCTTCTTCGCTACTGTCACGAAATCGCGACACCTTTGCCTCTTGTTGATGTCATCAGCAACAATGTCATGAAATCGTGACACCTTTTGCTCCTTCATCCTTTTCTTGGTTTGCACTAGCGAAAATGAAACATGTCACGAAATCACAATGCTTTCGCTGCCTTAAGCTCTTTCTTGTCAACTGCTCGGGAAACTGGAACATGTCACGAAATCGCCATGCTTTTGCCAACTGCAAATTGCCAACTCAACCTGTCGCGAAATCGCAACACTTTCTACATTCGTACAACTTCTTCGAAACTTGTCACGAAATCGCGACACTTCCTGCAACTCAACTTATCGCGAAATCGCGACACTTTTTGCATCCATACAACTTCTTCGAAACTTGTCGCAAAATCGTGACACTTTTGCCTACTTTGCCTCTGCCTTCCTGCATGTCACGAAATCATGACATTTTTGCCCGCTTTGCCTCTGCCTTCCTGCATGTTGCGAAATCATGACAGTTTTGGCCAAACTTTCTCTTTCCTCAAATATGTCGTGAAATCATGACTTTCTCTCTCCTCAAACATGTCGCGAAATCACGACAGTTTTTCCAGCAGCCTGCAAACTTTTTCTTCTTTACCTTTTTTTGGATTTTTGGCAACTGGGCTACTCTGATTTTCTTGGAGACTTACTGACCAGCTGAAACCTTCATCAAAACACATCCTTAGAAATAAAAACAAATTGCTCCAAGAACTCCTTGACAATAAAAACAACTACTACCAATAGCTCCTTGACATCAATGACAACAACTAAACTTAGGCAAAGGCAATGTACTCAAGATACCCAAAATTGCCAAAAATATCCCCCTTTGTCATTGATGGCAACCCTTAACTAAAACACATCTTTCAAGAGCCAAAACTGAAATCAATCTCTTCAAGTTTTGCTCCCCCTGACTTGAAGCTTTCCTCTTCTCTTGAAAACTCTCCCCCCTACTTAAATCTCTCCCCCTTTGTCATCAATGGCAAAGGGTCACCTTTTGGGGCTCGGGACTAAGAAAGAGCCTCTTGGCTTGGTCCCTCCCCCACCTCCTGATGAGGTGATTAATCTCGAGGTGAGAGTACAACTCCCAATTTCTCTCTTAGATACTCAAACGTATCTTTTGGAAGGGGTTTGGTGAAGATATCTGCAATTTTCTCTTTAGTGGGTACATATTCTAGCTTGACCTGCTTCTCTTGCACTTTTTCCCTTAGAAAATGATATTTGATAGAAATGTGCTTCGTCCTTGAGTGCATTACCAAATTTTTAGAAATACTTATGGCGCTTGAATAGGGATAGGTTGTTCATGCTTGACTTTGAAATCCTCCAAGGTTGTTTTCATCCATAAAACCTGAGTACACCCAGCCACTACTGCTATGTATTCAGCTTCTGCTGTAGATAAGGAAACCGAAGGTTGTTTCTTACTTAGCCAAGAAACCAGACTCTTTCCTAGAAAGAATGCTCCACCACTAGTGCTCTTCCTATCATCAATACAGCCTGCCCAATCTGCATCTGTATAGGCTATGAGGGTGAAATCACCGCCTTTGGGATACCAAAGCCCAAAATCCACAGTGCCCTTCAAATATCTGAATATCCTCTTGACTGCCATAACATGAGATTCTTTTGGAGCTGCATGAAATCTTGCTACTAATCCAACGGCCTGCATGATATCCGGTCTGGTACCTGTACTATATAGTAAACTACCAATCATAGATCTGTACAATTTCTGATTTGCTGCTGGAGATTCATCATCCTTACTCAGATTGCACCCTGTAATCATTGAAGTACATACAGGTTTGCTGTCCATCATCCCAAATTTTTTTAACATCTCTTTGATATACTTTTCTTGAGAAAGAAATATACCATTTTTTGATTGTGCAATCTGTAGTCCTAAAAAGAATGACAGCTCTCCAATCATAGACATCTCGAATTCCTTTTGCATGGTGTTAGCAAAAACTTTGCACATTCGAGTATTATTTCCCTCGAAAATAATATCATCGACATAAACAACTATGATAATCATATCATCACCTTTATTCTTAATGTACAAGTTGCAATCTGCCACGCCTTTCTTGAACCCTTGTTCATAAAGATACCCGTCAAGTCTTGAGTACCAAGCCCTGGGTGCTTGCTTTAACTCGTATAGTGCCTTTTTCAGTTTACACACATAGTCTGGCTGTTATGAAAGAAACACACCTTCTGGCTGTTCTATATAGACTTATTCATCCAACACTCCATTTAGAAAAGCAGACTTTACATCCATTTGAAACACTTTGAAAGATTTGAAACTAGACAGGGCCAAAAACATTCTGATCACTTCAAGACGAGCAACAAGTGCAAACGTCTCTTCGAAATCAACACCTTTGACTTGAGCATACCATTTATAGACTAACCTCGCTTTGTTCCTGACAATATTTCCATCCTCATTAAGTTTATTTCTGAAGACCCATTTTGTGCCAATGACATTCTTATTCTTAGGTCTTGGAACCAAGTCCCAGGTTTCATTTTTCTCTATTTGATTTAGCTCTTCATCCATTGCTTGTACCCAAAAATCATCTGTACATGCTTCACTAATTTTTTTTGGCTCAATCTGAGATAAAAATGAAACATTTGCAGATTCATGTGAAGAAATGACTCTTCTTCTTGTTTGCCCGCTATTTGGATCACCAATGATCAAGTCTTTGGGATGATGTTTTCGAACATACCGTGAAGGAGTTTTGGGAAGCAGCTGTTGTTTTTCCTCTTCTTCATCTGACACTTCTCTGAATTCTTCTTGACAGATTCCATCACTGAGTTCCTTGATTGGTTCTCTTATTCCTTTCTTTTCATCTACTGTCACATTTATGCTCTCTACAACTGTATGATTTCTTTTGTTGAAGCATCTGTAGGCCTTACTTTTGCTGAAATATCCAAGAAAAATTCCCTCATCACACCTAGGATAAAACTTACCTGGATTTTGATCTTCCCTTCTAATGAAGCACTTACTCTCGAACACTTTGAAGTGTTTAACAGTAGCTGGTCTTCCTTTCCACAGCTCATAGGGAGTTTTATGATGATTGACTCGATTTGAGCCCCGGTAATGATGTGGACTCGTTGTATTCTATCGCTTCTCTCCAAAAACCATCCGAAAGTTTTGACTCATCTAACATTGCTCTAGCCATATTTTCAACAGTTCTATTTTTTCTTTCAACTACTCCATTTTGTTGAGGAGTTCTTGCTGCTGAATATTCTCTTTTGATTCCATGTTGTTCACGGTATTCCACAAATTCATTTGAAGTGAACTCTCCTCCTCTATCTGATCTTAAGCATTTGATTCTCTTGTCAGTCTCATTTTCAATCATTTCTTTAAAAATTTTAAAATTTTCAAAAGCTTTAGATTTTTCTTTGAGAAAAGTAACCCAAGTCATTCTCCAGTAATCATCTATAAACAACATGAAATAGCTATCTCCCTGAATGCTCTGAGTTCTGGTAGGACCACACAAATCAGTATGAATAAGATCCAAGGGTTTGGATGAGGTATACCCTTTCAATTTGAAACTGGTTCTGGTCTGTTTACCATGTTGACAAGGACCGCAAATGATGTTTTGGGGCCTTTTTATTTTGGGAAAGTATCTAACTGCTTCCTTGTTACTAATATTGACCAGATTATCAAAACTCAAATGTCCCAATATTTTATGCCACAACCAACTCTCATCTTCTTGAGTTAGAAGGCATTTTTCTCTTTTTATCTCACTCAGCATGTAAAGATTGTTTGGAGTCCTTGTAGCTCTAGCAATAAGTTTTCCATTTAATTCTTTACTTATCTCACATCTATCAGAAAAGAAAGATACTATGTGCCCTTGATCACAAAGTTGACTCACACTAAGCAGATTATGTCTTAGCCCTTCTACATAAAGCACGTTTTCTATTTTGGATTTCCCATCCAAACTAAGAGTTCCTTTACCATAGATCTTTGCGGACCTGTTATCTCCAAAACTGACCGTTCCTCTGTTTGCTTCTTTTAAAGATAGAAATTTTTCTTTTTCGCCAGTCATATGTTTTGAACAACCACTATCAAGATACCATTTTTCTACTTTGTCTTGAGCATGAAAAGCAGTTTGAACTATCATTGACTTAGATTTTATCTCATTCCTCCTTTTTGAGACCTCAAAGCTAAATTTATCCAAGCTGCACATCCTTGCTATATGCCCAAAATTATTGCACTTGTAACACATGATATTTTTATTCATAAGAGGTGCAAATGAGTTAACATTTTCCTTACTATGACTCTTCAGATATTTATTGCAATGCATAGCTATGTGACCAAATTTTTTACAAGAAAAACAATATCCATGGAAGGTATTATGTAACTTGTTTTGATGCCTTGGAAGTTTGTTCTTCTTGCGATCAACTGGAATCCATTGCTCTTCAGAGTGAAGATTGTTCTTGCTTGAAGACCCTGTTTCATACATGGTGATGCCATCCTTCTTTTCACATGGAAAGTTCTGTTTGAGAGTTGACTATTCTAACTTCACTCTACGAGACATAATCTCTCCTTCTAGTTTCTCACAATCAGCTACCTTTTCTTTTAGAACTTCTGTTAAAACTTGTTCAATATTCTTCCCTTCTTTAGCTAGAATTTTGAAATCTATAGTATGTTGAGCCAATTCTGATCTTGCTATCTCTTTTTTTTGACAATGTTGCTTAAGAACATAATTCTCTTCCCTGAGTTTCTCAAGCTTTCTCAAGGCCAAGAAGAATTCACTCTTGAGATCGAATTCAACCTTTTATGAATTTATATGTTCCTCTGTTAGATCCTTCTCCAAGCTGTTAGGCTTTTTATGAAGAGACCTACTCTGATACCAATTGAAGAACATGAACTTATACTGAGAGGGGGGGTGAACAGAATAAGATAAAACCATTTAATAGTTTTAATTTCAGATAGCAATGGCATCAACATAATATTAAATAAGACAGAAAGCATCACACATAAAAGACCCATTTTAACGTGGTTCACCCAAGGTGGGCTACTCCACGGATAAAAATTTTCCTCTAAAAGTTATATCAAAACCTCCGGGAATCCTTCCCGATTACAATGTTTATGAGCCTCAGCTCATAGGAGACACCTTCCCCTAAATGCGCTTTGCTAGTGATCCTCTAGAAGACCTCTATCTCTTTTTCCCTTAGCAAGTGGAATTCTTTCCACAGAAGACACCTGTCTTCCTAGCTCTGGCTGAAGATCTCTGTCCTCAACTCTGTCACAGCAAGCTGGTCCTCTTTTCTGCACCAAAACACAGTCCTTCGATTTGGCACAATTCTGTCCTCTTCCTTTGTTCTTTTCTACACTTGGTTGGAGAACAACTTTTCACTGTCTGCACAACTACAGAAGCACAGTCTTCTTAACTTACAGCCACACTATCTTCTTAACTTATGCACAAACATAGTAGTGCAATTTTCACAAAAAATATAGCAACAATATCACCGTTCGTCCTTCACAACTGTTCGCAATTACAGTAGCATCTACTCCGTGCACTTTGGTTTCTTTTACACAGACTGTGTGAACATAATTGCAATCACAACTGTCCTTAGATCAGATTCCACCCTTCCATAATCTTCGCAATCACTGTAGCATTCAAACACACAGCAACTTATGCGCCTATGTGCAACTATAACAGCTCATTCTCTTCGCACAATCTTCTCATGAATAGCAACACATTCTTCGCGCAAACAGCACCAGAGTCTTTGACACTTAGAAGATTCAGCAAAATGCACTTCTAATGCTACAGTCGAACTTCACTCACTCTATTTTTTGATGATCAAACCTCACTTGTCGCACTCACTCTGTGAACGCCACACTTCGAATGCACACTTCAATCGATACCCAAAATTGCTCAAACAGTCCTCCTTTAATACTCACAATCTCAAGATGAAATCTTGTTCTTTAGTCAGCTGTTCAATCTTCTAATACGTCGACTGTTCTATAGCTTTTCTCGCACGACACTCAAACATGTTGCGATATCTCTATGCTTCTGTATGTCGTACACCTTCTTTGGTTTGTTGTCATGAAATCACGACACTATAGCCTTTGCTGACGTCATCATGAATCTTGTCACGAAATCGTGACGCTCTAGACTTCAATGCCTTCTTCTCTGTTGCTATCGTGAAATCATGACACCTTTGCCTCTTGCTGACATCATCATGATTCTTGTCGCGAAATCGCGATGCTCTAGACTCCAAAGCCTTCTTCTCCGCTACTGTCATGAAATCGTGACACCTTTGCCTCTTGCTGACGTCATCAACAACTCTGTCATGAAATCGTAACACCTTTTGCTCCTTCATCCTTTTCTTGGTTTGCACTAGCGAAAATGAAACATGTCGCGAAATCGCGATGCTTTCACTGCCTTAAGCTCTTTCTTGTCAACTGCTCGTGAAACTGGAACATGTCACGAAATCGCTACGCTTTTGCCAACTACAAACTGCCAACTCAACCTATCACGAAATCGTGACACTTTCTGCATCCGTACAACTTCTTCGAAACTTGTCACGAAATCGCGACACTTCCTGCAACTCAACACTGCCAACTCAACTTGTCGCAAAATCGCAACACTTTTTGCATCCGTACAACTTCTTCAAAACTTGTCATGAAATTGCGACACTTTGCCTACTTTGCCTTTGCCTTCCTGCATGTCGCGAAATCGTGACATTTTTGCCCGCTTTGCCTCTGCCTTCCTGCATGTCGTGAAATCGTGACAGTTTTGGCCAAACTTTCTCTCTCCTCAAATATGTCGCGAAATCACAACTTTCTCTCTCCTCAAACATGTCGCGAAATTGCGACAGTTTTTCCAGCAGCCTGCAAACTTTTTCTTCTTTATATTTTTCTGGATTTTTGGCAACTGGGCTACTCTGATTTTCTTGGAGACTTACTGACCAGCTGAAACCTTCATCAAAACACATCCTTAGACATAAAAACAAATTGCTCCAAGAACTCCTTGACAATAAAAACAACTACTACCAATAGCTCCTTGACATCAATGACAACAACTAAACTTAGGCAAAGGCAATGTACTCAAGATACCCAAAATTGCCAACACATAGAATTGTCCCCTCTAACACTCGTCAAACAATGTTTGGAAGAATTCTGTGGTTGAGGGTCCTATGCATTTTTTTGTGCATGGGGTGGAGCTTCGGCCCCTCTGTGTTCGCACCATGATATTATATTATATCGTATGTAAATTTTAAGGCAAACAAAGTAAACAATAATGATTATCTCTTTTAAATTTTTGTTTGTGAGCCCTAACTGGTTTGATGTATTTTGAGATTTTTTGTATCAGAAAGTAACTCTCATTGCATTTTCAATAAGTTGATGATGTACTAAATTTTTTAATGGCTTTCACCTATATGCTCAAAGCTCGACAACCTGGCTATGAACTCCAGGCTACATAATCCCACCTATAATGTGTGGTAATGAAGTCCACACACGGTCAGGGAGCTTAGGTCCTCTCAGTCCTCACCCTGTTCACCCGTAGTCAGCGATATACCTCTTTGAAGAGAGATACATGCCAATTTTCCATGAGCTATGATGGTTCTCAAAGCCGGTATTGATCTAGTAACAAAAGGATCAAGGGAGTTAGGCCAACAGATGGAAATAATTGCCACCATCGTTGAAACCTACTAGTGGTTGGATATAACTTCCAAATCACTAGAATTTAAAGTGTGTCGTGGTGTGTGTGGTTATTTTTAATTTGCATGATATATAAATGCATAAACCAACATTCACATGATTTTCCTACATGGTTTGAAAAAGAACATTTCACTTTAAGAGAATGCATGATTACGCTAGATGATTTTTAGAGAATGCAATTCTACCTATGAAGGAATGGCCACTAATTGGGCCTCATGCATGCAAACTCAAAACATGAAATGTCCTAGACCATTGGAGACTAGGGCGGACTGCAATCAGAGATCTGTTGTTCCTAGCAATGGCTAGTAGAAAACTAAAAGCATTTATGAATTTTCCATTCTACTTTTTTCTAAGTTTTCTAATTAACGTCCATCTATTTCATTTTGCTTCTGTAAAAACATAGACATAAAAAGATAGAGAGGGAAAAATGATCCTACCTTATATCCAAGTTTGATTGTGATGTTTGATTCTAATGCTTTTCTATTTTTTGCTTAGCACATCTGTCAGGCACGGTTGCAACTATTGCCCATAGTTATCAACTACAGTTACAATTGTTAACTACGGTTGTCAGCCACAGTTGAGACCTGTCATAAAAAAACATAATAAGTTAGACTTTAGATTACTTAAATTGTGGGGTTCCACTATGATCACCTTTTGTAGCTATCTAGAGAGCATATACCTAGGTTATTGTATCAAAAAAATGCAATTTTAAGCTATTAAACCACAATAAAAATAAATTTGACAAAGCAAATAGTTCTTTGTATTAATAAATTGCCAACGGGTTACAATTGCATCCCTCTTAGGGATACCAAATTTGTGATACAATCAATACAATCATTGAGCCCCACAATGGGGTTGTTATAATCCGTAGACTCGCCAAATGCACACCAATTGCTCCAGGTCAAGTATGACCTTCTTCTCTCCTGTGAAGAGGTATTTCTTGCCTTGAATGAATTGACGAAGGAGTCTTGAAAATATTACGATAAAAAAACAAGATACACATTAAAATCAAAGGTAGCCTCTCTTGATGAGGCCTTTAGAGGAATCTTGCATAATGAATGTCATAAAATCAAGAAAGCCATTAAAACTATCAATATATGCAAGAAATAGTGAAAGTGTAATAAAGCATATAAAGAAGCATGAATCTAGCTAAGAAACATCCTAATTAACCATTAGAAAACTTGAATTGCATAAAATGACAAGAAACTAGTCTAGATTGACCTATGCAAGGAAAATGGAAGTAAATCTACCTCTAATTCCTAAATTAATTGGTCAAATGTCTGCTACAATGTTAATATATGCTAGATTAAGCTATTTACATAATTGGAAATGGAAATTTACTACTAAAATGGAGGAAAGAGAGCATCAAACCCTAGCCATAAGTGCTTAAATAAGCTAGCACTATTAGTCATGGCTGATAGTTGTGACTGAGTTGTGAATATCCTTGCTCTTCAAATCAGGGCTTAATGCCTCGATTCACTCCATTGAATTGATGTTCAAAGGTCACCTTGATGTACTCTAACAAATTTGGTGGTTGAATTGCTTAGATTATCGAAGGAATGGGCTCAATTGAGTTTCTTGATTTCTCCTAGATCTACATACCCTTCTTGATTCCAAATAGGCAGCATAAGTGTTCCTCTCAATGGATGCAAGTGGGTATGCAATTTGACAGGGCTTCGTTGTGCTTCAACTCGAGATTCTTCCAAGATATTCCCAAATTTGGAGGGAAGTTTTATAGGATATTGGAAGGGCTTGCCTTAGTTTCCTAGAGAAACCAATATCTACAAAGGGTAGTTGGATGGAAACTTCTAGAACTTTTCGCCCTCTAACTACTCCGATCTTCAACCAATTGGTCGTTGTAACTGATTTTGGGTTGGCTGAGGTCCAACTCATTTTGAAGACTAGTCATGTCTCTAAGGTGCAACCAACTCTGTTAACCACGGGTGTCAGTCATGGTCAATAATTATTAGGCCAAAATTCCTAAATGAGTGGTTAGAACCCCTACTTCACCTTGGAATCTATCCAAGATATTTCATATGGTCTTCTAGCATGTCCCAGATGAGTAGTCATCTTGACATGACGTGTTTTAGGTGTCTACATATCTTTAGGCAAAATATCATAAACACATACACATACACAACAATAAACTTGTAGGCAAAGGCCAAAAATTAGACACATGCTCCCATGTATATATATTGTAGGTAAAATTTTATAAAAATTATGTGAAAAGTGAGGGTTCGAAATTACCCACAAGCTGCTCATAAACCATAAATATTTTTATATAGATAAATGAAAGTAAAACCTACAAATACACAAAATTATAAACTTGCCGATCCTTTACAAAGCTAAGAATACTATTTATAGATTTACATGGAAGGATTTTCCCTCAAAAACTCATGTAGATATTCTTAGGTGGATGTCATTTCAGATACTAAGTCATGTCTTGTATGATTGTTTATCACTTTAGGATTCTTTGGATTTGAAGATATGAATATCAATCGATCCTAGATGAGTAGTTACTACCTTAATTTCCATATACCCATTTTTTGGGGATTCCCATCACCTAGGTGTAGAAGATTGCTTTAATTTAATGTTTTGGATATTTGAGTTGCTTTTGTCATGGATCCATGCTATTGTTGTCCTTTCTCAAAGATACAAAATATATTTTACAGGAAGGACAATATTCCTCGAAGAATGTGCACTTTATTGATTTGGATTTTGGAATGTTGGCATTATCTTCTTTGGGAGTTTTTTCTTCATACTTTGGGATCACTTATCTTTAGATCTTTGGGACTTTTATCTTTGGTTTCTTTGTAGGGGATTTTGTTTTTCCATTTTTTTTTTGCAACTCAAGAAATTTTGACCTTCAAATATTTCTTGCTCATGAGATCTGACTTCCTATTGATCAAACATTTCTGATTGAACCTTTCTTCATGTGCCTATCTACGACTTATACTTTTATTTTTGAAAGGTGTGTTAATTTATCACTACATGCAACATTAGAAGGTTTATAGACTAAAACGGTTATTGTATGGGTTAAAGAAAGGTCCTAGAACCTGGTACATCAAAATTAAAGATCATGTACTATAGCATGGTTTCACCATAATTCTCTTATATACAAATATTTATATTAAGAAAGTTGGATCTAATATAGTAATACTTGTGTTGTATGTTAATGATATGGTCATAATTTTCATCTTTGATGATCTAGTAAATGGTGTAAAGAATGACTTGAAAGATTTATTTGATATGAAATATTTGGGAATTTTTCATTATTGTTTTGGCTTGCAAGTATGACAAAGAAACATATTATTGTATTATAGATGAAGTATGCCAAGTGACTTCTAGAAAAATACCATATAGATTATAAATCTATGACAACACCAATGGAGCAATGATTACAACTATCTTGATATGATAAGTCACTTTAGGTATCTAGTGCTCTTAATTGTAAGATGATTATGAGTCTCATATACTTGACAATTACCATATTTGATATCACCTTTGCTATGATTTATATTTTGAGGTTCATGCAATAAACTAAGGTGATTTATTAGAATGCAACAAAGAGGATATTGGATAATATTTTTGGTACAAAGTAATATGGCCTAGAGTATAATAAAAATAATAAATCCTTTCTATAAGGATACATAGATTGAGATTATGCTAGATCTATAAATGATTGGAGGTCAACATTTGGATATGTATTTCATCTAGGATTTGGACCTATCACATGGCATAGAAAGAAAATATAGACAATAATATTATCATGCAACAAGGTGGAATATCACGTTGTACAAGGAGTTGTGTGTGAAGAGACGGATATTCTATTCGATATGGGTATACATAAAATGACCTATAGTATTGTGATTATCAAGGTGTTCTAAAATTGGTCAAGAATCTATTATTTCATGAAAGAACAAAAGAATAGCTTACAAATATTTTCACAAAGGTACTTGCATGTGTTAAATTTGAATTGTTTTTCACCACTTTTTATATTCTAAATAATGTAATAAGGTGGGATGTTAGGTAATTATTATATTATTAGATTAGTTATTACACATCATAGGAGGTTACATGGTGGTTACATTAGTTATCTTGATCAATTACTATCTTGATATTGATTTTATAACTAGTCTATTGTATTAATATTCAAGTAATGAAGTAGTTTTTTTTCCCGCTTTATCCTTTTAGTATATTTGGTTGATATTATTATTAGTATATCCACAAACATGCCATGATGATTTTCTAGGAAATATATGGATAACTAAATATAGAAGCTACACTGTAGAGGTATAATAGAAGAGAATGATAAGGAAGACTACTTTTGGCTCTTCTAAATGCACATTTGTTTGTTCACTTTTGATCATGAAGTATAATGAGTTGATTATATAATACACTAAATAGATTTGGTTGATATTGCAAACCCTATAAATAAAATGCCTTACCATATGAATCCAAATTTTACAAAGACTATGAGACAAATAAGTTTCTCAATGCAATATTTATTATCTATTAGATAACTTAGAGTGGATATCATCAATTGTAATTACCAAGGATTAAAATTGCAATATGAAGATATTTGTGGTTTATCTCAAGATCAACATGGCTATAAATAAGGATCACTATCAATTTCCTTTATTAGATCAAATTTTTTATGAAGTTATAGGGAAGGATTTATATAGCATTATAATCAAATTTAGTGGCTATAACCAGGTTTGCATTATAGATAAGGACTATTTGAAGACCATATTTATGGTTCTAAGGGATATATATCCTATTGAGTGATACCATATGGATTTTATAGGGCATATGTAATCTTGTAGTGACTATAAAATAAGTTATTTGAATCTTATATTAGAAAAAATATCAATTTTTTCTAAATGATTTTTATATCTATGGAGATAAAGTGGGTTATCTATTTTCTCTTGATATGAGGTAAATGCTTCACTCTATCCTATAAAACCATATATTTATATGCACAAAGGGTGTATTTTTAGGATGTTTTGGGGATTAAGAAAATATCATAAAGGGGTATCTTAAATAATATTTCGTGTCTCCACCCATATCACCTCGAGGATAGGGGTAGTTTATGAGCCTTAGTCTAGGGTTTTATAAACTAATTTAGAGAACACATATGTTTCTCCTAATATTTTTCTTTGACAAGATTAACCTTAATTTAGTCCTATGCTATCTACTAATAGATAAAGTAATGCAAAAAACAAGTCCTAATAAACTAAATACTTTTGAATTTCAATGATAATAAAAAAACAATTTCCTTCTAGAGAAATAGTTCAAGGGGATAATTCAACAAAGCAATCCCTAATGTGATTATATATGATTTTGTTTTTATGGTATACAAGATTAAATTTGATCCCCTAAAAATATTAATGTCAAGTTGTTCTTTCTTTTCCTTTTTTCTTTAATGAATAAACACTAAATATATTAATACATAAGTAGATGTGGAATAGGTAGTAAATAGATATATGATCTAAGATGCTAAAAATAAAATATTGGAACATGATACCTATTTTTCTACCTTAGTGGAAGAGGTATTGCTAATTAAAAGGTTCTTCCTAGAGGAGAGTATGACTACTTTGACCATAAGCATAACCCTATTCAAAAGATGAAATAAACTCCTATAGAATGATCAAATAATGGTTGTAAGTGTAGTATCAAAAGTGACATTAGATAAGTGATAACACCATCGAGGCTTTTGCTAGTTGGTAGTGCTTTTAATTTCTATGACTATGAATTTATAGTTTATATTATATCACAAACAAAGGGTAATAGCACCACTAAATTTACAACTCAACAAAACTTTCACTTATGGATATAGAAAAATGATCATGGACAAGGGATTTGTGATTTCACAAATGATGCAATAAGGATACTTGACCAAGAGGTGCAAGGGCCTTTATAGGGACAATATAACAAGCTAATTGAGTAGGAAAGATATAAACTATTTTTACAAGAAAATAAAATGATAAGTAGATAAAAATATGATGAATAAATAATATTATTGTATAATGATCAAATGATTACAAAGATACCAAATAAAGATATGATAAAGCCAAGAGAGAAGAGACCACAACCAAGAAATATTGTAGCCTCTTGATACCCAGATTGATTTCCTTTATTGTGATGAAGTAGATGAGCTTGATATTTTCTTGAGATGATTCGAATTTTGACAATTACATGAGATCTATATTCAAACAAGAAGAATCTTATTACCTTCAAAAGATAATCTAATTTTGATCGAGTTTTGCTATGTTAAAACATAATCTAAATTGAGATCCCTAAGTGTTGTATTTATAGGAGTCCATGGTTGCCTAGGGATGGTTGCATTGAAGTTGGTGTGATTCTTGAAGGTAAGATTTTAAAAATGGTTCAACATGCAACTAGTGGGTGGAAGATAGAAAATGGTAAATTTGGGACTTTGGATTTCTACTCATGTTATAGATTAAACTAATATGATCAATTCTAATTTTAGTAGGTGGCTTGAAAGTTACTAGTTATTTGTCTTTTCAATTTTGGATATGATAGTTAATAGCACTAGAGGCGATATAACTAGGGGATATAATGATCTTAATGCTAATTCTAGGATGACCGCTGTTGGTTAGTTTGGATGGAAATTATAAACATTTTAAAGTTGTACAAAAGAGCATCCAAGGAGTAGAAGTGTCATTGATATTATTGCTTAGGTCTTCAAACTTTTTCTTTTGATAAATTCTTCTAATTTGATCTTGGAGATATTTGATTTGGTCGGGATGCTTGATTGATTAGCTAATTTATATCCCAATTTTGAGATAGACAAATTTGTTGTTGCTTAGGAGTAATGATGTAATATGACTAATTATTTTTATTATTGAACATTGATTATGTTATTTTTTTTATAATTCTAAATGCTATTCTGACCAAAGAAACTTGAATTTACCATGAATCACATTGATACAATGATGAAATATTAAGGAAAAGTAGTAGAAATTGGCTAATATGAGTTAGGGTAACAGTGTTAGGGTGTTAAAACAAAATAATTTTGCTATGGATGAAGATAAATATGACGTTTGGACCTTTTATTTTAGTAGAAACTTTGATGTCTTAACAAGTGAGACCACTACACTAGGTAGACAGGGTGAGATCACCAATGGTAGGAGGAGACATGTTTAGGTAGTAAGCTAAAATCTTGTCCATAATTTGGGTTTTGATCTCAAAAACCATACCCAAAAGAGAGGGCAACACTTTGGACATTGGTGGTTCTTTTGCACTAGTGTTAGAATTAGGTGATAACACTTTTATACATTGATAGAACATTTTTATATTGCAATGTTTTCTCCATCCTAATCATGCTTTTGTTACCTAGTGGTACTTTCATAACCCGATGGTGGATTTGAAAAATGGTGGAATTTGTTATTGCCTTAAATTTTGGTTGATTTGCAAGCTTTAAGACTAATGAGCTAATGGGTTTGACTAGTTTTAGAAGAGTCTATAGTTAGTCAACTATATGGAGAGATAACCCCATGCACTAGAGACCATCCATGAGTTGCTAGACTTCATTGGTCATGGTTTTTTTATGATGTAAGGCTATAATAGATAGCCCTAATGCCTAATATACAGTTACATTTGAAGAGTGTTGGTATTTAAGGACAAACTCATTTTAGATACCTTGCAATGAGATGATCGTCACACTAGAAGATATGTTGTACATCTTGAGGGTATCGATTACGTTAGTTTTCGATGCTATATACTTAAGGAAATGCAACCACAAGGTAGAAAATAATCATGTAATATTAACCATATGAAAATGGCAACATCTTAAGCATGTAAATAGCATGAGAAACTTTTAAAAATACTCATAAAATAGTAATTAATGAAAGCTCACAAAAATGAGATCTTCATACAAAATATGGAGACCTCAAATGCTTAATTCTTCATTCATGCTCTAAATTGAATCTAACTTGAGCACTACACTACTATATTGTTCTCTTGCACTCTCTCTTACTTTTCTATTCCATTTGTTTTCACTTTATCTACTAAAAAGGTCAATCTAAAATGGAGTATGACTCTTGGTCTTCCACCTTCCTATGACTCACTATATTCCTATTCTAGATCATGTACACATGGACAACATGCGCATTTACATCATTGCATATTATAATAATACTTGTGAATTTATTACATTGAACTAAGTAAATACTCAAACATTAATCTAAGACAAACTCCTAATATAAACATGTACCCATGATGGTACATTAGCATGTATCAAATAATGTAATATATTCCAACACCCCTTGTATTAAATTATTTGGTATTTGAAGACTTTAGTCTTCAATGTGGTCTTCATATTATTTATGGAACTTGAGCTCTTTTTTTGTTTTCTTATTTGTAATCTTTATCTATATCTCGATCAAGTAAATAATTAGTTTCTTCATGAAATACTATTTTAGCTACAAGATCTTTAACTTCATGTTCATTTGTAGGTTCTTCCAGTTCTTGAATTTCTTGAATCTCTTGAACTAAACGTCCTTTTTATTTTCCTCTTTATTGTATTTGAGGTTGTATTGATTTTGATAAGTATATGGCCGCTAAAATTGTTATTGATGTGGATTATATTGATTCTGATATTGTCTTGGTTGGAATGGCCTATTCAATTGGCTTCCAAAATTTATTTGATTTCCTTGATACTGATTTCTTGGATTGAATCTACAATAATTGGTACTACGTTATTTCGTTATGCATACTTCACAATATCTATTGTTCAATTTTTTATCTTCCTTTTGAGAATGAGGTAATGTTTACTTATGGATTATCTTTTGAGACTAAGGCATTGTTAGCCATTTCATCTTTTACTAAATTTTCTACCTCATATTCTTGTAGGATATTGAATAACTCATCAAATTATGTATATTTACTTACAATTTGTAGAGATGTGACTAGATGCTTGCAGCTTTCTGGAAGTTCTCTTAGGATTAATTGAACAAGAAACTTATCGTCAATAGTTTCTCCTAAGGTTAATAATTTTCCTTTTATATCTGCTACCTTCCTTAGAACAATTCTATACTTTCACCACTATTAACTTTTAGAGATTGTAATTGAGTTTGAAGATTGTTATTACTCCCTTAAAGTATCCTGGCTAAAATTTTCCAAGCTTCTGTAGAAGTTGCTGCTGAACTAATGTATGGTTGTATTTCTGTAATTGCAAATGATATTATCATGAGTGATTTTGCTTCATTTTATTCAAACTTATGAATCTCACTATCCCCTATAGTAGGTTTAGTTTTTGCTCCTTTAACAATATCCCAAAGCTTTTCAACTATTAATATTGATCTCACTTTGTTTTTCCATGAAGTGTAATTAGGTCCTTTAAGAAGTTGGGATTATGAAAGTATGAATTTCTTTGTTTCCATAATAATACTTGTAGACTATCTTATATTTCCCTAGTTTTGAATTTACTAAAGTATTCATAAAGTGCTTAGATTTCCTTTGAGTTGAATCTCTTTTATCTCCCTAATGTTCAACTACTATTTTTCACCTTATTTCTTCCTATTTGTAAGAGCTAGAAATATTTTTAATGCACTTTCAACTGATGAAATATTCTATCTTAAAGACTTTTGAGTTGGATTCTTTTTGTCTCGTAAATTTGAGTAAGAGAGTAATTCTAATTTAGTTTTACAACTTTCAATACTTTATGTTTTTCTTCCTACATCCTTTAATCCTCCATGATATGGTTTCTAAATTTTAAGATATTTAGTTTGGTGTTGAACTCCTTATAACTCCCTAGTTGAAAATTTAGAAACAAAGTATTTGCAAATATAATATTTCTAGTTTTGTGTAGTAATCCTTATACCTCCAAGTTAATCTATTTGCAAATTTATTTCTATGCAATTTGAATGAGGTAATTTCATAACCTTTCTAAATATTTATTCCTTCAAAAACTTCTAAGGCATTTAATAATACTACTAAGGTTGTAAACTATTCCTTATTTCTCCTTTTATTATAAAACCTTGAGTATAATGCAATAATTAACTTACCTTTAATATTATGCCTTGTATCCTTTGCAAAGGTTATACATTATATTTAATATTTATTACCTCCTTTATATGTAGCACAACAAAGGTTTTCTTTTGCTTACTTTATACTACCCCCTACGTTCTCACGATGCTCTCCTTCCAATGTGGTGTATTCAATACTTTCTACACTTAAACTCCAAACATTTAACTATAATATTCAATGTAGTGCATAAGCCCTAATATTTAGTGCTTCACTTTTTCCTCTTGACTGTTGTCTATATCTGTTCTCTGACCTCACTATTGACCCTTCAAATTATGTCTTTGTCCTCCCTTGACTATTCGAATATGCACCAATTTCTAGCACATAGCTCTCTCCTCTGCACTGTGTTCTATCTACGTTCACTACTTATGTTGTTTTCTTTTTATTCTCTCTAATGTATCCCTTTAATAAAAGTAGAAGGAATTACATAAAGACTGATGTTTTCCTCCTATCAAGAAACTTGGCATATAAATTGTTTCTTCTCTTATGGCACCTAGATGCTCCTTAGATATTAATGCTTTGTATTCTTGGTGACACTTGTTCTCTTACACCTACAACACTCATATATGGATGTTATAACTTGATACTCCTTTATAATATTTGAGTTATCATTGAAGTTCCTTTTGCAATGACTATTTCACTTTCTAGGTACTTAGGCTCCCCTTTCGATGGTTGGTGCTCTATGTTTAATGTGCCAAATAGTAGATTACAACCTTATCTTTTGTTAGATTCTTCAATGCTTCTCCTTCCAATGTAACACTCATCAGTGAGTAATCTCCAACCTCTTCTATTGATCTTTCTCTTGTATGCATTATGCTAGCTGCAACTCAAGTGTTTCTACCTTATTTTATGTTATGTGGTAAGTGTTATATTGAATGATGCTAATTCCTACACTATCCTCCTTTGAATGGCATTGAAATGTGTTTGTGTAATCCAAATGGTGTTCACTTAATCATACCAATGCTTATTGTATGATGAAACTCCTACTCAACTGTGTTCTTAGTTGTATGATGGTGATGCTCTAAGTAACATTATTTGATAAGGTGGTGGTTCCTCTAGGTTAACCTAGTGGTTATTACACTTCTATGTTCTTGGTAGAATGGTGGTGGTACTCTTCTATGTTGTCTTAGTGGTTCTTCCACTTGTTTTTTGGTTTCTCAATCTTGGCAACGGTTGATATCATATTCTTGGTGGCTCTCTTACCTTGTTGCTTGAGACTCTGCTACATGAATTACACTACACTTGAATGCTTATATTCAATATAACTTTGAGCTCCTTTGTTGTAATGTATTTCCAACTATTGTATGTAGCCTTAGATAGACAATAGTTTTTGCTTGCCCCCATGTAGTTTCAGTTACACTAGCTTTCTTGAAATTATAGATTTCTTATCCAATGTGGTGGCTCCTCTTCTCTTCACCAAGACTTGGTAATGGTGGGTTTCCTTCCACTGTAGACTCTTCTTATCTCTATGCTTTGTGGTTTCTTCTTGGATAACTCCAAGCTTCTAGATAGTGTCAAAATGTGTGCCTTTCAAATAGAATGATACTTCTATTTTTTGCTACAACTTATTTACTTTACAAGAGATAGTAAGGATTTGAATTATTTCTTTAATTCATAAATTCTCTTTTCTCTATTGCAGGTTTTAATTCCCTAGGAATGCTATCTTCCCCAAACTTGAAGATAAACATGAGACCTTTCCTTTTGTGACTTAAAAAACTTAAATATGGTGTTTTTAAAGACTTAATAAAACGCTAATGTGAACATTCAAATAATGAATTATTATTGCACCAATATTATATACCTTTACATCTCCTTTTGTAGCTTGATTTCTTGGTGATTTGATTCACCTATTTTTTGAACCAATTTTTTGAAACTTGTTGCTTCAGTTCCTATTACTTTGCTACCAAAAATTTGTTAATCTTGTAGCTCTTCTTGCTGTTGAAATCAGCTCATAAATTACTCTATTTTGTGTAGCCCAAAAATTCTCGCACTCCTTTCCTCAAGGCTGATGGATCCACGCCTTAGAGGGGAATGGAAGAATGAGTGGTCTACACCTCAAAAGAGAGGTACTTAATCGTACCTTCTAAGTGGTGATTTTTTGACGAATTGGTTTGGGTTCACCAGGAAACATTTTGTGGTAGTTTTCGAGCCTAGGTTTGGGATTTGTTTTGATGTGTTTATTTTGATTCAAATCATAAATATACCTAGTTTGGCCAATATGCATCTAATCTAACTTATATGCTATTTTGATTTAAATGCAGGCAACAAAACAAAATTCAGAAAGACAAATGCAATGCTAGAAAGTGATTTCAAACCTTACCTGTATCCGGAAGTTTGTTGAAGTTTCTGATTTTTTGAGTGCAGCCTAGATCGTATGCAATAGGTCAATATCGTACTACGATTTCACAAGATCGTAGTACGAACAGAGACAAACTATTCTGATTTTTCCAAGGATCAACAAAAACATAGGTAGGGATAGAAAACAGAAAACAGAGAGTTGTATTGATGCTTATAAGAAGAATTAAGATCTAATGTCGGCTATTAGATAACTGTAATAACATGAATTGACGAATAAATGTTCAAAACTACATAAAACATGCAATTATATGAAATTAGGTGAACTCCAGGAATGCATATGCATAAATCTAGTATTCTATGAAATAAAGGATGATAAATGAAAGACTAATCCAATGAAACAAAGTTAAAATACGCAAACCATAGCTTGGGGTTGCCCCCAAGTGGGTTGCAGGCAATATCGTAGCCTATAGGATAGGATCGTACACCGAACTCACCTGATCGTACGATGATGGCGATATCGTATCCTCCGATCTGCAACAATATCCTCCGATCTTGCTCACAACAACAAAATATCTAGAACTAAACTGCACAATCAAGCGAAAGAATTCCAAATGCGAGGAGTCAGGGAAAATTTTAGAGGGAGGGGTCTGGTTAAATAAGTAGGGAGGAATGTCCAAAATAGGGAGGAGGTTGGATTGTTACAACTTCTTCTAAGTTGGGCGAGGCCGAACGGATCCGATCTCGCATTTCCCGCACAGTTACATAGGTGGGGACAAAAACCGTTCAACTGATTTTTGTCGTTTTCCATTTTTGAATTTTTTATTTCTGGGCAAGATCGTATTACGATCGACGTTATCGTACACCGATCACAAGGATCGTAAGATTGAAATCATGTTACGATTTCGGAGGTCGTACTACGATTTTGGGGGTCGTAGTACGATCTCATCAAATATGCACAAATTTTGAGGTAATTAATGCAAACATGATGTTTTTACAATTTTTTTATGTTCTCATGCAAATGGGTCAAATTTAAGGTGCTACATTTTGCCCCCTCTTTAGCGTAGTTTCAAAAGAAAATTGCGTTAAAGAAAAGTGTGACACGCTTTACGAGAAAGCAAAAATTTATTACAATTTTTGTTGATGATTTTAAGTTTTTATGCAAGTTGTTTCAAAATATGATGTTTATGGTACCCCCTTCGAGTTTTTACACCTATTGAACATTTTAGGTGGAAAAACTCGAAAAGTAAGAGTAAATAAGAAAGAAAAGGTAAAATTTTAATTCATTTTCTCTTTTACTATTTACTATCTAGTGCTCTAGAGAAAAATATGGTGGGAGCTACCCATCGTGCTGATTTGGTTTAGGCTAGAGATGGAGCACTCTGGGTATGAATTTCGTGTTTACTTAGCTTAGATTTTGCATGTTTTTCATTAAATTTTTAATTAAATTTAAATTTTTAGGGCATGACTATCGTTGTGTAGCCCTAATTATGAAATCATAATGATTTTATAAAATTGTAATAATTTTACAATATCGTATCATACGATATTGGAGAAATCGATACGATTTTATCAATATCGTATCGATGTGAGTGATATCATATGATACGATATCATAAAATCGATACGATATCACAAAATTGATATGATATCATCTGTTATTGATATGATTTTTCTACTATTTATTTTTAAATCTGATTACTAATATTTTGTTATTTTGTGTTTTATTTTGATAGTTGGAGGAGCTAAAGAATAGGGAGTGGAGACATGCTACTCTCTAAGATGATTTGGATGCATTGATAGACCTAGAGTTGACCTGTCTAGAGGTAGTGGGTCTAAAACACATGGTGTAGATGCCACAAATTATGATAGATATGAGGTTGTTGATAGCCTTAGTAGAGATATGGTATCTGGAGTCATCTTGTTTTTGTTTACCTATAGGAGATATGACTCCTACCTTGGAGGATGTATGGTAGATTTTGAGGTTACCTTTGAGGGGTGCATGTATAGTTGCATCTAGAAACCAAGGCTAGGTGATGAGGAGGTTGATAGGAGATCCTAAATTTCTATTGAGGAAGGGTGGGGTTCCTATTGGGAGACTTAGAGGGACTGAGGGAGTCTCACGTTTGACTATGTTATTGAGTGGCATTGTGGGAGGATTGATTTTATGCCATCTGAGTGGGATGCAGTTACCATGGATATTGGTAGAGGTAGTCTATGATATGAGGGATCAGAGTATCCATTTTTCTTGGGGTCCCTTCCTCCTATGTAGACTATATCAATTTTTGCATAGGGTAGTCTACAAGGGTGGGAAGGGGTTGATATTGACTTCTTTTCTTTAGGTGTGGTGTTGGGAGCACATAGCTATCTAGTGGCCTACAGGGCTTCCTCTAGTTTGAGTAATAGATGGTGAGCCTAGTGTAGAGGATGATAGGCCTAGGGTGTTCTATTGGCCTTTATAGGGAGTACGTGGGAGATGGGTTACTCTTAGTGGAGTGAGGTGACTCTTGGATGAGTTACTACCAGATGACATTATGTGGAGGTCTTGGAGAGGGCTACTAGGATGGGGGGAGGATGCATTTGAGTTGGCCCATGTCAGGTGGACCATCTGGGTATAGATGCATGAGGGAGAGGTAGAGTTACACCATGTTGATCGGGTGCAATGCTAGTTTGGGCTTAGATAGGATATTCCTCCTCATAGGAATATCACTTTTGCTCGGTCTACTCGGGATCCTACTACTTTTAGTGGGGCTCTTGATATGACTAAGTTTTTGGATTTAGAGCCTGATGATGCTCTAGTAGAGATAGCAGTTGGGGATGATGTTGGGGTTATTGATAGATATTGATAGTGGTATGTTAGTATCTATCTCCGATTTATACCATGGAGGAGATAGTGCTAGGTAGTTGATCAAGTTTTTAAGATCATGCAGCTAGTCAGTAGGAGCAGTCAGTTACACAGGCTTCTTCGAGGAGACTAGGTCTTCGTACTTGGGGTGGACACATATCTTAGAGGTGACGTATCCATCAGGATAGGTAGGAGAGGATAGCATCACCCCAAGAGGAGGGAGGAGCATCTACTCATCAGGAGGAGAGACCATACTCACCTAGGAAGGGCAAGAGGGTATTGGAGGAGGGAGAGAGCAGTGATATGGCTGCTCTATGGGTGGAGGTGGCTAGGCTACAAGGGGAGAATGTCCTCTAGAAGACTATGATAGAGTCTCTAGAGGGAGACCTAGCATAGGCTAGAGCTCAGGATGTGGGTCTATGGAGCAAGATTTAGACTCTAGAGGAGGATCTAGCAGTGGCTAGGGCTCAGGGTGGATAGAGTGTTGCGGCTACGACATCGACTCAGATAGGTCGATCTGAGTGGATATGGCTAGGAGATGAGCTTCTACGAGTAGTGCAGTAGATGACCTTTTATCGGACCTTGTATTTTATAGTAGTACCTATAGAGCAGAGGCAACCTTTGCCTATAGATATAGAGGCACCGATTCACTTTGGGTCATCGTCCCACTCTACATCCAGGGCGACTTCCTCTAGGACTGCTATGGAGACACGGGAGATGCGACCACCACCTCCACCACCTGGTAGAGATGATGAGGCACAGAGTTCTAGGGCTTCTAGGGAGTGAGCCTAGATATTTGTATATTTGTATGATATATTTGACTGAGTATGCCGATTTTTGAGGATTGTGGCATATCAGTCTAACTTTATTTTGTATATGGATTTTCGAGATGTATATATATATATATATTTTTGTTTCTATGTGACTTCATGTATTTTATTTGATTAATTTGCATTTTAATTTTGTGTGAATCTCACATGATCATGTTTATATTTATGAATGTTTTAATCATGCTTAAAATAAAATGAAATAAGCTAATTTTTGGGAATGTGTTTTGAAAAATATGTTGTATAATGATAGATTTAGCAATAAACTTCGAAGGATGTTGTGTTGTTATATGACCGTTGATGGAGATCGATGCTCGCTAGGTCATGAAGTTGATCCTATTGTGAAGAAGTGTTTAATATTGCTAATGGTTGTGTGCTTAAGAATAATCTTAAGACTTTAGGATGATAAAAGAAAATGTTGATTTTGGTAATTGATTTTGAGAAAATTTTGTTGTGGATTAACATGTTGATGAGAAAATAATTAAGCATGAAAAATTGGTAATATGACTTGCGCTAAGCATAAAATTCCTAAGTGTGAAGATGTAAAAAAATAATTACTTAGGAACTATACCATCATCGCAAAATCAAAAATGAAATGTATGATGATATGAAATTATTTGTTCTTTTTAAAATGCAAAGTAATGTAAGATAAATCATTATGTCACATGTTCCAAAAATATTATGTAATTTTTATGAAAATATATGGACTAATTTTGGGCATGAAAAATTAGAAAGATGACTTGCGCTAGGCATAAAATTCCTAAGTGTGAAATTTGAAGAGAAATAGTTACTTAGGAACTATACCATCATCGCGAAAATAAAAAATGAAATGCATGATGAATAATTTTTTATTTTGTAATATTATTTGGAATAAATTATTGTATTATGATGATAAAATAATTTGTAGGAACTAATGCAAAGGATTGAAATTAATTATCTAACAAAATCTCAAAGAAATATTTTAACTTATTTCAAAGACAAATTCAAATTTATCTAGAACCAGTGTGTGAAAAGTGAATTCATTATCCATTTTGATTGTCATGATGATACAAAATCTCTCAAGTAACAAATGTGTGTGCTTTGTGAGGTTAATTTACCGATTTTGAGTAAGGTAATGATAAAGTGAACTTGAATGAACCAATGTGTGTGCATGTGAAATGTTCATTTAACCATGATTTTGTGCATGCATTGGTACTGAACTACTATGTAAATCAAATTACCAAAAGCTAGCTGATCCATAAGCGGACATTGGTCTGTACAAAAGAAGGTCGCTAATGTGATAGACATGTCACCACGTGAAAGGAATTACCCAAGGCCAAGCAAGTTGGGCATAAATCACCTGTTATGGGGCTTACCTCATGGTTTTCGAATAACTGAGAAATTCCAGGGATTCAAGTTCAATACCCCCTTCTTTTCTTCAAATTTATAGGGTAGGGATTTCTTGTCCTTTTCTGAACAAGGGGATTTTATTGTTTTGAAAAACATTTTTCTTGATTTTTCTCTTTTTCTTTTTTTTCTTTTTTTTTTTTCTTTCTTTTTCTTTTCTTTTCTTTTTGGGATACTTGCTCAGATTAGGCGTAGAGCAAGGGATTTTATTCGGGTAGGGAGGAGCTTGTCCTTTTGCCAATTTCTCAGTATTCTAGACCATGCACATGATAGGATAGCAAGGGAAACTTTTCACTTAAGGTATTAAGACCTACTATGTAGTATCACTTTCGAATTTGCAACAAATCATTTTAAGATGTAAAAATGTGTTCTTGGTTCAAGAAGTAGCAAGATCATTCTCAAAACTCAAAATTATTTAATGAAGTAATAGTGCTTTTGGTGCAAGAGAGATTTATAATCAAAATGACAAAATCAAAATTTATTAATTATGTGAATTTTAGTGCATGGTTCAAGATAAATTTTGGATTTATCTGAAGTAAACTAAAATATAACTTGCAATCTTGGTAAATAATAAATGCAGAAATAAATATAATAATGCCTTGGAAATATTTTTGTAGATTTTCAGATTTTGTGATTTTTTTGGTTGTTTTTGATAAGATATTTGAAATGCATGAAAATGTATTTACAACTATGTACAATAATGAGACTTGTGGCCTTATGCATAATATCTTTTTAGATGCATAATATTCATGGGTTCCTTGAGATATTTTCCATCCAAGGTAGCCAATCTATATGCACCTGATCCAAATTTAGCAGTGATGATAAATGGTCCAAGCCAATTTGGTTGGAATTTTCCTTTAAGATATTTTCTTGCATTAGTATTTTTTTATTTTCTTTTAAGACTAGATCTCCAATTTCAAAGGATCTATTATGAACTTTCTTTGAATATGCTCTTTTAAGTTTGTCTTGATAGGCACGAAGGTGCTCTAAAGCATGAATGCATTTTTCATCTAGAAGTTCCAACTGACTAAGTCTGCCAGCACGATATTCATCTCCTACTTCAACATCTTGAAGTAGAAGAGCTAAAGAAGGAACTTCTAGCTCGAATGGGAAAACAACTTCAGCGCCATAAACCAAGACAAAAGGTGTAGCGCCAATGGGAGTACGAATACTAGTTCGATAAGCCCACAAGGCAGGATATAATTGTACATGCCAATCATGACCTGATTTATTAACCAATATTTTAAGGATTTTAATTAGAGTTTTATTAGATGCTTCAGCTTGGCCATTACCCTATGGATAATAGGGAGTAGACCAACGATGTTGGATTTTATATTTTTGACATAGTTTCTTAACATCTTTGTTCTTAAAACAAGTTCCATTATCTGAAATGATATTTGAAGGAATTCCAAATCTACAAATGATTTGATTAAGGATGAATTTAGAAACTTGAGCTCCCATGCAAGAAGCTAAAGGTATAGCTTCTACCCACTTTGTAAAATACTCAGTTGCAGTTATTATGAATTTATGGCCATCATATGAAACATGATTTATTTTACCAATGATGTCTAGACCCCATTTAGAAAAGGGCCAAGGGGAGGATATAGCTTGGAGTTCTTGAGTAGGAGCATGGACAAGGTCAACATGTTTTTGACACTTGTCACAATGATGCACATAATCATGTGCATCCTTTTCCATGGTAGGCCAAAAATATCCTATCCTAAGGAGCTTTTTAGCAATGGCACTACCACTAAAGTGACCCCCACAAGATCCATCATGGGCTTCACTCAAGGCTTTCTTAGACTCTTCTGAATTTAAACACCTTAGTAAGATACCTTCAAAATATCTTCTATACAAGGTATTACCGATAATTACAAAGTGAACAACTCGCTTGCGTAACAATCTACGTTGATTTCTATCAAGACCTTCAGGGAAAGTGCCCTTCTGGAGGAAGTTGAAGATATCCATATACCAAGGTTCAGGAGTGGTTTCATTGATTAGAAACACATCTAATGGCTCTAAACATGACTTAGCAGAAGTAGGTTCTTGGATTCGATGAATGATGATAGTAGCATATTCATCATCCAACTCCAAAGGCAATAGGGAAGCAACCGCAACCATAGCATCGACAACACGGTTACTAGTTCTAGGAATAGCTTCTAAAGTGACTTTTTCAAACAATGATATTAATTGTAGAACATAAGCTTTATAAGGGTGAATTTTCTCATCTCGTGTCTGATAAATATCATTGATTTGATTTATCACAAGCTGAGAATCACCAAAAACTAATAAATATTTTATTTTTAATGCTAGGGCGACTCGTAATCCAAGAATTAGAGCCTCATATTCAGCAGTGTTATTAGTGCAAGAAAATTGTAATTTAAAATATAAAGGTATGAGGTGCTTTTGAGGAGATATTAAAATAATACCTACACCGACACCACTCATGCATCGAGCTCCATCAAAATATAAAGACCATGTTTCAGGATGATCTTCCTCTAGATTGAGGCATTCATCAGGAAACTCAATGGTGAGGGGATGAGTAGATTCTAAAGGTGCAACAACTAATTGATCAACTATAATTTGACCTTTAATAGATTTTTGACCTATGAACATGAGTTCAAACTCACTTAGAGCGAGAACCCACTTAGTTGTGCGACCCGATAGATAAGGTCGACTCATCAAGTACCTTAATGGATCAGATTTAGCAATGACATAAGTTTTCTGACTAAGCATATAATGACACAATTTTTGCATAGAAAAAACAACTGCTAAACAAAGTTTCTCTAATGATGTATAATGAGTTTCATAACTTATTAATGTTCTGCTAATATAATAAGTCACTCGTTCTTTCTTTTCATCATCAATTTGAGCTAACATGGCTCCAAGTGCAAGTTTCAAAGTAGAAATATATAAAATAAATGGACGATCAGGCTTAGGAGGAACCAACATAGGAGGATTTAAAAGATATTGTTTAATATGTTCAAAAGCTTCTTTACATTCATCATCCCATTGAAAAGGGATATTCTTTTTAAGTAGTTTAAGAAAAGGTCTTGTTTTATCCACCAACTTATCTATGAAGCGATGGATAGATTGAAGCTTACCTTGTAAACTTCGTAGTTCAGATATATTTTTAGGAGGTGGCATATCTAAGATAGCCTTAATTTTGAGGGGATCAATTTCTATGCCATGCAAAGAAACAATGACCCCCAATAATTTACCTGATTTAACTCCAAATACACATTTAGTTGGGTTTAAATGGATAAGGTATTCTCTTAACCGATCAAATACTTTTCTTAAATCATTTATGTGATCATCCTCTTCAGTTGAGCGAGCTATGATATCATCTACATAATCATGTAGAATATCATACATCATATCATGAAAGATGTATGTCATAGCTCTCTGATATGTTGCACCTACGTTCTTTAAACCAAAAGGTATTACCTTCCAACAAAATGTCCCCCAAGGGGTAATGAAAGTTGTTTTAGGTTGATCTTCAGGAGCTATTCTAATTTGATTATATCCTGAAAAGCCATCCATAAGGGATAACATTCCACTTCCGGCTGTAAAATCAATGATTTGATCCATATTAGGAAGAGGAAAATCATCTTTAGGGCATGCAACATTAATGTCTCTAAAATCCATGCAAACCCTAATATTGGTAGCTTCTTTCTTAGTTACTGGAACAACATTGGAAATCCAATCAACATAGTCAATGGCTTGAATAAAACTCACATCAAGGAGTTTTTGTAACTCACTTTTGACTAGTAGGGCAACTTTAGGATGCATCTTTCTAAGCTTTTGTTTAACCGGTTTGGCATCCGGATGCACTACTAGATGGTGCATAACCACAAAAGGATCTAGACCAGGCATATCTGCATATGTCCAAGCAAATACATCACTATATTCTATGAGAAATGCAATATATTATTTTTGTTTTTCTTCACTTAATTCTGATCCAATCTTGACTATGCGAGGATTCTTTTCTGTACCAATATTAACTTCCAAAATATTTTCCACTTCAATATTTAGATCTCTTTCAAAATTAGGTGGAGCGGGTGAAACACCCATTTCTTGTAATTCTTCCAAGGTTAACTTGGATAATTCTTCTTGAGGGGTTATAGCATCCAGATGGGCTATACGTGGTATAGATCCATCAAAATAAAACCCATTATGTAAGATTTCTTCAATAGAAATGTCATGGAAGATGTCACCTTCCAATTGTTCATCTGGTTCAACAATCATTTCTGGATAGGCTATGGATAACATATTACAAGAGAACATCCTACCCATAGACTTAAGGTATTCTTGTTGATCTAGGTAATCTTGATATGATATTAGATGATCGTCATCCTCAAATGGGAATGGTTGACACTTCCTAGGAAAAAGGCCTAATCCAGATCTGGCAGGCCATACTTCAACTTCTAAGGGTTCTTTTATACCATTTTGGAAAGGTCCTAAACCTTTACCTTTATATCCTAATTTAAGCATCATAGGTTTTGATTTTTCATATTTATCAAAAAAATAACACCTAGCAAATCCATCATGATCAATTGTGATAGTCATGGGTCTTATTCTACCCCAATCATATCCCTTATAAATAAACGCACAACTCCCAACATGATATATGCTTCCCATAGGTTGTGGCAAGCCCAATGTTCGAGGAGATGGTGGTAATTGAGTTAAGGCAAGAGAATCTTGCATGGAGAATTTTTCTTCTTCTGATGTTGTGAGAATTATGGATAAATCAGGTAGATATTCATCTGAAAGAGGATATGAGGTAGAAGGAATATCTTCTATAGTTTTAGATGTTGTAAATATAAATTGTGTGGATGTATATGGAAGAGATGTTGATGTTGATGAAGAAGATGTAGGTTCAGAAGATGTGGATGTAGAACTAGATGGAGGTGTAGGAAGTGTAGAATATGGAGGTGTTAAAGATGTAGATGGTAAATATGGAGATATAATTAATGGAGGTGAAGATGATGATGGTTTAGGTGAGATTTTTGCATGTTTAGAAGATGCAACTGAATTAGGGTGAGTGGCAGACAAAGCGGGGCAAAATTGAACCCCAATCGGTTCTGCCAAAGCGCACATGTCAAATGGTCTAGGGTCACCATGAATGGTAACCAATTGATTTTTAAATTCAAATTTAACACATTGGTGCAAGGTGGATGGTACAACTCTCATTGCATTGATCCAGGGATGACCTAAGAGTATGTTGTATGATGCAGGGCAATGTACAACAAACATAGTCGTATCCAAAGTTCTTGGACCAACCTGCAATGGAATTGATATAACTCCACATGTTTCTTGCATCTCATCATTAAAAGATTTTATGATCATATCAGTTCTCTTCATTTCATCACTTCTAAATCCAAATATTTGGTAGAAATCAAAAGTGCAAATATTTAGGGATGAACCATTATCAATTAGAACTCTTTTGACTGCTACATCTCCAATCAATGTTGTAATATATAGAGGATTGTCTTTATGCATACTATGAAGAGGAATATCTCTGTCTCGAAAATCAATGCAATCTATTTCTTGAGGCATAATAGTATTTATAATAGCCTCAGGTTGTATATCTTGTGGTACCATCATTGTACTCAATGTACGCATTAATTCTTCTCTATGTATGGAAGAAGTCCTTAAAATATCCAAGAGAGAAATCCTTGTTGTAATGTTAGCAAGTTGCTCATTAATATCATAAGGAGGTTTTGGTTGTACATTTGATGCATTATTCCCTTTTGTAGGAGCTTTTAATATGAATGGAGCTGATTTATCATTTTGATGTTGATCTTGTGTTTGAGAATTTTGTGCTTGTTGTCTAGTAACAACTCCGATGGTACCTACAACATTATTATGTCCATAATAGATGGGCCGAGGTCTAGCATTCACTGCTTGCTCATTAGGGAGTAATTGTTGTGATGAAGGTCATGTTGTGACCCTCCTAGGAAATGGTTCTTCAGGGACCATCAAGTCTGTGATAGGAAGAATAGCCTCTGATTCATCTTCAAAGCTATTCAAATTGTTGGATGTAATATCCAAATCACTTTCTATCTCACTCTCTGTATCATCTGGATATGGAAGTTGTATGTTATGCATGGGTCTACTTGTGACCATAGATAATGTAGTTCCAAATGATGTTTTTGAATCTTGATTAGGTATGAAACCACTAATGGTTCCCACATACCTAGTTGGAGGAGGAACGTTATGATGTTCCACTTGATTTACCACTTCTTTACCATGCTTAGGTAAAGGATGTTGGAAAATATCCAAGGTTTGATTTGCATTCTGAGTTTGATTTTGTTGTGTATTATTTTGAGCATTATTTTGAACATTCTATTTTTGTGGGAAACTTTCCATCGACATTTTGTTATTATCAATCAAATATTGTATCATATGTTTCAACCGCTTACAAGAATTGGTTGAGTGTCCATCCACTCTATGGAAATTGCAATGCAAATCAGCTCTAAATCCAGTTGTAGTTGTATCTGGTTGTCGTATGTTGGGCAACTGAATTAAACCTCATTCCAATAGTTGAGGTAAAATTGTGGTTAAATGTTGATTTAACTTTGTAAACTCTCTTGGAGGTTTATCTAGAATTTTCAATACAAATTTATTCATTGCTTCTATAGTATTGATAAGTGCGGTATTTCTACTATCAGTGACTCCGTCACCTACCACTTGTTTATTCTTGTATTGATTTTTAGAAGATTTATCTTCATATTTCTTCTTAAACTGACCTCTTCTAATGAGAGCATCTTCAAATCTCCTTGCTAAATCTATAGCTTGATCAAAAGTGGTTATTGTAGCTGTAGAAAGTTCATAAGACAATTGCTCTTGCAAATTACCGATAAAAATGTCTAACATCTCATGATGAGGTAATGCAAAATGCAATTTTCCCAACAATTATCTCCACTTAGTCAAGAATTCAGCAAAGCTCTCATCTTTGCCCTGTTTCAGGTTGTATAAATCCTTAATGGTCATGTGCCTCTCTATGTAGGCACTAAATTGATGGACAAACATTTTTGCTGTCTCTTCAAAGTTTCTCAAAGAATTTGTAGGCAACTGATAGTACCACTCTAATGCCATACCTCCGAGACTTTTTGGGAACATCTTTAGCAACAACAAGTCATCATATGAGATATCATGACAAGTTGTCCTAAACATATGAAGATGCTCAATAGGATCTTCGGTTCCTTTATATATCGGGAGAACAGGCATAGGGAAGTGCTTAGGGTATGGTTGGGCAACCACCATAGGATCCAAGGGTTGGCTACACATCTCTCGATAATTGTATGAGGGATGGTAGGGATCTATCTGGTCTAGGCGAGAAGCTAACTATTTAACCATAGCTTCAAGGCCATGTGGTTGTCCAATAAGTTGATTATGTTGCATCATATTATTAGGTCTTTGAAGATAAGATTGTGTTACATAAGGATTTCCAATTGAAACACTATTATGTAAATTGCTTGTAGGAATGGTGTTATAGGATGGAACTATGTTATGTTGAACCTTTTGTTGATTCTTGTTAGGATTTGGTATTTTCCTAACCTTTCTTGGTATAGAAGTCTTTTGATTTGTAGCAGAAGTTTGTAATTTTTGTTGAGGATTTGGATTTGTTGTAGGTGTTGATTGATTGATGTTTTGAGTTGGAGTTTGATTCACATTTTGAGATGGGCCAGCTTGGTTATGTTTTATGTATGGCATCGGTCTTCCAGCCAATCGGAGAGCAGCTTCTAAAGCAGCCTCCATAGAGTAATCTCTAGGGGGAAGTTGACCTTCTATTTCTATTACTTGATTGATGACTTCTATGTTATCTTTTATGAATTCGGTAAAATGTTGTGTAGATTTAAATATGAGATTACCTTCCTCATCCGTTTGAGGTTGAATATTGTATTGTCCTTCTTCTTCTTTATTTATGTCTTCATCATCTGATTCTGAAGTTACATAATCTTCAATGATTGGTTTATCAGGATCATCCTGAGTGGGCTCTTCCTGAGGTGGTTCTTGCATAAACTCATCTTCTATTTGTTTACCATTCCTTAAAATTCTAGGCATTTTGATAGATTAGGTTTTTGCAAATATATATATATATATATATATATATATATGTTCAGATTTTGGGGGTATATATTTTATATATATACCTAATTAATATGATATTGTTTTTGGGTTTTTGTAGTTTTAAATTGCAAAGAATGAAGGAAAACATAATAGAAAATATTATAGTGTAAATATTATATCTTAGTTTTCTTGAAAAATTTTATGAATATCATTAATAGGTTCCAACTCATCAGGTGTCATATAGTGTTCTTCTTCAAATTGGAAATTTGTTTTCAAGAACTTTATGAAGTGAGCTATGGTGATACAGTCAACTTCATAATCAGGCATACAAAAGTATAGCTCATGACAATATTCACGATAGAGCACAACTCTGGGAACTCTATTAAATCTTCTTTTATCTTCCAAGACAACTTCTTGATCCTCTACACGAGACAAGAACTTGTGTACTACAATTGCATTCTCAAGATAGTCTTCAAAAGAATATAGGCTTGGGGAAATAAGGGCTCTCTTATCTACTAACCATCTCTCACAAGCTCTTCTAATGTCATTATAAAAGGATAACCTATCAGGATCCAGGATTCTAGATAGATCAACCCTTATGATTTGTTTAAGTTCAGATTTTCTAGCTTCTATGATATCTAATCTTCTATCAAGTTCGTTCCAATGTTCTTGAGATGTGAATCTAGAGCTTCCAACTATTGAAGAAACTTCTAGGACTGCTAATGATGTACCAACATTAATTCGAACAACTCTTCTTCTGTTGTAATCTACCATCTATGATTTTGATTTTTTTAGATTTTTGATGTTTAAGTTTTGTTTTGTAAATCAGAAAGATACCTATGTGTTTCACGTCGGGTTCACCAAAGAATGTAGCCCAAAAATTCTCGCACTCCTTTCCTCAAGGCTGATGGATCCGCGCCTTAGAGGGGAATGGAAGAATGAGTGGTCTACACCTCAAAAGAGAGGTACTTAATCATACCTTCTAAGTGGTGATTTTTTGATGAATTGGTTTGGGTTCACCAAGAAACATTTTGTGGTAGTTTTTGAGCCTAGGTTTGGGATTTGTTTTGATTTGTTTATTTTGATTCAAATCATACATATACCTAGTTTGGCCAATATGCAACTAATCTAACTTATATGCTATTTTGATTTAAATGTAGGCAGCAAAATAAAATTCAGAAAGATAAATGCAATGCTAGAAAGTGATTTCAAACCTTACCTGTATCCGAAAGTTTGTTGAAGTTTCTAATTTTTTAGTGCAGTCTAGATCGTATGCAATAGGTCAATATCGTACTATGATTTTGCAAGATCGTATTATGAATAGAGATAAACTATTCTGATTTTTCCAAGGATCAACAAAAACATAGGTAGAGATAGAAAACAAAAAATAGAGAGTTGTATTGATGCTTATAAGAAGAATTAAGATCTAATGTCGGCTATTAGATAATTGTAATAACATGAATTGATGAATAAATGTTCAAAACTACATAAAACATGCAATTATATGAAATTAGGTGAACTCCAGGAATGCATATGCATAAATCTAGTATTCTATGAAATAAAGGATGATAAATGAAAGATTAATCCAATGAAACAAAATTAAAATACGCAAACCAGAGCTTGGGGTTACCCCCAAGTGAGTTGCAGGTAATATCGTAGCCTATAGGATAGGATCGTACATCAAACTCCCCTGATCGTATGATGATGACGATATCGTATCCTTCGATCTGCAACAATATCCTCCGATCTTGCTCACAATAGCAAAATATCTAGAACTAAACTACACAATTAAGCGAAAGAATTCTAAAATGCGAGGAGTCAAGGAAAATTTTAGAGGGAGGGGTCTGGTTAAATAAGTAGGGAGGAGTGTCTAGAATAGGGAGGAGGTTGGATTGTTACAACTTCTTCTAAGTTGGGCGAGGCCGAATGGATCCGATCTCGCATTTCTCGCATAGTTACATAGGTGGGGACAAAAACCGTTCAACTAATTTTTGTCGTTTTCCATTTTTGAATTTTCTATTTTTGGGCAAGATCGTATTACGATCGACGTTATCGTACACCGATCGCAAGGATCGTATGATTGAAATCGTGCTACGATTTTGGAGGTCGTACTATGATTTTGGGGGTAATATGATCTCATCAAATATGCACAAATTTTGAGGTAATTAATGCAAACATGATGTTTTTACAATTTTTTTATGTTCTCATGCAAATGGGTCAAATTTAAGGTGCTACATTTTTCAAATTGTAATGCAGCTTATTCCTTCTTTATTTCTCTATCTAAGAGTGTGTATTTTTGCAGCTATAATGATGTCTAATGTGCTACCTTTAACCTCTAAAATTTGCAACACCTTTCTTTGACTAAATGTTGTCCAGTCTTCCTTGCAAATTTGCTATGAGTTTCTCAAAATTACAGCTATCTTTTCTCCTTCTAATTTTACCCAATATTGTAGTACAAATCTCTTGATTTGTTGCTCTTAAAAACTCTGATTTCTTAGCCTTCAATGGAAAAATTCAGCTTTCTTAAACTTGGCCTATTTATTGGCCTTCTTCTCAAGAATTTTAATGTATCGAGATCTTCTAGAATCCTTTCCAAAATTTGACAAAATTCTTGCCAAATTCATTTTCCTTTTGGCCTTGTTGTCGTATGACGATAATTATCCCAAATAATTCTTATCAAGATATTCTCCTTGCTTGCAATATTCTCCCTTGAGCTATCTTCAAATATTCTCCAATGGCCACTTCTTCAATAGGGATTTTCTAGCCTTATTATTTCTCCTTTCAACTTTTCTTGAAACCTCTTCTTTTGCATCTTCAAATTTTGCAACTTCTCAAATATTCAATAGGAATTTTTCTAGTCCTTCTCTATCTTCAATATTCTAAATCTGAAAGTTCTTCAATGGGACCTCCTTTGGGTCTCTTCAACTTCTTCAATATTCTAAGGAAACCTTCTTTTTAAGTCTCCTCAATCTTCAATATTCAATAGGGCTCCTTTGACCTCTTTCTTCTCTTCTCAATATTCAATATGAAATCTTCTATGGAGACTTTCTTCTTGGTTCTCCTCAATCTTCAATGTCTATTTTTTTTCAAAAAAGAACTAATTCTTGCACGAGTAAAGTACACAAAATTTTAGCATTCAAAGGTAAAATTCTTCTCTATCCATTGTAGGAAGCTTCTCAACTTCTAAGAACTAATTTTATACAGCTAAAAACTTAGACAGTAGCAAGTAATTTCATGCAAATCTCTAGATCTCTATAAGTCAATAAACATCACTAGTTATCCTTCAATCTAGTGGAAAAGATATCTATGTTGAGTCCTAGTATTCACAAGTTTTCCTACAACCATGTGGAAAGACTCTAGCCAAAAAAATAATTTCATTCAATCTTCTTGTGGCTCTTTCTATTTCCTATCAATGTACCTTGTGCTCTAATACCACTGTTAGTTTTTGATGCTATATACTTAAGGACATGAAACCACCAAGTATAAAATGAAAATGCAATATTAACTATATGAAAATGGCAATGTCTTAAGCATGTAAATAGCATGATAAAATTCTTAAAATACTCATAAAATAGCCATTAAAGAAAGCTCATAAAAATGAGATATTCATACAAAATATGGACACCTCAATTTTTCCATTCTTCATTCATGCTCTACATTGTATCTAACTTGAGCACTGATCTACTCTATTGTGCTCTTGCACTCTATCTTACTTTTCTATTCTATATTTTTCACTTTCTCTTGTACAAAAGCCAATATATAATGGAGTATGACTCTTGGTCTTCCACCTTTCTATGACTCTCTATATTCCTATTCTAGACTCATGTACACATGGACAACATGCACATTTACATCATTACACATTCTAATAATACTTGTGCATTTATTACATTGCATTAAGTAAATACTTAAACATGGATATAAGACAAACTCCTTATCTAAATATGTACCCATTATGGCAAATTAGCATGTATCAAATAATGTAATATATTACAATATATTAGAGCGGTATCTATGTACATGATCCAAGATCAATGGAGGAGCTTGAGGAGACTAACTATGGATGCAAACTTCCTAGTTGTAAGGTCTAAAATTGACATCAATATCACCTACTTTAGGGGTCATCTAGACTGATAGATGGCTCTGTTATATGCCTTGGTTTCCACAGTCCTAATTAGTTATATGAGTAAGAGAGTAGTCCTCACCCAAATATGCTTGAGGTATAGAGTATTTTGTATAGGGATTGGTTATCTTGGCTTGAATATACTATTCACTATATTAGGTTGTTTATAGAGGAGGCAAGAATTTATCTTGCTACACATTACTCTTGGTATAATCTTAGGAGTATATAGTAGTCTTGAGACTACTAAGGATACTAGGGCAAGTGGCATATCTAATGGTGCCAAGAGCATACTATTAGGTCTAACATTTTAAGGTTGGATAGGGGAGGCCACACAATGGAAGTTTTAGAGTGGCTCAACATTTGATTGATGACTTGCACTAAGAGTAGATAACTTGGAATCCCAATAGCGAGCATCCATCATGGATTGAGGATTCCTTCCTCCTAGCTTAGGTCATATGAGTGAGAGAGCTAGTTAAATCATGGGAGGGCTCTTCTATTTTGACCATTTGGTCTACTAGTTTGGTATATAGTAGGTAATTATAGAAGATCTATTTTGGTATAGATAATTCATATGGGAAGGGGTTTGGGCCTTAGCTATATCTAGAATCATAATCCATGGTAGAGATTAATGATCTAGAAAATAAAAATCTAGGAAGCAATGACCCTAGGGTTAGTATTGGCTATCAGGGGTGGTACCAAACTATCCATCCTTTTAGGATAATAGGAGATTACCTAAGGTTATGCAAACATATGCAATTGGAAAAATATTTTTAAGGTCATAACAAGTAGGTCCATAATTACTAAGGTGATATTGAGAGTACTATCAAAGGAGGTAAAGGGAGGTGATAATAGAATAATTCATACAAATAGTTCCTATGATCATGGTAGGAAAGGAAAGACCCGACATATTATAGTAGTCTATCATGGAGGAAAAGAGAGATGCATTGGTATAGTAGGTGGATAGCCTCGTTAGAAATAGATTATATTACATCATTTGGGTCATGTAAATGTACCTTCCTAGGTACATACTTAGGACATTAGATTACTTTAGGGGGAAGTTATCTAGTTACTTCATGCAATGTAATAAATGCACAAGTGTCAATGTGCAAGTTGTATATGTGCAAGGTGTCCCTTGCACAACTAGGTAGAGTGTTGGCCAAGGAACCTATCTTCCTATATAAAAAGGGCCTCATTGTAACAAGTAGAATATAGAAGCTCAGAGCATATTCATAGGTAGTAGCATAGTGCTGTGTAGATCACCATATATTGGTGATGGGTGTAATGTAGTCTAGTAGCTTTTTTCATGGAGTGTCCATTTCCTCCATAGCTACATTGTATTCATTTCTATCATTTCTATTTATAGCATATTTCAGTCATCTCACAGATTTACTTTCTTTCATATTATTCTACATCTTGTGATTGCTATCTCCCATTGCATACTGCATCAAAATCTAATAGTGGTATCAGAGCCACGGTAGATCTAGCCATAGTAGATCAATAGGAAAACCACCATTATCATTGAGCCTAAGTTTTTTGTCAACCTGACCAGACCACTATCAAAAACTCTCAGAAGAGTCTAGGTGGTAGAATTAGGGAGAGCCACAAGTGAGGACTGAAAGAAATCTTAGTTCCAAAAATACTGAGATTACATTTGGCTAGAGTCTTTCCACAAAGTTGCAGGAAAAACTCATGAAGACTAGGACTCAACATTCAATCCACTAGATTGACAAATCAACTAGTGAAGATCATTCAGGATATCTAGAATTTGTTAACTATTACCCAAAGTTTCTTTTGTTGCAAAAAATTAATTCTCAGATGATTGGGACACCTCCTACAATAGAAATCTAGGAGACTTCAACTTCATTGCCCAAAGGTCGACGTGCCTTCATAGTGCAGATATTAGTTCCTTGTGCAAGAAAAGAATACTGTGGAAGAAGACTTCTGGAGAAGAGTCATGGTGAAGTTAGGAGACTAGAGATCTCCATTGCTAGATTGAGAACTTCATAGAAGAAGAAAAGGCCATAGTAGCCTTGATCTAAAAGAAAAGGCCATAAAAGCCTTGATCTAGAATAAAATGCCATAAAAGCCTTGATCTAGAAGAAAATGCCATATAAGCCTTGATACTGAAGAAAAGACCATATAAGCCTTGATACTAAAGAAAAGGCCACATAAGCCTTGATACTGAAAAAAGGCCACATAAGCCTTGATCCTAAAGAAGACTCTAGAAGAGAGTATCTGATTTAGAAGTAGATTAAGATTTTAGTACTAATACTTTGTTGTAGGGAAAGGAGATTCAATGAGTTGGGAAACTTCCTACAAGAAAGTTAGGAAGAGTATCTTCTTCAGAATCAATCCAGCACCTAAAGAAAAATTGAAGGTAAAGAGATCAGGAGAAGATCTCATTGAAGAACTTCTAGTCTTGGAAGAAGAAGAGGACTAGGAGAGTCTTGCTCGAATCCAAAAGTAGTAGAATTAGAGATCCAAAAGAAGATCTCACCACCAACACTTCCAGGAGTAGAAGGTTGAAGAAAAGGTCTCAAGGAAGACCAGAAGAAGTTGCAAGATCAAAGACCTTGGGGAGGTCTCAATGAGCATCCAGTAAAAGGCTTGGAGAGCCTTACTAAAGAAATCATCAAAGGAGAACTCATTGGAGAAATTCACTATAGAAGATAGTGAAATATTTGGGACAATTATCACCATCCGACAACAAGCCCAAAAGAAGAAGAAGAATTTGGCAAGGAGTGCCAAATCTCATAAGACCTCAAGACATTCAAAATCTTGAGAAGAAGATCCTGCTTGAAGTCAAAATTTGACAAGAAGACTTGAAGATAGGAGAAGCCTACCAAATCCAAGAGATTTGAAGATTACCTCTCACAGCAAGAAGGCACCATTTCAGAGACAAAGACTTCTCCAAATCTACAACAAAAGGAGAATATTGCTTAAAGGATCAAATCATCAAAACCTAGGCTCGTAAAAGAAAGTTTGAGACCACTTTTTGGTGAAGAAGAAACTAAGCAGCAAGATCCTACTCAAAGCAGCAACTTGGTGATCTTAGACACCAAGATCTACATCCTCTACAGAAGCTACAAAAGAGCTACAAAAGCTTTCAAAAAGGTAAGCAACTATTGGTGCAAGTAGATTCATTAATTGGATTACTTATCAGATTTGTTAAAGCACCTTAATTTGGATTAGAGTTGCAAAAGAGGAAAATTGAATTACAGTATTCAAAAGTGCAAAAGGGAAAAGTTCCTTTTAAGGTTCATTTGCACATTAGCTTTGGAGTTGATTAGATTATAAAATTACAACTATCTATCAACTACCAAATATCTACTTTGGAAAGAAAAAGAAGACTAGTTCCTACAACTTTATTTGTAGTGAAATTGTAGAATAACTCTTGAAGATTCATTTCAGATTATTCTTGATTAGTTGCAGTAAATTGATTAAGTGCACTTATAAGTTATTTTGAGAGTTTATTGGAGTGATAAGGTGTGATTTTTAGTGCATTAAAAGTGAAATATTAGTGGGTTCATTTGCACTACTATATTACTCTCAAAAATCTTAGTGTTTGTGTTCTTGAGAAAGGCACAAAATCATATTAGCATCAAGTGTCTAAAGACACCATTAGTGCACCAAAATCTGCAACTTTTAGTGGCCAAAGGAAGCCACCAAAAATAGCTCAATCCTCCAAGTTTTGGAGAAGAAAATAGCAACTAACTAAATTCAGCAAAGGAAGCTTCAAAAATTGAGACTTGGTGAGTCTCAAATCCAAAGCATTACAGGGTTAGTTGCAAGGTGAAAGTGCAGAAAATTACATCAAAGATAAGCTTCTATCTACACCATTATAAGCTTGGGATTGTTATAAAATTACCCAAGAAAAAATGGGAAAGGTGTCTATTCAAGAAGACCACCTCAAATCCCCCATTGCATTCAAAATTCTGCCATAAAAACCAAAAAATCAGATCTGCAAAAAGGAGTGCAAAAAGGAGTGCAAGAAGGTTTCTTATAACCAAAAGTTATTACATTATTGTGCATCATTCTAATCGGTTGTATGCAGGTCTTAGGGAAGAATATAGAGTGCCTTAAGGGCACATTATTACAATCAAGAATAGCCAAATAGCATCACTCCAAGCATAGAAAGGAAGCCTCTCAAAAGGCTCACAATTCCTCCATTTTGGATGGCCGAACCTGCAAGAAAAGAAGACACAATACAAAGTAAAGAAAGAGCATTACATCCAAGGTAATCTCATCTACAAAGGAGCATACAAAATAGGTTAAAAAAGGAGGGAAAGCATAGCAATCCATGTACATCCAAGGAGCTCCATCAAGGCACCACCAAAGCTCCACCAAGGCACCACCAAAGCTCCACCAAGGCACCACCAAAGCTCCACCAAAAGCTACTCAAAAGCCTCCAAAAGCATTAGCTGGAACCACCTCATCGAACGTTCACAACAAAGAAAGAATTGGCCAAGGCACATTGCTAATAAGAAGCTTTTCCAAGGCACGTTGAGAGGGCATTACGTAGAAGACTCATGCACAAGGAGGTGATGACACTTGTTATCTAAAGATAACCCTAACAACTCTCACACAAGCACCCATCCATTACAAGATTGACCAAGGAGCGTTACACAAAGGAGGTTGGAATGTTAGAAAGAAAAGAGACACTTGGAATGGAAAAGAATGAGTGCTCATATTAGAACATAACATTCCTTTCAGACCTGACAGAAGGTTTACAAGTGGCAAGAGGTATCTCTACTTCTCTCAAGCGCTCATAAGAAATGGTTGTGACACTTGTCACAAGGTCCAAGATTCCTCCTTCATAAAAAGGTGCCCAAGTCCAAGGAGTCCACATTCATAGCACAGTCAAGGCAAGCCAAAGTGCAGCATGGAAGCAAGGAGAAGAGAGCATTAAAATCTCTGGTCAAGGGAGGTCAAAGACCCCATAGTTTGAAGCACCAACGTTCATGCATTGAAGGCAAGGAGATTCCAAAGCTTGGATAGTGTTTTTAGTGCCAAAGGAGAACAATACATTGTTGTCATATACAACCAAAAAAGGTACCAAACATTACGGTAATACAACATTGAAAGGTAAGAAATAACCCTTATTTAATATTTCTTTCATTCTTAGGGAGTTATAAGGTTATATTATAAGGTTGAAGTATTAAAGAAAATCAATCTTTATTTGAAAGTAAAACTTAGGCAAATTAAATATCAAAGTAGACTAATATTTGCAAAACACAACCGAGGAGAAATAAGGAATACTACTTAGAATTAATCCATTTAATGTTTGAAAATATTAATGTGTTCTAATTTTCCAAAAAATTATAAATACTTAAATAAAATCCTAAGGGATACAAAAAGAGGTTATTAAGATTTTTTGTTAAGGTTGGAAATTTATAATATTCTTGTCTCAAAAATTATCTTAAAAGGGACAAAAGGAATCCAACATTAAAACCTCTTCAGAATAAAAAAATGCTTAGTTCAATAGGAGTAATAAGGTGTTGAAAAGTTGATTTTTGATCTTTAAAAAAACTATACAAAATCAACCAAAATTGAACTATATTTTACAATGCACTATATCGTATTCCAAAAATCATTAGGGAGTCATAAGGCATTCTACAAAACTTAATAATAATATCTATCAAATATTATCAAGTTGGAAAGATATAAGTTGTCTTCAAAACCTAGAATTAGGTGTTCATACTCTCATTTCTAGGGAGACATAAGGAAGCCTACAATCCTAAGGATTAATACAGGTTTTAACAAATTAAGCTTATATACTTCAATCAGGGATCATATATCCTAATATAGGGAGCTATAAGGTAGACTACTAATATTCTATCAAATTCAACTCTAAGAAATAGTAATAATCACTATTTCAAAGAACTATCATGGATGAAATTTTGAGAAAATATTTTAATAATGAAGAACGATTCCATGAAGTAAAATTCTACTCTCAAAACTTAATAGATAATCTAGAAGGATAAGAGTATCTTCCCTCTAGTGACAAAGATAAATTCTCTTTATTTCTTAAAGAAGCCAAAGAAAGTAACTTTACAGCATTGATTAACTATCTTCATGAAATCCTCTTCACAGCATGGTGGAACTCACAAATATTGGTTATATTTCAACTAGAAAAATGTCTGATGATTTATCTATCATTAATTATGTTTGTACTTACTCGACACAAGAAAAAATTTGGCAATAAAGAACAATACTGTTGTGATGATAGGCTAACTTGTCATGAAGCAGATATTTCACCAGCACTAATGCAGAATCATAGGAAGAGAAGGAAAAAAATGAAGAAAAGACATACTAGAAAGAAACATGGCATCATGAATATTGAACCAGTTGAACATATACAAAAACCAAAAGAACCTTCAGGTACAACTTACTTTGCATCATATGAAGACACATATTACCTACTGAACTTGAACACAGTAAGCATTAAAGGATAATACAAATTCCATTATCCAATGGAAGAAGATCCATATTGAAGAATAAAGTCTTCAATATCCAAATAATGTAATACAAGGTGGTGTTAGAAATAGAGTATATTCCATAATTTGGGTCATGTAAATGTATCTTCCAAGGTACATACTTGGGACATCAGATTACTTTAGGAAAAAGTTATCTAGTTACTTCATGCAATGTAATAAATACACAAGTGTCAATGTGTAAGTTATATATGTGCAAGTTGTCCCTTGCACAACTAGGTAGAGCGTTGGTCAAGGAACATATTTTCCTATATAAGAATAGCCTCATTGTAATACAAATATAGAGTCGAGGACATAGATAGATAGATCTTCTTAGAGCACATTTGTAGGTAGTAGCACAGTGCTATGTAGATCACCATATATTGGTGATGGATGCAATGTAGTTCAGTAGCTTTATTGATGGAATTCTCATTTCATCCATAGCTACATTGTATTCATTTAGGTTATTTCTATTTATAGCATACCTCAGTCATCTCGTAGATTTACTTTCTTTGATATTATTCTACATCTTGTGATTGCTATCACCCATTGCACACTATATCAAAATCTAACATAGCCTTCAATCTACATTAGTATTAGGTTGATCAAAGGTAGTGATATTGACAATAGAGATGGACTAGTTGGCATAGCAAATCTTAGGGTCAAGTCCCATGTATGAATCCTTATCAAAAAATTGTATTCTTCCTTGATTTTTGAATCCCACTCAACAATACCATATGCTTCCTAAAATTATTATGGATCAAAAACCAAAGACATCATAAACATGAGGAAGGTATTTATGTTGTGATTGAGTCCACATAGAGTCACCAGGATCTCCAATAGAAGTACTTATTGCATGAAAAATTATATGGTCCTAAAGAGGTATTGAAGTGGAAGAGGATGGAACCTATGAATACTAACTCAAAGATGATGGTGATGAAGATTGAGAAGCTTTCTCTAAATCAAAATCCTATATGAGAAAAGGTGGAAAAGTATGGTAGGACTAGTGGGAAGAGAATTTATTGAACCATACACTCCTCTTAGTTAAGAGTTTATGAGTTTCTAGATGCAACACTCTATACCCTTTGACACCACCAAGATATCCAACAAACATATAATATTAGATTTGAGGTTTCATTGCCTTGCATTTTTCCAAAGGAATACATGCCCATGTAAGGGATCCAAAAGCTCTGAAATGTTTCACTATGGGCTTCTGACCATGCCAAGCTTCAAAAGGAGTTATCCCTTTCAAGGCTTTGTGAGGGATACAATTCTAAATTTAAGTGGCTCACTTTATGGCTTTGGCCCAATATTGTGGTGCAAGAGACTATTAGTAAACCATACAACTTTTCATTTCTTTCAAGGACTGGCTCTTTTGCTCAATAACTCCATTATGCTATGGACTATATGGAATTGAATATTAAATATCTATCCCATTAAGAGAATATAACTATTCAAATCTATGGTTCATATATTCTCTTCCATTTTTGGTGCAAATAATCTTGATGTGTTTTCTTGATTGTATTTCAACAAGGGTGTTAAATTCTTGAAAATATTTAAATACCTCACCTTTCTGATGAAGGAAATAGATACGAGTATAGTAAGAAAAATCATAAATGAAGATGAGTACATAATGAAATTTTTTGAGAGATAAGGTTGAAAATGGACTATCTAAATCACTATGAATTAGTTCCAACACTTGTGAAGCTCACCAAGACTTCCCTTTATCAAATTTCTTTGTAGGATTTTTTCCCATGACATGTCTGGGGCATATCCTTTTCGAAAAACTAATGTGAGGGAGTCCTATAAGCATATCCCATCATGTAAGTTGTAAATAGTGATAGTCGAGATGACCAAACTAGTCATGCCTAACTTACTTCTTTTGTTAGAGTGAGTAAGTAGTGCAAAGGATGAGGAATTAGGTATAAAATAAGAGAAGGCATATAAACGAGTTTGATGATTAGCCTTCCAAATTGCTATAGGTGTGTCATCCTCTATCTCATGGATTACTACTAAATCTATAGTGAATTAAACTTTATTTCCCTTTCCAATGTGATTGATTTGGTAGAATGAAAGCATGTTAGTAGACAATTCAGGTACACATAGTAAATCATGGAATGCACCACCCCCTATATCAACTAAACCTTTTTCTATGAAATATATTATAGTATCATCACTAGTGCAATGAGGTATAGAACATGGCTTCAATATCGAGAAATAATCTCTATCAGAACACATATGGTGTGAAGCAACTAAGTCAAGTATCCATGGTTTGGAGGATTCAACCATTGGAACTAGAGCATTTCCTTTTAAAAAAAAATTGAAGAATAATATGGACTTGGTAACATATATTATGGTAGATTATTGTTGTTCTTCTATATAATATTTTTCAACTCTTCTAATTATTTTGTATGACATTGATGTTCCTCATGACCCAACCTTTTGCAATACTTACAAGTGGTATTTTCTTTCTTCTGTGAATTTCTCTTAGAGGATTTTTTATTTGCCTCAGAAATAGATTGTATTCTTTCTTTTTGTGTCTTCTTTGTTTTATTTTGTTACTTTATTTTGTATTACTAGTATTCTTGTGTCCACTATATTTATTAGCCACAAGTGCATGTGACATGGAGACTTTTAAGAGACCCATTATAAATAATTTTTCTTTCTCTCAAATAAGAAGTTTAGAAAATGAATAAAATGATGGTATTGTCCATGTAGAACCTACAAAAATTCAATGTGTGTGGAAACTAGAAACAAAGATGAAATATTTAGGACCTAGTTTAGGAAACAAGTTCAAAACTAGTTGAGTATCCTTTTTATCTATGCCACATTCTTTGAGTTATGTTTTGAACTGATTAATTTTGGTGATATAATCTTGTATATTATTAAAAGCATTTAGATCAAGATTCATCAACTCATTGTCTATTTGGTAACCCCTAATTTCATTAGTTTGAGAATACAACTTAGCAAGTGTATCCTAGGTCTCTTTAGGTGTTGTACAATTGAAAGAGAAAAACCAACACACACACACACACACACACACACACACACACACACACACACACACACACACACACATGTATATATTAAACCAAATTATTTCTCACAATTATCAATCCATTCCTTCTTTTTCTTTGCATCAATGGGTTTAGGTTTTGTGTCTAATACATGCTTTATATAGTTCTTGCACTTTATGTAATTCTAGATTAATTGTTTTTGCATAGCGTAATTGTGAGGAGTAAGAAGTGAAATATCTTGTTTATCCATAGCAAAAAGAACAATAAAATAACATAATTTTGTAGAAGAACAAGAGAACAAAACCCTCCCAATTTCTCAATAAAGAACCCCCCAAAAAAACTATTTGGTACTTTATTATTAGTGTGATTACAATTTATAACAAAATTTTGAACAAATGGATGTACCTAAAACTACTGGATTGATACAATAACTATAGTAAGGAAATATCAAATGTGATCATAGTTATTCTAAAAATAAATATAAAATGCTATCTTTTTAAAACAAGGATTTTGTGGGGCATTAATGGCCACTTTGGTCTATAACAATGGACGCCATGAGGCTACAATATGGGCATGGAGGTTTGTGAGGGTTGGGAAATAAAACTAGCTTTGGGGGTCTGTGAGGGTTGGGCAATAAAACTAGCTTTGGGAGTCTGCATTTGGGCAATGTCTAAGTCTGCAATGCAAGGGTGCACGGGTCTACAAAATGAGTTGCCTCCAAGTCTTCAAAAAAAGAAAAATATTTGTACAAAAAAAGTAGACTCAAAAATTTGAATGAAGTTTTCAAAAAAGTAACCTTTGAATCCTCTCATGACTCAACTAGAAATGAAAAATTTACTTCTCTTCCTCAAGCACTAATACCATGTGAGATTTGCCTATGGATTGAGATGAAAATATGAGACCCAAGATCTAGATGAAGTAATCAAGTTACATGTGCAAAATGATTAGCTATTCTAGTTAAGAAGGCAAACACAAATATTCAAAATGATTATATTCTACAAGTACATAATTACAAAAAAAACTACATACATTCTTTCAATCTTCCATTTCTCAACTGTAAGCATGATATGGGTATGTATAGAAAATACCCAACAAGAAATCTTCTCAACAATGTGACATAAGGTATTGGTGAATGATGAATGATTCCATAGTGAATGAGATTGTAACATGCATATGTGAGAGAAATAAAGCAATACAATGATTAAGATCATGACACATATGTATGAGAGACAAATAAGTTGACAAAGTGAGTAATATCATGACACATATGTGTGAGAGATAAATAAGTCAACATAATGAGTGAGATCATGACACATATGTGTGAGAGACGAATAAGTCAACACAATGAGTAAGAGTGTGAAACATGACATCTATGAGGGATGAATAAACCAACACCTACGTAAGAAAGCTTATCCTATGTGCTAGAATAACTAATGCATAAAATAATAATATGCACTAACAATAAATATACAAAATAACTAACATATTATAAATCTCACAAGAGTGTTTAAGTAAGAATGACAAGTTATTCTTTATACAAGGACTGCGTATTGATATGCTCCCCTAATATTCTCATGGATGACTCCAACACTTGATAGAGAGGGGTGAATCTCGAGGAGAAGGCCTAGAATTCATATATTATAAATAATTTACTCTTAGTGATATAAGTCCTCGAAGGATTCTAAAATCTAACTAATATGATCAAAAATTGATGAGTGAATATTTTTGACTACCTTATTCACTTTTAGACACCCAAATGACTTAGGGAATTCCAAAATTATTGGTTTATCCCCACATAAAGCTCAACGACACTCTTCATTTTCAAGGACTCTCTTTAAATCTAGGTAGTCATATAAATGACCTAAACCCTACTCTTGAAAATTTGATGTGGAAGTATAATCAACACTCATATTAGAATAAAACTCACATTGAAGCATCATGGGAAAATCATAGGAGCTAATCATTATTTGTTAGTTTATCTTGTGCACAAAAAAACTATTGATACCACTACATTTTCAAAGGTGTATCTCATGTTATAAAGTCCTTTTCCATTACCATTACCCATCTGGAATGTGTTGTGAACTCTTCGAAGGACCACATAAACACTCAACATATTTGTTAGCTAATCATTGGTACCACTACATTTTCAGAGGTGTATCTCATGTTATAAAGTATTGTTCCCTTACCATTACCCATTTGGAATGTGTTGTGAACTCATTGAAGGACCACAGAAAAACTCTGTATCTATTATTCTACTGTGACAAATTTCCTGGTGAAGATCCTGAGGTGATAGCCAAAACAACTGAGGTGGTAACTGGGGAGATTCATGAAATTATCCAGCAAGCGATCAAGAAAGTAGATGAACAAAAAGAGGTCATGGGTAGCTATGCTCAGTAACCCTTCTTTTAGTTTGAATTCTGATGTTTATTGTGGTTTGTACCTTGAGGGCTTCCCTATTCCTTGGTGTATTCCCTGCTTCTTGGTGTCTTTGCTTCTTTTCTTTCTGCGATGGTTATAGTTCTATTAAGCACTGGTGGTTGTGCTTTGTTCTTTTTTGTAGTATCTAATGTTGTAGTAATAGGTGATGGTTTACCCGTAGTTTGGAGGGTTTGGCTCTTTCCCTCTGAACTTATGGCTATTGCCTATTGTTACACAGTTTGTTGTTGATGTAATAGACCTTTGGTAGCCTTAAAATTTCTTGGTTTAACATGATACCTATTAACTTACCCCAAAAAAAACTATTGATCAATCATGGTAGCCATCTATGGGTGCACACACTTAGTCATATTTTATGCTTGTATTCTCCTCATGCTTGTATTCTCCTCTTGTCTATAATAAAGTCAAACCTCTAGAAAGAATTTGGAAAAAGACATTATGAATTTATTTAAAAGTCTAATGTCCTTACACACTATCCATCATTACCAATCTAATAATAGGATACATGCTTGGTTTAAAAAGATTAAATTGATTTATTCTTTCCACATATTTATACATAATATCAATTTAAAATTAAGTGCTTATAAATATAAAGGTTTATTGTAAGATTTTAATAAATTGTTATTGTAATTCAATCCAACAACATATAAGAGATGACCTTTTTGCCTAATAACTTAGTTACTATTCTAGGGCATGCTAAAATCTTAGCCCTCTAGGCATATTAAAGAGTTGTTATTTTAACATAAAGAAATCAACATCTAATTATGCAGGTATGAAATGTTTTTAAAAAAATTGTTTATTTATTTATTGTGCATGAAAGCCATTACTTAAACCAAGAGTTTGCCCCAGAGATGGAGGAAATGACAGATGCATGAGAAGGCATAGCTCTTTAAGGAAAACAGCTCATCCCAAAAGTACAGCTGCAACTGGGAATGGGTCATCTTTATTATGTGACTATCAATTGAAGCGTTTTAGCATTTTTTACTTCTCTACATAAGTAGAATAACTATAGATTGGAAATTCGCAGCATTGTCAAAATTCATTATAGTTGTCTTTGTTAGACATTTTGACTGGTTGGTTTTTGGTTCTTTTCGAGGAAAGTTAAATTCAACCTATAATGGTTGTACCCGTATATGTGACAATAAAAAATATTAAAAAAATAAAAATAATCAAGTGTGCTTTGCTTTGCATAGGTGACATTGGAAAAATAATGAATTTACATTAGTAGAGTCAGCACAATTGCATTATCCATAGATGCATTTGTATAGATGAGATTAATAATATAATGAAAGTTATAGTAAAAAGTTTTTGAAGGCGAGAGGTTATTGAGAATAACGAGATATAATTTTAATATTGTTTTATAATTATTAATATATTAGATATTATTGTTAATTTTTTAGTGATAATAATTTTAATATATATTATTATATTATAATTTATTTTATAAAAATAAAAAATATATTAGTTAAATGTAATAAATAAAATAATTTAAAATTAAAAAATAACATAAATTAATTAGGTGATATATGTATAATTTTAATATTTTTAATTGTATGGTGTATAGTTTTTAAAAATTATTTTATTTATTTGTTTATTTATTTGTTAGTAATACTTCTTAGGAGATATTTATTAAAAAAAATTATTTTATGATGTAAAAGTATTATTTTTATTGTATAATATATGTAATATAGTTAATTCATAAATAATTATTAGAATAATGATATATATAATTTTTTTTTTTTAAGTTTTACTCTAGTTATATAAATAAATAATGTTATCCCATGTCAACAATCCTTATGAAGTAGGATGTGTTTGTAAAATATTATATTTATTAAGTTTGTAAAATAAGGTGATTTTTAAAAATGATTAAATTTGGTCTGTTGGAACACCTTAGCGATATGTCTTTGGATTGTTATCTAGGCTACCAAAGTTTGAATCACCCGAAGAGAGGCCTCCATTGTGCCCTTGGGGAGTGTAGCCCGAGGTGTGACACCTATTGTACTTCACATTACTTCAAAAAAATAATTAAATTCCTTAAATTTAAAATATATTAAATAATTAAAAGTAGTACTATTCTTAACCTTTACCTTTATGGTTACAACCTTCTTAAATGTAGTAGATACATGATTATTATTTTTTTTAATTTGGTTATTGTGAGAAACTTCTATGATCAACGCGTAGGTCTAAACAGTAAAGCCGGGAACTATACTTATCGATAGAAAATTTAATACAAAGCCACCACACACCCACCCCCTCACACATTCTCCCATTTCACGGTTTGAACCTTGGACCTCTCAAAGAAGAGCCAAAACTGTTGTGTTGCACCCCCAGGTGCTAGTAGAAACATAATTTTTATTTGTACCCAGGTGTTGTAGGTGAATTGGAGAGGAGAGGGCAATCCTCCGTGAGTTGGAGGGGAGAGGGCAATCCTCCAAGGGAGGTCGCATGTTCAAATCTCCACCCTACCAAAAAGTTAAAGCGCTGCACCCCCAGGTGCTAGTAGATACATGATTTTTATTTGTACCCAGGTGTTGTAGGTGAGTTGGAGAGGAGAGGGCAATCCTCCAAGGGAGGTCGCATGTTCGAATCTCCACCCTACCAAAAAGTTAAATTGAGTACCCAAAATCCAATTGATAATGTTGGTGCGGACACACAGGTCTGAAGCTGAGAGGTATGCTTATCAATAGAGAATTTAACACAAAGCCACCCACAACCTCACACATTCACCTATGCCACGGTTTGAACCTTCGACCTTTCGAAGAAGAGCCAAAGCCTGAACCGTTGCGCTGCACCCCTAGGTGCTAGTAGATACATGATTTTTATTTGTACCCAAGTGTTGTAGGTGAGTTGAGAGGAGAGGGTAATCCTCCAAGGAAGGTCGCAGGTTCGAATATCCATCCTACCAAAATTTTAAATTGAGTACCCAAAATCCAATTGATAATGTTGGTGCGAAGAGGGTCGGGCGCGACTCCTAGGTGACTTTGACGGTGTAGAACTCCCTGGTCATAGTCTCTCAGACCAAGGAGGTCCCACAAAAGGTTTTTCTATATATATATATATATATATATATCAAATCATTACAATTATGTTTCATTTTTTAATTTTTAAATTTATATAATTTCAAGTTTGTGGTCTTTACTACAAGGAATTACATTTTTTTTACAACTACTAAAACTTGACAATAAGTACAATTAGCATAATTTCAAAACCTTTGTTAATTTTGTGGTTTCGTATAATTTTAGTAATGTGTCTTTTATTACAAGCAATCGTAAATATATTCATATTAATAATTTTTTAACAATCATTATATTTAACATGTTTAGGTTCTTTAAAATTGAATTTATGGCATTTAATACATGTTTGAAAATATTGTTTGTCCATAATAAAAATATTGTTTTATTTATAATATTAAAAAAAAAAATGAATATTCAACATAAAGATCAAAGTTAAAAGAATTTTCTTTTACATTTTTTAAAGACATTTTTATAATAACCTTCAATAGTAAAAGGTTTAAATTTTTTATTTTGTTTGTATAGCATAAACAACACGAACCAACTAGTGTCATAGTGTTGTAATGCAACGTATAACAAAGATTTTTTCATTTAAAAAGGTTTTAAAAATGTGTGTTACATTTGCTAATTAATGTCTATTACACAACAATTTCAACTTTTGGTTTTTTATTTTTCATTACATAGTGGCAATATAAATTATATGATTTAGTTTGATAGTAAAGAATTTGGCTTATGTTAGTATCTCAATTTTAGAAATTAAAAGTTAATGTTTCTTTGAAAAAGTTATGTGTGACTTTTAATGGGGTAACTCCCACAAAACATCAAAACACTACATATACCATTAGATCAATTAGACTATATCTAGCTTATCTTTCTATAAAAATAATTTTAACTTTTTTTATATTGCTATTTTTCTATCAAGTTCTTTGTATCATTTCAATTAAAAGATAGAATATCCCTTGGCTAGTTGCCTTCTAAAATTTAAATTTTGCTAAGATGAAGATCAAATGCATGATTTTCTAAATTTTTATTTCCTTCTCTATAGCCATGTTGGTATTTCTAAGATAGAAGGTCCACCAATAGTTGATGAATATACAAAATAATGCTATTGTTGACCAAACCCCATGCATCCTTTTAACATTAATAATAATTCTAGAGTCCTCTCAATTGAAATGTGTCTCCATCCTTTGTCCATCACTATATTTATCCCTAAAAGAAGTTGTGTATCCTAAATGTATTTTTGGTTCAATTTTGATATGATTATGTTTAGGTGAGGAGAAGTTTGGCTTCAATATCCTAAAAATAGCACCTTTGTGAGATTTCCTAGGTTTTCCTTTGGAACTTCCATTAAAATTAAATTTGAAAAGTTGAACTTTTGATCATTTTTATTTTACCATGAGTTAATATAGATCCATTGTATTGACTTTAGTGTTGTATGTCATATTTGTATGAATTTTCAAATCTTGTAGCTAAATGACTAACATATGTGTTTCCATGTGTAAGACTTCCTATAAAGAATACCATGGATTTAAACATTCTAAAAGATAGGCAAATATATGAATCCAAACTTAGATATGATTTTCATATTTATTTTTAAATGATTTATAATTTCATTCAAGTAATAAATTTCAAAAAGAAAACATGAGACTTGATTGTTGAATCTATTTACCACAAAATAAATGCTCTTACATTCATGTCCTTTCTATCTCTTTCAACACATTCATCAAGACTCATTGTCGTATCTCATATTATACTAGATACCAAAAATCTACTATTTATAAAAGTATCCCCATATTCCATGTTGTATAATTCGTGACGTTCAATTTTTTAGATGTTGTTGGTTGGAGATCCGGCACCCACATGGACCTACGCCAACATCGAACGACCATCGCGCCTAGGGGGTGGGGTTTGGTGGTTGATCTTCGAAGAGGGTCGGTTCCTTACGAGAATTCCTAGCTACTTTACACCTAAAATAGGGAGGAAAAGGGAGTGAAAAAGAGATAAAAATGAGGCTATAGCCAGAACTCACAAGGAAAAGTTATAGCTACATCAAGATACACACACCCTTAACATTGTCGATGGAAACGTGGGTGTACTATCTAACAAATTAACCAATCACGTCCTCACTTGACATTCAATGCAGTAGGTGGAAAGGGTGAATTTCAGAACTAAAATATAGGTGCATAAAATTCAAGATGTAGAATTAAAGCACTCCCACTCGACGAGCCTAAGCAGAAATAAACCCCAACCCAAAAATGATGAGAATTCCAAAACCACTGAGTAAAAATCCATGAAATATAGACAGTAGAATTAAATGAGATCATTCAGATAGCCATAGCATAAATAAGCATCATAAATTCAACACAAATATGTAAATATGAGATTGGAGACCAAACAGTAGTATACTTGTATTTACAAAGTAATGAAAAGTATTACATATAAATTTTAATGGTCAAAGAGCCACCCCTAAGATATCTAACATCCCAGTATTTATAGAAATATTATAATGAATTCAAAATACATGCATTAATCGTGTTAGGTGGGAAATCATTTATGAAATGGATGGGTATGCTGTAGAGACTTTATTTCTTGGAAGAATGTTATTTGTCTAGAAGGGGTTAGGCACTTCTGCATGAAACTAGATCGTTGATGATTTTGGCATTCCTACCAAGTTATTTAATCCTCATATACTTTACCCATTTGATGGGTCGATGATCCTTTAGGTAGGTGGTGAATTACTAGAATTGATTACCTTGGGAGCTATGTGTTTTCAAATCACCCCCTCCATGTCTATAAATGGCTCATACTGGGTAGTTAGAGTAATTAATGCCTCCCCTTTGAAATTCTCGATGATGGTGGAGATTCTGGTATCGAAATATCATTCTACTTGCTTTATCACTCATCAGCTACCCAACCTTTCCCCCATGGTGGCATTATGAAGAGGATGGATAATTAAGCTAAAATCACCCTAGGTTCCATGTTTCAAACTTCACTTTATCTCTCGATTGGAAGGCTCATTCCCCCATGAACCCCATGCCTTGGTAGCTCTCAATGCAATGTGGGCCCTTAGGGCCTATCTTCCTTGCTACGCTCTACCTAGCATGCTCTTCACAATTGGGTGGAGTTTACCAAATTTTTGTCCTTTTATGTTCCCAAAGTCTCACCCTATGATAGGAGAAAGTTTTCATCCTCCTTGCAGGCAGGGATCGATAATAATTCTACCCTCTGAATGGCCAAAGTTCCTTCCTAGAATTTGGATAGGGTTTTAGGATACCCCCCACCCTAAGGCTGACTTGAGTGTTCACCCTACTTATTCTTCATCCTGTCCAATTCTCCATTCACCCTTTGAATAATCCTCAACTTTGTGGTAAACTCATGGAACCTCACTTACTCGGCCACCTTGGATCTTCCGTCCATCTGCTACTTGTTGTCGTCCATAAATGCTACTGCCTTCATCTTCCGTCCGATCATCAATGTTTCAAAATTTGGCCAAATTTGTAGATCATCATCTTGCAAAGAAGAGTGGGTGAAGGGGTGCAAAATTTCACCCGCACTCTTTACGATTCATAGGTACCTTTCCCATAAAAAAAGGGAGAACCCAAAAAGTTATACCTTGAAATACTCAAAAATAAGGAAGAGGATGAGGAAAAAGAGGGCATAGAAAAAAGCAACCAACAAAGGCTGCAAGACAAAGGAGGAAGGTGGCCAAAGGTGAACCAAAAATAAAGCACAACAGGGTAAAAAGGAAGAAAATAAGGAGGACCACAAATGGAAACAATAAGCAAAACCAAGGAAAGAGAACAAGAGAGTGGGAGAAGAGGGATGAAAACATAGGAAACAACAGAGGTAAGAAGACGACGACCACTAACCTCATCAGCTAGTGGTAACAAGGAATAGAGGAAAGAGAAGGAAGGAAAGGATGCAAAAAAATAAAAGAAATAAAGCAGTGTCTTTTCCAAAGTGCTCTAGTTAGAGTATGACATATGGCATGAACTTATTGGTAGGAGGAGATCAATGGTCCATAAAGTAGTGCATAATCCAATCATGCAGGTACAAGTAGGCAAGTAGAGGAGGTCTTAAGCACTCTAATCAAAGTGTGATAGGTGTCAAGATGTGCACAAAAATCAAGGTAAAGAAGAGTAAACAGGTAGATCAACAACATGGGAAAGAACGTGAGATCCAATAGTGTGGGTACGAGCAAGGGCTCTCAGGTGCTCCAATAAAAAACTGACACATGGCAGTCGATGAGTCTTCAGTTTGATTGAGTGCAAGAGAATTTTTGCATTTTAATTTTAACCTTCATTTTTATCCCACGTGGGGCCACCTCAAGAAGTGAGTTTGTAAAATATTATATTTATTAAGTTTGTAAAATAAGATGATTTTAAAATGATTAAATTTGGTCTTGTTGGGACACCTTAGTGGTCTGTATTTGGATTTTTATCTAGGCTACCAACGTTTGAATCACCTAAAGAGAGGCCCCCATTGTACCCTTGGGAAGTTTAGCCTCAGGTGTGACACCTATTGTACTTCACATTACTTCAACAAACAATTAAATTCCTTAAATTTAAAATTTATTAAATAATTAAAAATAGTACTATCACTATGTTGGTGGTTCTTATCTTTACCTTTATGGTTACAACCTTCTTAATTATGTTATTTTTCAAATTAATAAAATCTAGTAGATACATGTCTTCAACAATTTTGTAGGTATGCCCTTTTTATTTGTCATACTAAATATCAATACATGATATATATATATATATATATATATATATATATATATATATATATATATATATATATATATATATATATATATATATATAGTCATAAATATATCATATCAAATCATTATAATTGTGTTTCATTTTTTAATTGTTAAATTTATACAATTTCAAGTTTGTGGCCTTTACTATAAGGAATTATATTTTTTTTGCAACTACTAAAAATTGATAATAAGTACAATTAGCATAATTTCAAAACCTATGTTAATTTTATCAAATTCTTGGTGTTATATAATTTTAGTGATGTGCCTTTTATTACAAGCAATTGTAAATATATTCATATTAATCAAAATTTTAACAATCATTATATTTAACATGTCTAGGTTCTCTAAAATTGTTGTTTTCATATAATTACAAATTTATGGCATTTAATACATGTTTGAAAATGTTGTTTGTCCATAATAAAAATATTTTTTTATTTATAATATTAAAAGAAAAAAGGTGAATATTCAACATAAAGATCAAAGTTAAAAGAATTTTCTTATACATTTTTTAAAAACATTTTTTATAATAATCTTCAATGGTAAAAGGTTTAAAATTTTTATTTTGTTTGTATAGCATAAATAACATGAACCAACTAGTGTCATAGTGTTGTTATGCAATGTATAACAAAGACTTTTTCATTTAAAGAAAGTTTTAAAAATGTGCATTACATTTGCTAATTAATGTCGATTACACAACAATTTCAATTTTTGGTTTTTTATTTTTCATTACACAGTGGCAATATAAATTATAATATATGGTTAGATTTTGAAACATTTCTAGGATATTATATAAATTTAGAAAAGTAGATTTGTTAATAAGAACCATAGTAAGGAATTTGGCTTTTGTTAGTATCTCAATTTTATAAATTAAAAGCTCATGTTTCTTTGAATAAGTTATGTATACCTTTTAATGGGGTAACTCCCACAAAATTTTATAAATTAAAAGTTAATGTTTCTTTGAATAAGTTATGTATACCTTTTAATGGGGTAACTCCCACAAAACATCGAAACATTACATATACAATTAGGTCAACTAGACTATATCTAGCTTGTCTTTCTATCAAAATAATTTTAACTTGTTTTATATTGTTATTTTTTTATTTTTCTATCAAGTTCTTTGTATCATTTCAATTAAAAGATAGAATCTCCCTTGGCTATTTGCCTTCTAAAATTTAAATTTTTTTAATATGAAGATCAACTGCATGATTTGCTAAATTTTTATTTCCTTCTCTATAGCCATGTTGGTATTTCTAAGATAGAAGATCCACCAATAGTTGACGAATATATAAAATAATGCTATTGTTGATCAAATCCCATGCATCCTTTTAACATTAATAATAATTCTAGAGTCCTCTCAATTGAAATGTGTCTCCATCCTTTGTCCATCACTATATTTACCCCTAAAAGAAGTCTCGTAGCCTAAATATATTGTTGGTTCAATTTTGATATGATTATGTTTAGGAGAGGAGAATTTTGGCTTCAATATCCTAAAAATAGCACCTTTGTGAGATTTCCTAGGTTTTCCTTTGGAACTTCCATTAAAATTAAATTTGACAAGCTAGACTTTTGATCATTTTTATTTTACCATGAGTTAATATAGATCCTTTGTATTAACTTTGGTTTTGTAGGTCATATTTGTATCAATATTCAAATCTTGTAGCTAAATGACTAACATATATGTTTCTATGTGTAAGACTTTCTATAAAAAATACCTTGGCTTTAAACATTCTAAAAGATAGGCAAAGATATGAATCCAAACTTGGATATGATTTTGATATTATTTTTAAATGATTTATAATTTCATTCAAGTAATAAATTTCAAAAAGCAAACATGAGACTTGATTGTTGAATCTATTTACCACAAAATAAATGCTCTTATGTTCATGTCATTTCTATATTTTTCAATACATTCATCAAGATCCATTGTCTCATCTTATATTATACTAAATACCAAAAATCTACTATTTATAAAATTATACCCATCTTCCATGTTGTATACTTCGTGACGTTCAATTTTTTAGATGTTTTTGGTTGGCGATGCCAACATCGAACGACCATTGCGCCTAGGGGGTTGGGCTGGGTGGTTGATCTCCGAAGAAGATCGGTTATTTACGAGAAATCCTAGCTACTTTCCACCTAAAATAAGGGATAAAAGAGAGCGAAAAAAAAAGATAAAAATGAGGTCGTAGCCAAAACTCACAAGGATGGGTTATAGTTGCATCAAGATACACACACCCTTGACATCATCGAAAAAATGTAGGCGTACTACCTAATATATCAACCAATCACATCCTCATGCGACATTCAATGTAGAGAGTGGAAAGGATGAATTCTAAAACTGAAATATGGGTGCATGAAATTTAGGATCCTTAATTAAAGCACTCCCACATGACCAACCTAAGTAGAAATAAACCCCAACCCAACAATGATGTGAATTACAGAACCATTGAGTAAAAACCCATGAAATCAAGATACTAGAATTAAATGAGATCACTCAGATAGTCGTAGCATAAATAAGCATCACAAATTCAATGCAAAGATGTAAAGATGAGATTGGAGACCAAACAATAGTATACTTGTATTTACAAAATGATGAGAAGTATTACATATGAATTGTAATGGCCAAAGAGCCACCCCTAGGATGTCTAACATCCCAGTATTTATAGAAATATTATAATGAATTTAAAATACATGCATTAATGGCATTAGATGAGAAAGAATTTATGAAATGGACAAGTATGCATCATAGAATTTATTTCTTAGAAGAATTTTGATCGTCTAGAAGGGGTTAGGCACTTCTGCATGAATCTAGAAAGTTGATCATTTTGATATTCTTACCAGGTTCTTTAATCCTCATCTACTTTACCCCTTTGATCGATCGATGATCCTTTAGGTAGGTGGTGAATGAATAAAATTGATTACCTTGGGAGTCGTGTGTTTTCTAATCACCTCCTATATATCCATAAACTCATACTGGGTAGTTAGAGTCATTAATGTCTCCCCTTTAAAATTGTCAATGATGGTGGAGATTCTAGTATTGGGTTATCATTCTACTTGATTTCTCTCTCATTTGTTATTCAACCTTTCACCCATGGTGGCATTATGAAGAGGATGGGTAATCATGCTGAAATTACCCTAAGCTCCATGTTTTAAACTTCACTTTATCTACCGATTGGAAGGCTCATTTCCCCATGAACCCCATGCCTTGGTAGCTCCTGATGCAGGGCGGGCCCCTAGGGTCTATCTTCATTTTTATGCTTTGCCCAACATTCTCCTCACAATTGGGTGGGGTTTACTAAAGTTTTGCCCTTTTTATGTCCCCAAAGTTTCACCCTCTGATAGGAAAAAAATTTCATCCTCATTACGGGTAGGTATTTGCAATAATTCCACTCTTTTACTGGTCGAAGTTCCTGCCCAATAGTTGGACGGGGTTTTATTATACCCCCCATCCTAAGGCAGACTTGAGTGTTCGCCCTAATTATTATTTATCCTATTCAATTCTCCATTTACCCTTTGAATAATCCTCAACTTTGTGGTAGACTCATGGAACTTCACTTTCTTGACCACCCTGGATCTTTCGCCCATCTGCTACTTGTTACCACCCATCTATGTTGTTGCCTTCATCTTCTGCCCGACCGTTAATGCTTCAAAATTTGGCTGACTTTGTAGATAATCATATTGCAAAGAAGAGTGGGTGAAGGGGTGAAAAATTTCACCCACATTCTTAGCGATTCACAGGTACTTTATCCTATAGAAAGGGAGAAACCAGAAAGTTACACCTTGAAACACTCAAAAACAAAGAAGAGGACAAGGATATAGAGGGTACAAACAAAAGCAACCAACAAAGGCTGCAAGAAAAAGGAGGAATGTGGCCAAACCTGAATAGAAAATAAAGCATAATAGGATAAAAGGGAGAAAATAAAGGGGACCACAAATGGAAACAACAAGCAAAACCATGGAAAGAGAACAAGAGGGTGGGAGAAGAGGGAGGAAAACACAAGAAACAACAGAGGCAAGAATACTATGACCAATAACCTCCTCGGCTAGTGGTAACAAGGAACAAAGGAAAGAAAAGGAAGGAAAGGATGCTGAAAAATTAAAAAAACAAAAGAGAAGGTGATCCATGGGATAACCCCATAGGTTGCACTCCCATCAAAATACCCCACCAAGGATCAAAGCCAATTCAAGAAAAATAGAATACTATGAGCTTTTTCCAGTCTCGATACGATAATTTGTTTTTATGCAAAAAATAAAATACTTCATTTTATCATTCCTCACGGGAACATTTAGTCATAGCATCATTCTCAACTTCATCTTGCACAACATATGTCACTATCACCTTTTGAGATGCTATTTATAGATCATTTTTTCCATTTGATCAAGGAGCTAGCACTACTCTCAAAATATTTGGTTTGATGCAAGTGATTGGGCTGGATCCAGATTTTACCCCTTCATCTTGTAATCACCCTATTTCAAACTTGTTACTGGTACATGCAGTGGATATCATTTCTAGGGATTGCATGAAATGATGTTAGATATTGAAGCCTTGATCCATTGGGTAATGAGGTTACAACAAAAAAACACAAGGAATAACATAGACTATAAGGGGCAGTGCTTCAAAATCGATGTGCTTTCTGGAAGCTTTCCTTACACTTTTCATATTGATTCACCTTGGTACAAGATGATGTTATTTATTGCGTGACCACATGATTTTTGCGCTTCTATTTATTTGTTGGTCTATTTACATAAAATTCATATTTTGATAGTTTTTCATATAACTAAGTCTTCCTAAGAATCTCAAGTACAATTCTCATATGTTGATCATGTTTCTCCTTGTTCTTAGAATAGATCAATATGTAATACAAAAATACAATCACAAACCAGTCCAACTGCTCTCTAAAAATGCTATTCATAAGATTCATGAATGCAATTGGGGTGTTGGTTACCCCAAAGGATAGGATGGAAAATTCAAAATATCCATACCTTGTTCTAAATATTTTTTTTGAAGTGTCTTCTTCTCTAATTATTAACTAATGATAACCAGATCTCAGTTCAATCTTTGAAAATATGGTTACTCCTTTTAGTTGATCAAATAGATCATCAATTCTAGGTAATGAATACCTATTTTTGATAGTAACCTTATTAAGCATCTAATAATCTATGCACATTCTCAAGGTACCATTTTTATTTTTAACAAACAAGATAGGAGCTCCCCAAGGTGACACACACGACTTGATTAGTCATTTTTCTAACAAATCCTAGAGTTGTGTTTTGAGTTCTTGTAGTTCAGTAGGTTTCATCCTATACAGTGCCCTCGCTATGGGTGCAGCTCTAGGCAATAACTGAATAGAAAAATAAAACTCCATCTAAGGAGGTAACCCTAGAAGGTCCTCCATAAACACATCCTTGAATTCTCCCAAAACATGACTCTTTTTGGAAGAGGTCAAATTTCACTTTCATCTCTTCTTTCTTATTTATTTTTACTACAAAAATCATTCCCTTATTTCTAATGACTTTCTTTATCTACATTGCAGATAATATATGTGGCTTAATTTCACCATGACCACAATGAATCCTAATCCTTTGATTAGACTCATCCAAAAACTCCACCCATATTTCCTCAAAATTTATAATAGCCTTATGGGCTTTTAACCAATCATCACAAAGTATGATGTCGAAATCATGCAATGGTGCCACATACAAATGCTAGTTAGATTTTCCTTGTGGTAGAATTATGTGAGGGTCAAATAGAAATTGGTTAACTTGGTAGGTTTACCTTGACTTGTACTCTACCTTCCAACCATTAGCTAAAACCCTAGGTCTTTCAGGTATGTCCCTCACTAATCTAGTGGAAATAAAACTATTAGTTGATCTACTATCTATCAAAATATGCACATATTTATCATAAAGTTTTCCATTAAACAATAAAGGAGTAACTTGACCATCAATAACAAGACTACCTATTACCACAAAGTTCCAATGAGTGGCTTCTTATTGTGCCTTCTAACAAATATCAGCTCTATGGGGGCACTTGTTGGTATAATGATCTCCTTAGAATATGTAACATCTACTTGGAGGGGCTCTATTTCCTCTATTATTATTCTCATTTCTGCCCTAAGGTATAGTTTCCCTAGTCTTCTTCTGATTTGTTGGTCTCTAATCCTATATTTTGGGAAAATCTCTTCCATCCCTCCTAAACTTATTATCCTAAAATTTAGCTCTATTTTTGCCTCCCTATCTATTATGATCTCCTTCTTTAGGTTTTTATTTTTCTCTTTCCACTTCATGAACCTAACACTCTTTCACTTCTTGAGCTCATATTCTTCCTTTCTAGATAGCTTTTGATAATTAAAGTATGTTTTTCTAGTCTCTTGATTCACTTCTTCTTTCTATGCCAAATCAAAAGTTGTAGGAAGATCCACAGGGTTGTGCATATTCACCACCATCATGATTCTAGGATGCAATCCCAAAATGAATTTTTGAACCTTCATCTCTTCATTACTTTCATATTGGGATGCATATTTTAGCAGTTGAATATACTTTTGGTGGTAATATCGTACTGACATAATTTCTTATCACAGATTAGAAAACTCACCAAATTTCTCCATATAATATTGCTTGGTCAAAAATCTATCCCTTAATTCTTTAATTAAATCCTCCCACTTGAGATTTGTAGCTTCAATATTATGCCATTTCTTATAGGAATTCCACCAATCTAGGGCTAATTTAGTCATATTCATAACTACCAATGGAGTTTTAGATTTAGATGACAAAACTACCAGGGAAAAGTATGACTCTAGTTCACTTAGTCAATTTTCCGCTACATCACCATCACCTTCCCATTAAACTTGGATATTATGACCTTCTTAAGGTTCCTATCCAACTCTTTACTCACTTTGACCCTACCAGTATTGGATCTTGTAGGTTCACTAGGTACTTCCTCTACCCTACCTATTCTAGTTTCTCTTCCCCTAGCCAAGTCTTCTATGACTTTTTGTTGTTGAACAATCAACTCCTATTGTTGGGCCATGTGAGTTTTTTGTTGGGCCATTTCTTCTCTTTGCTGGTCCATGTGAGTTTGTAATAGTTTCACAACCTTTGCAAGGTTTCCTTCCTCCCTATCAAACTCATTCGATGGAGGCTCATTCAACTGTTTCATACTTCTTTCATGTTGAGGATATTCTTGTCTTACACTTGACCTTGGTCCCCTTATAGGTATTTCAATGGCTTCTTCCTCCTTGCCTCCCATAGGATTTCTTAAAGACCCACCCTACAACATTTGTGCCATTTGACCTGTAGGTGAAAGAAGTAAGTTAATAGGTTTACATTGATCTAGACAAAAATATTTATTTTAGAGTCTAAAAATTAAGATATTTTTTCTGCTTTGATACCATATGTAACAACCCAGGTCTACTCACTTGGTTGCACCACAAAAACAAGCCAAAAATTTTCTCAGGTTTTTTCTCTAAGTCTAATGCTTTCAACCCCTAAAGTACTTTCATGTTCATAGTAAATACTTTCAGGTTCATAGCATTTTGTTTCACCCAATAAATTTTTAACATATAGTTTTAATTAGTACATGCATATCAAACCACTTTTGGGTTCAAGACTACTACAGACAACCACCCAAGTGGACGAGATTGGCCAAATCCCATAAGATGGTACCATTATGTGGAATCAACTTACCTCATTTACATCCTTTGGTTTCGACGTGAGGGTCAAACCATGATAGAGGTTATCATCTAGTGTCCATAACACCTAGATGGTGGACTCTTACTTCCCCATCCCTTACCATATTGAACCTTCGACTAACTGGTCAACTTGTTCTAGTAATTGTATGAAAGGAATTAGCATATATATGCCTAGTGTCTAGTTGATTATCCTCTACTTGGAGTCAGCTAGAGCCATGTGAATACCCTAACCTTGGACCTGATAACTCATGCACATTATGACTCATGAACATTTATCTCATACCAAATGTTGTGGTTAACTAGCTAAGTCAAATGAACATGGGACTTATCATAGTACTCCTCGAGAAGTAACTTGGAGGTGGTATTCCATACCATCCCTTGTTAGAAATTCTGACCAAGTGACATGTGTCGACCAATTCTATCAAACTACGGTTTCTCTCGAGACTTGTGTGCATATCCACACCTCAATGATATTGGGTGTTTATAATATCTCAAGATTTATCCTTCTTGATAAAATTGATTCATACTCTACTCAGTAATGGTCTATTGGGAGATTTTATATTTGTTTTCTATTGAAGAGTTTAATTAATAATTTCAAAATTTTCGAGACAAAGGGGTGCTTAGATTGGTTTAATCAAGCTCTTCATAACAACTCTTACTTTAAGTAATTTCCAACAAATATACAAATATCTAAATAATTTAAATAATTAAACACTTACTTGCAATATCAATTATTTCCAAAAGAGTCTTATAAATACGTGTCTAATATAACTAAATAACTATTCCTTTTACCTGAAACTTTCCTAAGCAATAATATTAAATTACACATTATTTAAATTATACTCTTTAAAAGCATACTTGAGCAAACTTAAGCAATACACAAGCAATATTCTTTATTTTTCTTAGTTATTTAAATGAGGTATTAGTTAACCACTATTACTAAATAAACAATTTGAAAAAGCATTAAGCATTTCTCAAGCAATATTTACATAATGAGCTGTCACAAAACTGAAAACTATAATATGCAAGCCCTTTTAAAATAGTTATAAAAATATAGTCTTGCTTCACTTTAGAAGTACTCTTGAGGTTGGACTTAAGGACAAAGGCTCCTATTTGTTATTATGTTTGTTTTTTAAAGGAATGAAAGTTCATTGAGTAAATGCACATTCTACCAGCATGACTTCTTAAACTGGTATATTTTAATATATCCAAATTGAAAAACAAACCAGGCTACGCTAATTCAACAACTTCTCTGGAAGAGAAAGGCTAGCAAAATTACTTCAGTTTATTAATTTCATAAATACCTCGATCCAATCTATGTTTATTGCAAGGGTTATAAATTAATATTGTAACCTCTTATTTGCATAAATGATATAAAGTCTTTCTTTCCTTTCAGGTTGGTGTTTTAGAAAACTAATTAACCCTTCTCCATTAGACCGATTGGGCACAAAATACTTCAACATCCTCCAAACTATAATTTATTTCTTTTTAATATAACAAGCAATTCGTCATGTTATAAAAGTGCCTAGACTAATTTTTGAAAGGCATAATAATTTACCTTTGGTTTTGCTAGATCACACTTTCACACATTTCGTATTGCAAAGAGAGTTTGGCTTTCATATTTCTCTTTTACTATAAGCATTGTTTTCGGTTCGCTTTTGCTATCAAAGTACAAAAGACTCCATAAAACTCATGTTTTAATTATGCAATAAAAGCTTCTAATAAATTGGAAATATTTACAAGCTAAACCTATCATTTACTATTGTATTCACACATACTTTTCACTACAAAATTCATCAACGAACCAAACAAAATCTTTGTTATGTAGAAATGTTTTTCCAGATATCTTGTTAACTAAATCCCTTCATTGATTTACAGTACAAATATTTTCTAGAATATAACGAAATGCTCCATTTAATCTATTGAGTTTTCTTCAACACTCTACAGAATAAGAACTGTGCTATTATCAACTAAAGCCGATTCTATAAGCTATAGCAATATCATTTCCAATCGCTGGAGGTGTACTGGTAGCGTCTCCAGCCAGAGTTTCAGTTGCTGGACAATGGGGATCAGAACGGACCCATATACACATATAAATGCAGTCTATTATGTGTTCTCATATGCACCTACTCATGCATTTCTAGTATTGCAATATACAAGAAATTCTGCCCATAATAATAGATTACCCAATACAACTATACAGTAAAGAAAAAATCTTTTTATTACTCATTAATTTATAATTTCTAGTTTCCAGTTCTTCTATTGCCATGCAAGTCTTTTTTTTTGACATCTAAAACAAGCATACCCGAAGGCAACAATGAAGCTTTCACTACATCCACATCTATTACACAAACAATATCACAAACGTCACAATTATATGTTTACTTTACTAAGGATTTTGGCCATTACACAATATATACTGCCTCCATTTCACAGTCCAACACATTTGTCTAAAGAACTAATTTTTCTCCTTATAATTTAGCATAATCAATAGTCGAACCATCTAGCAAATAGAATGCATTCCTCACGCAAGAAACCGCTTCAAATACAACCAAAGGAAATGCAGTCATTCTATAATTTTTTTAAGCAAATATAGATTTAGAAACAGCCTGACCTGGTGTCGTGAATCCTGATGCAATTTTAAGCGTCTAGCATGCCGCTTGCCAACCGCTCGACTTCGTATTATCTGGTTTTCTTTTTCCAAAATTCTATCACCTTCTAACAATATGTCCCTCCTTCTTTCTCATGCATAACTCATAGGGATATTGAGGCTGAAATATTCTCACCTGAGTTCCTCCCATTTCGCTCTTGAGAGTATGGTGGTTAAAAGCAATCATGATAACTACACCTCCATATCCCCAAAGCACTTGCCTCCATGATACATTTTCTATAATATTCTCTAATGCAAAATGATAAAAATCATTCTAGCAATATTTCATACTATCACCATGTGCTATATTATATATATTGCTATTAATCCATTATATCTATTCCTTAGCATATATTTAATAATGTCAAGCTCATAATCAATTTCAACTCCCATGTCACCTTGGCACTTTCATAGCCAATTTACGCAAATAAATTATGCAATCAAACAACCTATAAGCTCCTACATGGAATGCATATGCATGAGTTTCCATGTACTCACGGGCCGATCATCATTTCCCTAATTACCTTTTTCCTATTGACCTTTTCCTATTCTTCACTATTTGCACCTAAACCTGCACACACAATGGACATCAGTAGTACCATGCTCTATAGAAAACAGGTAAGTTTTAAAACATCAATTGTATTGCATCAAAGATCATGTGAGGAGGGTCATTATAATCAGTAAGTTTAAAGGCTCTACATACCTGATACCAATACTTCAGGATGGTCATTAATTCTCCAAAAGTGATGTTGACCTTCTGTTTGGTAACCTCTATACCCAAATCAAACTAATATTTCTTATAATTAATTGTTTTCTAGATCTCTGATTAACTAAGTCATTTTGTTGCTTTTGGATAATTTCCTCTACATCAAGTTCTTCAGGAATCATTTGTAGTTTCATCTGATATACCTTTTTCTATAAAATTACTCTTGTAGTTTTCTCCTTTTGTGGAGGTTCTTCATCAATTTTATCCTCCAAAATTCTGTTCTTGAGGTTAATAGCATGTATTCTCTCTAAAGACTCAACCTCTTTTGCTATAGGTATAAGCTTTCCCTACTTCATTCTATCAAATATGGTATTAGAAGACTCACCTGAGGTTGATGTCTCTCCAAAAACTAAGGCTCTTTGTTCAAGATTATTGACACATAATTTCTTATCTCTCTCAAATTATTTTTCTCTGACCTCATCCTCTTAAGTCCAACAAACATTAATTCTAATATCTTTAGATTCATATTCAACATTTAAATCAACATTAGAATGCAAAATTAAATAAATACCACAATCAATAGGGTTATGTGGTGTATCACAGGAAGAGAAATAAAAAAGATGATCTAATGCTATATTGTTAGATGGTATTGGGTTTGGAATAGAATCTAGATCTCTCTCTATTTACTTATTTTTCTAATTTCCATTTTGATTCCTATTTCCCTCTTCATTGTTATTCTAGTTTCTATTGAAATTCCTTCTAAAAGGAGGCATGTTATCTACCCGTTGTCTATTATCACCTTGTAAAAAAATTTCAATGTCGTCCTTACATTTCTCAATTCTATCCAACCTGTTATTCAAAGTAGTAGACATCTAACTTAGTTGATTAGCTATTTTATTCATAGGATCATGATCTATTTTCTTAGGAATAGAGAACTCAACCTTCTTGGTCTTCCTTTCATGTTGATTTGGTTCTAAAGAGTATTCTTTCATCTTACCACTATCAATCATTTTTTATTTCCATCTTAGTAGCCCTTTACATACATATATCAATGGTGGTTGTTGCTTGTTGTCTCAACTCATAACTGAAATATCCAGGGAAAGCATTCTTGCAAATGCAAATATCAATGTTAATAAAAATATCAATGCTAACAAACATTTCAATTAGTGGAGAACCAATAGATATAAAGATTTTATTTTACCTCCAAATTTGAATCCTCTCCCTAGAAAAGCTCATAAGTACTTGCCTAAATTCCAAGGAAATAATGCTATCACTAGTGAAGATCATATTAATGATTTTTTATATGCCATGGATAGTCTTGAGGTAGATGATGAAGATGGTGTCCTTAGATTGTTCTTTCAAAATTTAGAGAAAGATGCCCAAGAATAGTTTAACAACCTTGGATATGGTACTATTCATAATTTTCAAGATCTAGAGAAACATTTTCCTAGAAAATACAGAGAGAGGAAGAATGAACAATCCTTGTTGACAAAGTTGGATATCATGAAAAAGAAGGAAAATGAAGCAGTGGAAGATTTCAATAGGATATTATTTAAGACCAAAAATAAGATTCTTGTAGCATTAAGGCCAAATGATGAGTAGTCCATTTGTTTTTACAAGAATGCTTTCCTTGGAGATTTTAGTTATGAGCTGAGACAACAAGTAGTAGCCACCATTGATATATGTATGAAAAGATTTATTGAGATAGAAATAAATTCGATTGATAGTGACAAGATGAAAACATACTCTTTAGAACCTGATTTAATTCAAATATATAATTAAATTTAATATTTCATTATATATTTAATTAAATTATAATTAAACATTTAATTAAATTTAATTAAAATATGTAAGCTCTTTTATCCTAAAGTCTTCCTCCTTCTACGTCCTATCAACCCTCATTTTTCTCCCAATCTCTAACCTACCCCATACCCCCATTCATCCATATTAATCCTATAAAAATATATTAAAAAAAGGGAAGGAGGGGCACCCCCTAATCCCACATTTTTTTTAAGATCCTATCTTTTCTCATCCTAGCCCCTCATCCCATGCTTCCTTTCTATACTATTTCCTAGGTACTATCCTAAGGTCTACGTTCTCCCCTCCCCTTCCTTTCCCCATCCTTTTCCCTAAGCTTCTACCTACTACCTAACCCCCCCATCAACCCCCATCACAAGTTATTCTCTTGCATTTTAAATTACCCCTAACTAAAACCTTCAGAATCTATCATAGGTCAACAAGTCAGCCGATGTGGATTCAACAGCTAAGAGAAAAGTACTTGATCCAGTGATAAATTTTAGTAAAGAGTAGTGTATTTTACAAAGTGCTCCAGTTAGAGTATGATATATGGTATGAGCTTATTGGTAGGAAGAGATCAATGGTCCATAAATTAGTGCATAATCTAACAATATGGGTACAAGCAGGCAAGTAGAGGGGGTCTCAAGAACTCCAATCAGAGCGTGATAGGTGTCAATATGTTCATAAAAATCAAGGTAAAAAAGAGTCAATAGGCAGATCAACAACATGGGAAAGAATGTGTGATCCAAAATTACGGGTACGAGCAAGGGCTCTTAGGTGCTCCAATCGAAAAGTGACATGTGGTAGCTGATGAGTCTTCAGTTTGATTGAGCGCAAGAGAATTTTTACATTTTGATTTTAATCTTCATTTTTGTCCCGCGTGGGGCCACCTTAAGAAGTGAGTTTGTAAAATATTATATTTATAAAGTTTACAAAATAAGGTGATTTTTAAAAATGATAAATTTGGTCTTGTTGGGATACCTTAATGGTATGTCTTTGAATTGTTATCTAGGCTACCAAAGTTTGAATCACCTGAAGAGAGGCCTCCCTTGTGCCCTTGGGGAGTGTAGCCTAAGGTGTGACACCTATTTTACTTCACATTACTTCAACAAACAATTAAATTCCTTAAATTTAAAATTAAATAAATAATTTAAAATGCCCTTAGGGAGTGTAGCCTAAGGTGTGACACCTATTTTACTTCACATTACTTCAAAAAACAATTAAATTCCTTAAATTTAAAATTAAATAAATAATTTAAAATAGTACTATCACTATGTTGGTGGTTCTTATCTTTACCTTTATGGTTACAACCTTCTTAATTTTATTATTTTTCAAAATAATAAATGTAGTAGATACATGTCTTCGATAATTTTGTAGGTATACCCTTTTTATTTGTCATATTAATTATCAATACATGATTTCTATATATATTGTTGTAAATATATCATATCAAATCATTACAATTATGTTTCGTTTTTTAATTGTAAAATTTTATATAATTTTTGTGGTCTTTACTATAAGGAATTATATATTTTTTGCAACTACTAAAACTTGATAAAAAGTACAATTAGCATAATTTCAAAACCTATGTTAGTTTTGTCAAATTCTTGGTTTCATATAATTTTAGAGATGTGCCTTTTATTACAAGCAATTGTAAATATATTCATATTAATAATTTTTTTAACAATCATTATATTTAACGTGTTTAGGTTCTCTAAAATTGTTGGTTTCATTTAATTACAAATTTATGAAATTTAATACATGTTTGAAAATGTTGTTTGTCCATAATAAAAAATTTGTTTTATATATAATATTAAAAAAAAGGTGAATATTCAACATAAAGATCAAAGTTAAAAGAATTTTCTTTTACACTTTTGAAAGACATTTTTTATATTAACCTTCAATGGTAAAAGGTTTAAAACTTTTATTTTGTTTGTATAACATAAACAACATGAACCAACTAGTGTCATAGTGTTGTTATGCAATATATAACAAAGAATTTTTCATTTAAAGAAAGTTTTAAAAATGTGCATTACATTTTCTAATTAATGTCTATTACACAACAATTTCAATTTTTGGTTTTTTTTATTTTTCATTACATAGTGGCAATATAAATTATAAGATATGGTTAGATTGTGAAATATTTGGAGGATATTATATAAATTTAGAAAAGTAGATTTGTTAATAAGAACCATAGTAAGGAATTTGGCTTATGTTAGTATCTCAATTTTATAAATTAGAAGTTAATGTTTCTTTGAATAAGTTATGTGTGGCTTTTAATGGGGTAACTCCCACAAAACATCAAAACACTACATATACCATTAGGTCAACTAGACTCTATCTAGCTTATCTTTCTATTCAAATTTTGTTTTACTTGTTTTAGATTGTTATTTTTCTATCAATTTCTTTGTATCATTTCAATTAAAAGATAGAATCTCCCTTGGCTAGTTGCTTTCTAAAATATAATTTTTTCTAAGATGAAGATCAACTGCATGATTTGCTAAATTTTTATTTCTTTCTCTATAGCCATGTTGGTATTTCTAAGATACAAGATCCACCAATAGTTGATGAACATACAAAATAATGCTATTGTTGACCAAATCCCATGCATCCTTTTAACATTAATAATAATTCTAGAGTCCTCTCAATTGAAATGTGTCTCCATATTTTGTCCATCACTATCTTTACCCCTAAAAGAAGTATCGTAGCCTAAATATTTTTTGGTTCAATTTTGATATGATTATATTTAGGTTTGGAGAATTTTGACTTAAATATTCTAAAAATAGCACCTTTGTCAGCTTTCCTATGTTTTCCTTTGGAACTTCCATTAAAATTAAATTTGACAAGCTGGACTTTTGATCATTTTTATTTTACCATGAGTTAATAGATCCATTGTATTAACTTTGGTGTTGTAGGTCATATTTGTATGAATCTTCAAATCTTGTAGCTAAATGACTAACATATGTGTTTCCATGTGTAAGACTTCCTATAAAAATTACCATGGATTTAAACATTCTAAAATATAGGCAAATATATGAATCCAAACTTAAATATGATTTTAATATTTATTTTTAAATGATTTATAATTTCATTCAAGTAATAAAGCAAACATGAGACTTGATTTTTGAATCTATTTATCACAAAATAAATGCTCTTACATTCATGTTTTTTCTATCTCTTTCAACACATTCATCAAGATCCATTGTCTTATCTTATATTATACTAAATACAAAAATTCTACTATTTATAAAATTAATGTTATCCCCATATTCCATGTTGTATAATTCATGTCATTCAATTTTTTAGATGTTTTTGGTTGGATATCAAACACCCATGCAGACCTACGCCAACATCAAAAGAACACCATACCTAGAGGGTGGGTTTGGGTGGTTGATCTCCAAAGAAGGTTGGTTCCTTATGGGAAGTCCTAGCTACTTTACACCTAAAATAAGGGGTAAAACGAAGCAGAAAAGAGATAAAAATGAGGTCATAGCCAGAACTCACAAGGACGGGTTATAGTTGCATCAAGATACACACACCCTTAACATTATCAATGAAAATGTGAGCGTACTACCTAACATATCAACCAATCATGTTGTCACACAAAATTTGTTGCAACGGGTGGAAAGTACAAATTCTAGAACTGAAAGATGGGTGCATAAAATCTAGGATGCAAAATTAAAGCACTCAACCAGCCTAAGAAGAAATAAACCCAAATCCAAAAATTATGTGAATTCTAGAACCACTGAATAAAAATCCAATAAATCCAGACAGTAGAATTAAATAATATCACTCAGATAACCATAGCATAAATAAGTATCACAAATTCAATGCAAAGATGTAAATATGATATTAGAGACCAAAAAGTAGTATACTTGCATTTACAAAGTGTTGAGAACTATTACATATGAATTGTAATGATCAAAGAACCACCCCTAGGATGTCTAACATCCCAGTATTTATAAAAATATTATAATAAATCCAAAATACGTGCATTAATGGTGTTATGTGGGAAAGCATTTATAAAATGGACGAGTATGCAGTAGAGACTTTATTTCTTGGAATAATGTTGATTGTCTAGAAGGGGTTAGGAACTTATCCATGAATCTAGGTCATTGATGATTTGGATATTCTTGTCAGGTTATTTAATCCTCATCTACTTTACCCCTTTGTTCGATCGATGATCCTTCAGGTAGGTGGTGAATAATTAGAATTGATTACCTTGGGAGTCATGTGTTTTAAAATCACCCTCTCTATATCCATAAATAGCTCATATTGGGTATTTACAGTAATTAATACCTCCCCTTTGAAATTCTTAATGATGGTGGAGATTTTGGTATCAAGTTATCATTCTACATGCTTTCTCACTCATCTGCTATCCAACCTTTCATCCATGGTGGCATTATGAAGAGGACGGATAATCGAGCTAAAATTACCTCGAGATTTGTGTTTTAAACTTTACTTTATCTTCATATTGGAAGTCTCGTTTCCCATGAACCCCATGCCTTGGTAGCTCTCGATGCAGGGCAGGCCCCTAGGACCTATCTTCCTTGCTATGCTTTGCCCAATATGCTCCTCATAACTTGGCAGGGTTTACCAAAGTTCTACCATTTTGATGTCCTCAAAGTTTCACCCTCTGATAGGCAAAAGTTTTCATCCTCCTTGCAGACAAGGATCTACAATAATTCCACCCTCTAACTAGTTGAAGTTCTCGTCCAACATTTGGGCAGGGTTTTAGGATATCCCCCGCCCTAAGGTAGACTTGAGTGTTTGCCCTACTTATTATTTGGTTTGTCCAATTCTCCCTTTGCCCTTTGAATGATCCTCAAATTTATGGCAGACTCATGGAACTTCACTTACTCAACCACCTTGGATATTTTCTCATATGCTACTTGTTACCACCCATCGATATCACTGCCTTCATCTTCTGCCCGACCGCCAATGCTTCAAAATTTTGCCAACTTCATAGATCATAATCTTGTAAAGAAGATTGGTTTAAGGGGTGCAAAATTTCACCCACACTCTTAGTAATTCACAGGGGCCTTTCCCCTATAGAAATGGATAACCTAGAAAGTTACACCTTGAAACACTAAAAAACAAGAGGATGAGGATAGAGAGGGCACAAACAAAAGCAACCAACAAAGGTTACAAGACAAAGGAGGAAGGTGACCAAAGGTGAACAAAAAGTAAAGCTAAACAGGGTAGAAAGGGAGAAAATAAGGGGGACCACTAGGGTTATGCATAAGCATGAAATATCGCAAATTGGCTACATTTAGGATTTCTAAAATTTAAAATTTGCTAATTTTGGAACCTTTCATTGGGACCCATTCGCCCGAAATTTATGGGGTGGAAATTTTTTTGGGGTCAATTCACCCAACTTTGATAATAATTATCCTATTTTTATTCTAATTTGTCAACCACTTTCACCCAATTCAATAGATAATTCACCTTCAAATTAAAAACAATTTTGTTTTTCCCGTCCAATTCACCACATATACTACTTGTATAAATACTAAAGGGGGTACCAATAAACATACATCTAAAAAACCTCTACAACCGATCGACACCTTTGTAACTGATCGGTTGTAGAGGTGTCGATCAGTTTTAGGTGGTTTTTTAAGGATTTTACTAAGTTTTGTGTGTAGATCTCATTGAGCTAGGTGGTTTAAAAAAATTGTTAAAAAAACTTTGGATCAAAAGTTATTCCTCCTAGAAGGTTTTTAACAAAAGTGCACCTCTGTAATCAATCGACATAAGCCGATCTGTTGCAAAGGCATGTCAATCAGCTTATGTCGATCAGTTGTAGAGGCATGTCAATTGGATTATGGTGATCGGTTGCAGAGGTGCACTTTTGCAGAGAACCTTCTAGGAGGCATAACTTTTTATCTAGAGCTTCGTTTTCATTTTTTTAAAACCACCTAGCTCGATGAGATCTACACAAAAAACTTAGTAAAATCCTCAAAAAACAATCTGAAACCAATCGACATGGCTGCAATCGACCGATTAAAGAGGTTTCGGTTAGTTGCAGCCATGTTGATCGGTTTCATATGGTTTTTTGAGGATTTTACTAAGTTTTTTATGTAGATCCTGTCGAGCTAGGTGGTTTTAAAAAAAAAAATAGAGCTTTGGATCAAAAGTTATGCCTTCTAGAAGGTTCTCTGCAAAATAGCACCTCTACAACCAATCGACATAAGTCGATCGTTTGTAGAGACATGTCAATAAGTTTAATCCAATTGACTACAGAGTAAAATACTCAAAAAACCTATGCAAATGACCAACTAAAACCCTCTACAACCGATCGACACCTCTAGAAATATTTTTCAATTGATTCACCATAGTTTGAAAATTTTTGGTGAAAAATGAATGCAATTCGCCATGTCTCCTTGGACATAATTCACTAGGATTTTGAGACAATTCACCTTGATTTTATAAATATATTTTGGGGCCGACCCCTTACGCATAACCCTAGGGACCACAAATGGAAACAATAAGCAAAACCAAGGAAAGAGAATAAGAGGGTGGGAGAAGAGAGAGGAAAATACAAACAACAAAAGAGTTAAGAAGATGACGACCACTAACCTCCTTGGCTAGTGGTAACAAGGAATAGAGAAAATAGAAGGAAGAAAAGGATATAGAAAAATAAAAGAAATAAAAGGGAAGGCGACCCATGGGACAAACCCATAGATCATGCTCCCATCAACATATCCCACCAAGGATCAAAGCCAATTTAAGAACAAACAGAATACTAGGAGCATTTTTCGGTCTTGATATGACACTTTTTCCAATGCAATAAACCAAAGACTTCATTTGCTCATTCCTCTAGGGAATATTTAGTTGTAGTATCATTCTCAGCTTCATCTTACACAACATATGCTATTATCACCTTTTGGGGTGCTATTTATAGATCATTTTTTCCATTTGACCAAGGAGTGGGTACTACTATCAAAATATTTTGTTTGACGCAAGTGATTGGGGTGGATCCAGAGTTTACCCCTTCATATTGTAGTCACCCTACATCACACTTGTTACTGGTACATGCAGTTGATATATTTTCTAGGGATTACATGAAATGATGTTAGATATTGAAGCCTTGGTCCATTGAGCAATGAGGTCATAACAAAAAAACACAAGGAAGAACACAAACTACGAGGGAGAGTGCTTCAAAACCAATGCACTTTCTAGAAGCTTTCCTTACACTTTTCATATTGGGTCACCTTGGTACAAGATGATGTTATTTATTGTGTGGCCACATGCAATCTGCACTTTTATTTAATTGTTGGTCTATTTACATAAAATTCACATTTTGATAGTTTTTCATATAACTAATTCTTTCTAAGAATCTCAAGTACAATTCTCATATGTTGATCATGTTCCTCCTTGTTCTTGGAATAGATCAGTATGTCATCAAAAAATACAAGCACAAACCGGTACAACTGCTCTCTAAAAATGCTATTCATAAGATTCATGAATGTGGTTGGGGCATTGGTTAGCCCAAAGGATAGGATGGAAAATTCAAAATGTCCATGCCTTGTTCTAAATGTTGTTTTTGAAGTGTCTTCTTATCTGATTTTTAACTGGTCATAACCAGACCTCGAGTCAATATTTGAAAATAAGGTTGCTTCTTTCAGTTCATCAAATAGGTCATCAATTCTAGGTAACGAATACCTATTTTTGACAGTAACCTTATTTACCATCAAATAATTTATGCACATTCTCAAGGTACCATATTTATTTTTAACACACAAGATAGGAGCTTCCCAAGGCAACACACTCAGCTTGATTAGCTCCTTTTCCAAAAAATATTGGAGTTGTGTTTTTAGTTCTTGTAGTTCAATAGGTGTCATCCTATATGGTGCCCTTGCTATGGGTGCAATTCTAGGTAACAACTAAATAGAAAAATCAAACTCCCTCTAAGGAGGTAACCCTGGAATGTCCTCCAAAAACACATCCTTGAATTATCCCAAAACATGACTCTTTTTGGAAGAGGTAAAATTCCACTTCCGCCTCTTCTTTCTTATTCATTTTTACTACAAAAATCATTTCCTTATTTCTAATAATTTTTTTATCTGCATTGCAGATAATATATGTGGCTTAATTTCACCATGACAACAATGAATCATTGTCCTTTGATTAGACTTATCCAAAAACTCCACCTATCTTTCCTCAAAATTTAAAAGAGTCTTATGAGATTTTAACCATTAAACATCAAGTATGATGTCGAAAGCATGCAATGATGCCACATACAAATGCCAGTTAGTTTTTCCTTATGGAAAAATGATTTGAGGGTCAAACAAACATTGGCTAACTTCATAGGTTTATCCTGACCCATACTCTACCCTCCAACCATTAGCCAAAAACCCAAGTCTTTTAGGTATGTCCCTCACTAATCTAGTGGAAATAAAGCTATCAGTTGATCCACTATCTATCAAAATATGCACATATTTATCAAAAAATTTACCATTAAGTAAAACTGAAGTAATTTTGCCATCAAGTACGGGACTACCTGTTGCTGCAAAGATCTTATGGGTGGCTTCTTTTGGCGTTTTTTTATGAATATCGGCTTTGTGGGGGCACTTGTTGGCATAATGAGATCCTTGGAAAATATAACATCTACTTGGAGGAGCTCTATTTACCCTATTATTATTTGCATTCCTATATTGAGGTACATTTTCCCTAATATTTCCTTGATTTGCTGGTTTTTTATCATGTCTTTTAGGAAATTCTCTACCATCCCTCCTGAATTTATTGCCCTGAAAGCTAGCTCTATTTCTACCTTCCTATCTATTATGTTCTTTGTATTTAGGTTTCTTGTTTTCCTTTTTTTTCCACTTCATGAACCCAACACTCTTTCACTTCTTGAGCTCATATTTTTCCTTTTTAGATAGATTTTTATAATTAAAGTATGTTTTTATAGTTTCCTAATTTGCTTCTTTTCGTTCCAAATCAAAAGTTGTAGATATATCCATAGGGTTGTGCATATTCACCACTATCATGATACTAGGATGCAATCCTAGAATAAATTTTTGAACCTTCATCTCCTCGTTACTTTCATATTAGAATGCATATTTTATCAATTGAATATATTTTTGGTGGTAATATCATACTGACATAGTTTCTTGATGCAGATTTGAAAATTCACCAAATTTATCCACATATTACTGCTTGGTTAGAAATCTATTTCTGAATTCCTTAACAAAATCCTCCCACTTGAGGTCTGCAACTTCAATATTATACCCTTTCTTATAGGACTTCCACCAATCTAGGGCTACCTCAATCATATTCATGACTACCAATGCAGTTTTAGATTTAGATGGTAAAACTACTAGCTCACTTAGCCAATTCTTTGTTGCATCACCATCACATGTACCATTAACTTGGATATTACGACCTTCCTAAGGTTCCTATCCAACTCTTTATTCACTCTATCCCTACCAGTATTGGATCTTGTAGGTTCACTAGGTACTTCTTGTAGACACCAAATTACAGCCACTAATCCTCCATCCTAACCATTCCACCACCCACTTGTCCACCATACACCTTTCCCGCCAATTATTTGGCCCAATTCCACCTTTCCCGCCATTTCCTAACCCAATTGGGATTATTTTAATATTATTTTATATTATTTAATATTTAATATAATATTTTATATTATATTATAATATATTTATTATAAAATATATATTTATAAACTCAATTAACCACAACCGTCCGATCCAATCTAATCCCCACCGTCCATCTTCATTAATCCATGCCACATCTAAAAAGTAATCTCAACCTTAGGATCTAATTTAATCTTAGCCACACGATCAAAAGTGTAAGGCTAAAACCCTAAGAAAACCCTAGGTTGGATTATAAATAAGGGCATTTGCAAATGCCCAAACCCTGGAACCTTGAGATTAGAAATTGCACCCTGGAGGAGTCATTGTTGAAGCCCTAGCAAAGAAGAGATAGAGTTTGAAGATCTAAAGCCCTAGCTAAGCCAATAAGACTTCTGTTGTTCCAGCCATCCCCCATTCATCCTCCATCACCGTCACAGCCCCCATCCATCCACCGCATTCATCGCCACCCCCTAGATCTGCTTCTGCAGATTCTGCCCTAACCCGCAGGTGCCCTCCAGAGCTTGTGAGGCTCGCTATAGAGCCTACGAAGCGCTCACCAGAGCCTGCTATATTTTGTAGGTGCTCTCCAGAGCCTTTTGTATCCTAGGTGCACACCAGAGCCTACGAAGCTCATGTTAGAGCCTACCAAGTGCACGTTCGAGCCTACTGCAACTATAAAAATGTGAATCTGAGCCTGCTACACCATGCCAACTACAACAATAAAAGAAAGCAAGGTATATCTTTATTGGTTTTATTCTTTTACATGATTTGTAGATTTTGCATGCCATTTGATCCATTTTTAATTAGGGTTTATTGATGTCTGAGGGCCTCACACTGTGGAGCCCTCATAGGTGTTATTAACCCCTTTCTCTATTTTTGTGTATGCAGATCTACAGATTTCACATATTGTTGAACGACTGTTGAAGCTGGAGTGGCCCACCATAGGATATCCAAAGCCCACTCACCCCGTTGGAAGCAAGGACACATCAATCTGAAGACACTTCATTGTTATAGCTAGGGTTTCGAAGAACCCTAGCATTTTGTAAATCATTGTATCAAATACCCTCATTGAGGACAGATTGTATCAAAAGGAGTTTATTGGCTCCCCCCATTTTATTGAATATATCCATTTGTGCAATCTTGTATCTCATTGTGTTATTTGATTTCCTTATTTTATTTAAGTGTCATGTTCTTGTCTTCACAAATGGCGATCATGGTGGGACCCCACAAGGGTTTCATTATTTAAATAGATCTACCTTGCTAACTTAATTTTATTTTTATTTGTTATAAGAATTTTTAGAAGCGTAGAGATCATTGATTTCATCGCTAGGGTTTTTGAAGTAGTCTATAGCATTTTTAGAGATTACGTAGGCATTCGGGAGCATCCAGAGTGTTCGAAGCATCTATAGACAATCGTAGGTGCTCTAATGTGCCTACACAGGTGCTCTATTGTGCCTACGTAGGCACTCGACTGCACTTGGCAGTGATTTGGAGCAGAGCTAAGGCTTCCAAGTAAGTTTCATAACCCTAGGTTGCCATTTAGCGATTTACGTATTCTATTTTGTTGTTATTTTTCGTTGTTTCTGGGTTTAACATTAAGTAATCTGGGAAAGAATCGGTAGCAAGTTACATCTAGGGTTTGTGTGTGTTTCATTATATCAAATTCATTTCTTGTCCTAAAATTTGTAGATCTAGGTGATTGTTTGCATTTTTGAGTGCATATGAAACAGAAACGCATCCTAGATTTTGCATTTTAGGGTTAAAGATCACTTTAATTTTGCATATCTAAATAGGAACAACATCTTGATGCATAAAGTAATCCTGCCCTAGGTTGGCCCCTTTGGCAGAGAGGTGGATGAACCCTCTGGTTGCTCTTGTGATTTTAATCACTTGTAGGCAGGGGATTTTAAGGGTGTACTCTACACTCTTTAGGTGAAATTTGCATCTTTGTGTTGGCTTCTGATTTAGATTAGTGAAGTTAGTAATATTTAATATTGTTTGCACACCATAGAGAATGAGAAATCTAATAAAATAAATCACACACACTTGCACGATTCACATTTTTAATAGTAGTGGTTGGATTTCATCACCAACCATTGCTTGAGATTTGGTGACGGTGGCCATGATTTCCATCCACCAATATCTTCCCTAGAAACCATAGGACTACCCCCGAGCAAACTTGTTGGAGGTCATTACCAACAAGAATCTCGTTGCCCTAGCCAACCTTAGTTTTTACCTTTGTTTTTCATTAAACAAGATTAAGTTACATCAAAACACACAAGCCAACAATTCTAAAAGGAACTTCACATTAATGAAAGAAAATAATTAATGAACAAGGTAAGCCACACACGGTGAAACCTAGGATTGATTGTTTTCTTTGCTTTAAATTTTGGAAAAGTTGTTAATTTGTGTGATTTAGATAAGCTTTGAATCTTTGGTTTAACTACTTTATGGTGCTAACACGACAACAAAAGAAAATAATAAACCAAAGTAGTTTAATGGAAAATAGTTCCCATGAGCCCGCTACTTCGGTAGCCCCATCCAATATGGTTCAGACTACTTTGTCTGGATCATCCCATCCACCCCACTCTCAAGTAGAGACACATTCACACAATGTGGAGACAACCACCACCTACATAGACATGGATAGAGTGCAGGCCCTTTACAAGGCTTCTAACTATGTCTTAGAACCCCTTAGCCAAGAAGGTTTTGAAGAATCCAAATTGGCTACCACCTACCTTGCCCAAGGATATCCTAATTCGAGTTATGAATATGGTATGCCTTCCTCCATGAGCCAACCACCACAAAGCCCAAGTGTTCCAAACACTTATCTCACATCCACCTATACCAACCCCTTGTATGAGGAGTATGTCAATGCTGCCTCACAAGTCCCTAGCCTCCAAGTTGTAACATCAAATACAACTTGCACCATACCCATGTCCTCTCATCCATCATCATCCACACCTCCATCATCTCACTTAGCCAACATGACCATGTCATCCACACCTCCATCATCTCACTTAGCCAACATGACCATGACTAATCATCCATCATCATCAACCCATCCATCATCTCATCCAACCACAACCCCATCATTCGACACATGGTCAAATCAGGAACTTACGGATACATTAGGGCTCATCAATAGATTGCTTTCACAATGAACAAAAGGAAAACAATCAGCTTACATAGACCCTATGACCCAAGGAGTTCCAAATCAACCTCCGCTCACCAATCAAAATTCAGCATGGGTCCCTCAATCTTCCATAGTGTCCATCCCCAATCCACCACCACTCCACACATCCACCATACCAATCAACATTGCCACTAACCAACAACACAATCCATTTCTCCATCATCATCTTCATCAATCATCCCCATATTTCAACCATCAATATTCTCCACATACCCAACCCAATCCATTCCACAACACCATGTTGGTCACACCCCAACATCTACCATCCAGCCCATCAACCAACCATCACATAATCCAAGGTCCTCATATTCCAGCAGAAGATCTTAGATTCCAGGCAATGCAAAAGCAAATCGATCAGTTGATGCAAAACTCACCAGGGATAACGAGCCAAAAGCTCACATTAAGCCAACTGATCCATCAACCAATCCATCCATCGGTACCATCACCACCATATCCGATAGATTTTACGGTACCAAAATTTGACAAGTTTAGGGGAACTGAGGATCCTAAGGAGCATGTGAGTTCATTTGTCCATGTATGTTTTTGGATTAGCGATGATAATGCTCTTATGCTCCAAACGTTTCCTCAAACATTAGGGGGAGATGCCATTGAATGGTACAATCAATTGCCTACACATAGTATTTATACTTTTGATCAATTGATAGATCTATTCTTGGAACGCTTCACCCTTAATATTAAAAATAAGGTGTCCTTATCGGATATATATTATTTGAAACAATGGGATGAGGAACCTATCTATGATTTTGGAAACCGTTGGAGGGCAGTCATAACAAAGTTGCCATTCTCCCTCCCAATGGAAGAAATTATCAAACTTTTTACCAAGAGTTGCTTAAAACCCATCTCTTGGATGCTACAACTCAATACTTATAGAACATTTGAGGAGGCTTTAGCACAGGCTAGTGTCATTGAGGAGATAAAAATCCAAGAGGGTGTCATTAAGCCTAAGAAGAAAGAATGGCAAAATAGGGGCCAATACCAAAATAATCAATCTGGCCAAACCAAATCCACACAAGCCTCAATGGCTAACACAGCTAATCAAGTCAATCAAGTGGTCATGAGCCAGCCCGTAATGGCTCAAAAACTAGTGCAACAACAAATTTCCTATCATGCGGTCCCATCAGTAACCCAAGCACCAATGGTACAAAACACAACGCCAACTATGGAACAACCTACCCACCGCCAATTCAATCGACCCCAACGTCAATACACTCCCTTAGCGGAATCATATTCATCCATATTTCGAAGGTTGTATGAGACCAAAAAATTAGCCTTGCCAAACATTAGGCCCGATGATCCCACCAAAAGGCCTAAAAGTTATAGAGAGCACTTGTTTTGCCCATACCATCGACAAAATGGGCATGATATCAATTCCTGCCATGTGTTCAAAAACATAGTGCAAGACCTCATAGACTTAGGGGCCATTAACGTGGATAACCCCTTAGCTCCACAAAATCAAAATTTGGGCATATATCAGACACCTCTACCTAACCATGGGGAGGTCCAACATAATATAGGAGGTAACAATCAACAACCACCTCCTAATCAAGTAAATCATGTCCAACAATACCAAAACTTTGTAGGAGTAGTCCATGTGGTCACTAGAGGGCAAAGGCAAAATCAAAAAAATACTCAACAACCTTCAAACCCACCTCCCATCCAAACATCACCAAATCCATCTCCACCAATCAATCTATCCAACCCATCTAATCCACCCATCCTTCATCCAATAAGGCCAATGGTAACCTTAACCAGTCGGTTAACCACTAGTTTGAAAATGGCATCAACCAAGCTTTCTGTGTATGAGCTTATCCAACAATCCCCTAGGCATAGAGAAGCTTTAATGGAAATACTCAAGTCAATTGAGTTAGAATCCCAAGACTCTAATGCCTTCAACAACTTTGTAGGGAGTGTTAGAACATGCATGGAACCATCAATTACCTTCTATGACTTTGAGATAAAATCAATGAGTTCAGAATCGGTGGACCCTCCATTGCACATAATGGCATTAATAGATAGAAAGCCATTCAAAAGAGTATTAATTGATACCGGCTCATCAATCAATATCATTACTACCACTGCCCTTATCCACCTCAAATTACCTCCATCCCACATTTCCAAATCATCATTCACCCTCAAAGCATTTAACGATGCTTTGTGTACCATAGTTGGCACTGTTGTTTTACCTATAGAAGTAGGGGCCAGAACGTTGCACACAATGTTTCACATCTTGGAAGGAGCCATGGCGTATAATATACTCCTCGGTAGACCTTGGATGAGGGAAATGAAATGTGTTCCTTCAATTCTCCACCAATGCTTGAAATATGTTCATGATGGACAAGTCCATTGCATCCCCATGGATGTCGAACCTTTTAAGTATTGTAATTTCATTTCAAATCCTTATGAATCCATGTTACCTTCCACCCATCTATTCTTGGCACCATCATCAAATCCACCCACATCATATTTTAATCCACCTTCTTCTAATCCATCTCCATCTTCTTCTAAGGCTCCCATCATAGAGGAACTACCCATCACATCACCTCCTCAAACATCCATTTCTTCTTGTACATGTGGTCACAGTAAGTCTACTATTAGCACATCGTACATCACATCTACCCCTTCTTCTACAACCACTTCTTCTATTTCATCATTATCCCATCCTCCATATTCTAATTCCACACCGCCATCCAATCCCACTCCATCAGCCGATGTGTCACAAGTCAAACTTTCATATTGTGACATATTTAACTCACCACCATCCACAACCAATCCAGAGCCACCTGAGCCTTCACCATCCACCTCATCAACCCAAGTCATAGTCCACATCACTAATCCGAGCATTGGTGAGTATGTGGTCCAAGACGTCACCATTACACCCCTAGCCATTCCCACAACTAAGGATTTTGGACGTCCTCAAGACCGTTCTTTATCCATAGGCATTGTTTATGACATGAGTGCCACTCCAAATAACATTAAATTTGTTTATGGAGGGTTGGATTGCTCAACTAGGGCAAACCCACCCAAAGAACCACACGAGCCTAGGCGTGCCAACATACCTAACATAGAGGAGTTTCCAGCTTGATACTTTAATATGTTCCATTGGCAAGGTCAAGGTCTAGGTTCCCATGAGCAAGGGATGCATGATATCTTAGAGGTCCCATATAGAGGTGCCCATGATCATTCCGGTTTAGGCTATACCCCATTGTCTTCCACCGCTTCTCTTGAGCAAGCCTTTAAAAAGCTTACACTCAATGATGAAGATCACCCCATCCACCCATTACCCTCAACATCTTCTCTTGAACAAGCCCTTCAAGAACTTTGCATGGATGAAGTAAACGAAGATGATCCCATCAACTTCACCTATCCTGTCTTTGATTTCGATGATGAAAGTTATGAAGAATTTGAGGTCATGTCAAATGCTTCTGATGATTCTGAAGAGGAGTCACAACCCATTGTCCCCATCACCCAACAGGAAGAGTTTTACCTTCGAATGTTCCCCATCCATCATCCCATATTCCGCTTGCTTCTTCCACAAGAACAAGATGATCCACCTGGTAATCTACCTTGAGCCACCCACATAAGCCAAGAATTGTAACATATGTACATATTTAAAAAAAAATCAAAATCAACAAAACATTTAAAAAAAATGTTGCTCTGATGTTTTCACATTCACTATTACAGGGATACCACGCCTCGACATCGGTTCCGATTCAATTGTTCCATCTGCCCATTCGGCCAAACCATCCTACCTTCCACTAGGTCAATATGAATCCTATTGACTTATTTACCCCACTCCGTAATCCATACGATTTGGCTAGGCCAATTCCAATTGACATTAGCCTTATTGACTTGAACCAAATTTCCTCCACACCCTCCTCTTCGAAGTTCACCCTATCCGAGGAATTGCTAAAGGCTTCGGCCCACTACATTCCTCCTTCATCGCCACCTTCACCTCCATCACTTTCTACCAATGGTCTCAAGGTCTTTCAGGAGAGTTAGGCAATGATAAGCAAGAAGAATTAGATGACACCCTAGACTATCCCGACTGGCTCTCAGGACTAGTACCCATTCGTAAGATTAATGGAGCAATACATATTTGCATTGATTTTTGAGACCGGTCTTAGCTCTTCCTTGTCTAGGGGTCCTCTTCTATGCATGACTATATATATGTATATATACATGGCTAAAAAAAATCATCATCCACATAGGCATATCTACATTGCATACATTCCATTTACATTTAGGCATTTAACATACATCTTCACTTTTTGCATTCATGCATGGTTTCATTAAATCATACATATTCCATTGCATTAGGCATATACATTTGCATTCATCCCATCCCATGTTCAATGATCTGACATAGTAATGATGATATGACCATAAAACAAAGAGTCAAGTTATAACGATTGGGGGTACCTAGTTTGAAACATTTATGCAACTTTAACAAAATTCATATGTCAACCACATCACATGTCACAAAAACCTAGATTTTCAGTCACTCAGCCATTACTAGGGTAGCAAACAACCTCCAAATGGATGTCTGATTTTCTTTAGGACCAAAACACACTTTTCACACTAAGAAAGTCTTGAGCATTGTCGATTGATCCCAAATACAATCTTGGACCAATCACATTCCATCACATCTTAAAAATATTATGAGACAAAGAGGGTTAGTACCATACTTGGGTAGTACCTCAAGGTGAAAAGGAGATATCCCTCGCTTGTCCCATCATGCAACATAGTCCAAAGCCAAATAGTGGTTTTCACCACTACCAACATTACTCCAAACATAAACATAAAAACATAGAGTAGTAAGGATAGGGTCAAAATTCTCATCACACTTCGGTTGAGAATCTGATTCCCCAAAGCTCTATACAAAATTAACAAATTAAATCCCAAACACCCTTGATCCCTAAAGTTGTAAGGATCATACTACATGTCCCTCAGAAGGATGGGTAGTCATCCCCAAGGCCTAAAAGATCAATCTCATTGGACTATGGAGTGAATCTCCATCGGGGCTATAGACGCTTGACTGGTAGTGGAGTAAGCTCATGCGGGGTGACATGTCTACTTGGCAAACAGGGAGACCTCTGACCGCACATAAGGATAGGCTAGCTTCAAGGTCATCTCCATAATAGGTCATGCCCAATTTACTCATAATGGGTCAATGAACTTCACATGCACACACACTGGTTCTTGATTGGATAGGGTCATTGTCACACTCAAGATTTGGTATATGAACCTCACTTGCACACACATTGGTCCTAAAGAAAGTTAGACAACCCAAGTGAGTTTGCTTGATAATACTAGTATGATTGAGTCTTTGAAAATTTTGCAATACTCATTCCATATCAACATCCATATCTTCTTCCATATCAACATCCATATCTTCTTCCATATAAACAACAATGTCTTCATAGTGAGTCAAGTTGCAGAACACCACCAAATTCGGTACCCCCGATTGCCAAACAATGGACAACAAAAATGGTCAATAAAATTTTTGAACTATAAAAGATCATTTGAACAACATGCATTCCTCTCATATAGTTTAGATTCATTTATTTTTAATATTAAACCCTATTTATTTAATATCAAAATAGCTTGCATACATCATCCATATAAACATTAGGCATATACATCATTATTAGCTTGCATTAACATCAACATAATATTAAACATTATTAATAAACATGCATAAAACATTAATAAAAAAAGCATTCACACAAAATATAACACACATATATGAAAAAGCCATGTATATATATATAAGTATATACAAATATACAATAAATTCCAAAAGGCTACAATAGGAGCACCAAGGCTCATATATACAAAATAGTGCATCTAAGCACTAAGTCCTACTATCCATGAGAAGACTCCTGAGACCTAGTAGGAGCCCTCGACCTAGTACTCTGCCTAGACTCCATATGCCTAGATGACTCGACCATAGAAGAAGAAGGAGGATCCGATAATGTAATATGGTGTTGCATACACACATCCTCCAAAGAATGTATGTATGCCTCACTAGCCCATAGATGTCGCAAATCCATCTGATGTCGATGCTCCTTCACCAAAATCTCTACCTGAAGCCTCGTGATTATCGCTTGATCACTAGCCATAGCTACCACCCGCTCCACCTCTAACCATGCTATAGTGGCCCTCGACTCCCTCTGAGTCTCAAGCATAGTCTCACGCTCCTCATGAAGCTACTCCAACTCAACCTGCAACCTCACCAACTCGGATATCTCACCCATCTCCTCATCATCCCCCCTCCCCTCATCCACCAACCCCATCTCCGGAGTCAGCTCAACTGACCCCCTCGACCATCTTCGACTAGCCGCTCATTGAGGCCTAGTCCTCTTTGGGTAGTCCTCGACCCCATATCTATCGCATCCACACCCCAACCTTTGGCACCCATACTGGTTGGGCACCAAACCACTCCACATACTCTGGAGTCACCCCGACATCATCCACATCGAGGACCTCCAATCTCATCATCCTCCATTTGCACCCACCATGGCTCCGCACATGGAAGCATCCCCTCATCTCATCGATGTCGATATAGCATCGACTCATCTGGCACACCCTGAGGTAAGCCGAACTACCTCAACACACATGAGTACTAGAAGTACTCCACCTCCTCATCCCTCCACCCAACCACCCATCGAGCCTGCCTCACTCGACGTAGCTGCCTCCTATCACCATCCCATCTAGCTCCTCGCCATGGCCTCCATATAACATCTTCCCGAGTCAATCCCGACCACATATCATGGTACCACTGACCAGTGTGCACCTCTCGACTCGGTTGAACCTCCTCAGCCACTGCCCAATGCCTAGCATAAGGCTCCCCCATCTGCCATGACTCACATGGCAACCCCTCGGGTCGAGCTATCACAAAATGCTCCCACGCCCAACACTGAAGGAGGAAGCTGCACCCAATCCCCTTCCTCTCCCTCCGAATCACCTCATACAACTCTCGGTACAACTATGCCAATAAGGCAGGCGCCCAGGCATACTCCCGAGGGTCTATCAGTAGATCCCTCACCAACCCCAATAGGTTCCATGGGAACCTACAACCAGTGCTATTGGGTAGCACTATGTTCGCTAACATGAACATGATCAAGGCTGGGAGTGCATCCAACTCCTTCGCCTTGTACATGCTCAGGTAGCATATACCCCCATCCCCCATCCGGGCCTCCCCCCATCGATCCCCGAACATCCTCTCCATCTCGACCTTCTTATCCCGACCAACCACCACCTTCTCCCCTTCTACCGGCACCTTGAGAATGTGATACACATCCTCAAGCGTGATGGTAGCCTCCCTAGTCGATAGCTGGAACGTCCCCCTATCCGGGTCCCATCTCTCTATCAAGGCCGAGAGATACCCCTCATTGACCCTCACCACATCAAGTCTCGCCACACCCTCCAAACCCACCCTCCCCAACAACTCCCACTCATCCATCGTCAACTTCTTCCTCATCCCTAGAATAAGAGGAGAGAAGTGATGTCGAGGCTCAATATCCCTCAGCTACAACAACAATCACATTTCTTTTAGTATTCATCCTATATTAAAAAAAAAAAATAAAACAAAAGAAAGTTTTTTGCACAAAGGAAACAAACTGTCTTACCGGGACAAAGGGTGCCTCCACTCCACCAATAGCACCAAGGCCCTTCGTCGCCATAGCCTCACACAACACTCACTAGCCTCACAAAGCTCACAAATCCACTCCACTCCTCAGACGTAGCTCCTCAAAGTCAATAACGCATGAATGAGCCTAAAGATTCACTCAGAAAGCTCTTTATAGCTTTCCTTAGTGCATTCAAGCGCAGACCTACACTTGCAAACTGTAGGCATGGTTGCACCTCAGGCGCACTCGAGCACGCATGGGCACCTCAGAATACCCAGTGCAGCCACGCCGGCAACAAAAAACCATGAAGACAAAAGCCCTCAAAATAGTAGCTCCCCTCATCCAATTTGCACCAAATTTCATCCACACATCATGCACATCATAAAATTTGATTTTATGAAAACACAAATAGTTTTGCATGCATATTTTGCGAGAACATGCCAAATTCTTCAAAAACACATATCGCATTACAAAACATGACAATCAAGGTCAAATTTTCACAAAATCAACATTCCATAATTCTTCATCATATACTTCATCATCCCATCCAATTTCATGCATATTGGAGTTGATTTAACCACTAAATCACTCATTTCTACCACAAAGCGCAACAAATACCAACAAAATGCTAAAGCACAAATCAATCAACTCCACAATCAGCCAAATCATTGCATGACTTCATCACACATTCTTCCATCATCATCTTTCATATAACACTCATCATATAGCATATTTTGTCTTGTTAAGTCAATAATAAGTGAACCTTGTACCTAGTGGGTTATCCTATCAACTTGGCGATTGCAGCGATAGTAATCCATGCAATTCGGTAAGATGAATAACCTACAATAAGGACACTTCAACATGATCATCATCATTATCTCACTATCACAGATCACAATCACATTGGGTACCTCACATTTTAGGGAAAACCTTGCCAAGAACAATTTGCTCACAAGCAGTCATTGATGTCCTTTTCCATGGGGCACGAAAACATGGATAATCAAATTCACAAACACTCATTCATTTGACAATAGTCAAAATATAGGACATACCGGTAGACTGACTGGTTCCATCATGGAATTGGTGAAGAAATTTCCACAGTCACTACCCCACCCCTACATTGACTTAGTCAGCATGCATCTTCATATTTTGCATACTCAATGATGCCATTGCGACAACTTTTTCAACAACATCAAATCATCCCAAAGTTTGGGGCAACCACATTACATTATGATTCTCCCATAATGGGATAACATCTTACATGATCATGACAATCTACACTTGGCAAAACCCCTTTCCACCATTGGGGCAAAAATGGTATCACATCTTACATCATTCATATCATCCACAATCACATGGTATTTTACATCATTCATATCATCCACAATCACATTGCATTTCACACCATTCATTCATCAATTGCACAAATTCACCACATCATTAATTATTTGCACAAAATTTTCAATTGGCTTGTGAGATACATTCGTAACTCATTCACCAATTGAGGGGGTAAGCTACGCAAAATTCTAAAAATTCTTTATTCTTTTGTCTTCAACATCAGTGCTCAAATCCAACGATAGAGAGAAGCTACTTCTGTGCCCATAGCCCAAGTAGGTGTCTCATATTTTTGCACCATATTGTGTTTCACGCAACATGGTACAAAAAGGGCATCTGTAGACACCAAATTACAACCACTAATCCTCCATCCTAACCATTCCACCACCCACTTGTCCACCATACACCTTTCTCACCAATTATTTGGCCCAATTCCACCTTTCTCGCCATTTCCTAACCCAATTGAGATTATTTTAATATTATTTTATATTATTTTATATTTAATATAATATTTTATATTATATTATAATATATTTATTATAAAATATATATTTATAAACTCAATTAACCACAACCGTCCGATCCAATCTAATCCCCACCGTCCATCTTCATTAATCCATGCCACATCTAAAAAGTAATCTCAACCTTAGGATCTAATTTAATCTTAGCCACACGATCAAAAGTGTAAGGCTAAAACCCTAAGAAAACCCTAGGTTGGATTATAAAATAAGGGCATTTGCAAATGCTCAAACCCCTGGAACCTTGAGATTAGAAGTTGCACCCTGGAGGAGTCATTGTTGAAGCCCTAGCGAAGCAGGGAGAGATAGAGGTTTTGAAGATCTAAAGCCCTAGCTAAGCCAACAAGACTTCTGTTGTTCCAGCCATCCCCCATTCATCCTCCATCATCGTCGCAGCCCCCATCCATCCGCCGCATTCATCGCCACCCCCTAGATCTGCTTCTGTAGATTCTGCCCTAACCCATAGGCGCCCTCCAGAGCTTGTGAGGCTCACTGTAGAGCCTACGAAGCGCTCACCAGAGCCTGTTGTATACCGTAGGTGCTCTCCAGAGCCTGTTGTATCCCGCAGGTGCACACCAGAGCCTGTGAAGCTCACGTCAGAGCCTGCCAAGTGCACGTCCGAGCCTATTGCAACTATAGAAATGTGAATCTGAGCCTGCTACACCATGCCATCTGCAACAACAAAACGAAAGCAAGGTATATCTTTATTGGTTTTATTATTTTACATGATTTGTAGATTTTGCATGCCATTTGATCCATTTTTAGTTAGGGTTTATTGATGTCCGAGGGCCTCACACTGTGGAGCCCTCACAGGTGTTATTAACCCCTTTCTCTATTTTTGTGTATGCAGATCTACAGATTTCACATATTTTTGAATGACTGTTGAAGCTGGAGTGGCCCACCATAGGATATCCAAAGCCCACTCACCCCGTTGGAAGCAAGGACACATCAATCTGAAGACACTTCATTGTTATAGCTAGGGTTTCGGAGAACCCTAGCATTTTTGTAAATCATTGTATCAAATACCCTCATTGAGGACAGATTGTATCAAAAGGAGTTTATTGGCTCCCCCCATTTTATTGAATATATCCATTTGTGCAATCTTGTGTTTCATTGTGTTATTTGATTTCCTTATTTTATTTAAGTGTCGTGTTCTTGTCTTCACACTTCCTTTATCCTGCCTATTCCAATTTATCTTCCCCTAGCCAAGTCTTATATGGCTTTTTGTTGTTTAACAATCAACTCCTATTTCTAAACCATGTAATTTTTTTGTTGGGTCATCTCTTCCCTTTATTTTTCTATGTGTGTTTGCAATATTTGCACCACCTTTGCAAGGTTTCCTTCCTCTCTACTAGACTTGTTTGATGGAGGCTCATTCAATAATTTCATTCTTATTTCACATTGAGGACATTCTTTCATTATTCTTGTCCTTGGTCCCCTTATAGGTCTTTCAGTGGCTTCTTCCTCCTTGCATCCTATAGGATTTCTCAAAGACCCACCCCACAATATCTGTGTCACTTGACCTATAGGTGAAAGAAATAAGTTAACATACAAGTTGAATAGGTCAACAAAATTCTCTAGTCAAAGTTCCACAACTAAAGATCTATTCTGATCTGATACCATATGTAACAACCCAAGTCTACTCACCTAGTTATACCACTAAACAGGTCAAGTATTTTCTTAGGGTAAATTTTTTTGTTTTTCCAACCACAATTTAGTTCCTAAGAATGCTTTCATTTTCATAGCAGGTTTGTTTCACCCAATGTAACATTGCCATAATTTTTAATTAGTACAGGTATATCATGCCACTTTTGGGTTCAAGACTACTACACACAGTCATCCAAGTGGATAATATTAGCCAAATTCCATAATAGGTGCCATTTTGTGGAATCAACTTACCTCATTTACATCCTCGTGTTCTAGCATGATGGTCGAGCCATAGTTGGGGTTATCCTATAGGGTCCATAACACCTAGATGGGGATGTTTTCTTTCTTCATACCTTAATATTTGTGAATCCATGACCTATCTGGTCGACTTATTCAACCTTTAATATGCAAGGCATCAACGTATATATACCCAGTGTCTAGTTGATTGTCCACTACCCAAAGTGAACTAGAGCCATGCCAATACCATAGCCCTAGACTTGATCACTCATGCCCATTATGACTCATGATCGTTTATCCCATATCAAACATCATGGTTGAAATAGCTAAGTCAAATGAACATGGAACTTATTACAGTACTATCCGAACAACAACCTAGCAGTGACATCCCATATTACCTCTCGTTACCAATTCTGACTTAGTCACATGTTTTTGACCAATTTTTTCAGACTACGATTGCTTCTGAGATTGGTTGTGTGCATACCCGCACCTCAACAACATTGGGTGTTTATAACATCTTATCATTTATCCTTCCTGATAAAATCAATCCATACTCTACGTAGTAATGGTCTATTGGGAGTTTTTTTTTTGTTTTCTATTGATGAGTTTAATTCATAATTTTAAGGTTTTCAAGACAAAGGGATGCTTAGATTGGTTTACTCAAGCTCTTTATAACAACTATTACTTTAAGTATTTTTCAACAAATATACAAATATCAAAATAATTCAAATAATTAAACACTTGCAATATCAATTATTTCCAAAAGAGTCTTATAAATATGTGTCTAATATAACTAAATAACTATTCCTTTTACCTGAAACTTTCCTAAGTAATAATATTAAATATAAAATTACACATTATTTAAATTATTCTCTTTAAAAGCATATTTAGCAAACTTAAGCAATACACATGCATTATTATGTATTTTTATTAGTTATTTAAATGGGGTATTAGTTAACCACTATTACTGAATAAACAATTTGAAAACTCTTTTATGTTCTAAGTATTAAGTATTTCTCAAGCAATACTTACATAATGAGTTGTCACAAAACTAAAAACTACAATATGCAAGCCCTTTTAAAATAGTTACTAAAAGATAGTCTTGCATCACTTTAGAAGTACTCTTGAGGTTGGACTTAAGGACAAAGGCTCCTATTTATTATTATTATTTTTTTTTAAAGGAATGAAAGTTCATTGAGTAAATACACATTCTACCAGTAGGACTTCTTAAACTGATATATTTTAATATATCCAAATTGAAAAACAAATTTGTTAGGTTGTGGAGTCTGATCTCAATTAAATATGGAAAAAATAGTTATTTTCTCTGTTTTATAACTAGTTGCTTTTATGCATGGAAACTTTCTAAACTAAAAAAATCAATCCAGAAAAAACCATAATTTATGGGTCTATCCTTGGTGTCTAATTTCAAGATAGAATCTATAAAATTAATGGTTGCATAGAAATCAGTATGATTTTTTAGGGTGTGATTTTTTGGGTTAATTATAGCATGCTTGTTTTTAGCATGCATGTAACTGGATTTCCCTATTTATGTAATACCTTCGGTAGAGAGGATTGTATCTTGTTTATGGTAAGGGCACAATATTGTGCATCTCATGTAGAGAGATCAAGAAGCTTGATGTAGAGCTTGATGCAAGGGTGTTTGCATGTTGAATTACTGTTAGAGTAATTGTGTGGAGATGTTGGTGTTTTGAAGAGGAATTCGTAGCTGGTTTTGTTGCAGGATTATACCCTTCAGAGATTGTATTAGTGTTAATACAAAGGACTGGTGTTGGGTGAACCACGTTATATGTTGTATTTTATGTTGTCTTGCATGTTATGTTATTCTTATGTGATGTTTAATAGTTTCTGCTGTACTGATTAAGTTGCTTTCTTTAAGAATCTATTTTGTTTATAATAGTGAATCCTAACAATTGGTATCAAAGCATGTTTACAACAATCTGGAGGAGTTGACATTCTTTATTTGGCTTAAAGATGTTCTTTGGTGGATGCAACAACGGTAGAGTTGTTGTGGATCAGTCTCCAAGTGGGAGATTGTTAGGTTGTGGAGTCTGATCTTGGTTAAATATGGAAAAAATAGTTTTTCTCTCTGTTTGGTAACTAGTTGCTTTTATGTATGGAAACTTTCTAAACTAGAAAAATCAATCCAAAAAAAAACATAATTGATAAGTCTATCCTTGGTGTCTAATTCCAAGATAGAATCTATAAAATTAATGGTTGCATAGAAATCAGTGTGATTCTTCAGGGTGTAATTTTTTGGGTTAATTATAGCATGCTTATTTTTAGCATGCAACTATTTACATAATACCTCCGAGAGAGAGGATTGTATATTTTTTATGGGAAGGGCACAAGATTGTGCATCTCATGTAGAGAGATCAGGAAGCTTGATGTAGAGCTTGATGCAAGGGTGTTTGCATGTTGAATTACTGTTAGAGTAATTGTGTGGAGATGCTGGTGTTTTGAAGAGGAATTCGTAGCTAGTTTTGTTGCAGGATTACTCCCTTCAAGGATTGTATTGGTGTTAATACAAAGGACTGGTGTTGGGTGAACCACGTTATATGTTGTGTTTTATGTTGTCTTGCATGTTATGTTATTCTTCTGTGATGGTTAATAGTTTCTGTTGTACTGATTAAGTTGCTTGCTTTAAGAATCCATTTTGTTTATAGACTTATCTAGAAGAGAAAGGCTAGCAAAATTACTTTAGTTTATTACTTTCATAAATACCTCAGCCCAATCTAAGTTTATTGCAAGGGTTTTAAATTAATATTGTAATCTCTTATTTGCATAAATGATATAAAGTATTTTTTTCCTTTCAGGTTGGTGTTTTAGAAAACTAAGAAACACATCTCCATGAGATCGACTGGGCACAAAAACTAATGAGATACTTCAACATCCTATGAACTATCATTTATTTCTTTTTAATATAACAAGCAATTCATCATGTTATAAAAGTGCCCAGACTAAGTTTTGAAAGGCATAATAATTTACCTTTGGTTTTTCTAGGTCACACTTTCACACGTTTGATATTGAAAAGAGAGTTCAGATTTTAGATTTCTTTTTAACAACTATAAGCATTGTTTGATGTTCTATTTTACTATCAAAGTACAAAATACTCCATAAAACTCATGTTTTAATTGTGCAACAAAAGCTTTTAATAAATTGGAACTATTTACAAGTTAAACCTATCGTTTACTATTTTATTCACAAATTAATTTTCACTACAAAATTCATAACAAACCAAACATAATCTCTATTTTGCATTAAAAAATTTCTAGATATCTTGTTAACTAAATCCCTTCATTGATTTATAGTGTAAATATTTTCCAGAATACAATAAAATTCTCCATTTAGTCTATTGAGTTTTCTTCATCACTCTACTGAATAAGAATTATGTTATTATCAACTGAAGCCATCCATGGATTCTATAAGCTAGAGCAACATCATTTAAAATTGTTAGAGGTGTACTAGTAGTGTCTCCAGCCAGATTTTCAGTTGTTGTACAATGGGGATCAGAACGAACCCATATACAAATATGAATGCAGTTTATTATACGTTTTCATATGCACCTACTCATGCATTTCCAGTATTGCAATATACAAGCAATTCCATCCATCATAATAGATTTCCTAATATAATTATATAGTAAAGATTTTTTTATTACTCATTAATTCATAATTTCTAGTTTCTAGTTCTTCTATTGCCATGCATGTCTTTTTTTTGACATATCAAGCAAGCATAACTGAAGGAAACAATAAAGCTTTCACTACATTCACATCTATTACACAAACAGTATCACAAACATCACAATTATGTTTTTACTTTGCTAAGGATTCTGGCCATTACACAAATGTATACTGCCTCCATTTCATAGTCCAATATATTTATCTAAAGAATTAATTTTTCTCCTTATAATTTAGCACAATCAATAAATGAACCATCTAGCAAAGAGAATGAATTCCTCACGCAAGAAACCGCTTCAAAGACAACCAAAGAAAATGTAATCATTCTATAATTTTTAAAGAAAACATAGATTTAGAAACAACCTAACCTGTTGTCATGAATTCCAATGCAGTTTTAAGCATCCAACACATCGCTTTCCAGCCACTCGACTTCGTATTCTCTGGTTTCTTTTTTCAAAATCCGATCACCTTTTAACAATATGTCCCCCCTCCTCATGCATAACTCATAGGGATATTGAGGCTAAAATATTCTTACTTGAGTTCCTCCCATTTCACTCTTAAGAGTATGGTGGTTAAAAGCAATCATGAGGACTACACCTCCATATCCCCATAGCACTTGCCTCCATGACACATTTTCTATAATATTCTCTAATGCAAAATGATAAAAATCATTCCATCAATATTTCATGCTATCACCACGTGCTATATTATATATTGCTATTAATCCATTTTATTTATTCCTTAGCATATACTTAATAATTTCAAACTCACAATCAATTTTAACTCCCATGTCACCTTGGCACTTTCATAGCCAATTTACGCAAACAAATTGTGCAATCAAACAACCTATATTTTCCTACATGAAATGCATATGCGTGAGTTTCCACGTATTCACGGGGTGATCATCATTTTTCTAATTAACTTTTATTTGTCAATATTTTCCTATTCTTCATTGTTTGCACTTGATCCTGCGCACACAATGGATATCAGCAATACTATCCTCTATAGAAAAAAGGTAATTTTTAACACATCAATTGTATTGCAATCAAAGATCCGAGGAGGGTCATTATAATCAGTTAGTTTGAAGGCTACATACCTGATACTAGTACTTTAGGATGGTCATTAATTATCTAAAAGTGATGTTGACCTTCTATTTGGTAACTTCTATACCTAAATCAAACTAATCTTTCTTCTCATTAATTGTTTTTCTAGATATTTGATTAACTAAGTCATTTTGTTACTTTTGGATAATTTCTTCTGCATCAAGTTCTACAGGAATCATTTGTAGTTTCATCTGATTTACCTTTTTTAATGAAATTACTCCTATATTTTTCTCCTTTTGTGTAGGTCCATCAATTGTATCCTCCACTATTCTATTCTTAAGATTAATAGCTTGTATTCTCTCTAAAGACTCAACCTCTTTTGTTGTAGGTATAAGCTTTCACTACTTCATTCTATCAAATCTGGTATTAGAAGACTCACCTGAGGTTGATGTTTCTCCAAAAACTAAGGCTTTTTGTTCAAGATTATTGACACATAAGTCCATCTCTCTCTAAAATTATTTTTCTCTGACCTCATACTCCTAAGTCCAGCACACATTAATTCTAATATCTTTATATTCATATTCAACATTTAAATCAACATTAGAATGCAAACATAGATAAATACCATAATAAATAGGGTTATGTGGCAAATCACAGGAAGAGCAATAAAAAGGTTGATTTGATGCTATATTGCTTAATGATATTGGGTTTGGAATAGAATATAAATCTCTCTCTATTTTATTCTTTTTCAATTTCCATTCTAATTCATATATCCTTCTCCATTTCATTGTTATTCTAGTTTCTATTGAAATTTCTTCTTTTCCCAATAATTTATTGCCTACAATTAAGTAAATTATTGCAGATGTCGTAAATAAACATAAGATAGGTTCTCGAAAAATTTCTTTGGAATGGGAATCCCAAACTAAATAAATTTTTGAGGGAAATATTCAGGCTTGGAGAGTTGAAATGCAAATCTAGAAAGATATGCAAGAGAAAGCTAAAGCTGCTCGAGAGAATGTTGCTTTAGAAGTCCTAGAAGTTAATATGTCAGAAGCTACAGAAAGCGTATCTGAATTGGTTAAAAAAGAAATCAAGCAACAAATTGATCATCTGGAAAAACTAATCTAGTTGTACAAAAGAACTTTTCAGCACAACACAACAAGAATAAAAGTCACACTAGAGGGCCAAACTAGAGAGCCTCCACTACACATAAAAGGCAATCACAAAAACATCCACAACATAGAAATAAAGAACAATGGCAGCCACAACAAAGGAATAAATAATTAAAACAACAACAACAACAACAAAGGCAACAACAACAACATGGGCATAATTTAAAATTTTGGGGTCCTTCTCCAAAAAGATAAAATAAGGGGAGAAACTTTCAGAACCGCACTTCCTATGTGGAGCAACAATTGCAATAGGATAATGGCAAAAATTTCTGCAACTCTGGTTTCGATAATCCAAGAAAGGGTTTTGCCCCATTTGTTTAGAAGAAAAAAGGGTAAGGATTCTTCCGTCGTTAAAATGGCAGTGAAAACCAAAAATAACATCTTGGTCCATAATTTTTAGCCCATGGGATTTTGGTCATCGGTATTTTTATAGGAGTCCTGTTTGGGCTATGGATGGCAAAATCACAAATCTTGTTGTCCATAATTTTTCTTCCATAAAGCTTACCCAAAATGAAGTAAGGCCCTTAGCCTAGGTTTAAAGTTTCTCCCTATTCCTCCTCTCATGGCAAAAGAGGTTCTAAAATAGGAATTTTTAGCTTTTTGTAGACGTCTTTGTCTTGAATGGTTCTTTGGACCAAGAGGTGGCCCTCAAAAACCACTTAAGTCCATTGATCCTTTTCGTGTTTCCAACCCAAGTTTTACTCCCTCATAGTTTTAAAAAAATTTGGAAGAAGTTATTGGCATGGGTGAAATATTCCTCAATAAAAAATTATTTGTTGTCAATCCCACATGCCAATGTGCCTTTCCACCCCATATTTGGTCTGCCATTTGTTCCATTGCTAATGACAAATCCATTGTCATTAGGCCCACAGATAAAAACTTGGTTGTTTGTGTTTTGTCTATGGACCGGTACATTTTAGAAGGTTTTTCCCAACTATCAGATCAAATGTTTACTCTAACGTGAATAGAGTCCCTTGGCAGGATATTTTTTATCAGCTCCAAGACTTGCTTGACTAGGCTTTTAGGAGGAAACTGCTTTCAGAAAACCATAGGAAATTTATGCTCCAGGTAACACCATCCTCTTATTTTGAAGCTGGACAACTACAATTTTGTCAGAGTTCTTCAAATCAACACAAATATTATTTCTCCAATGTTTGAAAAATGGAGAAAAGATAGAAAGCTCAAGCACATTGCTCGAGACATCATTTGTTGGAGGAACAAAAAACCTCTTCGAACTTATCTGTGTAAAAATAAAAAAATTTAAGGGACTTTTTCCCACCTTGTATTTTCACATTTTTAAATGTGTTTCTTCTCTTTTCTATGTGGGTGCTATTTTTTAGGGGGTTGAGCTTGGGACTTCTCTTCTTTTTATTGTCTTGGTCTATAAACCTGCAGTTTGTATTAATGCTTGGGTGTTTTTATCCCACATGAATACTCTTTAGCTCCCCCTAGAGTTAGGTCTTTATAAAGAGAGGTTGTACCTCTTTGAAACTCACTCTACTGATGAGACTTGTAGGTCAAAACACGTTTGGAGTTTTTATATTGTATTACTTCTTTTTATCGAAATATAATTCAATCTCATGTCTTTTGTTCTTTTTCTAACTCGTGTTTTTTTAAGTTTAACATTTTCCTTCTATTTTTTGCCATGCTTTTACTATTGATATTATGCTCTTCACTTGCCATGTAATATGATCTGGTGAATCAGAAAGCCTCCAATACTAGTAGTATGCTCTTCACTTGTGTGTAAGTGATCTGGTGAATCAAAAACTAGTTTGCATTTTTTGTAGTACTACTACGTCATGTTTCATTTTTTATTAAGAAGGCATGTTATCTACCCGTTGTCTATTATCACCCTATAAATTTTTTGTAATGTTGTCCTTACCTTTCTCAATTCTAGCCAACCTGTTATTCAAAGTAGTAAACATTTCACTCAATTGATTAGCTATTTTGATCATATCAACCCTCATTTTCCTATCAACCGTCATTTTCCTCCCACTCTCTAACCTACCCTTCATCCCCTCATTCACCCATATTAATCCTTTAAAAATATATATTAAAAAAATGGAAGGAGGGGGCACCACCTAATCCCGCCCCCCTTTTTTTCTAAGCTCCCATATTTTCCCATCCTAGCCCCCCATCCCTTTCTTCCCTTCTATACTACTCCCTAGGTCCTAGCCTAAGGTCTACGTTTGCCCCTTCCCTTCCCCATACTTTTCCCTAAGCTTCTACCTACTACATAACCCCTCCATCACCCCCATCACAAGCTATTCCCTTGTAATTAAAATTACCCCTAAGTAAAACCTTCATAATCTATCACAAGTCAACAAGTCAACCGATGTGGATCCAACGACCAAGAGAAAAGCACTTGATCCAGTGACACGAATTTTAGTGAAGAGCAGTATATTTTCCAAAGCACTCTAGTTAGAGTATGATATATGGCATGAGCTTATGCATTTTTCTTTGTAAAAAAAAAGATTTTGAAAACTATATATATAAATTATTATTATTATTCAAACTTTTTGAATAAAATTTGTAATGGTTAAATACCTCATTTTTTAATTATTTGATTATATTGGCTAAGTTTAGTCATATAATCAAATAAATGACTAAAAATTAAAGTCATTTTTTATCAACTTTGATGGAAAATTGTAACAGGTAATTATGAATGTATTTTTAACCAGTTGAGACCACTACTAAACTACAAATGAGAACCACTACAAGCACAATTAATAATATGAGCCATCATCGAGGCAGTTATAGTTTTTATAATTATAGACCAAATGATCAAGTTATTTAAGAGAGTTGTTGTAGCAAGAAAAGAGATCAAGTTTTTGCATAGTAAAATTTTGCAAGAGATATACTAGAGTGTTTGTCCTTGTTAATTATATTTTTCTTTCTTATGTTTTTTGAGTCACCCTTTTCCTTCTCCATTATTATGCAAATTTTTGTTGAGGAGGTGCCTAATTAACTGAGATCATTTCTAGTGGCTGAGGTTGGAAGCCAGGAGGTTCTTCGTTACATCATTTGAACGAAGAGTTATAGTTCTCTATTGCATCTTTTGAATGCATAACTTGTTTGTACTTGCTTAGTGAGATCTAGTTTTTTTATCAAATTCTATTGTAATGATCTATTGATTAAAATAATCCTGCTTCCTCTTTTCAATAGTTTTTTGTGGGGTTTTGTTTATTGTCCTATTTACATGTTACATCATTTGAATGTGTAAATGGTATCTTCTTTCACTAGCATGCTTAATCACCTTTGTTGCATCATTTGAATGAACGTGGTTGGCTCTGTTTTTATCTTCTTCCCTTATATCTTTTTATCATATTTTAAGTCTGGTTACAATTGTCCAATGGATAAGGCATTGTTCTACTGATTAAAGCACTAACTGGGACTTACTTTCAAGCTTGGTCAACTTTTATGTTGCATTTTTATTTCATTTTTTTAAATTTGGATGAGCATGATCATATGAGAAATATTATAGGCTCACCTTCAAGGTTTCCTTACCCTACTCAATTTATCCAAAGTCTTAGGATACTATTTTCTTGAGTCAAAGAGGTGGATCCACCTGAGTCCATAGTGCTGATTAGACCAGTGAAGTCTTGCAACATGATAAATATCTTAAGGGTGCAAGAATTTCCCTCAACAGATCCATCATCAATCTTGGAAAAAAATAAGATCCAATGGTCTGCAAAGACTTGAAATGAATATGAAGATGTCTAAGTCACAATGTCATGCAAATTGTTTGATCTTAATGATCAATAATCCATGTAATAGTTGATAGACATTTTGGCAATAACTAAACTTTTAAGACAAAGAAACCTTAGCTTTTGAATATAAACAGTGGTTTCATTCAATATAAGGTATTTGAAATTGTATACTACTACCTAATACTTGGACTTGTGTGTATTTTCATTTACCTTCTCCTCTATGGATAGACTAGACTCAAACCTTGAGTCATTTTGTTAACGATTTTTATTCTCTTTTGATCTAGCATCCATATAAAAAAATATTTTGATGTATAAAGGAAGATATGACTAATTTTGGTTTTTCCTATTTTGTATATTCCTCTTGTGGTTGAATATTATATGTTGGATTAAAATTGTGTTCAACTATCTAGCTAGTAGCAGATGATGCATGTGTTCATTTCATTCTAGTTATACACACAAGAACTATTGATGTTGGTGCATTACCCCTATTAAATTAGGTTTTATTTTCTATATTTATCTCACTTTTCTTGTGATGTATGCAAGTAGTTTAGAAAGGTGAGCATTAGAGATCATATTAAATTAGGATCCAACCTTAGCAAAACCTCATAGGTTTCCCTTTGATTGCATCCCTCACTCATAGAGCTTTTTGACTGTATTTCTTAATGTGAGGTACAAGTGTTGGGTGCATATGACTATCGAAATGGATGACTGTGATATTATAAGCAGAAAATAATTTTTCTAGCACACCTAATAGGATGATGCTGACACATTTACCCCACTAACAAATAAATAAAAGAAATACCCACCTCAACATAACAATAATTTTTGCTAACATGCTTTGATTGAGTCTAATTAAGATTCTGGTGAAGATCTCTATCTTCCTACTTACTAAAGCATATGAACATTCACTTGGCAACTCCACTAAGAACAAAAGACCCATAAATATATGAACACAAGACATATTACTAGGTACTTTGCAAGTTCAAATTGACAAGCACTGGTGTCACTATTAAACCAAGAACCCTGAAGAAGAGCTCGACGTCACAACATGGGATTGGAATAGACCTTACCTATATTACAGTATTGAACACATTATCTTGGTATTTCAACAAACTATACTCTACGATAGATCTATTTATCTATATAAAACACTCCAAACTCTATGAACATTCTACTAAATTAGAAAATATTTAATATTATATCATTCAACCAAACTAATACAAACATTTTATTTTCTTATTTTATAGTCCCTATTACACTAATTATAATTATACATTCTTAATCTATCTTCAAACATTTAACACATAAAATTTTTATTTGTCAAATAATAATCTAACAATGATTAAATAATATTTAATAATAATAATTAAAAAATAATTTATATTCTAATCAAATTATCTTTAATAAATTTATACTATTAAAATAAAAATAAAAATAATTATTTATTTATAAAATTAATATTTTTGAAAGATATAAAGAATTTATTACTTGAAACTATCTTTATTACTTAACTATTATTTTTTATATACCTAACATATATTACCTATTCACTATTTTATTGGTTATTGAATTAAATAGTATAATCTATATAATGTTTAATAGACATAATATATAGGTTATGAATGCATATCACAAATTGGTGCAGCTCTAATTATAGATTATGTCGTCATCGTATTCCGTCAAACTGCAAGAGAGCATGCCCAGGACATAAAGTCTTAGCTCCGTTAAAGTGAAAACGACCACATTGAGGCGGATGCTTCCCATTCTACCTGGACACACGACCACACTAAATTTAAGTTAGCTTCCATTATTAAGTACACGACAAGAAGAACCATTCATAAAATCTGATTGAGTATATCATTTTGAAAATGTAAATTGATATAATCTGACTTAATCTATTATTTTGAAAATGCAAATTAAGTTTAGGAGTGTTTAAAAATATTTGGGTGAAATAATTTGTGGATTGATATACTATTATCCTTTATTTTAAAATAACCTTATTTTTTCCACAAAGATTTAATTATTTTAAAAATATAAATTGAGTGCAATGAGTGCTTAAAAATCTTTCACCTCTACCTACATAAAGTGGTTTAATGTCTTGCTTGATATAATAGTATCCTCTATCTTAAAATAACACCATTTTCCCACAAACATGTGATTAAGTTTATCATTTTGAAAATGCAAAATAAGTTTAGAGTGTTTAAAAAAATTTCACCTCTAACTACCTAAGATGAAGGTGATATAATCACTTGTTTGATAAGTGCTTTTAGGTTACTACATTTATGATTGCATATTGATTTTAAGGTAAAGGTGATATAATCATTTGCTTGATAAGTGTTTTTAGGTTACTACATAGATGATTGCATATTGATTGATTTTAAGGTAAAGATGATATAATCACTTGCTAAGTGCTTTTAGGTTATTACATAGATGATTGCATATTGAATTTAAGGTGAAAGTGATATAATCACTTGCTTGATAAGTGCTTTTAAGTTACTACATAGATGATTACATATTGATTTTAAGGTGAAGATGATATAATTTCTTGCTTGATAAGTGCTTTTAGGTTACTACATAGATGATTGCATATTGAATTTAAGATGAAGGTGATATAATCACTTGCTTGATAAGTGCTTTTAGGTTGCTACATGGATGATTGCATATTGATTTTTAGTAGATGTCGACGAGTGCATACAATAATGGTATTGATAATTACTTTGGAGGTATTAAAATATAAACTCTACCAAAAAAAAATGCATTGACCAAAGTTATTATTTATAGTAATCATTATGTTAATTTATTATTACATGTTTTATGTAAGTACATATACCTTGATGATCGTATTTCATTTCCATAGTTGAATGATACTCCTCTCCTCTTCCCACCCTAATATATAGTTATCAAAAAAAAATCTTAAAAATTATTATACTTGCTTTTATTAATACCCTTAAGTATAACACTTGACATTGATGAATGTATCATCTATGGGTATCAATGAATGAATGGGAAGACTATGTGCATTAATTGTACTTATTGATCATGCATAACCAAGTGTTTTACCTCACTTATAAGGATGCACCTTGTAGCATGAGAATATAAACATTTATTTGCGGAATATATTTTATGTTGTCTATTGAGATAGGTAGGTACGTACAATATCTTGACTACTAAAATTTCACACAGAAAAATTGAAGAAAGAGGCAGGAGAGCTACTATATAAAGCACGTTCATCTAGAACCTTTCCTGTGCAAATTAACTGCAATACAAGTGGTGAAAGAATATGGCTTCTACAGGGTTAGACAAGCCTAGTGCTAAATGCTTAATGTTCTTCGTTTGGTGTTTTGCTTAGCATGCATTTGATTGTAATGTGGAATTTTAAATTTTGTTTTGCAGAATGAGGAGATTGGAAGGTCAGGTGGCCATAATCACGGGCGGATCCAATGGCATAGGCGCCGCCACGGCCAGGAAATTCGTTGCCGAAGGCGCCTACGTGTACATTGCCGACATCGACGAGGAGGCCGGAGCCAAGCTCTGCCAAGAGCTCCACGGCGTCGCCACGTTCATCAAGTGTGACGTGGCGGTGGAGCGCGACGTCGAGGCGGTGGTCGGCCTGGCCGTGGAGGAGAAGGGGCGATTGGACATTATGCTGAACAACGCCGGGATGATGCACCCCCACGACAGCGCCATCGCCATTGCAAAAATATATATTTTAAGAAGCAAAAGATTATTATATAAATGTTTTGTTGTTAAGTTTTAATAATTGAAATAATAGTTATAATAAAAAAAATTAAAATGAATTACTAAAAGTATTGTTACAAATAATTTATATTAATTGTATATTAAAATGTTAGTCAGATTTTTTTTTGTTTTTTAGTTAGCAAATATAGTTAGAAGATTTTAAGCATGTAGGATATAGGTTGAAATCTGCTCAACACCATATATTACTAATAGGATAATAGGCTTTGAGATAGAGGCCCTCTATCTTGTTAGGAGGTTTTTTATGTTTTTATGAAAAACATTAATTTTTATTTTTTTATGCATTTCTTGTAAAATTGAATTTAAAAAACTTTAAATTTAGGTTTTTACATGTATAGATACAAATGAGTACATGTATTTAAAGATATTCAAAAGAAAAATTATGTGAGCATAGTATAAGGTTAGATATGAATTGTTATTCTACCACCATCACAACCATCATTAGTGCATTTATGACCACTCATCTTTGATTGACTCTTCCTGCTAGAGAATGGAGATCATCCACCCACCATCAATATGATCTCCATTGACCTCACCGCACCACTCCACTACCCAGGTGACCCTTCAAAACCTTTGCATCTCAACCATGAGGCCATTGATTTTGATCACATCATGTTTCTACCATCGCCCTCAAAGTTCTTACCCTATAAAGAAATATTACAACCATTTCATTTCTCCTAAGAGCCATCTAAAGATGTTTTTCAAGCTAAGATCAAACCTTATGACTTGATCGATTCTCTAAATCTAGTTGATGACATCCATTTGATCCCTACACCTCATCAACTTGAGAAGGGATCATATATGTTAATTAAGGAAACAATTGACGCAAATATCAGCACCGATCCCATAGTTCCTAAAATCATCAAGTTGGGACAAAGTTTGTTCCTTATGGAACAAGTTGATTACAAAACTCTCTTGACAAAGAAGAAGGATATTTTTGCTTGGTCTTACAAAGATATGTCAGATCTTGACCCAAATATGGTTGTGCACAACTTAACGCTCGATCCAAAAATTAAACCAGTTAAGCAAAATCTCTACAAGATGCATCCGATAATAGCCTTAATGGTTAAATATGAACTTCAAAAGTTGTTGGATGCAGGGTTCATTCAACCTATTGACTATCCTAATTGGGTGTCCAACATGGTCCCTATCAAGAAACTAGATGGAAATATTCACATATGCATTGATTTTTGTGATCTTAATAAAGCAAGTCCAAAGGATGAATCCCCACTTCCAAATATTGATGCACTCATCGACGCGACTACTAGTCATGAAATGTTGTCTCTCATGGATGGTTTTTAGGGTTACAATAAAATTCGAGTCAACTTGAAAGACCATCCCAAAATAACTTTCACAATACCTTGGGGACATTTTGCTATAAAGTCATTTCATTTGGTCTTAAAAATATTGGTGCCACCTATCAACAGACCATGACATACATATTTCATGATTACATGCATAAAATATTGGAAGAATACATGGACAACTTATTGGCCAAATCCTTGCTGCATCATGAACACATCAATGTGTTAAGAAAGGTCCTCGATCGAATCATAGAGCATAACATACAATTGAACCCCAAGAAGTGTGTCTTTGGAGTAACATTTGGAAAACTTTTGGGCTTCATAGTGGAGGAATCAAAGTGATCCGACTAAAGTCAAGGTAATCCTAGAAATGCTTTCCCCTACCAACCTTAAGCAACTTTACATCTTACAAGGGAAGGTCGCATCTATCCGACGCTTCATAGCATAAATTTCAAATAAATATCGACCAATGAATCGATTATTACAAAAGGGGGTTACCTTTAATTGGGATGATGAATGTCAAAAAGCCTTTGATGAAATCAAGCAATCCCTGGAATCTCTACCAGTACTAGCTATGCCTCGATTAGGTGTGTCATTCTTATTATACATGTCAGCTATTGAATTTTATTAGGGACCATGTTGGCCTAGAAGAATGAGATAAATAAAGAACAAGTTATTTATTACATTAGTCACACCTTGGTTAGCTACGAGCTCAAGTATGCATATGTTGAGAAGATTTTCTTAGCAATGGTCTTTGCCACAAATAAGATTCAATATTACATGTTAAATCAAAAAATGTATGTCATTTCTAAATAAAACCCTTTGTGGTACATGATGAGTCAAACATATCATAACAATTGTATCGCAAAGTGGATACTGTTGTTGATAGAATTTGACCTCGAGTTCATAGGTTAGATCTATTAAAGGTCAAGTTATTATTGATCAACTAGAAAAGGCCCCTATCCAAGATGATAAGCCTTTTCAAATCAAGTTACTTGATGATGGAGTCTTCACATTATCAGACTCGCCAAAACCCAAAGAACTAGAAAATAAAGTTGATATGATCCTATTCTTTGATGGTTTTAAATGTGAGAAAGGGAGTGGTGTAGGAATCAAGTTTTTTACACCGTAAGAGGCTCCTATTCTCCTTTTGTTAAAACTCTATTTCTTGTGCACTAATAACAATGTCGAGTACGAAGCCCTTCTTTTGGGTTTTCAAATAGCTACCATCATGAACATCAAGAAGCTCAACATATTTAGTGATTCCTTGCTTATTAGAAACCATGTTAAGAAAATTTACCAATGCAAGTGTCCAATCTTGAAATCATACAAAGCCCTTGTGTATAAATTATTAGCCAAATTTGAATGGTATGACATCAAGGCGGTTCCTCATTCTTCCAACCATTTTATGGATACAATGATATCTTTGGGATCCTTAATTTTGAAACCCATCAGATGATGTCACTACTATTCATGTCAAAATGCTCTTTCAATCTATGCTTTCATAAGATACATCTAAATATGAGCAAGATGTCCACATGATTCAAATTGAACCGAACCAAGGTTGGTTCTCTCAAATACATAACTTTTTGAAGCATGCATCCTGGGGGTCCTTGGTCCTAAAAAGTCATTTTGATAACACCACGACCATTTATCTAAAGAACATATCCAAATCCACATTCATGCTAGATGAGTTACAAAAGGATCAAGCAGTTCATTTAGTTGAAACTCAACCATATCAATATTGGTTGACTCAACTAAAATATTTTTTGAAACTTGGTAATATCCCTTCAAGATTATTGCATGCCACCAATGAACATTCAAGCAAAAAGCAACAAAATATGTCTTATTAGGAGATATACTTTACCATAGAAGCTACATTGATTTTCTCCTTCGTTGCTTAGAGCCCCAATAATCTGCTTGGGCAATCTCTCAAGCTCATAATGGTACTTGTGGTGGCTATTTCTACGGTATGGATATCGCTAAGCACATCCTTTGAATGGGTTAAAACTGTCCCACCATGGAGAAAGACTATTGTGCTTATTTCAAGATGTGTGTTACATGTTAGCATCATGCTAATCTATCACATGTACCTTCATAGGCCTTTAAATTGATACATTCATTATGGCATTTTTCCTAGTGGGGTTTGACTTAATTGGAAAAATCTTGCATCCTTCGTTAGGCTATCACATGTTTATTCTAATAGCCATAAAGTATTTTACCAAATTGGTGGAAGTAATTCCTCGTACTGCTACGATTGGACCTCACATCACGGAGTTCATATTGCATAACATAATATGTTGTTTCGGTATCCCATCAAAAATCATCTTGAATAATGGACCTGTTGACTCCCTAAAAGATAACCACCTTTGGGAGCCAAACTCACACCTTTTTCATGGGGTGCACAAGGTGGTGCACCCCAAATTAGCCCTGTGCACTCCACTCCAATGGAGCACACTTGAAGTCACCTAGGCGTAAAGGTTGTGCACCTTGAACCAAATTTGTGTGCTCCATATCATAGAGTGCAAAGTACACTGATCGGACGTACAAGGTCGCACGCCCACCTCCAACCCGTGTGCCTCATTGGGGAATGCTACGCATAATGCCCCTTAGGGATGTACAAGGTTGTGCACCTCACCAAAATTTCATGCGCTCCACGAGGAGGTGGAGCGCACAACAACCCTTTTGTGCGCCCCGTGCGCTCTAAAGAAATGGAGCGTGCATAAGCTCGGGAAGGGCGCACAACTTGTGCACCTTGAAGAAGCCGTGTGCTCCATTCCAATGAAGCGCATAATATTCCTATAGGCACACAAGTTTGTGCACCCATCCCCACCTATTTGCGCTCCACTACGATGGAGCGTTCTATAGACCTTAAGGGCACACATTCCTATACATACCCCGAAGCCCAATGTGTGCTCCATGCCAATGGAGCACACATGATCCCTTGGAATGCACAAGTCGTGCACTCCTCCTCTAGCCAATGCACTTCGCTCTTAAAGTGGAGCGCACAATCTTTGCTCAGGTGCACAAGGTGGCACACCCCATCCTGAGTCAGTGTGTCCCTCTCTTCGGGGCACATGAGTGTCCAATCCAGGTCCAAATCGGGCACACAAGGTTGTGCACCCGCATCTGAGTTGTGTGCTCCACTATGGTGGAGCGCACAAAGTCTATAAGGGTGCACAGCCTCTGTGCCCTGTAGATTCTAGTGCGCACCACTCCTTTGGGGTGCACAAAGGTCTAGCAGACGCACAACCCACTACACCCACATTGAAATCCATGTGCCCCACTCCCCAATGGAGCGCGCACGCTAGAATTTAAAGCCAATGCTCCTCACACGAGTGCATACCTACCTGTGTCCTACCCTCAGTAATCTCGAATTGCCACATGTCTAAACTATTGTCCATAGCCGCAATTCACCCCATCAGTACCTTGGGACAAGAAAGTGACAGTTGACATGGTGCGACTGACCAATCCCAAAGCTCCTAAAAAGCAAAAAAGTGCATGCGCCATCTACCAAATTTAATGCACATGTTTTAAAATGAAGATGGCGGCCCTATTTTGTACCAACCGTGCATGTAGAATTATCCATCAATGAGGTCAAACGCAGAGTAAATGGTAGAGAACATAGACATAATTACAGTCCTAGGTAGAGGAAAGATTATAGTCGGGAGGGAAATTGTAGACTTGCTATTCAAAAGAGATGGCATCTACTAGCTCTATAGCTCCTGATACATCCATTTTACGACAAATAATTGATAGAATTACTAGGGCATGGCTCATGGCCAAGAAGTCGGGGAGGGCCTAAAACCCTGAGGCACTTGAGGACTTACCCGATACCAGTAGGGATATCATTGAGGAGTAGCAAAAATAAGTAGAGGAGGTCATAATTTATGCATTTGACCCCATGGAGGAAGATAATAAGTGTCACCCTATGCTCCTAAGAGACCTCTACGCACGAGCCTACCAAGAAAACACCAAGCCAGCTCCTGTGTGCAACAAATGGAGCACAAACCTGGGCCGATTAACCTATACAAAGGTGTACCATTCCTTTGACCTATTGGCATGGCCCGTAGTCTCTTACGACTCCAGAGCGCACACCATTCATGATTTCAAAGGTCAGGTAGTGGCCCGGGTGTTGGCTAATAGAATTCAGCAAGTCTTCGACCTAGCCACCACTTCTAGGGTGGTGGATTTTAAGATGTTGGCCCTCTAGGCCAATTATATGTTTAATACTATGTTCCCTTAGAACCTATTGAAGAGAGGTAGGATGAGGCCAGTAGATTTCCCCATCAGAAATTTCTTGCTCTGTCCTTGGGCGCAGGACTATGCCAATATGATCAATCTGGCATTGGGGTAGAAGGACTTGGAGCCAATCATAAAGGAGGTGATGTTTTTAATCCTCCAATACAATAGAATATACAAAACTCCTCTTTACCTATGGGAGAACATTATCAGTGATTAGCTAGATGAAGAACTGCAACTATTACAGGAGGCCATACTGGCCGAGAAGAGGGATATACCTCCCTTTTCTTATTATTCATTTTTCATTCATTTTTTTATAGCACAGTTGGACAAAGCCTTAGTGACCCATATGGGGGAAGTGAATGCACCAACTATATAGGATCGATTATTGTGCATCCAAGAGGGATGTTCCAGTTATACGACCTTCTTCAAAAATGTCTTCATCGTAGTGCAGTTTTGATTATGTGGGAACTTCCCATATAGAATTGAAGTAGGAGTTAGGAATTTCCTGCACCAGGAGAAAGCAAGAGACTGCTTCTATGTGGAATAATTTTCCTATATTAGGATATATGGATCAAAACTACCCCCGAAAGCACTACCATTCCACTGTCCAACTTCCATTGCCATCTTGGAGATCACTCAATAGATGTCCGAGGAGGTAAAAATTAGACATCTAAGGAAGAAAGGACTAGTGAAGTGGTTGCTCATTCCCTGTACAATGGGCCATTACACCTATCTCGACCACTTTGTTGTGCTACAGGCTATCTGGAATATGGATACTTACTGTTTTCCAGAGGTCTCTTGGAGGGCTTATGACCCAGATGGCCACTACAGAAAAGAAATTACTGGCAAGTTGGCCCTTCTGGTAGTCACACACAGTAGTGATGATTTCGAAGATGTAATGCAAAGGGCTTTTAGGAGCAACCAGACCTTGGACTTTATATGGAAGATGCCAAAGTATAAACGACCATACAGTGAATTGGAGGTTGTTGGCGATTATAGCACCCAACTAAAATTACACCGAAGCTTTCTAGTGGATAAGATGGCCCCACTGGTCCCAGTGGCCCCTCCAAAAGAATTTGAAGACCCCACTCTTCAAATTGCTCAACAAGACTCTGACCTCTTCGAGGTCATGATGAAGATAGTTGATGAGGCTCAACAAAAGTAATCCAAACTTCCTTCTTCTTCCAATTCTCTCGTTTCCACCTCAAAAGGGAAGGATTTTGCCATTGGCCCATCTCAAAATATTGCCACATCATCGACATTGACTTTGATAGGCCCATAGGAGCAAGGCCAGTTGGCGAAATTTCAATGCACTTTGTATTCCACCACCTTGGTAATCAATCAAGAAGAACATCAAGTGCGCCCCAAGGTGATAAAAAAGATAACTCAAATTGGGGAATTGTCTAATATCCTAAAATGCAAATCCCCATGTAGTCCCCTACAACCAAAAAGGCTAGGATTGAATCCTTGGATCAAGGGGTTGAAATTTTGACAATGGCAAGGGTCACTGAAACTTGCCAGTTTACAACTGATGAAGAGGATTATATTCAAGACATGGAAGAGCAAATATCTCCTAGCAAGGGATAGCCAAGCATAGGGAGACAGCTGGGCAAGGGGCCACTGACACATTTGCTACCACCTTTGAGATTCCTTTGCCACCTAGCATGAAGGAGGCCACTATTGATGTGAGTAAAGGTGTCATCAAGGCATCTGTTGCACCCGTTGAAATGATGAAGTCCTAGATCGCCTCTCAAGCATAGGTGGCCAAGGCGATAGAGAAAGAACTTGAAGGGTGGAAAGCTAAGGCTGCAAAAGTGGAGCCACCATAGCTCAAGGTCAAGCAACTATAGGGAGAAGTTTATAAACTAAAATACCCGCTTCTTCCATTGTGCAAGCTATTGTCCAACTCGGGTCGGTAAATGAACTTAAAAAGGAAATGAAGGAGAAGATCCAAGCAAATATGGGGGACTGGAGTCCATTCTCATGGATATATATGTTGTGAGGTGTGCAATAGGCCTCATCTAGAACAAACTACAACAAGGAAGACAAATAATAGATGTAATCATACCAATCTATAAAAGGTTTCAAGAGGACTATGAGCTTATTTATGGGTTAACGGCCACCCTATCAGATGACTCTTTATGCTTCTTTGTAGAAGAATACATTAAGGTCTCTCTATTCTTGCAAAATGAGAAAAATTGGCTCAAATGGAATCAAAAGGTGGCAGAAGTTGAGTATGAGGCCAATGATGAGTTGGCCTACTGCAACCTCTCCATTGAGGACTTTGGATGGGCCCCAATCATTAAATATTTTGTCTTTGAAAGGATCCAAGATTTTGATTTAGAATCTGGTGGTAGGCTATCTAAGTGCTTCACGACTTTGGTGGAGATGGTGGACCGCCTGTGTGAATTTACCAATAATAATGTGCAGTGGGCCAAGGATCGTATAATCAAGGCCATGCAAGTTTAAAACCTACGTCTTTTCTCCTTGACCTTTCACGATGAGGCTTGGGAGTTAATTGACCAAGCCATTCAAAATTTGAAGGCAGGAGTGGTGCCCACCGCCGTTGTGGCACATGCACCAGGAGGACCAAAACTGCCAACACAAGGTAGTACCGGTGGAGATGCACAACCACCACCTGCATGAGAGGGAATGTGGGCTACGTGCCTATTTTTGAATACATCTCGATTTTAGGTACATCAAGATTCTTACGACGGAGAAGGTGATTACAATAGTAAGGTGACCTCGCACTATAAAGAAGAGGAGTGCTACAGCTAAAGCTTTTTTATCGAACCTTTGAGAGAAAAAATCCAGTTATAGCTTTGTCTGTTGTTTGAGTCGTATTTTCCCTTGTACCCCTCGTCTGTGTGTCTTATCACCCTTTCTCTTGCCATTCACCAGGGACTGTTGAGGTGCACTATTCGCTATGATTATTTCTTGTGGAACGCGTTGGAGTTGAGGACTCTTACATCACTGCAACCAGGATGGAGATCATATATCCCTTGTTTTGAATATCCAAACTGAGGGTTTACTGTAATAAAATGGCATATGAGGATCAAGCACTCTGTTGATATGTTCTATGCACATCTTTTATTAATGAAAATCTCAACTCTTTCCTTGGCATATTTTTGTGTGAATGTCATGTGTCAGCTTATTTATGTATTACTGCAATTAGAATCCATAAATAACGCCTTCTACCGCTAGTTAATTATTTTATTTACGCTAGTTAATTATTTTATTTACATTACATCATTTAAATGGAGTAAAACGAACTAGTTCTTCTTTATGTTATCTTTTCTAAGGTCATTTATCAACCTACTACAACTTTGTAATGGATAAGGCACCGATATGGGTTTTATAGGCTTTAATATTGATAGGTTCGATCACTAAAAATATCAAAACAATAAAGTAACAACATTTTTTCTAGCATAGTGGGCAGGTGCACGATAGAGCATTAGTAAAAGGACTCACTACTAGGGTTTCCTTACCCAACCTAGTCATTTTAGAGTTGTCTAAGGTAGTCTATTCCTAGGTTAATGAGGTGGATCAGCCAGAATCCATAGTGCTGGTTGTGATTTTAAGAGTTCCCCATGACGTGACAGATCTTTTAAGGGTAAGTGGGAAAATTCCACAATAGGACCTTCATTTAAAAACAAGGATATGAGAGCGTTGTGCACCAAATGCAAAATTCAACATAGTTTTTTAACACCTTGTTATCCATAGAGTAATGGTCAAGCAGAGGCATCCAAAAAAATAATCATTGTTATTCTTAAGAAAATTATCAAGGATAATCACAAATATTGGCACCTTCAACTACCTATGGCATTATAGGCTTATAGAACTAACATTCAAATACCCATTGGGGTAACTATATTTTCACTAGTTATTGTGATGAGGCCATAATGCCCTTGGAATTAGAAATTCCATCATTGCACATTTCACTGCAAGAGTTCATCGATGATGATATTGCATGATAAGCTCACCTTGATCAATTGACCTTTCTTGATGAATGATGTGTTAATGCTCTCAAGAACCTTCATGTTTATCAAGATCACCTTAAATGAGCTTATGATATGAAATTCCATATTAGGGATTTTAAAGTTGGGGATCTTGTGCTTAAAGATAACCAATAGAATTCAAACTTGTTGCCCCACTTGTAGGATAAATTTACAACAAACTGGCTAGGCCCTTTCATCGTCACGCAGAATATAGGACCACGGACTTATCATTTAGCTTCTCGTGATGATGTTGAGGAACCTAAACCTCTTAACATTCTCCACTTGTGGGTATTTCATGCATGATACACTATGCATAAAAAAAAAACAATATAAAATCAAAAAATGCAAAAGCATTACATTACTTACATCATCATGCATTTCACATCATTACATTCATTGATTAGTTACATTAGGCATATTTATTTACTACACTTGTAGTATACTGTGTCATTCTTGCATGCTACACATGGCACCATGCTTGTATGATTGTCATTAGTCTTAATCCAACCTTTTTATCATGTCATCATTTGCACTTTTCCTTGTGATCTTTTGATTATTAAGGGGTCCTCGTAAGATAGGGTAGATACCATATTACCATCAACAATGATATTTAGTCGACCACTAACTATTTTATGCACACCCCTTCATTTTCAAAATCTCATAAGGAAAACATACACATCCACACATCATATCCATCCACTTTTCTTGTCCTAGGTGTTTGTGTTATTTTCTCTCATCCAATAAGTTGTTATAGGGTGTTCAATAGGATTTTTGGTCATTCATCCATTCTTAGTTTTTTTTTAGATTTTGTAGAAAGCTATCTTGATTTTTGAAGGTAGGCTCTTGCTTTGATTGTACCTTGTATATCTCAAAATTTCAAAAAGAAATTCACACATTTAAATTCAATTTTGAACAATAAAGGATGACACTACAACATAGTCCTTGCCCCTTAAGCAAAAGATTTCCCTTGCTCATCCTATTATGCACATGGTCTAGAATGTTGAGAATTAACAAAAGGATAATATCCCACCTACTTAAAGCAATAAAATCCCTTGCTCTTCCACAAAATGAGTAAGTATCCCTAAAAAAAAACACAAGTGGTTTTCACCACTAAGATAAATCCCCTTGCTCTTCCAAAAACAAAAACAAAAACAAGTATCCCAAGCAAAGAAATCAAAATTAAAAAATGGGGTAATGAGCTTGAATCCCTAGAATCCTCAATTATTCAAAAGCCATGGGGCAATCTCCATTATAGAAATAGGCTCTAATAGCTAGCCTAGCAATGGAGTAGTCTTATGCATGGTGATATCTCTATTACATTAGCAACCTTCTTTTATATAGACCAATGTCAGCTTGTGGATGAGCTAGCTTTTGGTGGCTTGTATTGCTTGGTAGTCAAGTCCAACTATGTCAAAAATTAGAATAATATGACCATAGGGAAATCTCCATTACAACAATGGGCTCTAATATTCAGCCTAGAAATGGGGTAGTTTTAGCATCATCTTAATGAAAACACTACCCACATATAAGGATATTTAATATCTAGGTATTCCTAGCAGATTTTTATATTTTAGAGTTATGTATAGCTAGTATACAAAATTTATTGATCAACTAGGGTGTTTGAGTCTCATGAAAAACCCCGTTGTTCCCTTATGACTTCTTATTGTTCCCCATCCATCATTTACATTATCTCATATTACATATGGTTGATCTTCAAATGTATGACTTTTATGAAAAGGTTAACATTTTGATTAGTGACTTTTATACATTCTATGGTGCTCACACTTAGGTTGTTTTGCATCTTAGATTCATTTATTATGTTTAAGCATATAAACATAAAAATCAAAATTTGCATCATCATGTCATTAGTACATAACATACATGCATACACCTAGGCATACATCTATGCATACATGCTACAATGTCTAGGCATACATCCATCATCCATCATCACATCCATATATGCATCCATGCATGAAATAAACATAAGAAATAAAACACATGATAGGCCACAATAACATTTACATCATATTTATATATATATATATGGTAAACTGGTACATCATGATAGAAAAAATTTTGCAAGCTACAACATAGTGGGTCCTCAGATCTCACACTCAAAAAGAGAAGTACAATCCATAAGTCCATGTTAAGTGAGGCTTGTGTCCCTAGTATCACTGCAATACTTGACCTCATCCTTGTGAGGCTATCTTGAACCACTGGTTGCTAAATTATCTAGCCCACCTGTAGACCTAGGAGCTCATAGCCTCACAAAAGGTTATCCAAAATAATTGTGTTGGATCTAGTGGGATTCTCCTATTGAAGAGTGAGCAGGTAGTTAGTCTCCAAGTCGCTCTACTTGAACCTCCAAATACTGAATGTAGGTTGCATCAGATTGATTCCAAGCCTGATAATAACCCAGTAACACATACAATATATCCACCTTAGCTTGTAACCTTATTGCATCACTTGTATCCTGACTACCTATCCCTGCTAGTCCCTATGTAACTATCAAGGCTACCACTTGAGTTTGTAGAGCATCCTGCTCTATGGTCCTAGTCGTCACCTATGTTCACAAAGCATCTCACTCTACTTTCAACCTATCAATATCCTCTTGATAACTCTATACCTAAGCCCTCAATATGTATCTCTCCTTATAGAAGCTCCTCCACTACTACCTCCCACTATCCAACTAGCTTTGTAGTGATGCCACACTCCACTAGTCCCATGATTGAGAGTGTAGCAAAGGCACCAAAGGCATCTGTAAGCCCTTTGGTCAACCCAAAAGATTTGAGGGTTTGTCCACAACCGCTCGATCATCCCAAAAGGCTTCGAGTTCTCGAATTGAGAAGCTTGGTCAAGTAAATGCACCAAAGGCATCTATAAGCCCTTTGGTCAACCCAAAATCTTTGAGGGTTTGTCCACAACCGCTCGGTCATCTCAAAAGGCTTGGAGTTCTTGAATTGAGAAGCTTGGTCAAGTAAAGGTACCAAAGGCATATGTAAGCCCTTTGATCAACCCAAAAGCTCTGAGGGTTTTGTCGCAACCACTCGATCATCCCGAAATGCCCCAAACTCTCCGTTGAGTATCTTGGTCAAGTAAAAGCTCCAAAGGCAGTTCCTTGTTGTTTGGTAATACTTAAAATCTCCAAGGACATGTACTCGTCATTTGGTCAAATATGAAAGCTCAAAAATGTATAAAAATTTGAAAATATATAAAATTCCAAATCAAATTGATAAAGCATAAAATTCAAAAACATTTGCTTTTGCAGTTTGCATTTTCATACATGCATTCACATCATCATATTGCATTTAGGCATTTTTCATCCGTTGCATTCCACAGTAGAGCGTAATGTGTATATCAAAATCTTACAAATGATCACATGTTTGTGTTTCAATCATGCACCCTTGCATTTATTATAATTGATTGCATTCATACACGATACTTGTTGTAGAGAAATATGTATGTATATTAAGTTTTCTAGTCACTCAGCCATACTTAGTGGGTTCTTCAGATATTGTAGAAAGCTTGCTTTGCTATTATAGACAAGTTCATTAGTTGGGATAGTGCTTCAACATATCAGAATACCATCATTAAGCAAAATAATATAAAATCTTGCTAAGACAAGAGAGGATGAAAGTTGCGAAAGCAATCTTAGGTATCTAGAGAGATGGGTTTCACGACCTGTTTATCTTGCAAATAGTCGGTATAGAAAGGTGTACTTTGGCAAAAGGATAAGATTTTCCCCTATAAATCCCAAAGTCACAAAGTTTAAATCCCAAGTTACAAAGTGCAAAAGTACAAATTTCAAGTTCAAAATGTAAAGTGACATAGTGAATCAAAAGCATTATAAAAATCCCTTGCTCATAGAAAATGGTAACACGTGGACTAACAGTAATTTTTATCACTACATATGAGCAAATAAGAAGGGTGAGAACTTGAATCCCTGGATTGTCCACCTTTTGAAATCCATAGAGTGATCCTCGATCGCAATAATGGGTTGGAAGAGTCTCGCCTGCAATCGGAGGGGTAGTTCTATTGGGTGATCCCCAAACATAGCAATGGGTTGAAATAGTCTCACCTAAATTTGGAGGGGTAGCCCTGATCAATTTGCAATATGAGCTAGCTCTAGGTACCTAGGATTGTCTAGTTGTATAAGTATAATCAAAGTTGAAACAAGGATGGTACGATCGTATGAGGAACCCTATCTCACATATGGGTTGAAATACTCATGACTGACATATGGGGTATGCTTATGATCTATCTGAAAATACTCACATGCACACACAGGAATAATGAATAGTTGGGTTGATCACGGCAAAAGCCCTGTCCAATATAAGCCTTGTATAGTTAGTATGTGATTTTTGTAGAAGTCTACTAGGGTGTTTAAGTCTCAAGGAAAATCCCAAAAAGTTCTCCAATAGCAACAAGATACCAAATATCATTAAACTTCAGAAATACGAGTAATTCATTCATCAGAATGCATTTTACAAAGCACAATCAAACATATAGGATAGATACCATATGAATATCAGAAATGATGTTTAGACGGCCACTGACTATTTAGTGCAGCAAAGAAGAAATATACAAAATGACATATTCATTCATTCGCATTATACCAATCCATTTCACTGCATTTCATACATGGGTGATTAATTGATTAAGTTCTTGTAATGAGAAATATCAATTATTTTGCATGATTGTTATACATTATGTGGTGTCATATTTTAAAAATTGATGTACATAGTTTATATTCATTCCTTATGTTTTAAGTGATTAAAGCATACAGGTTAATTTCCATTAGATTACGATTATGTACATAATGCATTACCATACATTGCATAGCATACCATAAATTGCATAAAATAAACGCATGCCCACAAAGCAAAAATAAATATGCGTTTAAAAATAAACATCACATCCATATGCATATATCATATCTCGCACATCTAATCATCTAGATCACAACATATCATCATCATAAAGTAAAATAGCTATCTAGTGCATGTCATCCATACATCGCATCATATAAACATAACATTTACATAAGCCTTGCATCCATGTGCATCAAATAAATATAAAATAAAAAACAAATAAATAAACATGTACACATAATGAGCCATAAAATATCATATCATATATATATATTTATATATATATATATGTGTGTGTGTGTGTGTGTGTGTGTGTCCAAAAGAGTACATAGGGAGTACAAAATTCCCGCAGGCTACAACTATGTAGGTCCTCGACCTTACACATAAAATGATATATCAAAAATGTAGTCAAAAACTACTATAACCCAGATCTAGGTTGCTCCCCCTGTACTGGAGCTCTCGCCGCCTCCCTCAGCGCTGTGCTCTAGAGCCTGCTCTCCTGGATGACCTAGCACCTATGGTGGATCATGTTGTGGATTCTGCCTGCCTCCAAAGCCTAAATCACCTAGCATACGAGAAACGAGTAATTGTAGCAAGGTAGTCCTCTGACTGGAGGCCCCTAATGTTTGTCGTGGATCTCTAGTCCTGGCCTGTGATCTTGCTATGTGTGTGTTAGAGGACCTGTGCGTCCTCTCAGTCTTGTGAGTCTTATGACTCGAGCTTGCTGTAGACTTCCCTAAGGTCCTAGACCTGGTACGCTATGACTCTAAAGAGAAAGGATCCTTTGAAACCTATAGCCTATGCATATCTATATAGATGACTAGCTAATCAACACAAACAAGCTGGGCTACGTGCATCTCATTGGTCCTCATGACCATACCACGCAGTTGCTCTACCTTAGTCATTAGATCTTGTGCAGCTATTGTACCTACTACTGGTGTTGTAGGAGGCCCCATAGTCACTTGAGGAGGCAGCATAGCCCCCCTCGATGCTTTAGAAAGATCTCATTCTACCTCTACTATAGTCTGTTGTGATTGTACTAACTCTAAGGCAGTCTACAGTCTCTACACCTAGGCCTCTACATCTATGGTCCGAGTGGTGAGCTCTTGTACTTGGTCCTATGCCTCAGTCAGGTGTCGCTCCTTGTCAACAACCTTTGCATCTAGAATGGCGATGGTAGTGTCTCTCTCGAGTTGTTGTGTGTGAAACTACCCAAGCTAACTCTACAAGTCAACCACTTGAGCCAGTATTCATCCCTCTACGCTGTTAGGAGGGACCTAACTCTCCTTTAGAGCATCCTCCTTAGGATCAATCTCCAAAATATCCTCAACGGTGGCCTTTGCCTCTACCCATCAAGATATGCCTCTGCCTCTGCCTCTGCCTCTGCCTGAGCTGGCTCTCGACCTAGAGGCCCTATCCTATGCCATCAAATAAGGACCACCACGCATCATAGTCTGGCATGGTCCCAATTGTCTCAACCCCTAACTCTTAGAAGTCGTCGGGTGCATCTCCTAGTGGTGGAAGAACTATCAATGGGAGGTCCCTCTCTAAATCCAGGCATCTGTACATCAGTGGCATCTCTGGTATGTCCTGCACCATGCCGAACTATCATAGGACATGAGAAAATAACTGATACTCTTTGACCTCTGGCTTACACCAGATAAGCCATCTATCTCGATGGGCCCATTATAACCACTCGTCTACCTCAGGCCATGAAGGGCAATCCATGTAGGGGCACTAGAAAATGTCCCCCAGCCCAAGTGATGCAAACCTAATGATGTAGTGCTCAGTGTTCCCAGCATGAGCTCTACTGTGGATACCCTCCTCATCATGAAGTCAACATGCGGTGTAACATTGATGGTCAGCATCTATGGAAGTGATGCATAGTGGTAGCTCCATAGGACGCTTAATTCAGATGTGTTGCCACCCCCAAATCTGTAACAAAATACTACAACTGATGCCCTTACGACTACACTCTATGATCTGGTATAGCTCCCTGTAGATTTGGCATAATTGGGTGCTCCCCCAAGCTAATCATAGTGGCTCCTCTATAGAGCTCTGAAGCACCCTCTAAGCAGTAGCTAACATGTTCCTGGGAATCCTCATGCCCGAGGAGTCTGGAAGGACAATATGCACAATGATATGCATGAAGATGGCATCTCATATAGAAAAGACATCATCGTGGTACCAGTCATCGATGTGCACCCCTTCGTAGTCAGCATCATCTTGTGCATCGATGCTTTGGTCACCGAATATGGCATCGAAGACATCATCCTTTGTCGTGGAGGTAGAGGAGACGATATCCTCACAATCGATAAGGATCTTGAAGATCCTGTAGACATCCTCTAGAGTGATAGTTATCTCATCAAGAGGAAGGTGGAAGGTGTTGGTTCACGCATTCCAGTGCTAGGCCAATGCAGTAATATAGGCTTGATCTACCCTAATTATGGGTAGATCCATGATGAAACCAAACCCGACAGCTCGAAACCAAGCTCGGTCGTCATTAGACAAAGCCTCGCAGAGAGTCTTCATAAGGTCAGGCTCTCACGCTCTAGAAGTTAACTTTAAAAAAAAAAAGCATAATGTAAGCTAAATCTAGCTAAGCAGATTTAAAGAAAATTAAAAAATTAAATAGATAACCTAGAAAAAAAAATAACAGCAATAGTAAACCACAGCTAAAACCTTCGGTCCCCAATTTGTCAACTGGTAACCGCAGCTACCAGTTGCAGTTTAGGAGCGGCACCCATTTTGGGTACCCTCCTAGATCACTAAGGCATCAAATTAAATCCTACAGCTAGCCTAAATTAGTGGGGTTCATTACCAACAGTTTAGTGAGGTTCATTTTTTTGCATTACTTAATGTAGTTCATTTTACTGGTATTGAGTGTGTGGTCTCAATTTCAAGTTACCTTGCTCGCACCCTGGCCTCGGATAGTAGATTGCTGATCAGGATCCACCATCGAGGTATATGAGTGTAATAGCGGTATAGTTTGGCAGCGTTCCGGATCGATGAATGTTCTCTCTCTCTCAAAGCTCCCAAATTGCTAGTAGTTGCAAGAAAAATAATGAAAATTTCAAATGGGAATTCAATTTATAGGTCCTAGTCTCCATGGACCGCAGTTGACACCTACGATTTCAAAACTAGGGTTTTCCACCCATAGGTCTGACCCGCGATTCCCAAAATTTAGAAATGTAAATCACATACCATACCCACGGTCCGCAGCTAGCAATAAATGCACTCAAACCCATCGTGGGAAGGTCTAAAAAGACAAATTACTGACTTCCATCGGATAAAAATTCAAAATCAATGATCAAAATTACAAATTTGGTGATGTTAAAAGCACCAGGATCAATCAAATAAAAGCAAAATTAAACAAAAAAAAAAATCAAATAATGAAAAATCAAATGCACCTCGTATTTAGTGATTTATCCTATAAAATTGGCGATTGCAGCAACTTGCGATCCATGCAATCCGACAAGATGAGTAAATCACCATAAGGAAATTTGGGGCAAACTTGTCATTTATTTTATGACATCTTTCAACAAATCATCGACAATATAATTCAACACAAGTCTAATTGCATTTGTATTATCTTGATTTTCTAAGATGGCTATCATAGCTTTACTGCTCCATGGGATAGAGATGTGCAAATACTACTAAGAGTTGCAATCATAAGCTGAACCAGGCCTAGCCAAGTCATTAAAAGGCTCAAATCTAAATTTTTTCAAGATCATTCATTATGGTCAAGCGATTTTGTCGCTTCATACATTGTCGTTACCCTCATCGACTCATCGCTTGAGGGGGTAGTCATAATTTCATTTTATAATAAAAATCAATAGAAGATCCTAGATATTGTAGATCCCTTGATCTTGTCAAAATTGCATTCATTCTTGTGAATCATTGCTAACATCTATCATAATCTTCCCCCTTTGCTTGGGGTAAATAGCAAATATGAAATTTTATTTGTAACTCTCATCCTTCGGTTATATAGGCCTAACTCCTATTGTATCACCAAAGCTACCCAAATGTCTGATGGTGAGTGTAGACTTTTCAAATGTAAGCCTTTCCAAGTTGGAAGCAATGATTCCAGGATGCGCATCCTTTTGTTGGACCTGGGGCATCTAATGTTGATCAGACTAATGATCATCATAGAACCTTCGACATCATTTTAGGATGTATATTTTTTCTTAGCGTTTTTCAATCTCACAACGCATCTCAAAAGGGGCATCTGTAGACACCTAAAATGCATCATGTTGAGGGCAACTACTCATATGGACATGCTACAAAACCATATGGAGGATCTTGGACAGACTCCAAGATAGAGCAGTGGTTCTAACCACTCAATTTAGGCATTTTGGCCTAAGCAGTATGAACTGCAGCCCAGACCTGTGGTCTATAGTATAAAATGTGTTTGACACCTGCAGTCTGTAGTCTAGACCACAACTATGACCTACGATCTTAACTGAAGTTCAGTTAGACCTTCCATCCAAGCCAAATTGATTGGAATGACCAAAAGATCTAGAAGGAGGCATTTGAAGGATGAAATATTCCAAAGGCTTCCATCTCAACTATCCTAACCACCCTTCTTGATATTGGCTTCTCCATGAAGCCACCCCTAGCCCTAAGGGCATGCTATAAATACCCCCTCCAAATGGGGATAAAGAGAGTGAGTTAATTGATCAAGAGAGCAACAAAGCCCTGTCAAATTGCATACTGAATCTGTGTATTTGAGAGCCCCTTTGCTATTCACCTAAAGACCAATTAGCCATGGATGCCCTAGGTGCCTAGGAGATTCAAGGAACTCAAATTTGGGTAAACGAAGGCCCTTCACAATGATTTGACTATAAAATCTATTAGAGGACAACAAATGCGACCCTTGAACATCAATTTGGATAAGGAGGTCAAGCCCACTACCCCTAATTCTGAGGGTAAACCTGTCAGAGGTCAAACCATGGCTATCAGCCACGGTTCACAGTGCATACTCTACTAACTATTGCTATAATATTTGGACTTACTCCCTGAGTAGAGCCTCCTGATCTTGGGGATTTTCATCATACCCACCTCAATCTGTGGATCACCTCTCCAAAGGTATCTCCCCACTCCTCCTCCATTCGTTGATGTATTTTTCACTCTCTTAAGTCTACCTCATCCCTTGATCCCTCCACTATCACAACTCTAGCTTGTCCACCCATCAGTCCACCACCCTACCATAGTTGTGTGACCCACCATGCATTGTACTCTACAATCATGTTTGGGTCCTCTACCCTTGGATCTTCTAGTGATTGATCTGCCTCCTCACCCATAACCTCAACTCTTGACCACTCAAGCTACATCTTGTTTATGCGATATCGGTATATGATGGACTCACCAAGTATATCTTGATGCACCTTTAACTATCGAGTAATATGAGAGTCTAGAAGTACTTTCACTTTATGCCATGGCAACTAATCATCCATAGACCACATCTGATCCACTATATATACTCACCTACCTTTTTCCATGCTAGATGATCCCTATATGGCCACCATATCACATGATCTAGCCTCAATCCATCAAAGGAGTCAGCATAGTGTTGAATCAGGATTACAAAATGATGATTATAATCCTACTCCTCATCTCACCTCCATCACATGGTGTAACCAACCTCCTTTTTTGCCATATCAACTTGTGTCACCCAAGGTATCCCATTCACTTTGTCCACCCAAATGTGCTCCCACCCCCAGATCTGAAGGAGGAAACCACAACCTAAACTAGATTAACCCTGCTGGCGGATCTCATACAACTTAGTGTACAAGTGTACCAACCGCATTGTCCCTCGGCTTATGATCAACAACTCCTTCAATGTGCACTTGATCAAATATTACACTAGCTCAAGAAGGTTCTATGGGAACCTTACTCCTAAATAGTTGGGTAGCAGTATGTTTTACATGAGTGACATCACCACTACATTTCTTTTTTAGAGGACATTTGCATCGTACCAATGCTCCACAAGCACTTCACTACTATCCAAGCTGCATTATGCCACCTCCTAGTCCTCCACAAACTCCATCTAGAGCACTCTACTATGCTAGCTAATGTGTGAAGACACAATGGTATGACCATCAATTGGAATGCAAAGAATCCTATAAAAATCCTCTAGCATCACTATCATATCACTATTTGAAAAATGAAAAGTGTTTGTCTAGCTATCCCAAAGGTATATCAAGGCCATCAGATAGGCTTGGTCTGCATAGACTGATCCCAATATACTAATATACTTAAGGCCAATGACCTTGAGCCAATCCATATCAGCATCTGAGAGTACATCCCATGCTCTCTCAAAATAGTGGTAAATCTATATCGGGCCCTTAGAGCCTAAACAAATCAATTGCACAATCAGATCAACCACATAAAAAGAACTTCATATTCAAATAGGTCATCTTGACATGAGACAACCTCCAAACAATGTCATCTTGAATTGTGATGGCCTCCATAACAGTCATAAATTTTATTATTGAGTTTCAAAAAAGGCTGTCTCACCTTGATATGACCCCCAACACTAAAATAGAGGTCATCCTACCATGAGACGACCCCCAAAATTGGAGCATTTTAAATCAATTTAAAACAAGGAAATCAAAAATAAATTGTAAAAACAAAAACATGACTCAAGCAAATTGAATCCTACACTGCATCCTAATCTACGGTGTGGTTCATTACCTTAAGTTGTTAGGTGATGTCCATTCCCCAATTTACTTAGTGAGGTTCATTTTATATTAAGAATTGACAAGTGAGATTGAGGTACTTACTTTCCTCGCTTTGAATCCTCCACTAGTCTAAGACTCAAGCTGCTCCATGGCCATTATTTCTCCACTTTTCGACAACACTTTGATTTGTAAATCAATCACCTCCTCAACATCTCTCACTTTTTTCTAATTACGACTAGTGAAAATAACATCAAAAAAGCAAAAAAATTGCTTTTATTTTCAAAAAATGTTCTACCATCCAAGAAAATCGTTTGAAATAGAATGATCATATTTGATAGATATGGCCATAGTTTATTTAAAAAAATAAAAAAATAATGGGTTACAGTCACCGAGTTTATTAGGAGATAGGTCCTTAATAATTTGATCATCAAACGGTTCAACCCAAATTTAGTCATCTCGATCAAGTGACTCATCACTTTCATCATTTTCCATATTCTCTATTGAATCATCGCTTGAGAGGGTGGTCATATAATTAAAAAATTCATAATCAAATCAATAATCAAACACTCAATCATGCAAATTGTGTTCATTCAAGAATCATTGCCAAAAACTATCATACACTTTCCTATTTATTGATGTAAAATTTCAATCAAACAAATGCTTGGTGTACCTAAAGCCTAAAGCTTCGTAGACTAAAGAGAGCCTGGAGCTTTGTAAACTAAAGTTTTATTTACTTATGGCTGAAAGTGTACCAAGATCAAGTATACCTAAAACCCAAACTAAAGCTTTATCTTTGGTCGAAAGGTTTACCAAAATTAAGTCCATCAATGAGTCAAAAGCAATGATTCAAAAATGTATGCTCTTTCCATGATTGGGGCATCTAACGTTGATTAGGTTAATGAACAACCTTAATCAATTTGACCATTTTAGTTCTTTTATTTTTGCTTCGCATTGTGCCTTCACATAATGCATCCCAAAAAGGGGCATCTGTAGACACTAAAATCACGTCATATTGAAGATACTACCTAATTGGACTCTTCTAGACCACATGACCCACTTTGGGTAGCCTTAGGGCTAAAACAATGGTTCTTACCACTCAAACAGGGCACATTTACCTAAGCATTTAGGGTCATCCTACCCTTAGATGGCCTCTAATTTGGGGTCATCCTTCCATGATATGTCCTCTAGGATCGTCTCACCCTAAGATGATTGCCAAGGTTTTTTGTTCAAAAAGTCAAGTGAGACCTAGTTGGCACCTGAAACTACCATTTAGATTCCATGTGTGTTCCCACACCATTATTTAGCACTTTGCATGAGCCAAAATAGAAAATCACAATGCATTAATCAATTTGCATGAAATTTTAAAGATAGGCATTCACTTTTCTTAATGTGAATTGCCTCTTTGCTTTTCATGCATAGGGTTGGTGCCATTATTATATTTCTTTCAAGAAATCTATATATTGGCACTCACCCCTCCAATTTAAAACCCCTATGAATTTGATATCTAAGTTCATGTGCAAAGCTTCTAGAGATTTAAAATTTCCAAGCAATGAAGTGCTACCCATTTTTTATCCTCCAAGTTATTTTGCTTCCATGATGTTGGGTTGTTGTGAAGGATAAGAGATAGCAGTGCTTCTACTAGTTTACGCAAGGGAATACCCTCATTCTAGTGACCAAATCGACCCAACAAGTTGCTGCAACAATGCACCCAATCCATCAATAAGACCACATATCAAACTCATACATTACCCCAAAATTGGACTTGAAAATATAGTCACATAATAATAGTTGTCTTGATCTGAGATGGCCCATAGGCAAGGTCGTACTACCCTAAGATGGCCTTTGGTAGAGATCAGTTTGTTTGCTTTTTCTTTCAATAGGGTTTAGAATAACACATTTCTTGCTTTTTACAGTAGTTTACATTTCTATTCATGCATTTGATTTGGTTATGTTTTAGTATTCTCTATCATCATATCAAACCCTATCATGAAGGGCTCTATAGGTGCTACTAATTATTTTGCCTTCTCCTTGTGCACAGATTACAGGTTTTCATGATAACCAAGGAACACAAGATGCAAGCATCAAGATCTAAGTGACGATTACGAAAACCTGCTCTTACATTTATGATTGTGAGAGGACATTGCAAAGTGTGCCAAAAATCATTTGAAAAGGGAATAAAACCCTTGGTTTATTGTAATGAATGTATCGCAACATTGAACTCCCTCAAGGGGACGTATTTGTAATACACTTTGAGATTCATTAATATAAAGGACTTGGCCCACTTGTTCTCATTCTTTATCATTGTGTATTGGTTATATATGTTCATGTTCATTAATGCTTTACGTTTATCATTAAGTTTTGCTTTTATTGGTGCACTAGTTTTTGAGCATATCACTTAGAAAGCTTTATTTTCTACACATTATTTTTTTCACAAGTTTAGTGTCATTGCTTTTTGCTTGATCAATATATCCAAGAACTTCATTCTTTGGCCTTATATATGGATTTATTGGTATTTTGATACCTTTCCCATATCTTCCCAAACTTTTACTATTGTATCTCATTTTTTCATTAGTTTTGAACCAATTCTGTAATGTCCTAATTCTGAAAACAATGCCAAACCCTAGCAAGATTGCAATATTTCTCCAAACAAAATAAATTCTATTTAAATAAAATTCTGATCTATGAATTTAAATCATAAACTTACTCATAACTTCAGCAAACAACACCCAACATCACTGATTTTCCATTAAATCTAAAATATAAAGACAATTACATAAATATTACTGAAAATAGAAACATCAAAAAACTCACAACAAGAAAAATCTAATTTCCAGAGCTGAAGAGAACACCCCAAATAGGATTTTGGGGTTTTGAGGACACAATACTAATGAAAACAACTCTCAAACTCTGTTGATTAGCCATTACAATGAGGATGCCAGCCCTCCAATGACTGCACAAGTGTGTCAAACCCTGAAATATACCCTCTTTATACTCTAAATATTGATATCTCTACTCAAAAGTGTGACGTCCAGCTTAGAATGTCTGTGTGAACGTCTAGAAGTGGGGCATAGTTGATGAAAAATCTGCCAATGCTACTCAAGAATAGGGACGTCTGCCTCCCTAAGGTAAAATATGCTCACAATACTGCTAAAACATTAGAGAGACTTAAGGGGTTTCATCCTTAACCTCTGATCCAAGAAGGTTTTCATCCTCAGGGATTAGCTCCTATAGGTTTTCATCCACAAGAGTGTTGTAGATGACTTCTCAGCCACATACAAGATAAAATAATGAAATTCAATATTCATGGATGCTCAAATGAAAACCCTTCTTCTCCTTTTATAGGCAAATATTCTAATTCTTTGTTGAGAGGCACTTTTTCATTAACTTGTAATTATCCCCTTAATCACCTTTTAAAACATCATTAAGTTTTCTTTCTAGGACAACCCCTTTTATTTCCTCCTAGTTAGCCACACCTAATAAAAATAATAAAAATCACACCACACTTATGTACAAGCGAACATCATGAGAAATTGGGTCATTACAGTACCTCCCCTCTCAAATTTCTTGACCCCAAGCAATTGAGAGCTGGGTGGGAAAGGATTTGAGATCCTTCCCAAGTGGAGTTCTCCAATGGCAGCCCTTTCCACTTGACCAAGTACTCATTAATAATTATGTTTTTGAGTTTCCTTTCTCTTACTTCAAAATGCCTTTCAACCCTTTGTTGGTCTTCATACCTCTTTTGCTGATTTTGGGCCATTAAAATATTGTCTTTAAGGATCTTCAGTATATTTTGGTATTATTGAATGAAATATTGTGCCTTTGGGACCCTACTATCATGTAATAAGACATCAACAATTCTAGGAGCTTTATAACCATAAAGTGCCATAAAAGGAGTCATTTTAATGGACATATTGTAAGTAGTGTTGTAACAAAGTTCAGCCATTTACAACCGCTTAACCCAAGCACTTTGCTACCCTAAAATGTAGTTTCTCAAGTAACCCTCCAACCATTTGTTCACTATTTCAGTCTGCCCATCAGTTTGAGGGTGATAGCTAGTACTTGGTGTCAATTTGGTGCCACTAAGTCTAAAAATATTCTGCCAAAATGCACTTATAAATTTGTTGTCCCTATCACTTATTATAGTCTTAGGCAATCCATGCAACCTAAACTAAAGACTTCTTTGAAAAATACTTCAGCCACTTGTATGGTTGTATATGATGTTGAGATAGCAAAAAAATGTCCATATTTTGTTAACCTATCAACAACCACATATATGTAATTTTTCCCTTGAACACTTGGAAACCCTGTTATAAAGTCCATTGATATGCTTTCCCACTTATGTTGCCTCTCATTCAAATATCTCTGATCTAGGAAGTATTTTAAACTGTTATGATATGTTTTGATAGTAAACTTCCCACAAATGATATATTGCTTAAATTTTGATAATGTATGCATAATTGCTAACATCTCTTTGTCATAAATGCTTAAAGTTCTTTCTATAGGGGTTAATTTTTTGCTTTCAAATACAATGGGCTGCCCCTTTTGCATTAGAATAGCCCCTATCCCTACACCTGATGCATCACATTCTATCACAAATGGCAAAGAAAAATTTGGTATTGCAAGTGTAGGACAAGTGGTCATTACCTTCTTCAACTCTTCAAATGCACTTTGAGCTTCATCACTCCATGTGAACACTCATTTCTTGGTCAATTCTGATAAAGGGGCTGAAATTTTGGAAAATTATTTTATAAATCTTCTGTAGTAATTACATAAACCCAATAGTCCCCTTAATTGGGTTAATGTAGTTGGAGTAGGCCATTGTTGAACTACTACAATTTTATTTGGATCAACATGTACTGCATTGTGGCTGAATATATGACCCAAATATAGCATTTATGTTAATCCAAATTCACATTTTGACTCTAACTTTTTATAATTAGATGTCACATCCCCCAAGTCATAATACCATTTTTCTCCAAGAACTACATGTGGAAGTCCTCCCATTGGAAAGACATAAAAATCATGTATCACCTTATAATCACCAATGATTAACTCCTTTTGCTTAACCACTTTTGTACATGGAGAAATTTCTCCTCTACCTGTAGCCACATTAAATCTTGCAAAGCTTGCTGTTTTTATTTTTATTTTATGTACAAAACTTTCATCCACAAAATTATGGGTTGCCCCACCATCAATTAAAATTACCACATCCTTATCTAAAACCTTGCCAAGGACTTTGATAGTAAAGAATTGAGGTGCACTATTCAAGGTAGCCAATGCACCACTAGTGGGAAGCATTCCATATAATTTTTCTTCCACATGCTCCTCAACATCATGGAACTCTTCCTGGTTGTCCTTTGAAGTAGTAAACTACTTTTAATTTTCTAAATCATTTTTTGAGACTACTTCAATGTAATGAATTACACCTTTACCAAGGTACCTATGACCTGGTTCCCATGGCTTCTTGCATGAGAAACACAACTTCTTGCACCTCAATTCATTTCTGGTAACCTCATCTACCTTCTTGGTGCTTGGCGTGGGCATTGTGGGTTTAGATAAAGAGGACGTTGGCTATTTTTTAGTTATTTTTTTTGTTTTCCATCGTTTATATGACTCTCCCGGCTTGAACTTGTTGGATGACCACTTCGGTTTTGATGATGTGTAGGGCTCAAGAGTGTGTTCCAATAAAATGGCTCTTTTTATAGCCTCATGAAGTGATGGAGGAGAGAAATATTTAACCAAAACCCTTAAGGGTTCCTTCAAACCACTCATAAAGAGATAATTCACCTTCTTAGGTGAGACATCATGCACTATAACTAAATTTTTTTCAAACTCCTCTATGTATATAGAGAGTGAATTTATTTGTTTCCAAGCTGTTAACTTCTTGAAATACTCCTCATCATCCCTCTTCTCGAATCTATCCAAGAGTCTCTGACTAAACTCATCAAATGTAGTAATCTCATCATGCCCTTGAGTAATCAAACCATTGTGTCATCAATCATAAGCTTTTCCTTCTAAATTCAGCGTAGCCAACTATAATGCATCATTCTCAGCTATGGGGTCAAGTGTAAAGACGGTTTAGAGTTTCTGTAACCATGCCCTAGTTGATAATCCATCACTCCCATTGAATGTGGGAACCTGCATTTTTTGTTGTAATTTCTTTTTGGGCCTATTGGATTTGTACCTCTAATATTTTTGCCTTTCATCTGAATGTACTCAAAAAAATTTACTACAGTACAGAAAGCCTTAGATTTTAGCTGATACTTGGTGAATAATTTCTCCAAATCATCATCCTCCTCAACATTGGGTTCTTTTTTTGGTTCCAAAAATATGGGTTGAGAAGGTTTCTTTAGTGGAGTGCGAGTAGATCTCACACTACCCTGCTCAGGTGCAACACCCCTATGTGAATATTTTGCTTGTTGAACTGGAGATGGTTGGTGTTGATTCACTAGTTGTCGTAGCAAATTGATTATTTTCCCAAATTGCTCAGTTGGATATGGTGGTGGGATGCCTCTTCTTTATTCCTTTTCTTGAATTTCCTCTACTTCTTCTTCAAGTGCAATATCCTATAGGGTTTCCTCCTCAACTGAGATATTTTGATTCTGTTGATTTCTTTTGCCTCTAAGATGATATTTATAGTGTATTGGAGGTCTTTGGTTCATAGAAACTCCCAAAAAAAAAATTGACTTGCCAGGATGGTAGATCTGTTGGAAATATTCAATACCTACAAATTGAAAACCCTAGATCTAAAATTTTCATCATAAACCCTAACTCAATATTTCATAGAATGGTAGAATCAAAGCTTTGATACCATTGTAATGGCCTAATTTTGAAAACAATGCCAAACCCTAGCAAGATTGCAATATTTCTCCAAACAAAATAAATTATATTTAAATAAAATTTTGATCTATGAATTTAAATCATAAACTTACTCATAACTTCAGCAAACAACACCCAACATCACTGATTTTCCATTAAATCTAAAATATAAAGACAATTACATAAATATTACTAAAAATAGAAACATCAAACAACTCACAACAAGCAAAATCTAATTTCCAAAGCTGAAGAGAACACCTCAAATAGGATGTTGGGGTTTTGAGGACACAATACTAATGAAAAAACTCTCAAAATCTGTTGATCAATCGTTGCAATGAGGATGCTAGCCCTCCAATGACTGCACAAGTGTGTCAAACCCTAAAATTTGCCCTCTGTATGCCCTAAATATTGATATCTCTACTTAAAAGTGTGACGTCTAGCTTAGAATGTCTATGTGAACCTTTAGAAGTGGGACGTAGGGCCTAGATTGATCAAAAATTTGCCAATGCTGCTCAAGAACAGGGATGTATGCCTCCCTAAGACAAAATATGCTCACAATATTGCCAAAACACTGGAGAGACACATCCTTAGCCTCTTATCCAAGAGGGTTTTCGTCCTCAGGGATTAGCTCCTGTATGTTTTCATCCACAAGAGTGTTGTAGATGACTTCTCAGCCACATACAAGAGAAAATAATAAAATTCAATATTCAAGGATGCTCAAATGAAAACCCTTATTCTCCTTTTATAGGCAAATATTATAATTCTTCGTTGAGAGACACTTTTTCATTAACTTGTAATTATCCCCTTAATCACCTTTTAAAACATCATTAAGTTGTCTTACTAGGACAACCCCTTTTATTTCCTCCTAATTAACCACACTTAATAAAAACAATAAAAGTCACAACACACTTATGTACAATTGAACATCATGAGAAATTGGGTCATTACAAATTCCTTTGGTATGCTTTTCAAAACACTCAATTTCCTCATATCCACTATGGTCTCTAACCCTGTTAGCAGCAACATTCAAATAAAATATATCATCATCACAATAACCTTTAAAACTATCAATGTCACTTTATACTCTGATAACATGGCCTTTATCATGACCAGTGCAATCATCTTTCATACAAACTCTAACTTTACCAACAATCTTCAAATCACTGGTATCATAGACTATATATGACCCTTGTATGAGATCACTTGTATCATGACACATATTTGTCACTGTAAGCTTCAAATTAGTTGTATCACAAGTGAAATTTATCTTTTGAATAAGGTCACTTCTGTCACAACAAACACTTGCCTTCATGGGCTTGTCCTTCAACTTTTCAATTATTTCTATTTATTTTTTATATTGCACCTCAAGGATGTCAAGAGTGAATAATGCCATGCACATTCTTCTCACAACACCAATAGATATTGTCACACCATTTTCAAAGTACTTTTTACAAGTTTCAACTTTTTTGAGGATCAATTATAAACAATACATAAGTGTTGAAAATTCTTCACCTTCATTAGTTTTTGATGACCCATACTATTGAATTTCACTTTGTTTCTTGGTTTGTTTACTAACCCCTTTAATTATTGTTTTTATCCCTTCCTTGGCCATAAGTACCTTATGTGTTGTTTTACACTCTTCTTCACAATCTAACTCAAGTTCCTTCTAAACAATATACCCTTGTTTTTGTTACCCTTGTTGATATTTCCCATGTTGATGTTGAGATTGACATTGTTGCTTACTCTAAGGAGGTCTATGAAATTGATACCCATGAGTTATCATATTGTATTTACAAATATTGGTGTTATGTCCATATTTTTCACAAATATGACAATACCTCCTCATCCATTGAGGTTATTTTTGTAATGAAGATGATGTAGAAGGATCCTTTGAATATTTTTGTGGAGATAAGATCATTATTGGATAACTCGTCTCTTAATTGATTTTATATTTTTATTGTTGAAGGATGTTTACCAATTCTTCAAATGACACCCTTCTATTTAATACTTGGAGAGATGTAACCAATGTTTGAAATGATTTAAGGAGATCTCTAAGTACAACAAATACTAAGAGCTTTCATCCACCTTTTATCCCATGGTGTTCAATTTCACATTCAAGTTTGCAACTCTTTATAGATATTGTTCTATACTCTTCCCATTTTGGACCCTTAATGTATGTGGTTGTGATTGAATATGAAGGATTGTTGTTTCATTTCTTCCTTTAAATATAATGTAAAGTATATCTTATGCATATTTTGATGTTTTTGCTTCACTTATATATGGTTGTATTTCATATTTCACTCCAAAAGTAATGAGCATTAGTGTCCTTGCATCTCCTTTATCATACTTTTTCTTAGTTGTTGTCTTCTCAGTCAAGTTTCATCACAAGTAATTATCCCGAATGTTTTGACCACTAGTATTGTCCTCATTTTTGTTTTCCATGGTGCAAAATTTGGACCTTTGAGCAATTGAGATTCTGTGAATTTTTTTTTGATGTAGCCATGGTGAAGGTTTCTTATATCTCCCAAAATGGTCCCATTTTCTATATACTACTAGTCATGTATACTAAATAATTTAATTTACTTGTCCTTCCTATATATTTGTTAATATGTAGAAGAAGCCATTCCTCTTAATATACACAATTGTACGTAAGAGATACCTTAAGGTACATGAAATAGGTCGATATGTGGTACCAAGGCAATACTCAAAAATATTTGTCCTATCAATAACACCTACTTAAATAGAGATGCTCATACATGGGCATAGCTTCCCTATATGCTTGGATTTTCTCAATTTCAAGATTTATGTCTAATAATAATAACAAAGGGGTAAAAATGAAGTGATACAAAAAATACAAAAAATGTATCCTTATTTTTCCTTGATAATTTATAGGGTTGATGCCCAAACGTCATTATAACAAGTATATTAGACTTATAACTTAATATAACAACATTCTTTGTAAACATATGTTAAAGGCATCATTAATATTGAAGAATTTGATTGTGCCAAGCACATGTTTTGATTTTTGTATACAAAAGTTGTTTTTTATGCAAAAAAAAAAAAAAATTGAAAAAATAAGGTGTTGGTCATTATAAAAATTGAACCTCTTTTACAAAAAATTACTATTTTCCTTGTAAAACTATTAACTATAAACTATTGGACCTCTTATCTTCAAAAAAATTAAAAACTTTCAACTTTCTTTAAATTCACCATGTATTTTTCTAAATGTCAACCTTCCCTTAAAAATAAAAACTGCCCACTTAAAAAATTCACCTATACATCTTTTAACTCCCAAAATGCACTCATTTTGAAATAACTATATAATAATACCTATTCTTTTTAAAAATACCCATATCCGAATTGAACTTATGAACTTTTAATCAAAAAATTCAATCTCTCTAGCAAAGACCAACATACTCACTATTTTGTTTGTAATTTTAAAAATATAATTTAAAAATTTATACCTTGCTCTTGCTTCTTAAACATTCGCTTTTGCTTTGCGGTCAATTAGAATGTCTTGTGCCGAAAAATCTATATTTTTCTTTTGGTCATCAAAAATGCCTTATTTGTCTTTTTACAACATGGCAATTTTAATGTCTTTGCATGGCCTTATGTATTTTGCCTTCAATCTAAAAAGGTAGTTTCTGAGTTCATTGCACTCAAGGGAAGAATGATTATAGGAAGGTCAAAAAAATATTATTTAAAATTATTATATAAAAAAAAAACATATAGGGTAGGTGAATGTGTGAAGGTAAAATAGAACTACAGAACATAACATGATAAGCATACGTAGGATATAGAAAAATAATTTAGAGTAGTAAACAATGGATAAGCAAACAAAATGGATGCAAAGAAATAAAAAATGAAATGAATATACAAACTTGGGCCAAGATTTTAATGTGGTTTAGGATGTCGATACAAATTTTTCAACACCCTAGATGTTTCTAAATAAAACTGCTTACATTTGCCTGAAAAATACTCTTCGTCCAATATTTGCATAAGTTAATCATGTCTTTTCGATGTATTTGCATAGGTCTTCTCCAAACTGGACTATCACTTTTAAGGCTCTCAACTACAATATCTCACAAAAGAATGACATGAAACATATGACATCCAAATCTAGAGTTTAATGTGGTTCAGGATATTGATACAAATTTTTCAACACCCTAGATGTTTCTAAATAGAACCGCTTACATTTGCCTAAAAAATAAACTCTTCATCCAACATTTGCATAAGTTAATAATGTCTTTTCGATGTATTTGCATAGGTCTTCTCCAAATTGGATCGTCACTTTCAAGTCTCCTAACTACAATGTCTCACAAACTAACCAACCTTGCTCTGATACCAAATGTTGGAATTATCAATAGTGGACAATAAAATTATAAATATTATTTCTTTCCACCCAAAACTTATGTATAGCACTACGTCTCTTAGTTTTAAGAAACTCTTCGATGTTTTCACCCTTTGTTGTTTCACCTTCAGCTTTGTATTTTCATCTTCTTTCATGTGTACTGAGAATGTAACTATCCAACTTCATATGAGGTGAAATCATCAATTACAAAACATCAAATATGTAACAATGACTTAGCACTAGTAGTGCTTCAAATAGATAGTGCTTTTGCCAAATCAGTAGAAACAAGTTATTTTTTCCTTGTTCTTATAGTTTTTAATATTTTAAGTTAATTTATGTTTGTTGTGTATTTAGATAGGTTTTTATTTTTGCTTTATTATTAATTTGATAGAATAATATTAAACCTAGGCTAATAATAACATAGAGAAAAATAAAATATTTTCAATATAAACACCAAAATCGAAAATATAAATAAAAACCATTTATTTTGTTTTTTCAAATCAACAGATCATTTTAGTTTTTCTTTTGTTTTTTCAAATCAACAGATCATTTTAGCATAGGTTTTATGTGTCGCATTATTATATATGCATATAAATCAAATTAAGATTTAAGCTTCACAAAAAAATATTAAAAGGACCACGGTTTTATTTGGAAATGTAAATGCTCTTTAATCTACACACCAAACTAGTTATTAAGTTTTCACAGCATTCTTTAATAAAAAAACTACTATAAATCTTTTTAAAAAAATTATAAATTTTTAAAATTTAATAATATATTCTATAATTGAAGTTCCAGTCCTTATCAAACCGGCAAGAAATTGTAAAAGTGACGAGTATATACATAACTCTCCCGCTTTCGTTTGTTTACACCTATCTTCTCGATGAATTACAAACATTTTTTTAATCTACAAGAGGACACTTAGAAAATAAGACGGATGACGCCGTCTATTTTAACTGATTTAACATTTGATTTCCTCGATTCCCGAACAATTATATGCATGCTTCAAATGACGTCAATAATAATAATGGTGTCGTCACCCCTTCCAGTGGGTTCGATTACGGTTTTGGAATTCAACCTTTGAGTCTGTGTTGAACTACTTCATTAAGATATATTATTTCAAATAATTTACTTGAAAAAATGCGCCGCTTGTTAAGCGATGTTATTGCGTGCACGAATGGTGCTTGTTTAATTGTATATTGGTCCAAGGCGAAGAGATGACGGAGATATTCCAAGTCAAGATTTAATGATAGATTGATAGTGCTTGTAAAGTGGAACACCCATATGGAAGATATTCCCTTTTAAAGTAGGTTTTTTAGGGTTAGTGAATTGGTAAGTGTTTGTCTGGTCAGGTACGTATTAAGGTGGATTGGTAAGTGCTTGTCTAGTCAGGCATTTATTAAGGTGGATTGGTAAGTGCTTGTCTGACCAACCACTTATCAAGGTGGATTGGTAAGTGTTTGTTTGCAGACACTTATCAAGAAGACATTCATGTTTAAACCTGGGGATAGTACCCAGATTGCAAAGGTAGTAGTCTATTCTGAAATCCTCTAAGTGCGCGCCAAACCCATTATGACGACCCTTGGTCGACAATAACAAAGACCTAGGGAATAGTACACAGGTTCAAATCTTTGGGACAGCTTGTTTGCAAAGGTAGTAGTCTGTTCTGAAATCCTCGTCAAACCCTCTATAACGATGCCTGATTGACAATAATGAAGAAGAATAAATCTGTTGAAACCCTGCTCTTATAAGTATAAGTTACTAATGTGGTTGTGACCAACTCTCCATTAAGAGCGAAAGGTGTGCACTTTTCTTTGGCTTGTGTGGAAGTGTGGCATGCGGGGCTTCCAAAATGGTTCCATGTCCGTCAATATTCTGAATTGTTACTTGATTCTTTGTTTCAAAGTCTTGAGTGATCTCCCTCTGAAAATTTTCGATTGCGAATTTTGGAAACAAAGCATTACTCGTTCTTGTCGCCTACTTGTGCGTCACACTATGCTTTCTATCTGTAGCCCATGACGACAGCCATGGGGTGACTTTATCGCCTTCCCAAGCTCCTATAGCAGGAGCAACTGCTAGTACGTCCGAAACGATTCTTCGGAGCGAAGGAGGAGACTCCGATCTTAAATTTTTTCCCATTGAGACATCCTCGAATTCGACCCAGTTGGGATTCCTTAGGGTCGACGATGATTTCGGCCCCTCCAAATGGAAGCAACGTTTCTGGAAGCAGCCGAGCAACGTCGTCGGTGTCTGTTTGGGTGTCGCGTTGTGTGTCGTCTTGATTTACTTTGTCGTTCCCCGTAAGGGCCAACAGAACCCCCGATCCGTGAAGCATGAAGACGATGACAATTTTCTCAAATCGTTGCCTGTTCTGCCTCCCAGATTCACTTTTGTTGAGCTAAAATTCATCACCAACCACTTCAGTAGAAAGCTAGGATCAGGTGGGTTCGGGACAGTTTACGAGGGAACTCTCTCGGATGGAACTTTGGTGGCCATAAAGTGTTAGGATTCATTATATAAACAAAAGGGATTCTTGATGCAAGAAACTTAATCATTAATAGCAGAAACTATTAACCATCAGATAAGAACATAAACATGCAAGACAAGATAAAACACAACATATAATGTGGTTCACCCAACACTAGTCCTTTGTATTAACACCAATACAATCTTTGAAGGGAGTAATTCTGCAACACAACCAGCTGCGAATTCCTTTTCAAAACACCAACATCTCCACACAATTACTCTAACAGTAGTTCAACATACAAACACCCTTGCATCAAGCTCTACACCAAGCTTCCTGATCTCTCTACATGAGATGCACATGCAAACACCTTTGCATCAAGCTCTACGTCAAGCTTCATGATCTCTCTACATGAGATGCACATGCAAACACCCTTGAATCAAGCTCTACACCAAGCTTCCTGATCTCTCTATATGAGATGCACAATCATGTGCCCTTCTCATAAACAAGATACAATCCTCTCTACTGGAGGTATTACATAAATAGGAAAATCCAGTTACATGCATGCTAAAAAACAAGCATGCTATAATTAACCCAAAAAATCACATCCTAAAAAATCACATTGATTTCCATGCAACCATTAATTTTATAGATTCTATCTTGGAATTAGACACCAATGATAGACCCATCAATTATGGCTTTTTTTGGATTAATTTTTTCAGTTTAGAAAGTTTCCATGCATAAAAGCAACTAGTTACAAAACAAAGAGAAAAACTATTTTTTTTATATTTAACCGAGATCAGACTCCACAACCTAACAATCTCCCACTTGGAGACTGATCCACAACAACTCTACCACTATTGCATCCACCAAAGAACATCTTTAAGCCAAACAAGGAATGTCAACTCCTCCAGATTGTTGTAAACATGCTCTGAACCATCACATCGGACTAGTGTCATCCACACACTTTTATCCTGTGATCAACAAGCAACACACAATTTCTCTACCACAAATCAGTGATAATAACAACATCCTCAGAATTAATTTGTATCATGGTGAATCAAACATCACCACCATGGCAAGATCTACATACTATGGATGACCCATAACATGCACACACAATATGGCTTTGCCACTAGCTTTGAAGCACACTCCCCGAGTGTGGAATTACCTTCTAACTTAGGGACTTGGGGTTGCAATGATCCAAAGTTATAACCATATTATGTATTCCATCTTCAAAAATCATACAATAAATCTTGAGCCATGTCCATCTTCTTAGACATGTCTCCTAGTTCCCACTGCTTGAAAACTCTCTGGTCCTCCAACGTCAATGTTAAGACCAGCCATATCAGAAAGTGTCAAAATTTCACTCATTAGATTCACATCTAACCTTTCTCCTCCATCTCTATCCCGAGACTAGCAATCCTTTTTCAGGTGCCCCTTCTTGTCGCAATGGTGAGAAACCAGGGTCCTTCCGCTCTCGTTGTATAACACCTGGAAATTTTGTACTGTCTTTGACGTCACACCTAACAGCTCCATCACAGTACTTCGCGAAAGAGCTCCACAGTTACTTTCTGCCCAACGGAACAAACACCCTGAACTTCCCTTCTTCTGCCATAGCTCCCACTCAATCCTGAATCCCAACCTCGCTTTGATACCAATTGTTAGGTTTCAGTATATAAACATACAGGGGATTCTTAAAGAAACAACTTAATAAATAACAACAAAAACTATTAACCATCAGATAAGAAGAACATAAACATGCAAGACAAGATAAAACACAACATATAATGTGGTTCACCCAACACTAGTCATTTGTATTAACACTAATACAATCTCTGAAGGGAGTAATTCTGCAACACAACTAGCTGCAAATTCTTCTTCAAAACACCAGCATCTCCACACAATTACTCTAACAGTAATTCAATATGCAAATACCCTTGCATCAATCTCTACACCAAGCTTCCTGATCTCTCTACATGAGATGCATATGCAAACACCCTTGCATCAAGCTCTACGTCAAGCTTCATGATCTCTCTACATGAGATGCACATGCAAACACCCTTGCATCAAGCTCTACGCCAAGCTTCCTGATCTCTCTACATGAGATGCACAATCATGTGCCCTTCCCATAAACAAGATACAATCTTCTCTATCGGAGGTATTACATAAATAGGGAAATCCAGTTGCATACATGCTATAATTAACCCGAAAACTCACACATTGAAAAATCACATTAATTTCTATGCAACCATTAATTTTATAGATTCTATCTTAGAATTAGACATCAAGGATAGACCCATCAATTATGGTTTTCTGGATTAATTTTTACAGTTTAGAAAGTTTCCATGCATAAAAGCAACTAGTTACCAAACAGAAAAAAACTATTTTTTCCATATTTAATCGGAATCAAACTCCACTAGCAGATCAGACTCCACAACCTAACATAAAGTAGATGGAGGACACCTCTTCCGGCTCCGCCAATTCTTCGCAGGAATCGCACTAACTGCTCGTCTACGATTACATGGCCAATAGATCTCTGGACGGTTGGTTGTTCTCCAAGGACGTAAACAGGGTCTTGAATTGGGCTACCAGGCTTAGCATTGCCGTCGACACGGCGCGGGGGTTGGCGTTCTTGCACGAAGAATCCCGCGAGTGCATCGTCCATCTGGACGTAAAACCGGAAAACATCCTCCTCGACGATGAATTCGGAGCCAAGCTGTCGGACTTTGGTCTGTCAAAGCTCATCGACAGGACTCAACAAAGCCGAGTTCTGACCGGAATGAGAGGCACGCCGGGGTACTTGGCTCCCGAGTGGCTGATGGAAACGGGAGTGAGCAGCAAGAGCGACATTTACAGCTTCGGCATCGTCTTGTTGGAGATGGTATCTGGGCGCCGGTGTGTGGATTTGACAGCGCCAGCGGACGAGTGCTATCTGCCGGCAGCAACCAGCCGGAAGTTTGAGGAGGGAACGTTGATGGAGATTGTAGATCCTTATTTGATTGAGGCGTACGGAAGAGATGGAATTGTTGAGGAGGAAGTAAGGTCGGTCGTCGCTGTGGGTCTTTGGTGTATACAGGAGGATCCGGCTAGGAGGCCGAAAGCTAGCGCTGTAAGCCGAATGCTGGAAGGTCACATGAAGGTCGAAGAGCCACCCTTGCTCTATTTGCAATCTGCGGTTGCAAGACAGCAACGCAACGTCTGATACATCTCTTGATGATGCATCTCTAGAGGTATCAATTGAATTAATACCCGCATTAACATTATCAATTGAATTTTGGGTATCCAATTCAACTTTTTGTAAGGTGGAGATTCTTTATCAATTGAATCAGCATTAACACGATCAATTGAATTTTGGGTATCCAATTCAACTTTTTCCTAAGGTGAAGATTCCTTATCAATTGAATTTTGGGTATTCAATTCAACTTTTTGGTAAGTGAAGATTCCAAAACCTCTCTTAAAGATTACCCTCTCCACTCTAACTCACCTACAACATTTAAATAACTACTTAACCAACTGAGCTACCGGCAGTTCACTCTTAACTCAAGAGAAGTAATGAAAACAACAATAAATTAAAAATATCGAATGATAAGTTAAAGTGACTCTGTGTCACATATACGTAATAGTTCATTTTAGAATGGCGTACACGAAACTAGGTAGTTTATTTTGTTTAATTTTTTTTAAAAATTACAATTAAATTAGTATTCTTTTGGTAATATATGAGGATTTGGAATAACCTTTTTCATATTTGGTTACAATAGTAAATTGTATGAAAAATAAGTGTTATTTATCAGCCTTTTATAATTGTTGTAATGATAGAAATAATTTTGTATATATATATATATATATATATATATATATATAATTATTATTTATTTAATATGGTTTTTGAAATTGTTTAATTGTAAGATTAATTTAATTTTTTTAACTTATAAGATTTGTATACAGTTTTAAATGATATATTTTTATTTATTTTATATAGGAATTTTGATAGGGTAGGTTTAACAAGTGTTTCTACGAATAACATAAAAAATATTTATTTTATATTAGAAAATAAGTTTAAGACAAGTGTTTTTTAATATTTTTATATAATTTGAGTTCAGTGAAAACTTTCAAACTCCAAATAGGAGGTTCAAGGTTCAAATACTAAGACAAGTAGGGTTGTGCATGGTCTATGATCTCATGGACATTAAAAATCACTTTTTATTTTCCACTAATGATTATTGAGAAAGACAACAATAAGATATTGAAGTAAGAATTGACCTTATGCATCCTAAAAACCTATCCTTATTCCTAGCTTAACCTTACAACATCATAGAGTCGTATTGTGGTTTTAACAATAGGTTTATATTAAATATAATTAAACTGACTAGGTTTGGAAACCTAAGTTTGTAATATTTATTAAAGTAGTGAAAAAATTCAAATAGGATTAAAAGATAGTTTTTGTATTATAGATTCTTTGAATCTAAACCATGCTTACACATATTGAAAGTATACATTTATAATAAATTTTTGAGTATATAAGTATAAATGATAAATTTTACATTTATAATATAAATTGAATGCATAAAAATATATATACTAAAAACTAAAAGTAACACCTACCATATTTTACATAATCATCACCTTAGTTTAGACTTAATCCATAATAAGCATAACACTTTCCAACTAGTCTTGAGATTACATTTATTTTTGAGTTGAAGTATTGTAAAGGTAATGATTATGCTTAAATATAAGCAAAACACTAAAATTTTAGATTTTTGGATCAATTAGACTTTATTGTTGCCATTACTAAATTATTTTGACCTTTCAATTTAGGGTTGATGTAAGCATCCCTAATTGATCAACAATGATGTTGACATGAATATAGATAAGCAAAGTATATAAATAGAGTGTCACACTATCTATTTCAACTACTTTTCAATCAAAATCTAATATGGCGCAAACAAATAATTTGTAGTGACAATAGAATTTCTTTTTCTCTCCTATTTATGAACCAATTGAAAGCATCAATATATTTTCTTACAACCCATTCAAGGATGATATTAAAAGGGATAATAGATTCATCACATTATTACTTTTTGGGCCATAAATACATTACATAAGTAAGGTATGGAATATTATCACACCTAGTTCTGTCTTTCCCTAGTTTATATTCTTTTTATGGGTTTTCATTTACCTCAAAGTCATTATGGTGATCCACCAGCCAACAAAAGGGTCATTATATGGATCATCAAAGAATCCAAGCTCAAGGACAAGGATAAAAAATTAAAAATCCAAATAAGCATATTTCTAAAAGTACCTATTAGTTCTTTCATTACAAACTTATTTCTTTACTTAACTAAAATCATATTTTGCTTGCCTCTCAGTTAATTTATATATATATATATATATATATATATATATAGTGTGTATGTGTGTGTATGAATATTACTTTATCCATCAACCTCTTTATTCATACTTTAGGATTATCTGATTATGTATTTTAATCTAACATTTTCCATTTTAAGCTTTTAGTTTTTCTTACCCAATTTTAGTTAGTGCTAGTATTGCTTGCATTTAAGGGTATAGTGCCTTCCTTGGATTGTCCAAAATTTTGTAAAACATCCCTTTCCTGATAAGAGGTGTGATTTGGGTTTATAAATTTAGCATAAATTTGAACATATTATTCACATTTTCCTATCGATTCTTAATAAAGTCAATAAGTCATCTCCAATAAAGAATAACTATGTATGAGTTAGACATATCATTGGAAAATAAATTTATAATAGTATCTATAATATCTACGCCTCTCTTCATAAATGTTCAAATAAATTCCTCTACACTCATATCTCCTCCTCCCAATACCATAGCCTTTATACGGGTTTTAAGAGTCACAAATACTACTCCTCCATTATCTTCCCTTTCTCATATTATCACCAACACTCCATTCTTATTACTTTCCATATAATATACTAATCACAATAAAATCACTCCTTATTCCAATATCATCCAAAACCGATGTAAAGAGAAGCATTTGTAATAACACATCTCCCAATAGAACTACATTTCTACACCAAATAGTAGTAGGTTAATATGCTAAGGTAGAACCCATTGCCACTATGAATACAAAAGAAAATTCCTAACCCCATGTGTAACTCTAGTCAAAGATTTTTTTCACTACTACATTTTCATCTCATTACCCAGGGCTAGCATTAGCAACTAATTTTTTTCATTTGTGTAATACATAACATTATCATGGCACTATTGTAGTACCAAATTCAAAAACAACATTACTATGATGCTAGTTGATTTTAGTTTGAGGTTATAGACTTGGAACTATGGTGAGACTAAGTTAGTATTTGGTAGAATTGTCTTAGTGTCATTATAGTGCTTAAAAACATTGACCACTATAGTCAAATAAATTTTAAATGAGATTACAGCTTATAACCACCTAAATATATTTATTTAGAATAAATTAGATGGGGGAAAAAATACATCCAAAGGTCAAAATTCCAAAGAGTCTCTTCTCAAATTTTACTGTTATTGCTTATTTTGTATTGTGAGAAAAATTTTTAAAGGTTTTTTTATTTATTTTGTATTTTCTTTTCTCTTGCATGAACCAATTATTTTAATAAATTTTAATTTATACATTGCATTTTTTCTACCTTTGTGATAATACTTTTACATTTATGAATTTGATTAATAGCTAGGTAATTTTATAATGTTATTAAAGTAGATAGCCAAAGGATAGTCATTTTTTTAGTTAATTGCCTCTAACATCATAGGTAGTAGAATGAAAAAGTTCTACATATTCAAGGACAAAATTTGAGTGGGTGAAGAAGATCATAAATGTGAAGGCCTTAGTGGTTTAATTCGTTGATCATTCTATAAACTATGATGGCTATATTAGTGTTGGCTATTTTAATTCACCCTAAAATTATTAAAGTCTTCTATCTGGATATGTAATTGTACTTTTTTGTCTTGCATTTGCAAGTTATGTTGGAGTATATTATATTATTTGGTACATGCTAATGTACCCCCATGGTACCTTCATGGTGCATTTGTAAATTATATATTAGGATTGAGTCATAGTTTAGAGTGTGACTTATATTTCCCCTTTTATGTAAGTATGAATATGGGGAAAATACACAAGTGTCATGTAAAGTTGTAATGTGTAAGAAATGCAAAAGTGTCATATAAGGTAGAGTGCAAGTGTAAGTTGCACCTATGTTCACAAGTGTCTTGTGTGTATCAGAATAAATATGTAATGTAAATATGTGTACGAGTGTCTTTGATTAGAGAGTGCAAGTAGAAGTGTAAGACTCATGTATAGGTGTGCATACATTGTAGTATCAAGTGTTCATCAAGTATGTAAGTGGCAAGTAGATAAGCCAAGAGTCATGAGACTTGGCATATGGAGAGCAATAGTCAAGTATCCAAAGAGTCACACTACTATGGCTATATTATGGAGGTAATACTCCATAACAAAGATACAACATAACCAGGAGAACAAGTAGTATGATCACTATTTGTAAGAGAAAGAGAAGCAATAAAGCTTGTATATATTTTGAGGAATTAATATTGTAGATTGTTCTTCATGTATTATTTACATTTATATTTTAGTATATCATCGAATGTTATTTGAGTTATTATAAGTTTTTGATATACATATCCATTTGCTCATATTATTCTATTCATTTAATTATCTTGACCTTATTATACTATGGTTATTTTATATTTGGATCTTGTAAGATATAACCTATTATATTTTGTGGTAGTATAAGGCTTAAAAAACCATCAAGTGTATCAAAGCTACCACCAAAATCTATCCATATTGATAGAGTTCATTTTAGCCATAATTGTTAATTGATTTTTTACAGTTTGATAAATTCAATTAAAATTCTATCCACTTTGAAGAAATTGAGACTCAAAATCCATTTCTAAAGGTCATATTGAGTAGGAAAGCTAGATTATTTCCATGGTTGAAGAATAACCAATGAATACCATGACTTAGCTATATTTATTTAGGGTTGTAATCAACCCTTGACATTGGATATTTGAGATTCAAGGACAAAGATATCCCTTGACATAGAAATTTTAAGATTCAGTAACTTTCAAGTCATCTTTACAACATATTAGAAGCTTTTAGGTTTTAGATATCAAACAATAGTGAAAGCACCAGAAGTGTGAGAAGCTTCCTATATTAGATAGATAAAATTTTCAACTTCTAAGTGTATAAAGTAGAAAAGAAAGAAGATCAAGTTGTAGTAGAATTTAAAAAAAATAGATATATCATTAATTGATATATTAGTATTGAAGAAATATAAAGAAGCACATAGCTTACTTTATATAGCTTTAAGCATTGGATTAGAATTTACATTGGTTGAAGAGTTGCAAGTTATCAAAAGAATTTTCAAGTCATAAAGATATTGACCTTAACAAGAAGAAATTTTAGGTTCTACAAACCTTGACATTGAATAAGTAAAATATATTTAGGTCCTATAGACCTTGATATTAATTCAAGTTATGAAAACCTGGACATTGGCTCAAGAAGCCAACATTGTATAGAAGAGATAGAAGATCAATATAAAAGCTATTGAATATATAGAAGCATAAAGGCTAAGAATAAAAGAGAGTTTGTTACAAAAAGAAAGATAAAGAAGTATAAGAGGAAAGGAGCACATGAAGCAAAGCAATTTATGAAGATAAGGAATGCCAACAGTCTTCACTTGGATTACAAACATGTATGAAAGTAGTAAGATGAATCTAGGATAGAGAAATATAGTCAAGCTATAATAACATATTAGCAATGAACAACAAATGCAATAACATCTACAACAAATAAAATAAATAGAACATAGGTATGGTAATAGAACATTAATCATTATAATTTTTTGTAGCAGATGAGTATAATAGAAGCATGATAACAATGTCTATAAGAGCATAGTTTATTAGTGGAATGAAAGAAAGAGCTAAGTTGAAACCAAAGCACTTTTAGGAATCAAAGAATTCAAAGAATCAAATAATTTGAAGGATTCAAAGAATCGAAGAACTCAAAGGACTCAAAATATTAAAGGCTCAAAAATTAAAAGGATTAAAGGCTCAAAGGATAAACAGATTGGAGAAGTAAAGTTTACAACAAATAAAAAATTAAGTAGCATGATTACAATCTTAAGTAATACGCAACAAGAATCTCAAGAGTCAAGTGAAGATATTTTCTCTAGAAGAAGCAATCTAATAAATTTGAAATCTGAAGCATTGGATATGCAACAATAGCAACATAGGAGTAGTGCAACATTAAAGTGAAAGCTAAAGAGCTAATAGTAGCAATAAAGGAATGATGCAATATTGGAGAGAAATTCAAAGAGCTAGCAAGAAAGGAACGATGCAACGCAATAGCAAATCAAACAAACATTGGAAGCCAAAGAGGAGTAACATAAGATGAAAAAAATATAGTCTAAGTGCTAAAGGATGTAGCCTAAGCAACTCATCAAAGAAGAAACTTTGTAATGTCCAAAAGTGAAACGTTTATGAAATGTTTCCCATGCATGCTTACACGTGGTAAAATTCATTCAATACCTTGAATATATGAAAGGAAAACTACATGAGCAATGAAGATTACATGAGCATTGGAGCAAAGGTGTAGCCAAAACAACAATGAGCATGAATGTGAGCAATCAAAGGTATTTTTGAAAGGTTAGTGATAATTTTAGGGTTTTATAATTTATTTTATAGCTGGAGCTTATTTAAGGTTAAGTTAGGAGAAATAAGGTTTAATTGAAATTTTTAATTTTGGTGTGATAAGTTATTTATTTTGTAAGCTTGAAGTAATAAGGAATTTAATTAGTTTTTTAATGTTTTTAATAAGTTTGGAGTAATAAGGAATTCAACTAGTTTATTTAAAGTTTAAAGTACTAAAAGTTTGAAGTTTTTGAAGAATATTTAATTTGGTTTTATTTTTGAGAAAATTAAAAATTGAAAATTTTGAATTTTTTCAAATTTAAATATTTGGGAGGTAAAAGGTTTTCAACATCAAAGGATTAGGAAAAATAAAAATTTGTAAAATTTATTTTTTCTAAACTAGGGAGTCATAAGGTCTACTAGTCCATAGGAATTAAATTAGTGAACTTGATCTAGGAGTTACAAGGAGTCAAAGTTGTAAATTTTTTATAACATGGAGTCCACTTTTAGAAAATAAAGACTAGAGGTGATAAAGATTGGAATTAAAAATTTTATTGAAAAATCTGAAGGAAAGATAGATATAGTATCAAAACTAATCTATAGTGAAACCATGGATGAAAGTTTTGAAACATTTGAATACTATTTACATTCAAGACTTGTTGAAGCAATTGATGATGGAAAAGATAATATTATGATACCTCTAGATATAGGTAGCATAATGTATATGGCATTGCTTTCACTTAAGCTTCATAAAGATGAAAATTTGAAACAAAAAGAGTTTATTGAAACTCTAAAAGAGGTAGAGATTTATAGAAATGAATCAAGTGAATCATATCTAAAAATAATGTTTCATTCTTCATACTGTATTGAAATTCCAAGTTCATCTAATTCAAGAATTTATTATGATACTATGAGTGAATGTCCAAAATTTACAAGAAAATAAATAATCAAAATATTCAACAATTCAAGAAACAAGAAAAATTCTGATACATAAACCTGATGACAATGTAAAAGTTCCTATAGTTCATTATCCTAAATATAAGGTTGGATTTAAATAAATTGAAGATGAAGTCAAAGCAAAAGTCAAGCAAGAAGATGAACCTAATGGATCTCAAGTAGAGGCTCATATTCATTGCAAGGTCACTTGAATATTGAAGACAAATACAAAGACCATGATTGAAGACTAAAGTCTTCAATAACTAAATAATGTAATATAAGGGGGTTTTGGAGTATATTATATTATTTGGTATATGCTAATGTACCCCATGGTACCTTCATGGTACATTTGTAAATAATAGATTAGGGTTGAGTCGTAGTTTAGAGTGTGAGTTATATATATTTTTTTATGTAAGTATGAATGTGCAGGAAATGCACATTTGTTATGTGAGGTAGAGTGCAAGTGTAAGTTGAATCTATGTACACAAGTGTCTTGTATGTATGAGAACAAATATCTAATGTAAATATGTGTACAAGTGTCTTATATTAGAGAATACAAGTAGAAGTATAAGAGTCATGTATAGGTGTGCATATTTTGTAGTTTCAAGTGTTCAAGTATGCAAGTGGCAAGTAGATAAGCCAAGAGTCATGAGACTTGGCATATAGAGAGCTATATAGCCATATAGAGAGTTATAGTCATGGCACTTGGCATATCCAAAGAGTCATGCTACTATGGCTATTTTATAGAGGTAATACTCCATAAGAAAGATACATCATAACAAGGAGAACAAGCATTACGATCATTATTTGTAATAGAAAGAGAAGCAATAAATCTTATATACATTTTGAGAAATTAATATTGTAAGTACATGCATAGTACATGAATGATTAATTCTATTTACATTTATATTTCAACATATTATTTAATGTTATTTGAGTTATTATAAGCCTTGATATACATATTAATTTTCTTATATTATTCTACTCATATCATTATCTTGACCTTATTATATTGTGGCTATTTTATATTTGGATCCTATGAGATATAACCTATGATATTTTATGGTAGTATAAGGCCATAAAAGCCATCAAGTTAGAGATTTGAGAGACTTGGTTTACTATATGCCCTTCATAAATAGCAATTTTCTTAATAGAGAAAGAAATAATATATGAGAAGTGATGAAAGAGAGTTATAGATGTGCTTCCATATCATGTAGTTCCTTCTAACATTCTTAGATAGTTTCCTTGGGAAGCAATACTAAGTTAATTATGATAATGAAATTTGCTTGATAATGGTTAAATATATAGACCAAAGTGAAATCAAGTAAAAATATCCCTGTCGAGACACTGCAATGGTAAAGGTGTTGGGATATCCTTACGAAGACCTAAATTTGATTCACGAGGAGGATGGACCTCGATGTACCTCTAGTAAATGCTTTGGTTGTTATTGTATGTTTCCAACAAAAAAACTCATGTAAAAAATAAAAAATGTTAATCAAGAGGATAAATTGGATTTTATAGGCTTATAAGAGTCTCTGTCATAATATTCAAATATAGGTATAGTCTGACCCTAATACTTAAATTCTAACAATCATCTATTATTTATATATTTGTGCTAATATTAAAGTTTATTTTAATATTTTTATACTAAAATATTTAAAATTTTATATTCTCCCATAATAATATTAAATACTTAATATTATATTCCCCTCGCTATCCACCTTTCCTAACAGTATGTCACATACTCTCATCCTATCAGCCTCCATCCAAACATTGATTTTCTAAAATTAATAATCCCCACCTTCAAAATTTGTTTGTTAATATTGTTAGAGCTTATTAGCTTTTTCTCTTTTAATAAGCTAGTCATAAATTCCATTTGAATTCAATCCCATAAAAATAACAAAGCATTACATTTGATGTCAGGTTAACTAAACCATACCCATTTTGCCTTTTTATTAGATATATTCTTAATTTCCCATATCATACTTGTTTTTTTTTATCAAAGATCTTCTTTATCTTCTTGTATATCAAATATATTCTTCATCTTCTTTATCTTCCTGTATATCAAATATATTCTTCATGTATGGTAATAATAAGGAAATTATGAATCAACAAAGCTAGGCAATTATTTTCAAAAAATAACTCCATTTTCAAGAGGCATATCTTTGTATAGAGTTGTTTGATTCAAACAATTCTTGTTCCATTGTATAGAATTTGAAAAAAAATGAAATGAGTGGTCATACAAAATAATCCAAGCAATATTGAGGGAGATATGACCATGTGAAGATGGCCATATGGAACTAGGGTAACGTTAGGGAATTTTTTCAAGAAAAATATCTCATTTTTAAGGAGCCATATATTTGCAAAGGGTTATATGATTCAAATTGTTCTTGAACCAATCTATGCGGAAATTGAAGAGCTTTAAAATGAGTGGTCTTATGAAGGAATTTGAACAATATTGAGGGAGATATGACCTTGTGAAGTCAACCTATTGAAACAAGGACAATTATTAATTTTTAAGTCATAAGAAATAAAATTATAGATACATGTCAGTGAGATTTTATATGATGCAAGGAGTAATGGAGGGCTATGGCATTAGCAAGATGGGACATTTTTTCTGGGCATAGAATTGTCTGATTCAGACAATTATTGTGCCATTTATGTAAAATTTGAACAACTTTGAAATGAGTGGTTATAAAAAAAAACAAATAGTATTGAGGGAGATATAGCCATGTGAATATGACCATCAAAAACTAGGGTAGTGTTAGGGAAATTTTTTCCAAAACAATATCTCATATTTTAAGAGCCATATCTTCACAAATGGTTTTCTGTTTTATAATATTATTGAACCAAATTGTGTAAAAATTGAAGAGCTTTAATATGAGTGGTCATATGAAAGAATTTGAGTAGTATTGAGGAGGATATAACCTTATGATGTCAACATTTTGGAATAAAGGTAGTGATAATTTTTCAAGTCACAAGAAAAAAAATTATAAATATCTGTCAACCAGGGTTTAGATGATGGGGGGAGTAATGGAGGGCTAGACCATCAACAAGGTGGGGCATTATTCTTGGGCATAGAATTTTTTTAGCTAAGTTTATTTTATCCCTAAATTATTTTCAAAGTTATACATGTTGATTACTATAGGTTTATTTTCAAATAATATAATTGCTATAGGATATACTGGTAAATTTTAGTAAATATCAAATTATAGTTTCCTTCCCATGGATTGATTTACAACTAAATTTATAGAATTATCCCTAGTAGTAGAGTTTAGGGATGACATCACATAATAATGGTCCTTATTTCTCAAAGATAAGGTGATCATCGGTAAATTTAATGGTTCTTGGCTAGGGGCTTCAGCTTTGAGAACATGGATTGATAGAACATGGAATTATTTAGGAGTGAGTTTATCCTTTCTTTTTAGAGGTTTTTTCCTAGATATTTTATATTCTAGGGAGGAAATATATAGAATTCTAAAATGTATCCTTGGTTTATGGGAATAACATGACTCTTCCTTAACCGTTGGTACGAAGGCTTTACACCTAAAAATATAAATCTAACCCTAGTACTAGTCTAGGTTAGGATGCATGGGTTTTCCATTGAATTTTGGGAAATGCATACCTTTAATGCAATAGGAAACATTCTAAGATAATTCCTTGATATTTTAGAAACTATAAAATATAAATTATTGGTTATTTATGCTTGAATATTGGTTATGATTGATATCAATAAAAATTTACTAGAATTAATCATTCTTAAGGAAGTAGGTTGTGGACCCAAACCATGTATTATGAAAATATATATTTTAGATGTAGAAGATGTCATAAGCTATGGAATAATAAGATATCATGCCCTAAGAAGAGTCTGGCAGAAATATATGTATAAACTATAAGATAAACTTACAAATGGATATGGATGAGGATGACTTTCAACTTCCAAAATATAGGTCTAGACAGATGTAAGTAAATAAATAGTGTAAACTAGTAAGTAAGTAAATACCAATTATTTTAAGGATTTGTACTATGAAGAAAAACAAATTAGATCTTACAAGACACGATACAACAACATGAGAATATTAACAAGGAAATTTTTACTTATTATGATCTCAATTTAGGGATGAACATTCATGATGAACCTAAGGAATGTACCTCATCAAATTTTGAAGACTCTCTTGAAGTACCATGCATCATTTAGAAGTAAAAGGGTAAAAAAAAAATGTAGTGTTAGATGTTAATAGCTCTACCATTAACAAGGAAATACTAGAAAATGAGTAGGGTAAGTCAAAATCTTCCTTAGTAGATCATGGAGAGGATCATTCTAATTAAAAGTAAATTTGTGAAGAATATTTACGAATAGATTAATAAGACCTACTCTCATTACTGGAAAGAAAAAATGAGGAAAACCTTCAAATTATCAAGCGAGAGCAAACATATAGAAAGGAACACCATCAAAGTTGGTTGAACTTATCTTTACCAAACAATAAAATAATATTATTAATTTGTAGGTAAGGCTAGCAGTCCCTAATGAGATATGATTACCATCTCATGGAATGCAAGGGGTGATAATACCCTCTCAAATTAGACATCTATTTAAGATATTCTTTGTATACAAGAAACATAAATGACAAAGAAAGAAGTTTTTAAAACTATGAAAGCAATATGGGTGAGATGTTGTGGATTCAAAAGGAGCATCAAGGGAATTATAATATGTTGGAATCTAGTCATAATATCCTATGAAACCATTTATAAAACTAGCCATTTGATAGCCTCTTTAGTCATGTGCTACTTTGTAGATATTCATTTTATCCTTATCAATATCTTTGGAACTACAACTTCGCTAGGAAGATCAAAAGTATGGAGTGGAATTGAAGCCTTTATGAGAAGTAAAGACCAAGAAACCTGATTTATGATCATAGGATATTTTAATGCCATAGCCAAGTTGGATGAAAATTTTAGGATAATTTGGAAAATAATCCAAAGTATAAGAGATTTCTTAACTTTTATTCAAAACAATAATTTATGGGAGGTTAAGTTTGAAGAGGATAACTACACATGGACCACCAACAAGATAGGCTAGAACTTGATAATAGAAAAAATAGATAGATGTGTATTCTAATAGCATTGGCTAAAGGAAGGAACTTGTGCTAAAATTAATACCTTGACAAGGATTGGTTCAGATCATTGGCCAATTAGAGTTAAATTGGTGGTAAGTGAATTTAAAAAATATATCATATTTTAAATATGAGCAGATGTTGGAAGGCCATCCTCAATTTATTGATATGACAATACAAACATAGAATTATTCAAGAAAAGGTGGGTTATATACACTTCCAAAACAAATTAAATCAATAATATCTAGATTAAAATAATGGAACAAGAACACTTTTGAAATCCTCTTAAGAAGAAAGAACTAAATAATAAAGTCTTACAATTCCAAAAAAGCTAAGCACAATAATCCAAACTCAAAATAAAGAGATTTTCTTAGTAAATATCATGATATTTTGAGTAAGGAAGAGAAAATTTGGAGATGAAAATCGAGATAGACTTGTTTAAAAGGAGGTAAAAACACAAAGTTTTTCATAGATGGCAACAGTACATAGATCAACTTCCAAAATTAGTAAAATTAAATCAATAGAAGGGGTTTATATTGAATACCAGAGTGAAATAAAAAATGAAGCAAGGATTTTTTACCATAAAATTCTAGGATTAGAGGAGAATGAAGTTCTTAATGATAAACTATTATAAGTAGTACCTTCATTTATAATATTTTAAGACAATAATAAAATGATGGAGCCTATTACTCTGGAATAAGTTCATTTAGATTTTTTTTTCTCTTTTGATAAGGATAAATCCTTAGGCTTGGATGGGCTCTCAATAGCATTCTATCAACATAAATGGGAAATAGTGAAGAATTATTTATTGGTGGTAGTGGAACACTCTAGGGTAAAATAGTGCATTCCTTATCAAATAAATGCAACATGTCTTACCTTGATTCCAAAAAATAAGGATGCATAATTATTTGATTCTTTTAGACCCATAAGTCTATGTAATATGGAATATAAGATAATCTCCAAAGTGATGGCAAATCGGTTAAGACCACTGTTAGAAAAATTAATTTTAGAAGAGCAAGGAGGGTTTATAAAAGGAAGATAGATTTTGGATGGGATCATAGTAGCTCATGAAGTAATGCATTCAGCAACTTAAAGAAAATAGAGAGAAATGATATTAAAACTTGATATGAATAAATCCTATGATAGGGTTAAATGGGATTTTCTTTTTGCAGTATTAGAAAAATTTGGATTTGGGAAGAAATGAGTCAAATGGATTAAAGCTTGTATCTCTACAGTATCATATTCAATGTTGGTCAATGGGCTAGTAATAGAATCATTTAAATCCAAGAGGGTTCTTAGATAGGGAGATCCTCTATCACCATATATGTTCATTATTATGGCAGAGGTATTGGAAAGGAACTTGAAGAAGGCATACAAATATGGGATAATAAGTGGACTTAAGGCTAGTAATAACATTGACAACATCACCCATCAATAGTTTTTAGATGATACAACCCTTTTTGGGAGGGCAAGGATAAACTGAGGTCAAGAGATTTGAATAACTTATTAAAGGAATATGAAAGAGCATCGGGGCAAAAATTTAACATGACAAAATCCAAAATTTACTTCCTAAACACTCTAGCTAGAATCAAAGCATGGATATGCAGGTTACTTCAAATGGAGGAGGAAATTTACAAGCAACATATCTAGGGATGCCCTTATTTGAGGGGATAATGAGGATAGAATTGTGGAATCTAGTTATAAGTAAAATTTAGAATAAACTACCAATATGGAAAGGTAGATGGTTATCATTATCAAGAAGAGTGCAACTAATTAAATCAGTCTTACAGGCCATTCCAACATATTATGTCCTTGTATATTATGCCAAAATCGATAGAAAAAAATTTAATCTATATTATGTGGTCATTTTTATGGTCAGGATTACATGATAAAAGGAAATTTCCTTTGGTGAAATGGAGCAAGGTGTGTGATGATAAAACTATGGGAGGTCTCAATTTAAGAGTTATTATAGATGCAAACTTAGCTCTAAGGGGAAAAATAATTTGGAGATTGTACAAAGAGAGTCAAAGACAATGGATAAGAATTCTTCTAAGTACATTGATCCCAATGACCCAAGCTTAATATTTATTGCATTCTCACTACTAGATGGTTCTAAACTATGGAACAATTTAAAAATTTTAATTGATCTAGTGATTAAAGGTCTAAGATGGGTGGTGGGAGCTAGAGAAAATTATTCTATTTGGATGGATACTTGGTGTGATAAAAACCACTCAATATAGATCTAATTTTGAAACCATGGATGAGATTACTTCAAGATAAATATGGTGATAGGATTTCAAACATTATGTACAAGGATCAAGAAGGAAGATACAAATGGAAAGAAGATTTTTTACAAGTATACTAGAACATTATTGCTAGGAGGTAGTTGAGAAGAAATATAACAACAATGATTATTCCGAGGGGAGCCAAGGATAAGCTAATTTGGGAGTTGAATAGCTCAAAATAATACATAACAAGAAGTGGATATAATGTAAAACACCAAAAAAATAGGAATATTGTAAGAATATGGAGAGATATTTGGGATAGCCCAAGCATTCTAAAATTTAAAATATTTGTATGGCTAGTAGGTCATAGAAATTTTTTATCCTAGGATAACCTAATGAAAAGGGGTTTTCATGGCCCCTCACAATGTATTCTATGTAAAAATGAGGAGGAGAGTATAGACCATCTCTTGGGACACTGTTCAATAGTCTAGGAACTATGGCAATAGATTCTTAATATGTTTGGTAAATGCATGGTGATGAATGGTATAATTGAATAATGGTTAAAGCAATGGAAAAACACTTTTAAAAGTGAGGCGTTATAGAAAATTTGGGATATATCAAAAGATACAATACTTTGGACTATATGGCTAGAAAGGAATAAAAGAATATTTAAAGGAAAGGAAAGCAATTTAGAGGTAATAAAAAGGAAGATTTTTTTAGCCATAGAGGAGTCTAAACCAACCCTATCAACTCACCTAATCCCTAATATTGAAGAAAAGAGACTTGATAGATGGATTCAAGTCATCAAATGGAATTATGATGTTGGGTATAGGAGAAACAAAAAGAAGGTAAATAATATAAAGTAGAAACCACTAGATGTGGAGTTGGTCAAATTGAATTTTGATGGAGCATCTAAAGGAAATCCAAGACCAATAGGAGGAGGAATAATTAGAAATAATACGAGTGATATTTTGTCACATTATGCTTTCAATAGTGGATTTAAAATAAATAATGAAGTTGAAGCTTGGGAAGCTTTGGAAGGGTTAAAAATATACAAACAAATAAAATGGAATAGAGTATGAATGGAAGGCGATTCATTAATAGTAATAAATGAAATTTTAAGGAAAGCAAAGGCTCCATGGAACATACAAGAGATCATTGTGGAAATACAAGACCTTGCTATATATTTTGAAGAAATTAGGTTTACATATATGTTAAGGGAATGGAATAAATGTGCAAATAGACTAGCCAACATAGGGGTTTTAATAGAGGATCATGAAGTTAAATCCTATTTTCCTTGGTTAGAGGAAGTAGTAATTTTAGCTAAAGTTGACAAGAAAATGTTAACTTCCTAAATCAAATAATGACTAAGATTTACTTTAATATTTTCCATTGGTAATATCTTCTTTATTTTATAACATTAATGTGTTTTAGTATAAACTATTTTTTTTTTTTTTTTTTTTTTTCTTTGGGCTTTAGGAAGGAAACTAGCAATCTAGATGTGGTAAAGTGGACTATGATATGAAGAACACAAGCTTATATTGAGAGGGGGGTGAACAGTATAAGACCACTTTTTACTTTTTCTTCCAAATCAATATTATGTTGTGTAAAGATAACAATATCAATAGCAGTAATAAAAGCAATGCACAAAAACCATACACAATAGAGACACCACAATTTACGTGGTTCACCCAATGTGGGCTACTCCACGGAGAAAATATTTTACTAAAACTTTCTCAATCAATATCTTTGGGAATCACTCCCAATTACAATGTTTATGGATCTCTATCCAAAGGAGATGTTGATCCCCTAATCTCAAGTTCATGGATCTCTTCCATAGGAGAACTCTTTTCCCTTCTGCTCTGGCTATGTGATCTTCTAGAAGACTCTGTCTCTCTATGCACTAACTAGTGGACCTCTCTCCACTTGAAGACTCCTCACTCAGATCTGTCTTCAACTATGCTACTGTTGGATCTCTATCCACTGAGACTCTATCCTTTGTACTCTTTCACCTCCAAAGCTCTGTCAATAGGCTCACTAAGAACCTGCTCAATAGGCTCACACAAAACCTGCTTAACAATCTCACATAGAACTTGTCCAAAACTAAATAACAAGCTCACACAAAACTTGTCCAAAGCTAAATAACAAGCTCACACAGAACTTGTCCAAATTTTCTCTAGCAAGCTCACCAAGAACTTGCCCAAATATGCTCTAGCAAGCTCACCAAGAACTTGCCCAAAACTATCCACAAATATGTCCCAACACTGTCCTCAACTTTATCCCAAAGGCCTTATCAAAGGCTCAATCAATCATGCACAAAACTTCCACAAATTTATCCAAAAATATATCCCAAAAGTCTTCTCAAATGCTCAACCAATCATGCTCAATTAGTACTCAAAATTCATCCACAAATCTATCAAGGCAAAGCTCAAATATGAACTCAACAATGAATGGCAATGTACTCTTCAATGGATGACAACAATGATCCACAATGATCTCAACTCAACTCAACTCATAGAAGCATAAAGAGAATTGTTAGAGACTCAATATGTTCTAATCTCAATCTCAACTCAACTCAACTCAAATCAACTCATAGAAGCATAGAAAGAATTGTTAGGGACTCAATATGTTCTAATATCAATCTCAACTCAACTCAACTCAAATCAATCTCAACTCAACTCAAGTCAATCTCAACTCAGCTCAAGTCTTATAGAAGCATAAATAGAATTGTTAGAGACTCAATATGTTCTAACCTTAATCTCAACTCAACATAGAATGATGGAATAGTTTGTTTCATAGAACTTGAAGAATCACTTCACACATCACTTGACTAGGCTCAATCAACTCAACTCAACCAATCACCACAAGGGACAACTCTTTCTCACACAACCCTAGTCCAAGTATGTATCAACCAACTCAAATGTTTCCAACAATGCTCAACCACAAATCTCACATAACAATGATACTCATGTTATTTTCTAACTCAATTTCTTTCACAACCAATGGGCTTCAACAACAATGCTTATAAAACAAGGTTTAACCTCAACTCTCAAACTAGAAAACCTTGAAGCATTAAACCAACCACTTTCGAAAAGGAAACCACAATAAATCCTTTTCCCTCCAATGATATTTCAGAAATCAACCACCATAAATAATCAATAGGAGAATATGCCCATACCTTTTATGAAGATGAAAAAACCTCTTTGTAAATCTGCCACAATCACAAAATTCTTTTGCCAATCTTCACAAGGGTTAGTAGATCACAAAATAATCAACATTACTCCACTTTTCAATAATCATCACCAAGGCCTTTAATTGCACAACTTCCTTATCTCTCCTAAAACCACTTGTACCATAAAATAAAATAAATCAAAACATTGCATAACCTTTTCACTCCCAAAACCACTTATACCATAAAATAAAATAAATCACAATATTGCATACCTTGTCACCTCATGAAAGAATTAATCCTCTTGAAAAAGAACAAGGCAAACTTCACTTTTGGAACCCCTTTGCAAAATCAGAAATATCTCTTTACACACACCTTATTTCTCCTTCTAAATAAGTTATTCAAATATCCCTTGAAATAAGATTTTCGATGATATATAATATGCCCCCTTTCCAAAATAAATTGAAACCTTTACATATATATATGCCAACCTCCACACATTTGTTGGCCCTCCATTAATTTAAACTTAAACTTTAAACTTTAATATCTTCATCACCGGAGGTCCTTTTTTGATGAAACAAAATTCCACCTTGGATTTTAAGAAAATCCCTTTCCACATAAGCCCACCATGGTTTTAAATAAAACCTTTTATTTTGCCTGCCTTGGTTTTCATAAAAACCCTGTATATATCCATGCTCTCCAAAATATCATAGATGATTATCTATGAAGTGCTTTTGCCACCAAAACCAAATATGATCCATGTGACATAAATTATCCATGTGGCATCAATGACAACATAAAATACCTCAAATTAACTCAAATTTCCAACAAACTATTTATTATAATTCTTATGGTTGCACTTTTGCGTAATAAAGGAAACTAGCAGCCCAAATTTGGTAAAGTGGGGTATGATAACATGAACTTTGGAGATATTTCTCTAATAAGATGCAATGCATAGACGATAGAGGTGGAATTTTGGTATTGTGAAGGATGTTGTATAGAAAAATGTCAAGAAGGATGTTGAATTTTGGAATATTTGTATTTACAAATAAAATTGAAGAAGATCCAAAAAATGAAAATCAAGAATTCAAACTTTTAATGAAAAAATATTTAGGTATCTAGCTATAGCAACTCAATTGAGATAAGAATTGAATCTATTTTTTAACTCTTCATCTCTAAATAAGAGAGTTGTGATTTGTTAAGGATGGGGGACTCTCCTCTTTCTCCAACATATATATATATATATATATATATATATATATATATATATATATATATATGTGTGTGTGTGTGTGTGTGTGTGTGTGTGTGTGTGTGTAGATAGATAAATATAGATATAGATATTCTTCATACGCCTCAAAATTCTATACACTACACCAAAAAAGGCTTTTAAGGGAGGCTAAAAGATGATGGTTTAAAACCACCCTTAAAACTCTACAGCAAAAAGGCATTTTAGGGTGGCTAAAGATGGTGGTTTTTTACAATGGTTTTAAACTGCCCTAATACTAAAGTTAACGGTTTTTTTATGGTTTTTTTAAACCACCCTAATAGACCCTAAGAGGATAGTTTATAACCACCCTTAAAACACTACACCAAAAAAGCCTTTTAAGCGCGGCTAAAATACCCTAAGAGGGTGGTTTAAAACCACCCTTAAAACATTGCACACAAAAAATCCTTTTACGATGGTTTATAACCGCCCTAATAGACCCTACGAGGGTAGTTTAAAATCACCCTTAAAAATCAGCCTTAATATATATATAAAGGATTCACGGACCTTTTGGCACACAAAACTTTTGGTTGCGTTAACCCTATCAAGCTCTCTATTCTAAGCTTCCCACGACCTTGACCTTTTCAAACTAGGAATGCTCAACACTCGATGGTTGCCTTAACCTTGTCAAGCTCTCTGTTCTAAGCTTCCCATGGCCTTGACCTTTTCAAACTGGGAATGCTCAGCACTCGATCGACCTTTTTAATTTAAAGAGAGGGGCTTGAGAGGCGAGAGTGATTATCCTTTTTTGACCTTAGGGGAGAGGCAAGAGTGATTATTCCTCTTTCTTGAGCTCTTGAAAATGAGGGGTGAGTGAGATCTCATAAACAAGTGCACATTTTGGAGAGTTCAGTATCAGGGCAATTTTTTACCCATTGGAGAGTTCAAGTGGCATAGGGCTTGGGAGTGTTGAGGCGGAAAGAAGTGAGCTATAGGTAAGATTTAGGGTTTTTGGAATTTTCTATAAAATCTGTGAATGCTTTACCTTTATGGTCAAAATTGTGTCATTTTTTTGTTGTCACACACATTTGTGGATAAAATTGTTTTAGGGTTTTTGGAATTTTTTGCAAAATCTGCGAATGCTTTGCCTTTATGGTCAAAATTGTGTCATTTTTTGTTGTCACACACATTTGTGGATAAAATTGTTTTAGGGTTTTTGGAATTTTCTATGAAATTTGTGAATGCTTTGCCTTTATGGTCAAAATTGTGTCATTTTTTTTGTTGTCACACACATTTGTGGATAAAATTGTTTTAGGGTTTCTTTGTACTTTTGCTCTTTGTATTTCTCAATTTGCAACAACACCTTTTCTTCTTGTTGCACACAATTATTATAATATCAAAGATAACAATTACTGAATATAGAAAGCAAGCAATTAGGATGTTGTTCATGCTTTTAAATTTGAATGGTTTGAATTTGTGTTGTAAATTGTGTTCTGAGCCTTTTCTTAAAATTTTAGGGTAACATGTAATGCAAGATCAAATGGTAATGTGCACAATGGAGCTAATGACGTCAATAACTTGGGTTAGTTGTTTTAGGAAATTGTAGGATGTGCTCTAGCTAACTCTAGCACTCCTAATATTTTTGGGATGAAAATCACACTGAAAACCTTCAAATTGTAATTTACGTTTTTGACCTATTTTTGGTGCCAAACTACCACTTGTCAATATTGTGAGAGATGACATCAAACTTTTTATCATTGTCATGTTGGTGCCACCTCAACCTGGGAGGTTGGTGGATAACATCAAAATCTTGTAACTGTTAGCCACTGCTAGAAGGTGAACAATTTTACCCTTTTGGGAATTGTTAGTTGTAGTTGGACAATGAACCGTTCTATCTTCCAACACTATCCTTTCCCATTCAATTACATCCTCTTGCATAAAGGATTGTTTTAGATAGAATGTTGAGAAGGAAGAAGGCAAAAATAGGAGTAGGGATTGAGTAGTCAATGGTAGTTCACATCTCACTTGTGAGATCTACAGTTGCATCTGTATACAAGAGACACGATTGGTGCCAATACATCTCTACGCAAGGACCTGACATGCCACATCATATTTTTTCTCAAGAATGCATCCAATGTCTTCATATCTCTAGATAGATATTTGTCTTGCGTCCTCTCACACCCTTTCTTAGGGATCTGGCTTATGCCTCAAGGTATATTTCTCTTCCATAGAGGACTATTGTAATATTATTTTGTAATGAAGATGGATGTGTTTCATGGGTATCTACTGTGTTCACTTCTAAGTGAATGAATTTTGTCATGTTAGTATTATGCCTAATATATCCTGACACAATGCCTTAATTGTAGTTTTGTCATCGCCAACTTTAGCACCTTGTGTATTAGCACCATGAGTTTCATCCATGTACAGTCTTGTCTTAACACCCAATCTGAGTAGTCCCTTGCTTAGCGTCTACCAGTTGACCTTGGTGTTAACACCTTAGTGCATAGTCAACCATTTCCTATTGCTATAGCATATGTCATAGTCAAGTCCTAGCTCACAAAGCATTTGTGTCTTCCTTCCTTCACAAGTACAATCAAGTTATTGGTGGTTAATTTCATAGTGCCACTTTATATCATAACTCACCTAATGCTACAAGTTGGTTTAGGGGAGTTGCCCTATGACCATCGTTTGGAGCCTACAGATCAACAACTAGGGAACATCTAGAAAAGCATCCCCCTATACCGTCATTTGTGCCAAGATGTGCATGGGATGCCCATACATCCACTTGAGGGATGTGGTATGCCTTGGAGTCCCCAATGTAATATACAATGTTTCATAGCTTAAATCTGGACACTTAATATAGAGAGATGAGAATATGGAGAGTTGTTTGCAAAATATCAAGAGTTGTCATATTAGATAAGCAACTGATATCTGGAAACCTAATTATCCTCATATTCCAAAATGTGAAGATTTTAGTAACACAGGAATGCAAACGTGTGGTTGCTCATATGGATTCTATTGAAATTTGAAACACCCAACATTAGCATCTCTAAAGAAGTTCTGCAATTCATTTATGTACATATTGTGTGTGCATGATGTTACCACATAATATCCTTGTCTGTTCAGTGGCCCAATAACATTGAATTAATCACTATAATCTTCTAATAATGCATCATTATATTTTTAGTTTGTCTATGACTGCTGATTAGTAATGAGTAAACCAATGATTAACACAATTGTTTTTCCCTTAAAAATGTTATTTCATTTGTAATTTTTATTCTTATATTTCTATATTTTAAATAATTTTATATTGTTGTTCCATTTGTCATCCCAGTTTTACTAAAATTTAGGGGTGTTTCCTAGCTGTCACCTTTTCGCGTCCCCTCCTTTCTCTGTTGCCACTAAAGGGTACTCTGTGTAACATAGGTTGTAAGACTTTAGACTCGACAATTTAATTATTTATCCACTGTATCGTGCCTAAAATCATAATCACTTGTATTTGTCAATCCTATCTTGGTTGATAAGCTTTCATGAAGAATTAGTCATTCCAATATATTTTTTTCATCAAAACCAATTCCAGTATTCTATACTTTGGCATATATATAGGTATCATTCCTTTGGGTTGTGGGCCTCCCACATTTTGTATGGTGGTGAGGAGAGAGAAGACATTGTCATAGATATCTTTATTGATGTAACAATCTCGGTTGCATTTTCAAAAGGATCCTTGGGAGGTCATATCAATAGAAATGTGTCTTGAGACCATCCTACCAGTAGTCAAACCTGATTTGATAGGATGTATAATGACATAATCGCCTACTTTGACAACATTGATCTAGATTTAGGAGCAATTTTAGTAACAATACATCAAATTGCAGAATTTATTCTGTTATGGTACTAGCAATAGGATGCATTCAAATCAAGGACATACAATTGAATGAAATATTGGAATCCAAAATGTTGCTTGTAAAGAATGGTCCATTTTAGGAGTAACAAATTGTTAGCACTTAAAACAATGATTATGCAAGAAAACTTTATTTTATGCTTACAACATAGCAAACTATTATCAATCAGGAGACAACTCACTTTAGATTTTTCTGCCTTGTCCTAGAACTTCTTTTCCTTGTCGTAAGATCTTTCTCTCAAACCATCCATGTATGGTATTTCTTCCTATCATTCTAGGACTAGGTAACGATTGATAATCTGCTAATTTTTAACTTGCAAAGGTTGTATATCTCTAATAGTTCTTAATGGAAAGAGCATTGGTTTCTTGATCATTGGCCCTTGCATTCCCTTTATTTTGAAGAATTAGCAAAATAGTTTTTTTTTTAATCGTAATCAACTGACATTGACTTTGTAAGGGTTGTATTCCTATTTGTGGCCAAGAATAAGATTTTGTGGCTTTTTTCCTTTGGTTGTTCGATTACCTTATTTTCTAAAAATAGAGCATAAATGGATTTTTTGATCATACGATCAATTCAATTTGTTTTCTCATAGACTATATTAGCTTATGCCCAATAAAATGATTGTATTCTAGAAATGTTAAGGTGCTATGTGTATAAAAAGATAGATATTGCAACTGCATCACTTATTGACTCACACACTTCATTTTCTTTGACATATCCACATATTGGGATTGTTCCATTTGTACATTCCAAATTTTTTAATGAATAATAAATAATCTAGAGTTACATGTATATTTCATTTCTTATAATCCATAAATTGATAAGTATGAGCAATTGAATTTGATTTTATAACCAAATATTGTTGTTTTGCTTATGGATTGGGTTGTTGCACTATGTCATTTTCTTTTGAAATAGTTGTTTTTCCTTTGTTAAATGTATGAAAATAGTCATTTGAAGCAATTTCAACACTTTATAAAAAATTCATTGACGTAGTTTTGTTTCATTGTTGTACCAAAATTCTTTCCTTTCTTTTAAATTAATAGTGGACTGGTTGATTCAGGAATAATTGAATACAATTTTGAATAAAACCCTTGTATTGTTGTTTGTGCCATCTATGTTTGTGTTGTTATTGTTTTGAGTGGAGTTTTCTCCCTTATCTTATTTATACAAGGAGTTGGATATTACAACTGCAACACCTTTCCTTAGTATCTTAAGTTTTCTTATGAGTTTGTACAAAGTACAATTCTTTATTTTATTTTTTCTAAATATAAAAAAATATGGATATTATAGTCTTAGTCCTAAGACAGTTAGATAGTATGGTGAGCCTATTAATCATTAATTTACCTTTAGCTCTAAAATTTAGTACAAACTTCAAAGTGATATGCTAGAAAGGATAAGATTTTGTGATCATAATCTCATCCATTATCTTGTCCATGTGCACTTGCTCAACTTTCTACGAACTTAGTGTAACATTACCTTTTAGAAATATATCCAATTTTTTTCCTTTAAACACATATAGAAGCTAATATTTTAGGATCAATATATTGTTTTTTATTTTATTTTTGCAATTCAATTTTTATCTTGTCTTGGACATTTAATTTTGTTTTGCAATTTTTGCAAAAATATGCATGCAATTGAATTATGTTTCCTAAAGAATGGAGCAACACAAGCATGTTCACAGGCATGTTTTTTTATTTAAGTCGGTCTCTTTAATGTCTTTAGGAAATGAACTTTTAGATCAAACCTATCTTCTATTTTGCAATAAAATATTTTAGCATGCCACTCTTTTTTGTTTGACTTTGTTTTAGGCCACAATCCATGTTAAATGGAAATTGGACTCTTTGCTTGCAAAATGTGAATCTTTTTGTAAGTTTTAATTTTTGATATACATTTGACTATTTAGTATTTAGTTTCATGGGTATGTCCTTTTGGATGCCTGTGAAGTGGATTTTCTAGAGATTGGAAAAGGTTTAATCCTTTGTGAAACTTTGAACATGCACACACAAACATATTGTCGGGTTATATACAAAGTTTTTTCCAATAGGGTAACTTCATTTTTTAAGTTGCAAAACATGTTTTCATGTTGTGGGATAGCTCTAATCCTTTGTGAAGTTTTGAATATATGTATAGTTGACACTTAAACAAAGTTTTGTTCAACTATCAATGCTTAATTGTTTTTCAAAAGCACTTAGGCAAGGAATAAAAAATCATCTAGTTGCATCTTAGGTTAGTTTTTAGGTTTTTTTTTGAAAGATATTTGGGTTATCATCCTATGTGGCAAGCTATGATTACATTTTGGTGAACCCTACATGAACATCACATATCCTTGAAAGATAAAAAAACTAATTCAAACTTGTGTCTATTTTGGTTATATTTTTGTATGCATAGTCTTTCATTGTGGGTTATCTGTGTCTATTTTGGTTTTGTGGTGTGTCTGTACAATATTCAGAGTGGCAATATGTCCAAAAAATACCAAGAAAGACACCACAGGTAGCTGAGGTTGTTATAATAAATTAGGAGTTAGTGATAGAGGCCTCGATAGTTGAGGTTGTTGCAATAAATTAAGAGTTAGTGATAGAGGCCTCTCACACTAGTAAGTACTTGAAATTTGATAGTGTTGTTCAATAGTGGTTGACCTAGGCATATTATAATTGATTATGGTTTTATCATCGACTATGGTGTATTGTAGCAACTAGTAGAAGATACCAGCTATGGAGTTCCATGAATGAGGAAGATAAGGAGGTGACCCATAACATAAATGAATCCGATGGTGAGAATACTTGAAATGAGGTTGATGATGCTTTGGCTAATGAAGAAGGTACATAGACCACACAAGAAATTTTCTCGTGATGTTGGTTACTCATTGTTGTCATACTATATGGCATAATGATGTTTGGATGGTGCCCAATGTATAGGTGTTGATGCTAGGTCATCACACACTTCAAACACTGAATATCGTAGAAAGAGAGGTCCAACAAGATGTGCAGTAGAGTCAAGCAGCACAGATAAGGTGGAGATCATTTGCAATCTAAATGGACAACCCATAGGAGAAAATTCTACTAAGTTTGCATCTTACTTGGGGGTGATTGTGAGGGAGATTGTCCCTATCACCCATACAAACTGGAGAGCAGTCCTAGTGGAAGTTAAAAACTAGTTATGGACACTCATTATGGTAACTTTCTAGCCAATGGAGTTCATAGTGTCCATTTTTGAATACTTATATAAATGTTGCATCTAATAAGATATTGGTTTGATGCAGCAAAAATATATCATTTCAAATGCAATGAAGAAATGGGTCTTTATGACCATGGACAAGCAATGGCATGATCATAAGCATCGACTTGTGAAAAACCACTATGATAAGTATGATAATGATGTAGATAGAATTGCTAATCCCCCACCTCGTGTATCACAAAAATATTGGGAAGCCTTTGTGAATGGTAGGAGCAATGCTGAATTTAAGGCAAGTACCAGCCAATCTGCTATGGTAGTTCATATCATTGTTATGTTCATGTGAATTTTGTGGACCTTGCTCTCCCTAATGAATTTATATACTATTTTCTTCATTGCATTGTAGGCGGTGAGGCAAAGGAATAAACAAAATAGATCTCACCAATCCATCATGCACACTTGTAGTCAAAGAGGATATGCTCAACTGGAGCACAAAATGGTATTCTATCATACTCATCCATTATATGTGACAAACATAGCTATATTGTTTTGTCGTATGACTTATCCCCATGTCTCTCCAACTATATATCCTACAAAGGAAGAGCCAACCAAATGTGGAAACTCCACTACCAAGGGAAACTGTGTGGATGGTAGCTCATAAAAAGAAGGATGGGGCTCCTATTTCACTAGAAGTTGCAGAGACAATCGTAAGTGACATTCCCTTGGAAATAGCAATACGTTGAACTTCAAACCATTGTTATATCGATTATTTTTTAACATATTCCCAGTTAACTATGCATGTGGTGTTGCCAACAAAAATTGGATGATGCAATGTCATCTACAAGCTTCGTAAATCAATATATTAAGGATGATGCCCTCGCCAAGGTTTTAGGACCCAAAATACCAGGTCGGGTTTGGGGTGTCAACAAAGGAGTATCATCGACTGCTCTATTTTCTAGTGAGGGTTACATACAGAAGTTATGCCAAATGCAAGAGCATACGGTAGAGAAAGAGCAAAATTTGGAAGAGAAGCTTGCAGAGAATGAAAAAAGTTGGAAGAGAAGCTTGTAGAGAAAGATAAAAATATTGAAGAGATTTTGACACGACTTTCACAGATAGAGGTGTGTCAATTTTTTCATGATTTCATATTTGAAATATTTACATGTTGCACCCCTAAAGTTGTAATGATCCCTTGCATATAATTCCATAGGCAACATCACTACATGCTACCCCTACAATTGGACACAATATTGGTGGTGGTGATCAAGGCACATGCAACTACTCAATACCTTCTAGGCCAAAGTCATCAATGGTATGACTATTATTTCAAATATAAAATGGTTGACTTAGTTTGTATTGTATGCTATGTAGTGAATTTATCTTGGCTATTAATTTTCCATGTAGGGATTGAAAATGACATTGATCATGACACAAGACCCATGTAGGATAAAACTTCAAAAATATTGAGGATGTCGATGGGCGGGAAGTCTGCAAGGGAGATCGGGAGCGGCGGTGGTTCGGTTCTTGGACGCAGCGGAGCAATCGGAGGGCATCATGATTTCGGGGGAGCAGAAACGCCCGGGCCCATTGAAGATGACCGGGCTAGCAATGGTTTTGGTCGAGGTAAGGACCCACCAGACAAAGGGGGTGGTGGGGCTCAAAAGTCTTATGCCCAGGCAGCGGCCTCAGAAACCCTAAATGGGTTTTTTACCAAAGAGTTGTTTTCGGTTGGGGATGAGTTGGACATCCCGACGGAAGTTCTTTCAAGCTTCATGGAGTTTGAGAAATTTACCCTAATAGGTAAATTCATTGGAGGCCGTCCCGACATGGAAACTATCCAAAAATGGGCAGCAAGCAAATGGAGGACTTCTGGGCATTTGGAGCTGGCGGCCCTATCCCGGGGTTTTTTGCCATTAGATTGAACAATAAGGAGGATTACTATAAAATTTTGGCTGGCGGGCCATGGTTTCTGGGCCGCAGAAGTTTATTTCTCAGGAAGTGGGACATGGATTTCAGTCTTGAGACCCAGAACATCAACATTGCCCCAATATGGGTTAGGCTCCCGAATCTTCCCCTCTTTGGCTGGCATGAAAATGTCATAAGAGGTATTGCGCGTTCCATTGGGGAGTTGGTCACCATTGACCCTCCCACCCGAGCTCGAACAAGGTTCGTCCGGGCCCGATTTTGCGTTCTGCAGATTTGGAGGCAAAACTCCCAACTTCCATCACTCTTCGGTCTGGAGGCACCATTCTTCATAAACAAGCTATTGTCTATGAAAATAGACCAGCTTTCTACACCCAATGTCGGTCCCAAGGGCACCTCCAGTCCCAGTGTCCTCTTCAAAAATTGGGAAAATAGAAACGTGAAAATGACAACCCCCTGGAGCACAAGGAAGATCAGGCAAAGCAACCAAATCTTCCAGACGCGAAGGGCCATGTATCCCCAGGCCCCTCTAGAGACTGTGGCAGACTCTCTCAGCTTGAAGAGAATCCCTCTCTCCAATCGGACCCCGAGCATCTTGAGGCTGACAACCAACAAGGAGCAGACTCCCACTTGGAAAGTGAATCGCAGGAAGAGATGGAACGGACCCCTTCCCAAGTTTTGACTCAGGTTGTTCCTCTGCTCCAAGATACGGGTCATCCCGATTTTAGTCAGTCGTAGACGTTGCTAGAAGATTACCTCTTAGGAAGGAGGGGTGAACAATCCGGTCACATTAGCCCCCGGAATACGAGGAGCCAAAAGCAAAGTGTGGATTTTGGTAGTGAGAGGAAGCAGGGCTGTCCTCCTAACAAGGAAAGGTGAGACAAAGAGACTGCAACTGACGTTGCAAATGGAACCCAGCGTTTGCTGGTTCTGGATGACTGTGACACACAGTCGGACGAAGCTCATGCATCAAAACCTCCCCCTCAACAAGGAAGGGGAGGCAAGAAAAACTTCAAACTGTCCAGATGAAAGTCCTCTCATGGAATGTGAGAGGACTGAACGGTGCAGCCAAGAGAAGGTTAGTGGCTGATCTCCATAGGAGGATTAACCCTTCTATCCTTATTTTGCAAGAGACCAAGCTTGATGCTATCTCCTCTGACAAAGTGGCGAAGGCCATTTGGGCCAGGGCAAATTGTCTGTCCAGCCTATAGTGGGAACAGCGGGAGGACTCATGGTTCTATGGGACCCTTCGAGGTTTGAGGGCAGCTCATTGTCAACTTCCAACAGAATCATCAATGTATTGTTCCAGTCCAAAACCTCCAATTTTTCCTGGATTCTATCCAACGTTTATGCTTCCAATTCTGCCACAGAGAGAGCAGAAATGTGGAAAGCTATCTCTCTGATGAGGGAGAATTTTAGCAACTTTCCTTGGGTTTTAGGGGGTGACTTCAATTGTCCCCTTCATCCTTCAGAGAAAAAAGGAGGGTCTGACCACTCCAGCCGCAGCTTGGAAGATTTTAGAGATTTTGTCTCTGCTAATGGCCTGCTTGACATCGAACTCAAAGGGGCTTCCTTCACATGGAGTAATAGAAGGATTGGGGGCGGTTTGATTCAAGTCAAACTTGATAGATTCTTCATTTCCCCAGAAGCCATTCCCATCCTTGGTGGGGCTATCCTTTCGGCTCTTCCAAGGATTGGGTCTGACCATAACCCTATTTTCTTGGAGGCGAACGATGGGCCTATTTTTATGACCCCTTTCAGATTCGAATCCATGTGGATTTCCCACAAAGACTTCAAAGGATTGGTTTCAGCGTGGTGGCAATCGAAGGTGGAAGGAAGCGCTCCTAAGAGGGTGGCTTTAAAGCTCAAAATGGTCAAAGAAAAATTGAAGATTTGGAACAAAGTGGTTTTTGACAACATTTTTGAGTCCAAAAAATCCATCGCTGAGAACCTGAAGGCTGTGGAGGAAAGGATGGCTACCGAAGGTTACACTGAGGGTCTCAGGGAGGAAGAGCGGAGCCTTTTGGTGGACTTTCATTCTATTCTCGCTAGGGAGGAAACGTTCTGGCGCCAGAAATCTCGTGACTTGTGGTTGAAGAATGGAGACTCCAACACGAGATTTTTTCATGCGTCTACTATGAGGCACAGAGGGGCCAACAAGATCAGAGAAGTGACTTGTAAGGATGGGCACATTACCAGGGAGATTGAGGAAATCAGGAGCGAAGCGGTTAATTTCTTTCGGGATTTGCTTGGCACTCCTCCAGATAGCAACCTCCAGGTCCAGAAATCTATGCTCGCCAATTTTTTGACTAAAGTTCCCCATGAGGTAAGCATGAAACTTCTGGAACCTTTTTCCTCGTCTGAGATTAAGGAAGCATTGTTCTCCATGCAACCAGATAAGGCCCCTGGGCCCGATGGTTTCCCTCCTCGATTCTTCCAAGTCATGTGGGAGGTCATGGGCCCGGATGTGTGTGATGCTATTCGGGTTATCCAAGCATCCAGATCTATCCACCCGAAACTCAATTCCACCTTTCTTGCCCTCATTCCTAAGTCTCCTTCCTGCAAAAGTTTCTCTGACTATCGGCCCATTAGCCTATGCAATGTTTTTTACAAGATCCTTACCAAGTCTATAGCCAATAGACTCAAAACAGTCCTCCCCCTCCTAATTGATCCTTGTCAGGGAAGCACTGTCAAAGGCAGAAACATTCTTGATGGTGTTATCACTGTCCATGAGACCCTTCATTCCGCTTACCACTCTAAGAATGTTGCTCTTTTTCTTAAGCTCGACATGAACAAAGCCTTCGACCGTGTCGACCAAAATTTTTTGTGTGCAGTCCTCCTCAAGTTTGGCTTTCATCCCCACTGGATTGACCTTGTCTACAGTTGTATATCCACTCCCTTTTTTTTTGTCTTGGTCAATGGGTCCCCAGCTAGGTATTTCCAAAGCTCCAGAGGCCTCAGACAGGGCGATCCTCTTTCTCCCATCCTGTTCATTCTTGTAGCGGAGGTTCTGAGTTGGTCCATGAAAGAGGCTCTTCGGCAGAACAAGATTTTTGGCATCTTGTCGACTTCTAGAATTAATCCTGTCACTCATCAACAATTTGTGGATGACACCCTCATTTCCACTGGGGCGTCCATTGCTCAAGCCAAGTCGCTCAAGAGGATCCTGTCCCGTTATGAGCAAGCTGTTGGACAAAAGGTCAATTACATCAAGAGCAAAATTTACTTTATTAACACTCCTCTGCGTAGACAAATTTGGATTGCTAGAATTCTTGAATGCACTATTGATTCCCTACCTATGTCCTATCTGGGGTTGCCTCTATCTTATAGCGGGCGGGCCAGTGGGGACATGTGGAACACGATTCTTGAGCGCCTTCACAGGAAACTCGGCACTTGGAAGGGCAAACTCCTATCGCAAGCTGGGAAAGCCACCCTTACCAAAGCCTGTCTTCAGGGGATCCCGACCTACTTCATGTCGGTGTTCATGCTTTCGAGTGCAGTCCACTCCAAGATTGAGAAGATTCAGAGGACCTTTCTTTGGTCTAGTAACGAAGAGAAATCTAGACTTCCCCTTGTAGCCTGGGACAAGGTGTGTTCGAGGATAGATCAAGGCGGCCTGGGGTTGAGAAGATCAAGACTTATGAATCTGGCTCTGATCGTGAAGCATGCTTGGAGGATTATGTCTAGCGACCCGGTGGAGTGGGTTACGCTGGTTAAAATGAAGTATCTTGGCCCCACCCCCTTCTTGGATGCTGAAACATCCTCCGTGGCATCGATATTTTGGAAATTTGTGCTCCAAACCCGGCATCTGATCAGTCTAGGAGCCCGTTGGATTTTGGGTGATGGCAACTACATTTCCTTTTGGAATGATAGGTGGGCAACTGAAGAAGCCCTTGGGTCGAGGGAGGACCTCGTTGGACTGAGAAGCTTGACCGACCCTAACGCCCAGCTCAGGGTGGCGGATCTCATTGATCGGAGCACCCGTTTCCCTCGATGGAAGCTTCCTATTGTGGAGGGGTTTAATAATGAGATTACCTTCCTTGATAATATCCTTCAGTCGATTTTAATTCCTTCTACCAGGAGGAATGACAGGATCATCTGGAGTGGTACGGAGGATGGGTGTTTCTCTGTTAAATCAGCTTATGAGCTTCTCACCACCAAGACTGCTCTGGACTACGGGTGGAATACTTGTTTGGAGGAAAGGAGTTGTTCCTAAAATCAACTTCTTCACGTGGATTGCTTTCCACAATAAAGCCTTAACTATTGACAACCTTCACAAGAGAGGTTTTGCCTTCCCCAACAGGTGTTACTTGTGTTTAGCAGATTGTGAGATGAGGGATCATTTATTCTTGCATTGCCCATTTTCCCACTCTATTCTGAGCATTGTCCTATCCTCCTTCCAGATCCTTTGGTGCTCTCCCCGATCCCTTAGAGATGCTTTTCACCAATGGCCTAATCCTTTCAAGAATCCCAAGCTCCGCTTCCTCCTCGAGGCCTCCTTCCACCATTTAATTTGGCAAATTTGGTTAGAGAGGAATGCCAGAATCTTTGGCAGAGCTCCTAGAGGGCCCCCTTCTATCGCTCAAAGGGCGTTATCTTATGCCATTGAGAATTCTATTGCGGTTCCCAGTCCCCGTCCCCATCTTTCGAGCGAAGAAGCTATTCTCAAAATGATGAATCTCTGGCCATTTTTGGAGGTTGTTAAAGGGCCCTATCGAAGGAATGTTGTGTGGACCAAACCCCCCGTGGGGTGGATTAAATTAAACTTTGATGGAGCGGCTAAGGGGAATCCTGGGCCCGCTGGCGCTGGTGGGGTTGTCCGTGATCATGACGGGAATATTGTGATGGCCTATTGTGAAGATTTGGGCTCCCAGACGAATCACTATGTTGAAGCCCGAGGTGCTCTGAATGGTATTCGGATTCTCTCTGAGGATCCTCGACCTCTTATCATTGAGGGTGACTCGCTCAACATCATGAATTACCTTCTTGGTACCAAAAATCCATCTTGGAAAGTCTACAACATCATCCTCGAGGCTAGATCTCTTCTCTCCTATCGCTGTAGATGGGAAGCAAATCATATTTTGAGAGAAGGAAATCGCGTGGCTGACCACATGGCCAATAAAGGGCTCGCGACCATGTGCCCGGTTGTGTGGCGGTCTCGCTTCCCATCCGAGGTGGAAAGGTTGGCCAGGGCAGACATCCCTTCTTGATGTTTTCCTTGCGCAATTTTTGGAAGGCCCATTCCGACGTGTTTTGGGGTGGCGTGGCAAAGAAGCTACTGTCCGTTCCTGGCAGATCTTCCCAGTGCCTGCGAAAATTCAGAAAGGTGGAGAAGGATGTCCGTCCGTAGCACATCCCATCGGACACGAAGAGCGACAAGGAGAGTCACGGTAATTCTCTCCTGGACTTGGCTGCTTCCATTCTTACTTCTGTCAACTCCATGATTTCTATCCTGAAGCAGAACCAGAAGCGCCCAAATTCGGGAGGACAGGAGGATCGTGATTAGCAGTCCATGGTGTCTGTCTCCTTGTTTTTGGCCTCTTTTTGGGTTTCTCTCGGGTCTGTCCTATTTTCTTTGTTGTTGGGTCTCCAGGCCTAAAAGCCCTTTTTGTTGTTTTCAAGTCTGCAGCATTAGGATGGTTTTATTTTCATTTAGGTTTATTGTTACGACCAAGAGGTATGATGCATCATTAGAAAGTTGGCTAATTTTGTACATAAGGTTTTGGGATCCTCTATAAAAACCCACTGTTAATTTATTATAATAATTACCAAAAAAAAAATGACATTGATCATGCAAACTAAAAGAAGGTAATGCTACATGACTTGGATCCATAAGGATAAAATAGTGGTCGAAGGCACGGTGATTAGTACTGACCTTGAAGACCTGGTACATGGTGAATGTTTAGATGAAGGTTACTAGAAATTCAATGTGCATGTCATTCATGTTATGGAAAGATTTAAATATCCTAGCAAGATGGCTGACTTTAATGCTATTCAAATATTTTTAAACCCACAAGCAGATATGTGAGCTCTGGTGGACTCACCACTTTGTCCTAGGATATCTTGGAAGCTAAAAAGGCCACGTCTTGACACCCTACTATGAGCTTATAATGGTATGCATTTATACTAATAGCCCAACCATATTAATGTAGACTATAAAATAATATTGACCAAGCATGCAATAAAAGTACTTCAGTAATTAAAGCAAACCGATCTCTTGTCCATTGGGTTTATCATAGCAATTTTAATCATACACATGAAATAGAATATATAGGGAAATAAATACCGATAAACGTACATTTATTATAATATCGCAATAAACATAGATTTTTTAATCAACAAAGAAACATTACCTATAAATTCAAATAAATGTAAAATACATGCAAGATAACATACACACATTGCACAAAAAATTACCAAAAAGTAGGAACTAGATACTATGTATTATTTTCAAATAAAATATTTACAATGACTAGGCCTGGCAGAATAATCAGGTCCTCTAATGAACACAATACATGAGTCATGCCATTCAAATGATGTAGCAGGGGACTATTATCTACTATCCTAATTGTAGAGACACATAGACTCTAGCTCCTTGAATAGCTCCTGGAAATGATCTCAGACAGACTACTCAAATTTTGGCAATACCTGCACAAGGGTGGGATAAAATTAAGAAAATAACTAAAATGAAGAAAAATACAAAGGAGATATGATAACCCTCACAAAACACTTAGAATACCTCACATAAGCTTGTTGTGTGATTGCTTGATGTTGAAGCTTGGCTGTTGTAGCTTCTTTTATAGCCTACTTGTTCAAAATCTATTACAAATGCTTGGGCTTGGTTTGGCCATGTGTGTTCTTCTTAGTTTTGTATCTCTTTGACTTAGTGAGTTTGTTATAGAAGACCCTGGTTGAAGCCAACTATCAAAATGACTTTAAGGTTGTTGTTGTCTTGATACTGCACTGCCTATCACTGTAACTCGTCTCTTTGGCTTCTTTATTTCTAATGACTTTTGAATTGAAGGAGGATATTAATAGTGGTGGTCCAAGGATTTGATTATACCTTATACTTCACACAAAATATTATATATTTCTCTTATCCTTGTTATCCTAGTCATCTATCTCCTGGTATTTTGATGATCTTTGACTAGGCTTGACATAGTTATATTTTTAAAGTGAAATAGAGGGGGACCCGATGTGGCAGTGAAGGCTAGAAAAAAATATGATGGATAAGACAAGATGGGATAAAGTGGTTGAAATGTGTACATGAAATTTTTGTGGTTGGATGTGGAAGCTACAGATAATTTTTGATAAGAAGCCCTAGAAGGAGGGGGTGAAGGAGAAGGGGAGGAAAGACAGAAAAGAAACAATATTTGGAGGTATTTCCATTGAGGAGGATGATAATAAAGGGGTACCTCCATAACTATACTCCATCAGGGTGAGACCTCTGTAACTATATTTTGTTGATGTACTTGTCTTTATCCAAGGCCAGTTGTATGCTAAGGCTTTGGGATTTTTTTCTTTTGTTGCACCTTCTACATTTTTTGAAGAACAGGAAATTGTTACACTGCTCACTATATTTTATGATTATTGTCTTTTGCACACTCTGACCCATTTTTGCTAATGAATCCTTTGTTCTACCCACTATCTTTATATAAATTTGTGTTGAGATCATCCATTTTGTTAGCTGGTGGTGGCAATACCATGTTTTGTAGATATGAATGGATCTAGATATCTTGAAGTTGCATTGAGTCTATCCTTTGAGTTGCTCACTCCATAGACCTACCTTTCTTTGTACAAACTTTGCTATCTTCATATCGTGTATGAATTTTATTCACATGGTTTGATATTTTCTAGTCTTTGAGTTTGTTGTACCATGTTGATGATTTACTGAACACCCTCATGTTCATCGTAATCCTTTTGCACTTGCTTGAGCTTTTGTATGTTGCCACAACCATAGTCTTAAGACCTGCCTTGAGTGATTTTACTAATCTTCACATGCTTAAAATATGTATACCCATATGGAACTCCTAATTTTGCTACTTGTGGTTTTTGGACTATCCACCTCATCATTCTTTCTTTCAACCTTTGAATAGTGAGCCATGCTCCTTTATAGATGAAATATGTGTCTTTGGTCTTCCTGGAATGTTCTAGAATATCGATGATCCTTCCACCCTTCTCATTGGTCTATTGTTTATGCATCATTGATGGATGATCTCAATGAGTGATGGGTACTCACACAGAATACACTATCACTGATTGTTTTGGGTCATCGCTAAATAATAGTGACCATGCATTTATGAGGGTGATGGTCATACTTGTTCATTGATGATTTTACACTGTCATTGATGGATGAGCAAAAGCAGCTTGCTATCAATGACAGGTGACTTATAGATCAATTGGATAGACTTAGACTGACACCTTAGTGAATGCATATTTATTCGATGCATGATGATAAATGAAATACTTAGGACAACGATGACCTAACCCTTTATATGACTCAAAACAATCTATCGTTGATGAAACCTGGTCATCACTAAAGGATCAGTGACAGTATTTCCCTAAGGGTAACAAGGAATACCTATTTAGACTGAGCATTTTTGTGGCCATTGATGAATATGAGGTTTCACTGATTGGATCGACAAAAACTCTTTTAATCAATGACAGACTAACTTAGACTTGGGAGCTAAGGTTGAAGTGAAGAGTAATATTTTAATATTTGAGATGAGCGTAGAACAAGCAATGAACCACATGACCCAAGGCTAAAGTGTCACTGATGAATTTTTCTATCATTTATGGACTAGCAGCAGATCAACAATGACATGTTTAGAATAGCAATGATGACTTACATAGGTTTTGGACTATCGTTGATGAACTACTATGGTCACATATGGATCAATAATTCGGACTATGGGTGAATAATGCAGTATTTAAAACAACTTAACTTGATCAATTTTAGTTTGAGAGGGGGACTAGTTAGGTTGATGTTAATTAGACCCTTGATTTGGATTTGAGGAACTTTGTCACCGATGAGACTCGGTTGTCGCTGATCAAATTGGTGAAAATGCTTCAACAAGAGTGGCAAATAAATTTTGCTTTATGACTAGGTTTTAATTTGGCCACTGATCGAAATAGGCTATCAGAGATAAATCGACAACAAAAGGCTTGGATGAGCGATATTACAATTTTTGGACTTATGCTTGTCAATGATGACTTACTTTAGTTGTGGATGGTATCGACGACGAGGTATTTAGATGAGCGATGATGTTTTGACGAGTTAAATTTTTTGTCGATGACTTGTTTAGGTCATAGATTGGATCAGTGAAGGGGTTTTAAAAGGGTGATGGGGACTTATGGCTTTTTAAACTTGGCATATGACTTAGGAAAAATATTAGGATGATTATTTAAGTGGACTTAGAGATTCAACTTTAATAAAATAAGGTAGCCTTGGAAGAATTTTCGATCGTGGTCTAACTTAGGGATGCCTTATGGTTTTTGATCTTATAAGATGGCTTTTTAAAGGGTTATGTAGTTTATAGGTGGTCTTAGGCGATATGGATTAAATGGGGCTATGGAGATGGAAATGTTTATGGACTGAATGCATATTTTAAAGGCATGGGCTAAATAATGGGGGTGGCCTAAAGATGATTGAAATGAAAAATATGATATGGCTTGATGATATGGAGATGATGACTTTACCAATGAAAGGATAAAAATGGGTGGACTTATGAAGAGTAAAATTTAATACTATAAGACTCAAACTTATCCCTTTAATAACCATAAAGACTCTCTTAGAACTAAAATTATTTTATCAAGGTCTCCATCTTTTTTTGGACTCAATATTGCATCATACAATCACCTAGACATTCAGGCTTTGCCATCTCATTTAAAATTAGGGGTGAGAATTAAGTTGAGATTTTTGAATCCCAACAGTCCATAAAGAGGAAATAATATTGTTTAGAAGGAATGATGAGATGGCCACAATGAAGGATGTTGTGGGCTCCTTCATTGCCTGGCCTATATCAGATATTGCATTTAAGTAGTTATTTGTCATAACTCTATGGATGCTTAGAGAGCTTTGTCATCACTATTTATTTTCCTTGGATGCTTGAACTATTGTTGTTGAGAAAAGTGCAACAAACAGTATTGTCATTGTTGTCAACACAGTCAGACAAATTTATTGATGCAATGGACAAGATTTTATTGAACAGCAAGGTGCAGCCAAAGTACAATGGATAGGAGTTCAGTGTTGAGCAAGGTGTTGCAGGGAGGATTCTCATTGTTGTCAATACGATCGATTAGATATAATGATACAATGGACAGGCGATTCGAAGTCACTCGGATGCGAGAGGATAAATTTCAAAAGTTAGTTAGATCATGAGTCCTTAAATGATAGATGCACAGAAACAGAAAACATAATTCAGAATGAGAAGAAGAAGTCTTCAGAACCTGAGATGTCAAGAAGCAGAAAGGTTTTTTGTGAAAACCAAGGCAGTCAAAATAAAAAGTTTTATTTAAAATCACGGATAATAGATTTGAAATGGGTTTTTCTTAAAACCCAAGTTGGCTCTTCGTTTCGTTGAAAAAGATGCCCCGGTGATGAAGATATTTAATTTTAAATATTTATTTTAAATTTTAAAGGTTTTTTGTGAAAACCAAGGCAGTCAAAATAAAAAGTTTTATTTAAAACCATGGATAACAGATTTGAAATGGGTTTTTCTTAAAACCCAAGTTGGCTCTTCGTTTCGTTGAAAAAGATGCCCCGATGATGAAGATATTTAATTTTAAATATTTAGTTTAAATTTTATTTAAAATTTAAATTAAAATATTAAATTAAATTAAAAGGGCCGATGTGTTACTATTTCGCGGCAATAAGCTACAGGAAAGTGACGAAGGTGGAAGAATATTTTGAGGCCGACAAAGTTAAATCTGGGCCGACGGATTTTAGGGTTTTGCAGCTGACAAATTCTAGGGTTTCTCAACCGACATTCTTTTAGGGTTTGTTCCTAAAACTTCTTCTATAAAAGCAAGGGTACTTCGAGTTTGAAGTGTGGTGTGTGAAGATAAAGTGTGAATGCGAGCATAGTGTTTGTGAAAGTGAAGTTCATGTTGAGCAGAGAGCAGAATGTGAAATGACACAGAGTGTGCGAAGCGTGTGCACAGAGAAAGCAAAGTGTGCAGAGAAGCATGAAGGGCAAAGTTGATTGCAAAGTCTGGCTATAGCAATGCAGCAAACTATGTGAAGTGATTGTGCAAGAGAGAGCAGAGTGCACAGAGATTGCAAAGGTGATGTAGACCAGTTAGAGTCTTGCAATAACAAAGGTATATGTCAAACATTTTTTATTCAATATTGAAGTCCAGTTGGTGCTGGAAAATTAAGGGGTTGGTGCCTCTTTCCAGTTGGTGCTGGTAAACAATTTGTCCAATTGGTGCTTGGCAAATTAAGGGGTTGGTGCCTCTTTCCGAGTAGGTGCTAGTAAAATAGGAGTTGGTGCTCTATTCCGTTGAAGCGAGATAAAGTTAAGGGGTTGGTGCTCCTTCTAGTTGGTGCTGGTAAAGGATTATGTAAAGTTGTAGCTTTGCATTGACTGGATTTGGATGGTAGTCCAAGCAGTATTTTTGAGGAGTAGCCACATTGGTGAACCTCGTTAAAATGTTGTGTTATGTGTGATGCTTTCTTAATGCATTTAGTATCTCTTTTATCTACTTTAAACTGCTGCTGGTTTTAAAATCTAATTATTTTAGAAGTTTTTAAAGAACACACTGATTCACCCCCCCTCTCAGTGTCATTGTGATTACAACAATTGTTTGTATGTTTTAGGTTGACATCAAAATTATTAGTAACCCTATCATTTGTTTTGCAGGTTAAGTAACCCTCAAGCAATAATAAGAGGGCTCTTTTATATATTTTATAATAAGAGGGCAATAATAAGATGATTTTATCCTCCTTAAACTTCTTGATGAAGGATTATGATTCATGTTGTTGAACCTAGACATCGAGTGCATCTGCATCAATTTTGTATTTAAAAGGAGGAATGCTATGTTAGGATGTGGATATTTCTTACATTTACTATTTATGCATATATAATTATGAGTAAAGGGAAACTTTAAGATATATTGGCCTATTTTATATTCAGGATATGTGAGTAGTTATGTCAATATGTAGACCATGTCACCCCTATAATATTTGATGAGGAAGTGATAATATAGACTTTAAAGGCCTTAGCCAGTGGACAACATGAATCTCTTCACTGATATTTTCTAGAGTTGGGTGTTAGGAGTGCTATTGGTTGATGTTATACAAGTCATTGTTACATGTTAACTATTTTAGAGCTTCTTTGTATGTCCTTTTATTTTGGTAACTCTTTGTACTATTTTCACTTTTTATTTTTAATTTGATGTATTTTTGCTTCTTTATATTTCTTGTATAGCTCACATTTTTATGTATATTATTTGCTTTTCCAATATTACTCTTTAGGGGTGCATCATCTCTTACTATCATACACTCTATTCATTGTAATTTTGTAGTGTTATTAGCCATCTTGGCAATTAATGGACATTAATATTTAAATTAAATTAAATATAAATGGATAAATAATACACTACACACTCAAGTAGGGGAAAAATGGTGCACCTAAGAGTGTTAAACAATATGCATCTATATCTGGTGTTTAAACAAGCATTGCAAAAGGACAAATTTAAGCAACCATATAAGCCAAATAAGTGCAAGAAAAGGTGTTTCTCTTTATTTCATTTGGTAAATAAGAACAATGGTTACATAGATGTCCCCTTGAGGGCTCTTAATGTGATACAATTATTTACAAAATGATGGGTGCCCAAGGATCAAGTCCTTTCAAAGAAGCTCGTGTGCACTTCCAATGTTCTTCCTCGTACCCACAATTGAGGTGGGTGAACCTATGATGCCGCCACTTTGTTCTTTGATATTCTGATCTTGTGCTCCTTCCTTATACGCTGTAAGACCTGCACCTACACACAAGGAAACCAGAATTATTAAATAGCAAGTGCGTATATTGAAAACATGCAAACCCCATAGGCACTAAAAGGCTAGAAAACATGAATATGCAATATGCCTATCTAAAACAACTCCAAATGACTTGAAATTGTAGAGGTATGTAAAATAGATGGTTTTGGGAAGATATCACCAAAAATAGAACCGAAATTGCACTCGATGGCATGGCGTAATCGCAGTGCACTTTTCCAACCTACAAAACCCAAAGCAAGCAATTTTTGCCCCTAAACATATCCAAAATACATGAAACTTGGAAAGAATACATAAAATGATATTTTAAGAGAACCCATGTGGTTATATTTGCAAAATAAGTCACATATCCCTATGCATCTTCTGATGGACCCTGTAAGCCTACAAAAACTTAAAAATGTGATATCTCACTCAATATAACTCCAAAATGCATGAAATTTGGACATGAGGTTCATATACTAATCTAGAATATGACTAAAAAATAATAGTAAAGAAATAATGCACATATATATCCTCATACCTTGCAGGGATGGTGGGGACTATCACAGAATGGGGACCATCCTAGGGTGGGATGACCACCAATTCTGCCCTTATTTTATCACCAATTCCTCTATGAATTGGTCAGGAACCTCCTCAATAGTGTTGTCATCAAATTTTGTGGTGAAATTCACTCAGATGATCCAGTTTTGTAAACAAATTGCACCTCCTAGATCACTCGCAAACCTCCTTCGCTAGGTAGAGATTTCGAGGGAAAAAGGCACAAAATGGTGAGGGGAAATCTTGGCAGCACTTCGTTGCTATGTCTCAAAACTCCTCTCTATAATTTGTGTGGAAAATGGATCCACTTTATAGCCAAAGGAAGCCTTTGGGCAAAAAGGCATGCGAGGGCATGCAGGGCAAGAGGTGCCATTTGGCCAAAAGGGTGGCATGCATTGGAGGGGGAAGAGAATCTCCCTATTTGGCCTCCCTCATGCAGCATGTCATAAGGATTCTGCATCCTCTGACTTGCATGCTTGAATAGGTAGGGAAAATGGTAGTTTTTGGGTGCCATTTGTCCAAATTTGACTTTTTGGGAGTCAAACCTTGTGGCCATCCCACCCCAGGATGACTAGTTTGCCACCATCCTAGGGTGGGATGACCACAAACTATGACCATCCCAGGGTGGGACGGTCATGCCTATGTGGCCCAAAACCTCCCAAAAGTGGGGTAGAGCCTTCCAAGAGTGGTTAGGACCACTGTAAAACCTCTGAGGGTTGCCCAAGGGGGCCATATGGTGTCAATTAGACCTTGTCTTGGTCGCCTAATCGGATTGACCAGATTTTAGTGTCTATAGATGCCCCTTTTTGAGATGCGTTGTGTGCAACACAGTTTTGAGCAAAAATAGATGACTAAAATGTTGAATGATTAGGGTTATTCAATAACCTAACCAACTTTTGATGCCCCAATCATGGAAAGAGCATGCATTCTTGAATCCTTGCTTCTGACGAGCTAAGGAACTTGCTTCAAGTACAACCTTGCATTTCAGGTTGACTTGATCTTGGACATTATTCATTTCATGAAGAGGTGAGGCCTATTATCCTTCATGCTTCTATAATGCCAAGCATTTAGAAATTTGTGCTTGTTTGCTGCCCCAAGCAGGGGCGTGATTGTCTTTGTCAATGATTCGTTGAACGAACGTAATTTGCATGATTGAGTGTTTGATTGTTGATTTTGATTATGAAATCATTAAGTATGACTACCCCCTCAAGTGATGAGTCGATGAGGGAATGACCAGTGATAAAAGTGATGAGTCACTTGACACATATGACTTGGATAGGGTTTCCTTCAGTTTTACCCATTGAAAAATGGAGCATTTTGAGAGGATTTTGATGATTTTGTTGATGTTGTATGGAAGAAAGGAGCTGAAAACTTCATTCCCATGGGGTGGTCCAGCCACAATGGCCTTATTAGGGTGTGAATTAAAGACTTTTCCACTTCTCCATGAGCAATTTAGATTCATTTTGATCCCTATTGAAATTTGACCAAATTTGAGCTATTTTTGGTGGGTTTTGGACCCTTTTTGGTGCATTTTAAGTTGTTTTTGTGCAATTTTTTTGTGGCCATCCTAGGGTGGGATGGTGGCATATTTTATGGCCATCCTAGGGTGGGATAATTAGCCAAATATGTGCTCTCATCCCACCCTAGGATGGTCATGGCCCTAAGAGGGTTATTTAAGCCAAAAATGGGTCATTTGGGCTCATTCTTGCATTTGGAACTTTGCAGCTTGAGAGGTGAGGAGGAGAAGAAATATTCTAAGTAGTGGAGTACTACTAAAATCATCCTATAGTCACCATGAGCCAGTGTGTAGACTCATCCAATGGTGGAGCTGGTGTGAGATGGGTAAGAATTGAATTTCTTACTACACTATGCTTAAGATTAAAAGTGGAATTATTGCTTGTTTTTGCTTTTTGATAGAGCACACTAAATTCTTAGTAATTGAACCTAATTAGGGATGCCCTATAATATTTTATGCTTATTTTTGTATTTTTATGTAATTTTATTGCTTTATTTTGCTTTATTTTTTTATTATTTGACTATTTTTGGTGGTCGTCCCTGGGTGGGATGACCACAAACTTGCCTAAAAAGGGGCCTTTTTGTCTTTTGAGTGTTTTTGAGGCATTTTGAAGCCTATTTGGAGCTTGTTATTGACCGACTTGTCTCTGCTAGGTGGTGAAGAGTCGATGTCAAGTTCTGACCCTCTTTGATACCATGAGAGACTTATTGATAGATTACTAGGAGTGGCTTGATGCCATTGGCCTCAAGCAGGTGACGCGGTTAGAGCCTATGGTGGGCGACCATGCTTACTTGATGGCTCTTATTGATCTATGGGACCCATGCACCAACACCTTCCACCTATTGATAGGGGAGATGATGGTGATGTTGGAGGATGTCTACTAGATATTATACATTTTGATAGAGGGATGATCGATTGTGTCTACTCACCATGATCAGAGAGAGGTAGTTATGGAGAGGTACTTTGGTAGGGCCATAGAGGAGGTGATAGGGGACTCTTCTAGTGGAGGCATACTGGTGGTGTATTGGTATGAGGCTAGGGTATTGGGCATGAGGCACATTTTACTGATGATATTGATCTCTAATATGCTACTACCAGACTCATCGGGTGTCAGGTTTCCTTGGAACCTTCTGGAGTTAGTGTTTACTCTGGTAGGGTGCACTATGGAGCAGCCACTAGTGATGGCATGGGGGATGACACTCCTAGCATAGTTGTATGATGAGTTGTATGAGATCCACTCCTATGGGTGGAAGGGCTTGGGGTGTAGATTTTTATATAGGTTTGGGGATGGTAGCATATAGCGGTGGATAGGCCATAGGGACTACCATGGATGATGTGGGCACAACTGGTAGACTGAGAGATTGGCTATGGGATCCTATGGTAGTGGGCTTAGGAGGTAGGATAGATTCAATGTTGGGTAGGTGATGTGGGTCATTATACCTAGTATTTTGTAGGACTTAGAGTAGTGGATGTACTCTAGAGACCCTATAGGGATTGCCCAACATGGGCTGATGTTGAGGTGCAACTTCATCGAGTGAGGTGAGGGAGATGGTTGGTTGGCCGACATGGGATAGAGTAGGAGTTATTTCCATATGCTTGGGTTATGTGGTAGTTTGAGCTATGATAGGGGTTGCCTAGTGAGCTAGTGGTTTATCGGTACTATGGGGATGAGAGGACACTGAGGTGGTCGATGGTGGAGGTGGTTGGAGGGGATGTAGATCCTGTAGTAGACATTCTAGATTTGGATGATGTCAGGACTATAGAGGAGTATGACTCCTGGTGGGTGATGCACTAGTGGTGAGGAGAGGGGCCATTGGGGTGGTGCAGTAGGGGTGGTAGAGGAGGCTCATCAGGAGGCTCTTGATGAGGACTAGGTCAAGGTAGGTGAGTGGCATGGGCTTCATCACATGGTAGATGAGTAGGTAGACCTCTTGGACTTGGGAGATCAGGGTGACTTTGGGGATGATGATACTAGGGATTAGGGGGTAAGTGTAGTAGGTGGCATAGGGTGACATAAAGGTTGAGCTATGGGATGAGCTGGTCAGGGTTAGGTAGGAGAGAGATCTCCTTTGGACATAGGTGTAGGATGCTCAAGTAGAGATAGTGGCTCTATGAGCATAATTGAGATCTTGGAGTCCTAGGTGGGAGGGATCTAGTAGTGAGGATATGGCTAGGCTATAGGAGGATGTGGCACAACTCTAGTCATTAGTGGAGACCTACCAGGTGTGATACCGATAGGGGTGGACCTACACTGATGAGTTGGAGAATGAGGTAGTGCACCTTGGTGGGTGCCTACCAGATGATTTAGTTATTAGTGGATCACACTAGAGTCGATGGAGTGGTACAAGGTAGTCTTCAGCTAGGATGGAGGCACCTAGATCTAGATGGAGGGTAGATAGGGTAGGTGGTAGTAGGTATGGGAGTTCTCATGAACTTTGACTATGGGTGGGAGTGTGAGTCGTAGCACCAGTTCTGCGTGACCATGGTGATTGAGGCTCTGATGGCTCTTTTTGGATTTTTGGATGTTTAGTATTGTGAGGTCTGAGGACCCACTTTATTGTAGCCTACGAGTAGACTATGATGTATCTTTTTACCCCATACATATACATATATATATATGAGCTTTTATGTTTTATCATCATGTGTTTATTGCTTTATGAGATGTATGCAATGTATTTATTTGCTTTATGATATGATGATGGATGTCTATCATGTATGCATATGTTGTAATTTGATTTGATTTGATGATATGTATATGCATGGATGTATAATGATATGGATGATGTATTGATCTAGATGATGAAATGTGGATACTATATGACATACTATGTTAGCACCATAGACTGTATAGAATTCATCAATTCATGTGTAATGTTGTCATGAGACTATGTAATGGATTTGTGAATAATGGAAACTGACATAAATGTGATAAAATGGAATGAATGATAGGATGTTATAGGATGTCTTTGAGGTTTTCATGAGACTCAAACACTCTAGTCAACTGGTCAAAAGTTATATACTAACCATGCAAGACTTTTTGACAAGGTATGAATCTGCTAGGATGACCCAGATACTCAATATCCCTGTGTGTGCAAGTGAGTTCATTTTTGTGATAAGCATAAGATTACCCTAGTGCCAAATAGGATTAATGCAGCCCATCTATACTGAATATCACCCTATGAGTAGCATGATCCTAGGTTTTGTACTTAGTTGGATTAGACCACTAGGTAGTATAGGCTACCAAAAGCTAGCTCATCCACATGCAAACATTGGTCTGCACACATGCAAAAGCTAATGTGATAGACATATCATCATGCGTAAGGATACCACCATTGCTAGGAAGGCTTGATGCCACCAAACCTGTAATGAGGATCACCTAATGGTTTGTCAAATGCTGAGAATTCTAGGGATTCAAGTTCAATACTCCCTTCTTTTCTTTTATTTGATTTCAGGGATACTTGCTCATACTTAGTGATGAAAATCACTATTTATTTTGTATTTTGTTTTCTTTGAGCAAGGGATTTGGGGAGTGGTGATAACCACTATTTATTTTGCTTTTGATTTTTGCTTTTTGGGATTTTGATTATTGATAGTGGTGAAAACCACTATTTATTTTGGGGAATTGGGTAAGGAGGAGCTTGTCCTTTTGTCAATTCTCAGCATTCTTGAACCATTCACATAGGGGGATGAGCAAGATAAAATTTTCACTTAAGGTAACCTAGACCACTTCGTAGGTTTCATATTTCCTTGTGCAAAACTTGGATTTATTAGTGTGAAAATGTGTTGGGATTTTGATGTATACAAGGTACAATCTAAGCAAGACTCTACCTCCTAAAAATTAGGATAGCTTTCTACAAAATCTGAAAAGAAAACTAGAGATGGTTGAGTGACTAAAAACCCTAATGACATTCTAGAACAAATGGCTAGGTGAAGGGAATGGACACAAATATGAAAATGTGGGAAATGTAGGTGGAAATGATAAGTGAAATATGAAATGATGTGAATGATGACTTGAACAACATTGATTTTGAATGATGACTAGTGTACAGTCTTAGTGCTAGACATGTATGAGCAACTCTAAAATGCAAAGTGCAATGATGAGTATGCCTAATGCAAGTGATTATATAATGCAATGGTATGCAATTTGATGAAATGCAATATTTTTGTATTTTTGATGTTTTGATGATGTTTTTGAATTTTTAATTAATATATATGTATGTACATGTGACCAATGGGCTTATTGGGTGCCATTGGGGCATTTTGGGTGACCAAAGGGCTTATGGATGCCTTTGGGGATTTTTTGGGTGACCTAGATGGTCATAGACCACCTAGGAGCATTTTGGGTTGACCAAGCGGTTTGTAGACACCCTTGGAGCATTTTGGGGTGACCTAGATGGTCATAGACCACCTAGGAGCATTTTGGGTTGACCAAGTGGGTTGTAGATACCCTTGGAGCATTTTGGGGTGACCTAGATGGTCATAGACTACCTAGGAGTATTTTGGGTTGACCAAGCAGGTTGTAGATACCCTTGGAGCCTTTTGGGGGTGACCTAGATGGTCATAGACTACCTAGGAGCATTTTGGGTTGACCAAGGGTTTGTAGATACCCTTGGAGCATTTTGGGGTGACCTAGATGGTCATAGACCACCTAGGAGTATTTTGGGTTGACCAAGTGGGTTGTAGACACCCTTGGAGCATTTTGGGGTGACCTAGATGGTCATAGACCACCTAGGAGCATTTTGGGTTGACCAAGTAGGTTGTAGATACCCTTGGAGCATTTTGGGGTGACCTAGATGGTCATAGACCACCTAGGAGCATTTTGGGTTGACCAAGTGGGTTGTAGACACCCTTGGAGCATTTTGGGGTGACCTAGATGGTCATAGACCACCTAGGAGAATTTTGGGTTGACCAAGTGGGTTGTAGATACCCTTGGAGAATTTTGGGGTGACCTAGATGGTCATAGATCACCTAGGAGATTTTGGGTTGACCAAGTGGTTGTAGATACCCTTGGAGCATTTTGGGGTGACCTAGATGGTCATAGACCACCTAGGAGCATTTTGGGTTGACCAAGTGGTTTGTAGACACCCTTGGAGCATTTTGGGGTGACCTAGATGGTCATAGACCACCTAGGAGCATTTTGGGTTGACCAAGTGGTTTGTAGACACCCTTGGAGCATTTTGGGGTGGGCCATAACACTCTAGGCATGGAAAGGCCATAGATGAAGGATGTTCAAGGGTTTAGGATCCTCTATTCCTTCAAGGGAGGCTAGGCGGTAAGTTTTGGGTCCGATCTGACTAGTGATGACAAAAGGACCTAACCAGTTTGCCATAAACTTGTCCCATAGATGGGGTGGAAAATTAGAATTTTGTTGGTTCTCTTTCAGAATGAGGTCACCAACTTGAAAGTCTCTAGGATGGACTTTCATATTGTAGGCTCTCTTAAGTCACTCTTGATAAATGTGCAGGTGCTCAAGAGCATTGATGCATCGTTCATCAAGCAATGTAAGTTGATCTAGGTGAGCCTGTCATGCGGTGTCATCATCGATGAACTCCTACATGGATATGCATAGTGATGGGATTTCTAGCTCTAGAGGTATGACCACCTTGGCTCCATACACTAGCAAAAATGGGGTTGCCCTAGTGGGCATCCGAATGCTAGTGTGGTAGGCCCATAGAGCAAGGGGTATTTGCGTGTGCCAATCGGTGTGATTTTCTTTAACTATTTTCTTCAGAATGGCAATCAATATTTTGTTTGATGCCTCTGCTTGCCCATTTTCTTGTGGATAATAGGGCATCAAAAAGCTATGTTGGATATTATACTTTACTATCAAAGCATGCACATATTTATTCTTGAATGATGTCCCATTATCGAAGATGATCTTGGATGGAATACCAAAATGATAAATGATATTATGCAATATGAACTCCATGATGTGGGGTCTTATCGTAGTGGTAAGGGGAATTGCTTCCACCCATTTTGTGAAATACTCGGTAGCCATAATGATAAACGTGTGATGGCCCAAGGAGGTAGGTGAGATTTTCTTGATTAAATCCAACCCCCATTGCGAGAATGGCCAAGCCGATTGAATCGGTTGTAAGGCCTGAGAAGGTACGTGTGTCAAGTTAGCATGGTGTTGACACTTTATGCACTTCTTAACATATGCACAACAATCTCACTCTAAAGTTGGCCAATAATAGCCCATGCAAAGAATGCACTTAGTGATGGCCATGCCACTAAAATGGCCACCACATGTACCATCGTGTGCTTGGGCCATTGCCCAAACTGACTCTTGATGCTCTAAGCAATGAAGGAGGATACCTTCATAGCCTCGATGATACAAAATATCTCCGAGCAAGACATATTTTTCCACATTTCATTTAAATATCCTTTTGGTGGCATGCGACAACCCAGGAGGGAGATTACCAAGCTTTAGGTACTCCTTGATTTGTGTAGACCAGTCTTGTTGTGAGGAAGCCTCGATTGCATGAATTGCTTACCCCTCTTGAAGTTCATCCCTAGTAAATGCTGATTGGGAAAGAACTTGTAAGAATAGCATTGTACTACTATCAAAATGGGTTTGAGGGAACAAAGTCCCCCAAGCGGCATGATTCAAGTGCTCATGAATTTGTGAGAACCTCTCTTGATGAGGTTCAATCTGAATCAAGTGGACTTCTGGCATGGCTTGAGTGTTCTCACACTCAACCATAGATTACGATAGCATTTTGACCTGAATGGTTGTCATCTCATCAGCAGGGTTCTATGGGATCAAGGACCCCAAGGAGGCCATTGTATCCACAAAATGATTAGATGATCGAGGGAGTGCCTCGATGTCATACCATTCAAAATTTACTAGGAGTTTATCCACAAGGGCTTTATAGGCTTGCAGAACTGGACACTTGCATTGGAAAATCCCTTTGACCTAGTTTACAATGAGCAAGGAGTCACCAAAAATGTTGAGCTTGGTTATTCTCATGGCGATAATCATTTGAAGACCTATGAGCAAGGCTTCATACTCAACATTGTTGTTAGTGCATAGGAAATCAAGTTTGAAAGATAGGGGTATGGGAGCCCCTTGAGGTGTGAAAAACATGATCCTTGTGCCACCCCCTTGCTCACACTTGGAGCCATCAAAGAATAGAGTCATATCGGCCTGTGACTCAGGCTCATCAGAATCAGGTGATTCTGATATTTGGAAGACTCCATCATCGGGAAGCTCCATGCTAAGAGGTTGATCATCCTAGAGAGGAGCCTCTATGAGTTGATCGGTGATGACCTGACCCTTAATTGATTTTTTTCCAATAAATTCTAGGTCAAACTCCATCAACAACATGATCCATTTCATCATGCGACTATTGTGATAAGTATGACTCATCATGTATCGCAATGGATTCTCTTTTGATACAACATACGTGGTATGACTAAGCATGTAATGGCATAGCTTCTTGGTGGTAAAAACCACTACTAGGCATAACTTCTCAATGTATGCATACTTGATTTCATAGCTGACCAAGGTGTGGCTAAGATAGTAAGTAGCCTATTCCTTATGCAATTCATTGTTCTGGGCTAACATGGCACCCAATGCAATCTCAGTGGCTGAGATGTATAAGCGGAATGACACTCCTGGTCTAGGTGGAGCCAATACTGGTGGTGAAGCTAGATATTGCTTGATTGCATCAAAGGTAGCTTGACACTCATCATCCCAATGGAATGTGACCCCCTTGTGCAATAACTTGTTCATGGGTCGACATTTGTCCAACAATTGTGCTATGAAGCGTTTGATGGATGCGACCTTACCCTACAGACTTCGAAGCTGCTTTATGGTAGTTGGGGGAGGCATCTCAAGGATTACCTTGACCTTGTTGGGGTCCACTTCAATGCCTCTTTTAGAGACTATAAATCCCAAGAGCTTTCTAGATGTGATGTCAAAGATGCACTTCTTGGGGTTCAGTCTCATGTTATGCTCAATAAGGTGATCGAGGACTTTGTGCAAGACATCGAGATGCTCATGGCATAATAAGGATTTGGCCAGTAAGTCATCCATGTAATCTTCCAAAATCTTATGCATGTAATCATGGAAGATGTATGTCATGGCACGTTGGTAGGTAGTACCAACATTTTTAAGGCCAAAAGGCATGACCTTATAGCAAAATGTTCCCCAAGGTATTGTGAATGCCATTTTGAGCTGGTCTTCTGGATTGATACGAATCTGATTGTACCTAGAGAAACCATCCATGAGGGATAACATTTCATGGCCCATTGTGGCATCTACCAGGGCATCGATGCTCGGCAAAGGAAAATCATCCTTAGGACTCACTTTGTTCAGGTCTCAAAAGTTGGTGCAAATGTGAATCCTCCCATCAGGCTTCTTGATGGGAACCATGTTGGACAACCATGGTGGATAGTCTATAGAAATGATAAACTTAGCATCCAATAACTTTTTTAGCTCATATTTGACCATTAGGGCTACTGTCGGATGCATCTTTCTTAGCTTTTGCTTAATCGACTTGGCCTTGGGGTCAAGCATCAGATTATGGGTGACTAGATTTGGATCCAGTCCCAACATGTCTTTGTAGGACCATGCAAAAGCCTCCTTCTTCTCTATGAGAAGGGCTATGTAATCGGCTTGCTCTTCAAGGGATAGGCTTTCCCCTAACTTGATACATTGAGGATTCTCGGGATCTGAGTCGATATCTTTGTCAATCATTGGCTCGATTGACATATGTGACCCCTCCTCCAACTGGTGGGGAGTAGGGATCAGGTGAATGTCATCTGCTAGATTTAGATCATCAATTGGAACCTCGGGTTCCTCCTCAGCATGGAAGACATCATGAGTAGGCCTTGGAGAGAAATGAAATGGTTGTAGCATCTCATCGCAAGGCCAGTACTCAGAGGGTGATGGGGAGAATCTCCTTGATCAAAGTCAATTGCCCCCAAGTCAAGGTGTAATGGCTTTAATGGGTTATTCAGATCTTGTAGGGGCTCAAAAAGGTCTATGGAAATCATGTTTATGGATGGATGATTTCCCCTAGGTGGTTGATGGTGTCTATCGACATCGAGATGTTGCAAGACCTATGGAGGTGGTTGTGGTAGAGGTTGAATGATCGAAGGTGGTCGATGTGGCTATGGGTGAGCTTGCTCCTCTAAAGGTAGAAGTTGTCACTAGATGGGATCGTGTAATGGGAACATACACAAATAGAACTCATCCTCATCATCCATAGGGATGATCCATGCGTATTCTCCATATAAACTAGCAGAGTCAATGGGTGCTACTCCATAGTCTAACTCATCATCAGATGTCCACTCATAAGGGGACCCCTGATCTTCTTCCTCACTATCATGGGGAAGGGTGTGCGAACCTTCACCTCTCTCGTAAGATTGGATGACATCATGAGGTGGGTCATCATCTCCTAAGGGTGCAGGGAAGTAGTCCCCCAGTGAGTAGATGTGATTGGGGTTGGCATAAGGATCTCGTGCAAGCTCATCCCTAAAGTCTAGAGTCATGCGCTCTAAGCTATCTATGAGGACGTCAAGGGGCACAGGCTTGTTGTGTCCCAAACTAGACTTGTCATAAGGCATTTGATACTACGGCTGGTAAGGAACGTGGGTGCCTTGCTCATACAAGCCCAACCCATAACCGTGCCAATTACAGAGGTGAAGATACTTCATGGCAAATTTAGGGTTGGACATGTAGTTGATGTCCTCAAAAAAGGGCTCTTCATCCTCTTCCTACTGTTGATAAGGCTCGATGCCATAGTCGAGGCCCCCATAGATGAAATTTGTTTGATTAGGGGGAAGACCAAGAGGTACGATAGTGCCTATGGGAAGATGAGGTCGACCCATGTCTCGCACCGACTCGATAGTAGGAGTGGTTGTGACATTCCTAACCATGTACTCTCCTAAACTGGTGGAAGCTAGGTGCACTGTGACCTATGGCTACGAGAAGGAGGGGATGGGAGTGAGGCTTGAATTGATTCAATATTTGCCTCATGAGGTAGCTCCTCATCTACTTGGCTAGGGATCTCCTCTGTGGAGATGGTGGATATGGTTGGCTAGGACTCATCAATAGGCCTCTTCCCCAGGTTCCTAGGAAAAGGATCCATAGATAGTGGAGGCATTTCGAGGGGTGCCCAATGATGAGGATGGTATGGCATGAGATGGTGATGGATCACTTGAAAGTGATGGTGATGGAGTCAGACCTTGGCTAGATTTATTCGGTTGAAAATCCATATGGGTTGATGGTAAGGTTGACTCAGGGAGCTATTGCACCATATTGCAGTACTTGAAAGGCTCTAGGTCTACAGAGACGACATGAACTTGCCCTTCATAAGTGTACTTGAGGCACTGGTGAGCAATGGAAGGGACACACTTCATGTCCCTAATCCATGGTCTACCTAGCAAGATATTATATGCCATCTCACCCTCCAAGATGTGGCACAGTGTCGGTATGGTCTTTTTCCCTACCTGGATAGGTAGGACGATCGTACCAATCATTGAGCATATGGCATCATTGAATTCTTGAAGGGTGTAGGTAGATGCGACAATATGGGATGTTGGGAGCTTCAAATGCTTGAGAGTTGTTGTAGTGATGATGTTGCTAGAAGACCCAGTGTCTACCAACACTCTCTTGTATGGTGTTCCATTTACACATGCGATGATGTGCAAGGGGGGATCTACCATATCATTTGGAACTAGTTTAAGTTCATCTTCTCGAAAGGTAATCACCGGTTCCTTGCATTGCCGCACATGCCCCACAAAATTGTTGAAGGAGTTAGTGAATAACACAAGCTTATACTAAGAGGGGGGTTGAACAGTATAAGACCACTTTTTACTTTTATTTTCAATTCAATATTATGTAGTATATAGATAGCAGTATCAATAGTAGTAATCAAAGCAATGCACAAAACACCATCTACAATAGAGATAGATTTTAACGTGGTTCACTCAATGTGGGATACCTCCACAGAGACAACATTTCTTTGAAATATTTCTCAAATAATATTTTGGGAATCCTTCCCAATTACAATGTTTATGGACCTCTATCCAAAGGATATGTTGATCCCCTAAATCTGGTTTGTGGATCTCTATCCATTGGAGAACTCTTTCTCCTCTGCTATGGCTAGTGATCTTCTAGAAGACTGCCTCCACTACATTGATTGTGGATCTCTCTCCACTTGAATACTCTTGTTCTCACTCATAATACCTATCCTCAATTGTCCTAGCTAATGGATCTCTATCCACTAGAGACTCTATCCTCTCTGCTTTGACACCTCCAAAGCTCTGCTCAATAGGTTCACCTGAAACCTTTTCAAATATGCTCAATAGATTCACTTAGAACCTTTTCAAATTTGATCAATAGGTTCACTCAGAACCTAATCAAATCTTCTCAATAGGTCCACTCAGAACCTGCTCAAATCCGCTCAACAAGTCCACTCAAAACCTGCTCAAATCTACTCAACGAACCCACTTAGAACCTGCTCAAATATCCTTAATAGGTTCACTGAGAACCTTCTAAAATTTTCTCAAATAGGTTCACTCAGAACCTTCTCAAATCTTCTCAACAAGCTCACTCATAACTTGTCCAAATTTGCTCAACAAGCTCACTCATAACTTGTCCAAATCTGCTCAACAATCTCACTCAAAACTTGTCCAAATATGCTCAATAATCTCACTCAGAACTTGTCCAAATCTACTCAATAAGTCCTCTTTAGAACTTGCTCAAATTGCAAGCTTTCACAAAATATTACACAAAATTAGTCCACAAGCCTTCTCAAAGACTTGCCTTAAATCAACTTAACAAGTCCACACAGAACTTGTCCAATCTCATAGAATCATAAAGATAATTGTTAGAGACTCAATATGTTCTATACTCAATTCTCAATCACTTTCTCAACTCAATCTCATAGAAGCATAAATATAATTGTTAGAGACTCAATATGTCCTATACTCAATGTTCAATCTCAACTCAATCTCATAGAACCATAAAGAGAATTGTTAGAGACTCAATATGTTCTATACTCAATGCTCAATCTTAACTCAATATCATAGAAGCATAAAGAAAATTGTTAGAGACTCAATATGTTCTATTCTCAAAACTCAATCTCAACTCAATTCAGAATATAGAATAGTTTTTTTTCTTGGAACTTGAACAACCACTTCACACAATCACTTGACTAGGCTCAATCAACTCTACTCAACCAATCACTTCAAGGAACAAACCCTTTCTCACAAACCCTAGTCCAAGTATGTATTATTCAACTCAAAATGTTTCCAACAATGCCCAACACAAATCTCACATAACAATGATACTCATGTTCTTTTCTAACTCAAGTTCAAGTTCTTTGCTTAACCAATGGCTTCAACAACAATGCTAATAAAACAAGGTTTAATCACAACATCCCAATTCAGAAAACCTTGAAGCATTAACTCAATGTACTTCACTCAACCAATGGTCTAAACAACAATGCTTATCAAGCAAGGTTTAATCACAACTCTCAATCCAGAAAACCTTGAAGCATTAACTCAACCACTTTCGAAAAGGAAACCCTAATCAAATCCTTTTCACTCCAAACTTAACTTTCAATCAAGCCAATCACCTAACTCAACAAAGAAGAATTTTGCCCATACCTTTTCTTGAAAAGTAGTTGTCCTTACAAATCTGCCACACTCATAATTACTTCTTTGACAAACTCAATAAGGGTTAGAGGATAATTTTTATATCACAAAAATAATATCACAATTACACCTTATCACTCCAACTTAACAATAAGAAATATCCTCACAATAATAAAAAATCCTTTATTGGAAATAACACACAACCCACAAAGTCTTAACCTTTCAATATTCCACAATAGCAAAATTTAAGACTTGAACATAAAAAAAAAAATCTTCTTATACCTCCTAATGATATTTCTCAACTACCAACATCACAATGCAAAGACTCTAATCACAAAAAACTTATACCTACAACTTAGGCATTAATAAAATAAAACATAAAAAATGTACCTTTGCCTTTGGAGAGTTTTGAACTCTCAATGCAGCCTTTACAAGTCTTTGCCCACGATGCAAACCACCACATGAGCTACTAGCTCATTGGGAGGGAAGAAGCACCACATGCTTCAACTCCCCTTTCTTGCCTTGCAAAACGTATGCACCTTAGAGTTCGCACCTTCAACACATCCACCAAATGCTTCCATGGGTTTTGAACACTCACCATCGTGCAACGCAAAACGTAAGCTTGCTACCCACTTGCCACTAGGCCAAAGGGCCTTGTTGGCATTCAACAATTCAATGCACTAGCTTTTGTCTCTTTAACTATCAAGTCAAAACACAAAATTTGTACAACAATATCACAAGCTCTGCATTAAATTTTATGCGCTTATCTTTCAAATCAAGCAAGGTTAATTCGAAACTTTACTTAGGCATGGTATTAATATGCATTCTCATTATATTAACCAACGTCGACGCTTCCCTTGTCTTCTATGACATCGGTGCTTTCCTTTGTCTTGATTGACGTCGACGCTTCCCTTTGGAAATAAACTTTGCCTTGTTTAAAACTCTAAATCCAACTTTGGATTTATTAAAATAATATTTGGTCTTAAACCTTTAAACCCAACCTTTGGGTTTAGATATTTTTAGACTTTATAAACCCACTTTTGCAATATAAAATATTGTAATAAAAATTACAATTATTTTATTTGGGTTTTCACTATAGCACTTCTAACCATTATCATATTTATTTATAAAATTTAAATTCATCCTGAATTTAAATAATTTATAAAATAAATATTACCACTCTTTTTAACTTCTATCTTTTGCACTGTTTTACTTGAACTTTTGCCTTCTTGTTGAATATCAAATGACCGTCTTTGTTGCCTTTATTTTCTGCTAAAATCTTGGTATTAATGATGACTCCATCTGGTGGCATCAATGGTGACATCAATGACAACTTTGACTTAGGGACTCAAAATGTCTAACAATCTTCCCCTTTGTCATTGATGGCAACCCATATCCTTTTACTAAAAACTGACCTTTCTTTTTCTTCTGCTCCCCATGGAACATTGCTCCCCCTGGCTCAATGCTCTCTTAAATATCAAATCTCTCCCCATATCAAATCTCTCCCCAATACACAAATCTCTCCCCCTTTGACATAAATGGCAAAGGGTCACCTTTGGGGCTCAAGGCTAAGAATGAGCCTCTTAGCTTAGCCCCTCCCCCACCTCCACATGAGGTGGTTAATTCTGGGGTGGGTGTATTTCTACTTCCCGAAAGCACTATTCTTTACCTTTATCTTTCTCTCTTATTTTCTAAGTTTTATGAATCCTCTGACTGTTTCTTTCCAAGTCATCATTTATGTTCATGTCATCACTTCTATTCCTATTCCTGTTCTTGTTCTCATCTTTGTTTATATTCTTGTTCCCATTCTCATCCATGTTCCTATTACCATTCCTATTCATATTCTTGTTTATGTTCATTTTCATGTTCATGCTTGTTTCTGGAATATTTGCTCTGCACCATCTTGTTATGTGACCATCATTATTGCACTTATAACACAATGTTATTATTCCTTGGAGGTGCAATTGTCTTAGGATTTCTCCTAGTGAAGTCATATCCTCTTCTATCATGAATCTTGCAATTCATTTCCTTGTGATCAAACCCATTACATGAGTAGCAATACCCTTGGAAAATTTGTCCTTTTCCATATTCCTGTCTTTCATGTGTCCTTAATTGTGAAGCCATGTGCCCAAACCTGTGACATGAAAAAAATATTCCATTGAAGCTTCATTGCCTTGACCTCATTGGTCTCCTATTATGATTGTTGTTCCATCTATATCTTCTTTGTGCATTGTTCCTACCTTTGTTGAACTCTCTGTTGTCCAACTCATCCTCTGATGTCTCACTCACACTTACACTGTCTTCTTCTGATGTATCTTCTTTTGAATTTTCTTCTTCTTCATGACTTGAAGTAGACTTTTCTTCTCATTTCTTTTGAACCTGTTTAGAACCTAGACTTATATTTTTTTTTGCTCCTCTTTGTATATTGACTATTTTATCCACATTCTTTGCACTGGTTACATACTTGTATAACTTATTCTTGGAATCCTCTAAATCTTCCTTTAGTAGTACCACTTCTTGTGTTAACTTTTCACATTCCAAAATATTTGCTTCTAACTTATCTTTGAACTTGATTGCCTTAGCCTTTGACTTTTCTAAATCCTTTATGAGCAATAACATTTCTTCATCACATTATTGAAACTGACTTTCAAGCTTAGAGTGTTGCTTTCTTACCTTATTTACCGTGTCAAGGGCATAGATAAGTTCTACCTTGATATCATAGCCATTATTTGCTTAATAATCCTCTATTTTTTTACCTTTGTCCATATCATTTCTTTCTTTTGGATTGTATTCTATAGGATCACTCACTTCTTCTTCTAATGCCATTAGAATATTTTCATCTGGTCTATCAATTCATCTTCAAAATCATCATCACTGAAACTATAACCATCTCTTGTGCAATCATCTTCAAGATGTCCAAATTTACCACATCTAAAACACTTGAGAATAATTGGAGTCCTTTTCTTAATTGGATCTTTCTCTTCAACCATAAATAGGACTTCATCTCTATCATTGTTTGAAAAACTAGCATCACTCTCATTTGGGTACTTACTTGCATTATCCGCGTAGTAGCTTCTCTTTTGCCTTTGGAAGAACTTATTTCCTTATCTATTTTTTCCATCCTTGTTTTTCTTCTGGTACCTATATATTTTTGATTCCCTGTACATGTGATTCTATTTTTCTTCATCATTGTTGCTCTTGGGCTCTTTGAACTCTATTGCATAATGTCCATACTTTCTACAATTAAAACATTTGATAGATTTTAGATCTATGGGTATTCTGAAGCCTTTATCTCTTCTACCATAATTTGCTTCTTCATAACTGGAAGACTCACTGATTGATTTCATCTTCTTACATTTTTTCTTTTTGTCCACTTTGAATTCAGCTTCTTTCGAAGGAATAGGATATTCTGTTCTTATCTCAAAAGTCTTGAGCATGCCAAGAAAAGCATTTCTTGTTAGACTATCAGTATCAATTGATGTTTCTATAGCAGAGACCTTTTCACTATACCTTTTTGGAAGAGTTCTCAAGATCTTATCGCAAGCATCAGATTCATCAACCTTCATTCCAAGATCTTTCATCTCATGTATAAGTTCATCAACCTTGTTGAGATAGTCACAAATGTTCTCATCATCCTTCATTCTTAGGTTCTCAAATTCTTCTTTGATATTTTTGATATTATCTTTCTTGACACTTTTATCTCCTTCATATATGGTATGCAATAGTTCCCACATATTTTTATCCTTGTACACTCCATAACCTTCATAGATTATGATCTACGCACCCTTTTATAATTGTACTCATAGCTCTTGAATTTGCATGTATTAGAAGTTTACCTTCCTTATCTATAGTAGTATTTGTTGTTGAATCATATCCAAGTACCACTGCATCCCAAACTTCATTTCCAAGTGCCATCAGGTGAAATCTCATCAACACACACTAATACAAGAAGTCACTTCCATTAAATATTAGTACTGCATTAATGGTGGTCCCATCCTTTTGATCCATTGTGTTATTAGACCACTTTTCCTTCAAGCTGTCAAACTCTTCTGAAGGAATCTACTCTGATACCAATTGAAGAACATAAGCTTATACTAAGAGAGGGGGTTAACAGTATATGACCACTATTTACTTTTCTTTTCAATTCAATATTATGCAGTGTATAAATAGCAGTATCAATAGTAGTAATCAAATCAATGCATAAAACATCATCCACAATAGAGACACAGATTTTGATGTGGTTCACCCAATGTGGTCTACCTCCATAGAGAAAATATTTCTTCTAAATATTTCTCAAATAATATTTTGAGAATCCTTCTCAATTACAATGTTTATGGACCTCTGTCCAAAGGAGATGTTGATACCCTAAATTTGGTTTGTGGATCTCTATCCACTGGAGAACTCTTTCTCCTCTGCTCTGGCTAGTGATATTCTAGAAGACTACCTCCACTGCACTGATTGTGGATTTCTATCCACTTGAAGATTATTGTCCTCACTTAGAATACCTATCCTCAATTGTCCTAGCTAATGGATATCTATCCACTGGAGACTCTATCATCTCTACTCTGTCACCTCCAAAGCTCTGCTTAATAGGTTCACTCAGAATCTTCACAAATATGCTCAATAGGTTCACTCATAACCTTCTCAAATTTGATCAATAGGTTCACTTAGAACCTGCTCAAATATGCTCAACAGGTCCACTCAAAACCTGCTCAAATCTACTTAATAGGTCCACTTAGAACCTGCTCAAATTTGCTCAATAGGCCCACTCAAAACCTAATAAAATTTTCTCAACAGGTTCACTCAAAACCTTCTCAAATCTGCTCAAACAGGTTCACTCAGAACCTGCTCAGATTTGCTCAACAAGCTCACTCAGAACTTGTCCAAATCTTCTCAACAATCTTACTCAGAACTTTTCCAAATCTGCTCAACAAGCTCACTCATAACTTGTCCAAATCTGCTCAATAAGGTCACTTAGAACTTGCTCAAATATGCTCAACAAGCTCACTCAAAGGTATGATCAATCTACTCTACCCAATATGTGAAGTCATGCTTTGGCCCATGAATGGGTGTGTTAGACCTATTAGGCATGCGAATGTGTGGCACCACTCTATCTACTTGCACCTCAATGCACTATTGCCTTTCATAAAATAAGTCATGTGACGTGTCTACATATCAATAACACTCTCCCATGTAAGGTCCATCACCCATAGGGGTGTCCCACATAGGGTTACCTTGTAGGTGTGGTTCACATCCCACTATTCTCGGACTTGGGTGAGTAGAGTCTCGCCAAGGAGGTATGACCAAGTCCTTGTGGCTAAAGTAGAGATTACTCATATCTCCTATTCTACTCTTCATAGTTTTCACCCTTGATTGGGTTTGGCTACAGGTGCACACCATTATTACTCTATACCAAACCCTAGATTATTATCTCTTTTACACATTTTTAATGAAATAGTACACAAGAAAGAAAACACTCAATAAGACAAATGATTATCTCTTTTAAGTTTTAGATGTGAATCCCTAAACTATTTTTTGTGTTTTAGATGTGTTGTTTGTAAATATGACCTTGTGTCATGTGTTTGAATTTTTTTGAATGATAATCTTATGTTTAATTAGATTTCACCTATATTCTCGCAACTTGACAACCGGTAATGAAATTCATGGTCACGTAAACTCCCCAAAATGTGGAGATGACATCCACACCCGGGGTAGGGAGAACATGCCCTGTTGATACTCACCCAACACCTTGTGCATAGTGATACACCCCTCCGAAGAGAAATGCATGATATTTTGCATGGTTATGATAGATCTTGGAGTCGATGTTGGTAAAGAACAAGGGTTCATGGGATTTGAGGCAACGGATGGAGATGAAAGCCACCGTTGTTGACCTCTACTAGTGGTTGGTGATGAAATCCAACTCACTAGCATTTAAGTGAAGCATGGTGTGTGTGGTTATTTTTAAGCCAAATAAAGTAAAAAATGAAGCATTCGATGATCATTCACTAAATGCATGCAAAAGTACATTTTACTTTCAAAAAGCTAAATAAAAAGAGACCTACAAGATGCAACCCTAAATGATGGCCTACCCATTGGGTAGCCTACATGCAAGCAAACCATACAAGGGCATCATAACTTAACTTCTTTTTTAGTTTTCTTATTTATTTTTTGGCTTTTACATTTATAATAAAAAGAAACTATCTTTCTACCTTTCTATCAAACAAAGCATGCGAGAAAAAACAAATTTCAACACTTTTTGACTGTGTAACATAAAACCAAAAGTTCAGGCACCTACCTTATAACCCAGGGAACCTACTGTTTCTGGAATCTAAGAAGAAAAGTCTCTATTTTGTGTCCATACTAGGGTAGGATGGCTGCTAGTTTTATGGTTGTCCCAGGGTGGGATGGTTGTGTGGTCATCCTAGGGTGGCACGAGGAGCAGTCTAGAGGTAGTTTTAGGCCATAACGGCCAATACCTGCAATAGAAACCAAGAAAAAATTGAGGTTAAACCTTAAATTAATAAATAGGGATAGGGTACAACCATGATTTCCATTGAATTAAGGGAAAAACTATGCACCTAATAGTGTAAAATAATATACATTTATATATGGTGTTTAAACAAGCATTGTAAAAGGATAGATTTAAGAAACCATATAAGACAAATAAGTGCAAGAAAAGGTGTTTATCTTTATTTCATTTGGTAAATCAGAACAATGGTTACATATATGTCCTCTTGAGGGCTCTTAATGTGATACAATTTGTTTACAAAGTGATGGATGCCCAAGGATCAAGTCCTTTCAAAGAAGCTCGTGTGCACTTCCAATGTTCTTCCTCATAACCACAATTGAGGTGGGAAAACCTATGATGTTGCCACATAATTCTTCAATTTTTTGATCTTGTATTCCTTAATTCTATTTTGTAAGACCTGCATCTACACACAAGGAAACCAAATTTGTTAAATAGCAAGTGCGTATATTGAAAACATGCAAACCCCACATGCACTAAAAAGGCTATAAAATCTGAATATGCAATACACCTATCTAAATAAACTCAAAATAACTTGAAATTTTAGAGGTATATAAAAGAGATGGTTTTGGGAAGATATTACTGAAAACAAAACCAAAATTGCATCTGATGGCATGGCATAATCACAATGCACTTTTCCAACCTACAAAACCCAAAACAAGCAATTTACATATCCAAAACATACAAAACTTGGATATAATATATAAAATGACATTTCAAGACAACCCATGTGGTCATATTTGCAAAATAATACATAGATCCATGTGCATGCTCTGATGGACCTTATAATCCTGCAAAAACATAAAAATTTTATATCTCGCTCAATATGGATCCAAACTAAATGAAATTTGGATAGGAGGTTCATATGCTACTCTATAATATGCCTAAGAAATAATAATAGAAAAATTGTACACAAATATACCCTCATACCTTGCAGGGATGGTGGGGATTGTCACAGAATGGGGACCATCCTGGCCAACAATTCTACACTTATTTTGTCATCAATTCCTCTATGAATTGGTTAGGAACCTTCTAAATAGTGTTTTCATAAAATTTTGTGGTGAAATTCACTTATATGATCCATTTTTGTAAACAGATTGTGCCTCTTAGATCACTCACAAACCTTCTTCACTAGGTAGATATTTTGAGGGAAAAAGGTACAAAAAGGTGAGGGGAAATCTTGGCAGTACTTCATTGCTATGTCTCAAAACTCCTATCTATGATTTTTGTGGAAAATAGATCCACTTTATAGCCAAATGAAGCCTTTGGGTAAAAATGCATGCAAGGTCATGCAGGGCAAGAGGCACCATTTGGCCAACAAGGTGGCATGTATTGGAGGGGGAAGAGAATCTCCCTATTTGGTGTTCCTCATGCAGTATGTCATAAGGATGTTGCACCCTTTGACTTGCATTCTTGAATAGGTGGTTCAAATAGTAGTTTTTGGGCATCATTTGTCCAAATTTGACTTTTTAGGAGTCAAACCTTATGGTCGTCCTACCTCAGGATGGCCTGTTTGCCCTCATACCAGGGTGGGATGGTGGTGATCTGCCCTCATCTCAAGGTGGTATGATCATGCCTATGTGGCCCAAAACCCCTCAAAAGTGGGGTAGAGCCTTTAAAAAGTGGTTAGGACCACTTTAAAACCTCTAACAGTTGTCCAAGGTGCCCATATGGTGTCAATTGGACCTTGTCTTGGTTTCCTAATCAGATTGACCAGATTTTAGTGTTTATACACACTTTTTATTTTAGCGTATGTATGCAATTTGTTTTTTTTTTTGTATATTATTATGATTTATAGGAATACATGTGGTTTCCTATTGTGTTAAACTGGTACTAGTAAGATCTTGTGGCATCTTGTAAGTACAATGGGTAGCCAAAATAGGAGTGAGGAAAGTAGTATCTTGAGCATGAGGTTGTCTAGTAAGATATTTATGTATCTAATGGAAGTCTCAGGATACCCTCTCAACTCATATTTTATGGTTGGGTTGGGTAGGTATTTTTAGACATTTGCTTGTTATATGGAGGGCTCAAATTACCCAAATGAGGATTGAAGCCTTGTGCTACATTTTAGAATACCCAAAGTGCCAAGACTACCTCAGAACTAGCCTTGTGCAGGGACCCTACAGTCAAAGGTGAGGATATTTATATTGTATTAAATTTGCATTCTCTTAGTGGTATGTGGTATCACGACAATATTTTATATTTTATGGTGTTATATTCAATGTTTAGACCATGATATATATTCAATACCAAGAGGATATTTGAGAGGTGGCCATGAATATAGACAAGAATATTTTAGAATCAGGTAGTAGTAGTGGTCATAAAAACTAAATGCAAACCTTTTAGTCTCTCATATCTCTAGCTAGGTAGAATATCAACAAAGAAAACCTATATCAAGCCTTAAATGTTATGTCCCTCTTCGTAGCCAATTTTATTTTGGGATTTATTGCTTATGGAAAATTCACACCAATGTTTTTTGCATTATGTTCTTTATATTTTTTGTATTGGGTACCAATTTTTTTAAAATGTTGGATGACTCTTCAATGTTATAATCTAGATACTTTTTTGTGCAATTCCTTTCAAATTTGAATAAACAATCAGGTGGGCAATATTTTCCTCTATGCTTATTCCTATTGCTGGCCATCTTAAGAGACAACATAATAAGAGTAGGTGTTTAGTTGGAATTTTGCTTACAATGGTGTGTTTATGCATTAGATACAATTCTAAGAGATATAACCATCGAGATAGACATGAAGTTAGAAAATGGAGACCAAATATATTATGAAATGATAGGTGTACATATTTTCCTCTGGAGCTAAACTCATGGTAGCGATATTGGAACCCTTACTTCAAGTAATACGTAATGAGGTAATTTTTTAGGTCTTACTTTGGCTAGGACATCTACCTGATGTATGAGACCCCTTGGTTGGAATAAGGATATTTCACTTTATGTAATTTATTATTCCAAATTGGATGTCTCTATTGGTGACTTTGAAGATCTCAATATAGACAACAAGCCTACTAGGGCTATAATATTCCTTTGTTGCAATGATGTATATTTCACTTTACCTTTTATATTTTTTCAAGTTATATACTTTCTAAGCTATGTTTTTTCGATCTTAGTCTAAATCCCTTTGGTCTAACCAAGGATATTTTGCCTTACCTCCTTAATATTTTAGGTCTTAATTTAGAAAGCACACCTACTTTTAGGTCTTAATTTACCTTTATGTTTACCTTATAGTGGCTATCCTATAATTAATATATTTTAACTCTAATAAGATCATATTTAAGTGGCTTCCATATTACCTTTGTAAACCATTTCAGGGATGTCAACCCTATTAGCATCCCCCAATTCATTTTGAATTCTATCAGTTATTCCATAGAGGCTTGCAGGAAGAAGAATGTAGATGACCTCCCTTCCCATAAAGGCCTTTTTAAATTTTTCTATAATCATTGGTTGGTCCATTGCCCTAATGGCATAACCCTTCCCACTACTCAAAATTTTGCTCCTAAAGAAAAACCTAGCCCTACCTAGGTTAAATCAAGTCCATCCTTATTCTCTACCTATTCCCAAGCCATTTCTGCGAAGAAGATAGCAGATGTGGAGGCATTCATAGGGCTTATTGCAAATAATAAAATCAAGTGTGAGGAACCTGATGGCATCGTAAGGTTTTCACCTTTCCTGATAAACAAGTTCATTCAAGACAAGCAAAAAAAATTGGAAATTGATTTTAATGAGGATTATTGTGATGTTACAGCTCAGCTTCTATAGTATTTTATCATCAAAAATTACCTCCAATGGTATTTCTCAACTAAAAATTGGCATTTTCCAATTGAAATATTTGACGAACACTCTCACAGATCTTCACAATGCCTTACATCTCCTATTTTTCATGAAAATTTCATTGAGGTAACTTTGGAGGACACAAAGGTGTCTAAGGTCAACATCGAGGATGAGGTCAAGGATGAGGTAAAGGATGATGTAAAGGATGGAGGTGTCAAAGCAAGCGAGGAGGACTAACATCTTCCTTTATTTCCTAGTTGTTGGTTTTGGGGCTTCCCTACGTGGGGCCTTTTTCTCTGGTGCTATGTTACTATTGCTCTTTCCTATTTGGGGTTGCATCCCCCTATTTTCTTCTATTTCTATTTTTTTAGCATCCTTAACCTATGGTTGTAAGAATATTTTGGGGTTTCCTGTCAAAACCTATTTTGAATGAAAAATTAACTTATAAAAAAAATGTATTTAACAATAGTGATATCATGTTTATGAGGGTTGATTTTGAGTAAGAAGGGACATAAATTCTAACCACACATCTTAATTTCTTAACATGATTTAGTAGAAAGAGTGAGCTAATAATTTTCAAAGGAATTTGAGTAATTTAAGTATACATTGTTATATTCTTATTCCCTCATATAGTTGTTCATGCTAATAGTTATTAACCAGTTTAATATGAATGATTTGTCTTAAACAACTTATGGTGCATTTTTTTAAAATATCTATTGAATAGGATAGGTTAGGTGCTAATTTACATTATCATTCATCATTCCATATCTTTTGCAGAGGCAAGGCAGGGGTGTGATAAATGATATCTGACATTCAAAGTATTTAGAGTTTTATTATGGGTGAAGTGAGCCAAGCAGTCATTTTGGATATAAGCATGTTGTTCAAGGTTTATTTTATGGTCTTGGGGGAAATTTTGCCCTCATTTAATTGTGTAAATTTTTGTGATTGTCTACAATGAAATATCTTTGTCTAGCTATTGGACATTTTCAGTCCCTAAGCTAAAAGTTGTCATTGATGTCAAAAGGACCTATGTGAGTAAGAACTATGATTTTGTTCCACAAAGAGTTTCATGAGAAAATCAAGGAAAAGGTTTTATTTAAAACCATGGATGGCATATTTGAAATGGGTTTTTCTTAAAACCCAAGTTGGCTTTTCGTTTCATCGAAAAAGGACCTTCGGTGATAAAGTTATTGAATTTTGAAATTTGGGTTTAAATTTTGATTTTATTAAAATTTAAATTTAAATTTAAAACCTTTTAAAAAAAATTTCCCTCCTTTATTATTGGTGCCACCGATGCCATGATGGAAAATTAAAAGGGATGACATATTCGCATCTAAGGATGGCTTATATAAATAAGCCAAAGGTTTTTCATTAATGCAAGTGTTAAGTCGAATGATTTTCGAAACCCAAAGTAATTGCTCATCCGAATATTGCGCAGCAAATTATTGAAGAGTGTGAAGTGGATGGTCAAATCGTGGGTAGTCAAATTTTAGCACCTTGTGAGGAAAGTGCACATGGTTAAATACAAGGAGTGCCCAAGGCACTCACATGGGCAGTCTTAGCTCACGCGGCTTAGCTGTCGCTTGGCAGCACGATGGGTAGAGGTTCAAATCGTCGAAGTTCTTAGAGGGCTCTTTTGAGGTATGCGCTCTGACTCTGATATTTTTTAGGGTTAATATTTTAATTAAAATATTTTTCTTGCTAATGTTTGATTATAGTTTTTAGGATATAAGGTTGAGCAAGCTTTAATATTTTAATAAGGGTTTTTGATTAAATTTGGCAATGGAGTAATAAGGGAGTATATGTTATTTTTGCATTAAATCAATGTTGTGCAAATGTTATTGAAGGATGCCCTAAGTTACCTTGATATTATTTTTAAGTGTTTCTACATGCTATGGTGGTAATTTATTCTTGAGAGGTGGTTATTGCTTTTATGTGTTGATGAGCTTCTTTTTTGAGATTGGAGTTGATAAGGTGTATGTGGAACATGCTTTGTATTGTTGAATGGAAGAATAAATTAAAATATTGGTGAGATATTTCAAGGGAATATTACTGAGAAAGTTTGTGCAATATTATTTTTCTAATAACCCTCTCTAGTTTAGCAAAGAAGTGGTTATGATCTTGACATATTTGAGAGATCTTCTTCATCATCAAAAAGGTATGGGAAATATTCTCCATTGACTTGATTGGGTGATTGATTTTTGAAAATATAATTGGAGAGAAAAGGATTGATTGTGGTTTCCTTTTCAAAAGTTGTTGGTTAAATGCTTCAAGGTTTTCTGGTTTGAGAGTTGTGATTAAACCTTGTTTTATAAGCATTGTTGTTGAAGAGAGTTGTCTTGCAAAGAACTTGAACTTGAACTAGAAAAGAACATGAGTATCATTGTTATGTGAGATTTTTTGTTGAGCATTGTTGGAAACATTTTGAGTTGGTTGATACATGCTTGGACTAGGTTTTGTGAGAAATAATTGATCCTTGAGGTGATTGGTTGAGTAGAGTTGATTGAGCCTAGTCAAGTGAATGTGTGAAGTGGTTGTTCAAGTTCCAAGAAACAAACTATTCTATATTCTGTTTGAGTTGATATTGGCATTTTAGAATAGATCATATAAAGTCTCTAACAATTATTTTTATGCTTCTATGAGATTTATTTGAGTTGATATTGGGATTTTAGTATAGAACATATTGAGTCTCTAACAATTCTCTTTATGTTTCTATAAGATTGATTTGAGTTGAGATTGGGATATGAGTATAGAACATATTGAGTCTCTAACAATTATATTTATGCTTCTATGAGATTGATTTGATTTGATATTGGAATTTGAGTCTCTAACAATTCTCTTTATTCTTCTATAATATTGATTTGAGATATTTATTGAGCATTGAGCTTAAAACATATTTGAGTCTAACAATTCTCTTTATGATTCTATGATATTTGGACAAGTTCTGAGTGAGTTTGTTGAGAAAATTTGGACAAGTTCTGAGTGAGCTTGTTGAGCATATTTGGACAAGTTCTAAGTGAGCTTGTTGAGCAGATTTGGACAAGTTTTGAGTGAGCTTTTTGAGCAGATTTGGACAAGTTCTAAGTGAGCTTGTTGAGCAGATTTGGACAAGTTTTGAGTGAGCTTGTTGAGAAGATTTGGATAAGTTATGAGTGAGCTTGTTGAGAAGATTTGGACAAGTTCTAAGTGAGCTTTTTGAGCATATTTGGATAGGTTTTGTGTGGACCTATTGAGCAGATTTGAGCAAGTTCTATGTGGACCTATTGAGCATATTTGAGTTGGTTCTGTGTGTATCGATTGAGCAGAATTGTACTAGACCGAATGTACTATGTTTAGTGCAAGAGATTGAGTAGAGAGAGATCCTTCAGTTAGTGCAACATAGAGATATAGTCTTCTAGAAGATCACTAGTCATAGCAGAAGGAGAAATATTTCTCCTATGGAAGAGATCCACGAACTTGAGATTAGGGGATCAACATCTCCTTTGTACAGAGGTCCATAAACATTGTAATTGGGAAGGATTCCTAAGAGATTATTTGAGAAATATTTTCTCTGTGGAGGTAGCCCACATTGGGTGAACCACATTAAAAATGATCTCTCATGTGTGTGATGTTTACTGTTTCATTAATGTTGATCCTACTATTTGGAAAAAAGTTTTATGTTATATTGTTCACCCCCCATCTCAGTAAATGCACATGTTCTTCAATTGGTATCAGATATGGTCTCTCCGTGAAGATTATAACAACTTGGATAAGGATCCATTAGTAACACACATGTTCTTAGGTAGTGATGAAAGTATATACTTTGAAGAAGCACTCTTCAACTGTCTCCAAGATCTTGAAAGGATTCAATAAGAGAATGCACAACTAAATAAACAAATTCAAAAATATGAATTGGTAAGATTTGAGCTTCTACAAAGGCTAATGGAACTTGAAATAGAAGTGGAAGAAAGAAGAGAGATTGAACATCAGTTGCGAGACATGCTGGAAGCCAAAGAAGCAAGACTTGAGAAAGTGGCAGCAGAAATTGTTATGGTAAAATGCACAACTAAAATAAACAATATATTACATAAAGCAATTCAGCAAGCGACAGAACATCAAGCAAAAAAAATGTATCTCACCATATCTAAAGAAAAGAATACCATAAAGGAAATAAGACCAGATTTATTCCTCATCAAAATAGGTTACAAAATTTCTTCCATGGACATTGTTTTTCTTATAGTAAATATGGTCATAGAGCTATGCATTGTACTAGTAGAGATAGTGATAGTAGTAGTATGGATTCTCTTGTACCATATATGGATGATGATTTTGAGTGTTACAAATGCATAAAATTTGGGCATATAGCTAGAAGGTGCAAACAAGAAATTCTAAGTCTGGTAGAAAGACCACAACTCAAACTACTAGAAAAGAAGAAAAATGGAAAGGTAAATTAAAATACTTGCTAGTTCAAATAGCATTGCATGCTTAGGATAGAGAAGAAAAATGGTTTATGGATAGCGGATGCTCTAGACACATGATAGGAGAAAAATATAAGTTTATAATTTTGAAATAAGGAAATAAAGGGTCAGTAAACTTTGGGGACAATGGTTCAGCAAATATTTGTGGAAAAGGAACTCTAAGTATAGGCAATGGGAAAGCAAAAGCTAAAAATATTCTATATGTGGAAGGTTTGAAACACAATCTCTTACGCATTAGTCAACTCTGTGATCAAGGCCATATGGTAACTTTTCATCAAGATAGATGTGAAGTGAGAAAATATGAATATGGAAAACTAGTAGCAAGTGCTATAAGAGAAAGAAATATTTATATACTCAACGAGATCAAAAGGGAAAAATATCATTTATCCAAAGAAAATGAGGACCGGTATCAACATATAATATTGGGACCAGAAGAGAATCTTCTAATGTCTTTGGAAGATAAATAAAATGGTTCTATAGAAGATAAGGCAAAAGAAAGAAATGATGTGGACAAAGGTAAAAAAATAGAGGATTATTCAATAGAGAATGGTTATGATCTCAAGGGAGAAATTATCTATGCTCTTGACATAGTAAATAAGGTAAGAAAGCAACACTCTAAGCTTGAAAGTCAATTTCAAGAATGTGATGAAGAAATATTATTGATCATAGAGGATTTAGAGAAGTCAAAAACTAAGGCAAGCAAGTTCAAAGATAAGTTAGAAGCAAATATTCTAGAATGTGAAAATTTAACACAATAAGTGGCACTACTAAAGGAATATTTAGAGGATTCCAAGAATAAGCTATACAAGTATGTAACTAGTGCAAAGAATGTGGATAAAATAATCAAGATACAAAGAGGAGCATCAAACAAGACAGGTCTTGGTTCCAAACAGGTTCAAAATAAATGGGAAGCAAAGTATATCTCAAGTCTTGAAGAAGAAGGAAAGTCAGAAGAAGACACTTTAGAAGAGGTATTCTCAGATGAAAGCGGAAGTGAAAGTGAAACTTCTAAGGATGAGTTAGATTGCAGTGAGTCCAGCAAAAAAAGAGACAATGGTCAAAGAAGATAAAAATGGAACAACAATAAGAACAAGACACCAATGAGGTCAAGATAAGGAAGCTTCAATGGAAGATGTTTCTCATATCACGGGTTTGGTAACATGGCTTCACAATGCAGGACACATCAAATATGGGAATATGGAAAAGGAAAACTTTTCAAAGGATATTGTTATTCATGTAATGATTTTGGTCACAAGGCAATGAACTACAAGGTTCATTATAGAAGAGGATATGGTTTCACTAGGAGAAATCCTAAGACAGTTGCACATCCAAGGAACAATAACATCAAGTGTTATAAGTGCAATAATGATGGTCACATAGCAATATGGTGTAGAGCAAATATTCCAAAAATAGGCATGAACAAGGACAAGAGTATGAACAGGAAGAAATAATATGAATAGAAATAAGAATATGAATAGGAACAGAGACTTAGAAAATAAGAAAAAGAACAAGGATGAGAACAAGAATAGAAATAGGAATATGGATGAGAACAAGAATAGGAACAGGAATAGAAGTGATGACATGAACAAGGATGAAGACTTGGAAAGAAACAATGAGAAGATTCAGAAAACTCATAAAATAAGAGAGAAAGATAAAGACATAGAACAGTGCTTTCAGGGAGTAGAAATACTTCCACCCTAGAATTAACCACTTCATGAGGATGTGGGGGAGGGTCTAAGCTAAGGGCTCATTCTTAGCCCTTAGCCCCAAAGGTGACCCTTTGCCATTGATGTCAAAGGGGGAGAGATTTGTGTATTGGGGAGAGATTTGATATTTGAGAGAGCATTGACCCAGGGGGAGCAAATTCCTAGAGGGAGCAGAAAAGAAGGTCAAATTTTAGTAAAAGGATATGGGTTGCCATCAATGACAAAGGGGGAGATTGTTGGACATTTTGAGTCCCTAAGCTAAAAGTTGTCATTGATGTTAGGACCTATGAGAGTAAGCACTATGATTTTTTTCCACAAAGAGTTTCATGAGAAAAGAAAGGAAAAGGTTTTATTTAAAACCATGGATGGCAGATTTGAAATGGGTTTTTCTTAAAACCCAAGTTGGATTTTCATTTCATCGAAAAATGACCTCTGATGATAAAGTGATTGAAGTTTAAAATTTGGGTTTAAATTTTGATTTTATTAAAATATAAATTTAAATTTAAAACCTTTTAAAAAGGTTTTCCCTCCTTTCTTATTGGCGCCACCGACATCATGAGGGACAAATTGGAAGGGACGACATATTCGCATCTAAGGATGGCTTATATAAATAAGCCAAAGGTTTTTTATTAATGCAAGTGTTAAGTCGAATGATCTCCAAAACCCAAAGTAATTTCTCATCCAAATATTGTGCAGTGAATTATCGAAGAGTGTGAAGTGGACGGTCAAATCGTGAGCAGTCAAAGTTTAGCGCCTTGTGAGGAAAGTGCACACGGTTAAAGACAAGGAGTGCCTAAGGCACTCACGTGGGTAGAATTAGCTCATGTGGCTTAGTTGTCGCTTTGCAGCACGGTGGGCAGAGGTTCAAATCGCCAAAGTCCTTTGAGGGCTCTTTTGAGGTATGTGCTCCGACTCCGATATTTTCAAGGGTTAATATTTTAATTAAAATATTTTGCTTGCTAAGGTTTGATTATATTTTTTAGGAGATATAAGGTTGAGCAAGATTTAATATTTTAATAAGGGTTTTTGATTAAATTTGGCAATGGAGTTATAAGGGGTAGAGGTGCTTTGTTAATTGATTTGTTGAATAAACTCAGTGAATTTACAAATGTTATTGAACGATGCCCTAAGTTACCTTGATATTATTTTTAAGTGTTTCTAAATGCTATGGTGTTAATTTCTTCTTGAGAGGTGGTTTGCTTTTATGTGTTGATGAGCTTATTTGTTGAGATTGGAGTTGATAAGGTGTATGTGAAACATGCTTTGGATTTTTGAGTGGAAGAATTAAATAAAATATTGGTGAGATATTTCAAGGGAATATTATTGAGAAAGCTTGTGCATTATTCTTTATCTACTAACCCTCTCTAGTTTGGCAAAGAAGTGGTCATGATCTTGACAGATTTGAGAGATCTTCTTCATCATAAAAAAAGTATGGGCAATATTCTCCATTGACTTGATTGGGTGATTGATTTCTAAAAATATCATTGGAGAGAAAAGGATTGATTGTGGTCTCCTTTTTGAAATTTTTTGGTTAAATGCTTCAAGGTTTTTTGGTTTGAGAGTTGTGATTAAACCTTGTTTTATAAGCATTATTGTTGAAGAGAGTTGTCTTGCAAAGAACTTGAACTTGAGCTAGAAAAGAACATGAGTATCATTGTTATGTGAGATTTGTTGTTGAGCATTGTTGGAAACATTTTGAGTTGGATGATACATGCTTGGACTAGGGTTTGTGAGAAATGATTGATCCTTGATGTGATTGGTTGAGTAGAGTTGATTGAGCCTAGTCAAGTGAATGTGTGAAGTGGTTGTTCAAGTTCCAAGAAACAAACTATTCTATATTCTATTTGAGTTGAGATTGGGATTTGAGAATAGAACATATAGAGTCTCTAACAATTCTCTTTATGCTTCTATGAGATTTATTTTAGTTGAGATTGGGATTTGAGTATAGAACATATTGAGTCTCTAACAATTCTCTTTATGCTTCTATGATATTGATTTGAGTTGAGATTGGGATTTGAGTATAGAATATATTGAGTCTCTAACAATTCTCTTTATGCTTCTATGAGATTGATTTGAGTTGAGATTGGGATTTGAGTATAGAAAATATTGAGTCTCTAAAAATTCTCTTTATGCTTCTATGAGATTGAGTTGAGCTATTGATTGAGCATTGAGCTTAGAACATATTGAGTCTCTAACAATTCTCTTTATGATTCTATGAGATTTGGACAAGTTCTGAGTGAGCTTGTTGAGCAGATTTGGACAAGTTCTGAGTGAGCTTGTTGAGCAGATTTGGACAAGTTATGAGTGAACTTGTTGAGCAAATTTGGACAAGTTTTGAGTGAGCTTGTTGAGCAGATTTGGACAAGTTCTAAGTGAGCTTGTTGAGCATATTTGGACAAGTTCTGAGTGAGCTTGTTGAGAATATTTGGACAAGTTTTGAGTGAGCTTGTTGAGAATATTTGGACAAGTTCTGAGTGAGCTTGTTGAGCAGATTTGGACAGGTTTTGTGTGGACCTATTGAGCAGGTTTTGTGTGGACTTGTTGAGCATATTTGTGCAGGTTATGTGTGGACCTATTGAGAAAAATTGTACTAGACCGAATGTACTGTGTTTAGTGCAAGAGATTGAGTAGAGTTGTGCTAGACCGATTGGAATATGTTTAGTATAGTATTGAGATGATCTTTAGAGGTGATAGATTATAGAGTCTAAGTGGATAGAGATCCAGTAGCCAGGACAATTGAAGATAGATCTTATTGAGGAGTCTTCAAGTGGAGAGAGATCCACCAGTCAGTGCAACATAGATACAGAGTCTTCTAGAATATCACTAGCTAGAGCAGAAGGGGAAAGAGTTCTCCTATGGAAGAGATCCACGAACTTGAGATTAGGGGATCAACATCTCCTTTGGACAAAGGTCCATAAACATTATAATTGGGAAGGATTCCCAAGATATTATTTGAGAAATATTTAGAAGAAATATTTTCTCTGTGGATGTAGCCCACATTGGGTGAACCACGTTAAAAATGATGTCTCTCATGTGTGTGATGTTTACTATTTCATTAATGTTAATGCTACTATTGGGGAAAAAGTTTTATGTTATATTGTTCACCCCCCTCTCAGTATAAGTGCATGTTCTTCAATTGGTATCAGAGTCGGTCTCTCCGTGAAGAGTCTAACAACTTGGAGAAGGATCCATCAATAACACACATGTGCTCAGGGAGTGAAGAAAGTATAGACTTTGAAGAAGCACTCTTCAACTATCTCCAAGATCTTGAAAGGATTCAAGAAGAGAATGCACAACTAAAGGAACAAATTCAAAACTCTGAATTGGCAAGATTTGAGCTTCTAAAAAGGCTAATAGAACTTGAAATAGAGGTGGAAGAAAGAATAGATATTGAACATCATTTGAGAGACATGTTGGAAGCCAAAGAAGTAGGACTTGAGAAAGTGGTAGCAAAAATTGTTATGCTAAAATGCAGAACTAAAATAAACAAGATATTACATAAAGCAAGTCAACAAGAGGCAGGAACATCAAGCAAAAAGAAGGTATCTCACCATATCTCAAGAAAATAAGACCACAAAGGAAAGAATACCAGATTGAGTCCTCATCAAAACATGTTACAAAATTTCTTCCATGGACATTGTTTTTCTTGCAATAAATATGGTCATAGAGCTATGCATTGTACTAGCAGAGACAGTGATAGTAGTAGTATGGATTATCTTGTACCATATATGGATGATGATGTTGAGTGTTACAAATGCATAAAATTTGGGCATATAGCTAGAAGGTGCAAACTAGAAAATTCTAAGTCTAGTAGAAAGACCACAACTCAAACTACTAGAAAAGAAGAAAAATGGAAAGTTAAATTAAAATCCTTGCTAGTTCAAATAGCATTGCATGCTCAGGATAGAGAAGAAAATTGGTTTTTGGATAGCGGATGCTCTAGACACATGATAGGAGAAAAATACAAGTTTATAGTTTTGAAAGAAGGAAATAGAGGGTCAGTAAACTTTAGGGACAATGGTTCAGGAAAGATTTGTGGAAAAGGAACTCTAAGTATAGGCAAAGGGAAAGCTAAAGCTGAAAATTTTCTATATGTGGAAGGTTTGAAAAACAATTTCTTAAGCATTAGTCAACTCTGTGATCAAGGCCATATGGTAACTTTTCATCAAGATAGATGTGAAGTGAGAAAATCTGAATCTAGAAAACTAGTAGCAAGTGCTATAAGAGAAAGAAATCTTTATGTACTCAATGAGATAAAAAGGGAAAAATGTCATTTATCCAAATAAAATGAGGACCGGTCTCAACATATAATATTGGGACCAAATGAGAATATTCTAATGGCTTTGGAAGATAAATAAAATGGTTCTATAGAAGATAAGTCAAAAGAAAGAAATGATATGGACAAAGGCAAACAAATAGAGGATTATTCAATAGAGAATGGTTATGATCTCAAGGGAGAACTTATCTATGCTCTTGACACAATAAATAAGGTAAGAAAGCAACACTCTAAGCTTGAAAGTTAGTTTCAAGAATGTGATGAAGAAATATTATTGCTCATAGAGGATTTAGAGAAGTCAAAAGCTAAGGCAAGCAAGTTCAAAGATAAGTTAGAAGCAAATATTTTGGAATGTGAAAATTTAACACAAGAAGTGGCATTACTAAAGGAATATTTAGAGGATTCCAAGAATAAGCTATACAAGTATGTAACCAGTGCAAAGAATGTGGATAAAATAGTCAAGATACAAAGAGGAGCATCAAACAAGACAGGTCTTGGTTCCAAACAGGTTCAAAATAAATGGGAAGCAAATTCTATCTTAAATATTGAAGAAGAAGGAAATTCAGAAGAAGAAACTTCAGAAGAGGGATTCTCAGATGAAAGTGGAAGTGAAAGTGAAACTTCTAAGGATGAGTCAGATTGCAGTGAGTCCAGTAGGAAAAGAGACAATGGGCAAAGAAGATACAAATGGAACAACAATCAGAATAGGAGACCAATGAGGTCAAGATAAGGAAGCTTCAATGGAAGATGTTTCTCATGTCATAGGTTTGGGCACATGGCTTCATAGTGCAGGACACATCAAAGACAGGAATATGGAAAAGGACAACTTTTCAAAGGATATTGTTATTCATGTAATGAGTTTGGTCACAAGGCAATGAACTGGAGGGTTCATGACAGAAAAGGATTAGGCTTCACTAGGAGAAATCCTAAGACAATTGCACATCCAAGGAACAATAACATCAATTATTATAAGTGCAATAAAGATGGTCACATAGCAAGATGGTGTAGAGCAAATATTCCAGAAATAGGCATGAACAAGAACAGGAATATGAACAGAAGTAAGAACATGAATAGAAACAAGAAGATGAACAAGAACAAAGACTCATAAAATAATGAGAACAAGAATAAAAACAAAAATAGAAACAAAAACAAAAGTGATGACAGGAACAAGGATGATGACTTGGAAAGAAACATTGAGAAGATTCAAAAAACTCAGAAAAGAAGAGAGAAAGATAAAGATAGAGAAAAGTGCTTTGGGGGAGTAGAAATACTCCCACCCCAGAATTAACCACCTCATGAGGAGGTGGGGGAGGGGCTAATCTAAGAGGCTCATTCTTAGCCCTGAGCTCCAAAGGTGACCCTTTGCCATTAATGTCAAATGGGGAAGAGATTTGTGTATTGGGGAGAGATTTGGTATAAGGAGAGATTTGATATTTGAGAGAGCATTGAGCCAGGGGGATCAAAGTCCCAAGGGGAGTAGAAAAGAAGGTCAGGTTTTAGTAAAAGGATATAGGTTGCCATAAATGACAAAGGGGGATATTGTTGGATATTTTGAGTCCCTAAGCTAAAAGTTGTCATTGATGTCAAAAGGACCTATGTGAGTAAGCACTATGATTTTGTTCCACAAATATTTTCATGATAAAAGCAAGGAAAATATTTTATTTAAAACCATGGATGGCAGATTTGAAATGGGTTTTTCTTAAAACCCAAGTTGGCTTTTCGTTTCATCAAAAAAGGACCTCCGGTGATAAAGTTATTGAAGTTTGAAATTTGGGTTTAAATTTTGATTTTATTAAAATTTAAATTTAAATTTAAAACCTTTTAAAAAGGTTTTCCCTCCTTTCTTATTGGCACAACCGATGTCATGAGGGAAAATTAAAAGTGCTGACGTATTTGCATCTAAGTATGGATTATATAAATAAGCCAAAGATTTTTCATTAATGCAAGTGTTAAGTCGAATGATTTCCAAAACCCAAAGTAATTGCTCATCCAAATATTGCATGGTGAATTATCAAAGAGTGTGAAGGGGACAGTCAAATCGTGGGCAATAAAAGTTTAGTGCCTTGTGAGAAAAGTGCATGTGGTTAAATACAAGGAGTGCCTAAGGCACTTATGTGGGCAGTCTTAGCTCACGCGGCTTAGATGTCGCTTGGTAGCACGGTGGGCAGAGGTTCGAATCGTCGAAGTCCTTCGAGGGCTCTTTTGAGGTATGCACTCCGACTTCGATATTTTCGAGGTTTAATATTTTAATTAAAATATTTTTTCTAAGGTTTGATTATAGTTTTTAGGAGATATAAGGTTGAGCAAGCTTTAATATTTTAATAAGGGTTTTTGATTAAATTTGGCAATGGAGTAATAAGGGAGTATATGTTATTTTTGCATTAAATCAATGTTGTGCAAATGTTATTGAAGGATGCCCTAAGTTACCTTGATATTATTTTAAAGTTTTTCTAAATGCTATGGTGGTAATTTCTTCTTGAGAGGTGGTTATTGCTTTTATGTGTTGATGAGCTTCTTTGTTGAGATTGGAGTTGATAAGGTGTATGTGGAACATGCTTTGTATTGTTGAGTGGAAGAATAAAATAAAATATTGGTGAGATATTTCAAGGGAATATTATTGAGAAATTTTGTGCAATATTCTTTGTCTACTAACCCTCTCTAGTTTGGCAAAGAAGTGGTTATGATCTTGACAGATTTGAGAGATCTTCTTCATCATCAAAAAGGTATGGGCAATATTCTCCATTGACTTGATTGGGTGATTGATTTCTGAAAATATCATTGGAGAGAAAAGGATTGATTATGGTTTCCTTTTTGAATGTTGTTGGTTAAATGCTTCAATGTTTTTTGGTTTGAGATTTGTGATTAAACCTTGTTTTATAAGCATTGTTGTTGAAGAGAGTTGTCTTGCAAAGAACTTGAACTTGAACTAGAAAATAACATGAGTATCATTGTTATGTGAGATTTGTTATTGAGCATTGTTGAAAATATTTTGAGTTGGTTGATACATGCTTGGACTAGGGTTTGTGATAAATGATTGATCCTTGATGTGATTGGTTGAGTAGAGTTGATTGAGCCTAGTCAAGTGAATGTGTGAAGTGGTTTTTCAAGTTCCAAGAAACAAACTATTCTATATTTTGTTTGATTTGAGATTGGTATTTGAGAATAGATCATATAGAGTCTCTAACAATTATCTTTATGATTCTATGGGATTTATTTGATTTGATATTGGGATTTGAGTATAGAACATATTGAGTCTCTAACAATTCTCTTTATGCTTCTATAATATTGATTTGAGTTGAGATTGGAATTTGAGTATAGAACATATTGAGTCTCTAACAATTCTCTGTATGCTTATATGAGATTGATTTGAGTTGATATTGGAATTTGAGTATAGAACATATTGAGTCTCTAACAATTCTATTTATGCTTTTATGAGATTGAGTTGAGATATTTATTGAGCATTGAGCTTAGAACATATTTGAGTCTCTAACAATTCTCTTTATAATTCTATGATATTTGGACAAGTTATGAGTGAGCTTGTTGAGCAGATTTGGACAAGTTCTAAGTGAGCTTGTTGAGCATATTTAGACAAGTTCTAAGTGATCTTGTTGAGAATATTTGGACAAGTTCTGAGTGAGCGTGTTGAAAAAATTTGGACAAGTTCTGAGTGAGCTTGTTGAGCAGATTTGGAAAAATTCTAAGTGAGTTTGTTGAGTAGATTTGGACAAGTTTTGAGTGAGCTTGTTGAGCAGATTTGGACAAGTTATAAGTGATATTGTTGGGCAGATTTGGACAACTTCTGTGTGGACCTATTGAGAATATTTGAGCAGGTTCTATTTGGTCCTGTTGAGCAGATTTGAGCAGGTTATGTGTGGACCTATTGAGAAAAATTATACTAGACTGAATGTATTGTGTTTAGTACAAGAGATTGAGCAGAGTTGTGCTAGATCGACTGGACTGTGTTTAGTATAGTATTGACATAATATTTGGAGGTGACAGAGTACAGAGTATAGAGTCTCAGTGGATAGATATCCAAAATCCAGGATAATTGAAGATAGATTTGATTGAGGAGTCTTCAAGTGGGGAGAGATCCACCAGTCAATGCAACATAGAGACAGAGTCTTCTAGAATATCACTAGCCAGAGCAGAAGGGGAAAGATTTCTCCTATGGAAGAGATCCATGAACTTGAGATTAGGGGATCAGCATCTCCTTTGGACAGAGGTCCATAAACATTGTAATTGGGAAGGATTCCCAAGAGATTATTTGATAAATATTTAGAAAAAATATTTTCTCTATAGAGGTAGCCCACATTGAGCGAACCACGTTAAAAATTATGTCTCTCATGTGTGTGATGCTTTGTGTGATGTTTATTGTTTCATTAATGTTGATGCTCCTATTTGGGAAAAAAATTTATGTTATATTGTTCACCCCCCCTATCAGTATAAGCACATGTTCTTCACTAGCAATTTTTGCATTTCCATGGCTCCTAAATTTTTTGAGAACTATAATAGAATTATTAGATTTATTGCATATAATACATACAAGGAATATTTCCTTGTAAGTGTATTAAATGACTTGTGCTACATAATGTTTATTTTCTATGTACCTGCAACACCTGAGACCAATGGTAATGATTATTTGAATATTGCAGCTAATGGTGAGTTAAACCATTAAAGAACTGGAGTAAATATCTTTGCTCACTATAGTGAAGTTTCTTATTAATAGAGTTCATGCTCAGGTTATAACATTATGTATTTGTATGCACCTACCTACATATTCTTAAAATTTATATTATTTTATACTTGGTCAACATTGTCTCCAAGTTTTTGTGAATGTCATGGAAGGAGCATACTATTGTGGTAGGGGTTGAAGCTCAAGAACAAAGATAACTATATTGTATAGATATTAGAAATTTCATTAAACCATGAGTTTTGGGTGCTGATTGACATGATTGTATTTCTACTATTGGGGGAAGTATTTGTGACCTATCAGGTGAATATTCTAGGGAAGTATCTATTTCAAGGGATGGTTTGGAGATAGGTTCCTCTTTCAAATATTTGTTACATTCTAGGAAAAGGTAATTCGAACTACAAACTTGTGCAATTTTTGGAAGATTAGGGTTAGGTTTGGACCATATAAAGGAATATTCCACTACTTCAATAGGTAGGAAATCATTTTTGTTTCATGCACAAGAGAATACCTTGAGAAAAATTCAACACGGTAAAAAATTATCTATCAAATGGGTCCTTAGAGTAAGATAAACCCCCTCTAATATGATAAATGATCTTGTTATCTCTTAATATCCTAGATTTTGGCAGTCCCTCTAAAATACTTGCCTTAGCCATTAGTGGAAATTCATAATCCAGATGTTATCCTTCTACAAGAAACCATGGGTGCAAGTACAAAAGTTATTGAAGGGTTAAGTAAATTGCTTAGGAACTAGGAGTTCTTTGCTCTACATACTACTAAAAATTTAGGGAGTGTTTTGACTGGCTAGAAGAACTCAGTATCTTTAATTAATTCTTCCTTTATGGTTTCAGGCTTGTGGATAGAATTATTTTTTAAATACTTGGTTTTGAGGTTATCATTTATTAATTGTTATGGTCCCTATGAAAATAGGCAGGTCTTTTGGGATGATTTTTTCTCCCAAATGTGTGTTAGGGATGAAAGATTTATCATTGGTGGGGACTTAAATTTTACTATGAATAGAAGTGAGGTCTCGGGATAATCTGCAATACTTGATAGACTTGCATATTACTTGAAGTATAATATTGAAGAATCTAGTTTATTTGATTTGGAACCAATAAAATTAATGCCTATGTGGAGAAATAATAGAGTTGGGAAAATTGAAATCTCAAAGAGGTTGGACATATTTTTGATCTTAGAGACATTATACAATGAAATAGATAGAAAATGATTATGGGTTGATACTGGAGGTGGCTCAGATCATTCTCCCATTTTTTTCAATTAGAAATTCAAGAGGCAAAACCTACTAGTCATTTTAAGCTCAATCCAATTTGGTTGGAGGAAATAGATTTTCAACAACTAATTAAAAAATAATGGATTTGTTATGACCAAATTTCCAAGTCATCAACAAGTTTTCAATTTGTTGCTGCTCTAAAAAAAATAAAAGAAGATATATCATCTTGGATTGTAGTTAAAAATGAGAGTATGGATAGAGATCTTAAGTTGGTGGAGAAGGAAATTTTAGAAATTCATAAAAAGAATGAGGTTTTTTTGTTTAAATATGAGGAGAAAACAAGACTGGTTGAACTAGAAATTAAGAAGAACAAATTCTTGGAGTTGAGGGAAGTTGAATGGAGAATGAAAAGTAGAGTTGTATGGTTAAAAATGGATGAAAATACTAAGTTTTTCATAATTTTTCTAATCATAGGAAAAAGGTTAACACTATCTAGGAGATGCAGAATGAAGAAGGGGTCCTCGTTAGGAGTTTTTGAGTTAGCATATTTAGAAGTAAAATATTTTTAATCTATCTATAAAGAAGCTGATAGAATCAATATTGAGGAAATTTTAAAGTTAACTACTTTCTTCCCCATTTTTTGATAGAGGAGGATAATCAGTTACTTATGAAGAAGGTCATAAAGGAATAACTAAAAGTTGTCATGACTTATTTCAAAAAGGATAAATTCTAGGGCCTAATGAATGGCCTGTGGAGTTTTTCCTAGTTTTCTATGATATGGTTGAGGAGGATCTTCTCAGAGTAATGGAGGAAGTTAGGTTGAGTGGTCAGGTTTTGGGGGATTTTAACTCCACTTTTTTAAATTTGATTCAAAAAAGGAGAAGCCTACAACATTTGATGAATTTAGACCTATTTTATTGTGTAACTGTATCTATAAAATCATTGAAAATATTTTGGTTGTTGGATTAAAGAAGATTTTCTCCCAGGAGTAGTTTGAGTTTTTAGCAGGTAGACAAATTTTTAAAACCATAGGAGCTACACAAGACGGCCTTCACTCGATTAAAACTAAAAATCTTCTTGCAATGGTCCTTAAACTAGATCTATTTAAATATTGTGATAGAACTAGCTGGTTGTATCTCAAATTTATGCTCTTACATGTGGGTTTTAGCTCTGTGGTAGTAAATTGGATTATGGAATGTATTTCTTTTGTATCTATTGTTTTTATTACCAATGGATTAGCTTCCAATTTTTTTAGACCCTCGAGAGGACTGAGACAAATATGTCCTTTATATTTTTTATTTTTTTTTTGGGTGTTGAAGGATTGAGTAGAGTTGTTTTGGATGTAAAGAGGGCAGGATCCTTGTTTGATATCAAAGTGGGGGTCCTTTATTTATCTCATTTATTATTTTATGATGATGTTTTGTTGTTCACAAATGAAATTTTAAGGGAAGCTAGAAAGTTGAAGGAAATATTGGACATTTATAGTATTGCTACTAGCTTGGAGATAAGTTTTCAAAAATCCTCTATTTGCTTTAATGGTCTAGAGCTAGAGACTAAATACTTTAAGTATTTGGGGTTTGTATTAAATCCAAATACTTCTAGGAAGAGAGATTAGGGATGGATTTTAGAGAAGATTAAATTTAGGATTAACCATTGGTGTAATAGATGGTTGTCTATTGGATCTACACTTTTAAAGTCGGTTCTTGAGGCAATTCTTGTGTTTTGGCACTTCTTGGCATTCATTCCCAAAGGAGTTCTAGAGAAAATAATAAAACTCTGCTTCAAATTTCTTTGGACTGGATGCAAGTAATATGAAGGCATTCCTTTAGTTAAGTGGTAGATTATCGCTAGGCCAAAGGAGGAAGTGGTTGGGGCCTTAAAAATATCCACATTTTTTGTTCTTATTTGGTAGAAAAAATTTATGGAGGATTTTGACAAGAGAAGGATTATGGAAGAAGATTATTGAACAAAAGTATATTTGTCTAGGGACCTTTATGGATTGGATCAAAAGTCCATAGAAAAGCATTAAAAATATTTCCATTCAATGGAAGGCACTAGTACAAGCCTTTCCTATGATTGGAAAATATTTGGTTTGGAAAGTGGGCAATGGTGAACAAGTTAGAATAGGGATTGATTCTATTTTGGATTGTGAAGAAAACATTTTTCTATTGGAATCTATAATAAATTCTTTACAAGACAAGGTTTTTTACTTTCTTCATCAGGTGGGGGAATTAGATTATTCTAGTCTTTGGACCCAAGGTTGGAATCAAGCTCAAGTCTTGGGTTTTTCTGATGAGCAGGTTGTTTTATGGAAGGCTTACACTAATAGTCTTAATAAGAGTCATATCAAGTTGAGAGCTAAAATAGATACTATTTCTTGGATATACAACAAATTTTGACCCTCAATATACGGCTATACTTGGTTACAAAGCAAGTTTTGACCCTCATCCTCAAGGGCCTACTTGGTGTTGGAATCATATTTGGAAATTATCTGACCCAAAAAATACAATTATTTTCATGTGGTTAGCTTTGAGAAATAAAGCTTTAACTTGGGAAGTTTTATAGAGGAGAAGCAGACAAGATCCAATTATTTGTATGTTGTACTAGTCAGAGGAGGAAAACATCACACATTTGTTAATAAAATACCTTTTTTATCAATAGGTTTGGTTAGAAGCTGAATAGATAACTAGAGTACAAAATATTTGGGAAGGATAAATAGTGGAGGTATGCTTAAGATAGTGGTTTTTGAAAAAAGAGTTGAAATAATTTCTTTCTTTACCATGTCTTATATGTTGGGGTATATGGTTGGCACAGAATGCAGCTATCTTTGAAGGGAAGTTAATTACCCCATTCCATGTCATATTTTAGGTGAGGATTTTGGTCTCTATCAAAAAAGGGCCTAACAAACATAAGAAACCTCAACAAGTAGACAATTTGTTCATTGAAAAGTCTTAGCCATGGGGTTTTTTGATGGGACTAGTCATAAACAATCATTTTTTAGTAGAGTGGGAGGCATTCGGTACTTCTCAGATATCCGCTATATCAAATTTAAAGTAGGTTTTGGGATAGGTTCCAATAATTTTGTCGAGTTTCAGGCGTTGAAATTGCTAATGAAGTGTGTTGTGGAGAGAAATATGAAAAAATTACAATTTTTTGGAGATTCCACTCTAGTCATCAATTGGATGAATAGATCTACTCAATTAAAAAATAATCTACTTAGACCAATGGGATATGAACTACTAGAGGTGATTTCTATTTTTGAAAATATCTCTTTTACACATGTTTATAGGGAATTAAATCAAGAATCAGATAGGTTATCAAAATAAGGTCAACAGATTCCAGAAGGTTTCTTGCAAATGGAAGAGAACAAGGATGGAGTTTCTTATTTCACCCACATATCATATCCCTAGTTTCTATGCTAGATCTGGGTTTTTTACTGTGGGCCTATTTCATTCAATTAGAGTTTTATGGTAGTTTCTAATTGTTTCTTTTCTATCTATTGGTTTATTTTTCACTAATTTCTATCCAATTTTTGGTCATGGAGGTTGTTTGGATGATCAAGTATTGATATATAAGGATATTTATCCTTATCATACCCATGCTATTTTGAATATGGGATTTTTTTCTCTTTGATCTACCTTACTGTAATTATATCTTGAATTCCAGTGAATTGCTTTTATTTGGGTTTCTATTTGTTCTAAGGCACATGAGAAGTGTAATTTTCTTTCACTCTTGAAATAAAATTATGATTGTTTTCTTGTAAAATAAAAGTGTGCAAGTGTAAAGTGAATCTATGTGCACAAGTTTCTTATATGTAAGTGTGTGCGAGTGTCTTTATAATAGAGTGTTCTACGTGAAGAGTCATTTCTAGGTGTACATACAAGATAGAATCATGTGTATGCAAGTGTCAAGTAGAGAAGCCAAGAGTCATGAGACTTGGCATATGGAAAGGAATAGTCAAGTATACAAAGAGTCATTCTACTATGGCTATATAGTACTTCATAGAGAAGCAAAGACAATCAATAAATCAAACATCAATCATCAATTATCAAGTTTAGAGATTCAAGTGCTATATTTGCAGGAGAAAGAATATTAGTAAAGTTTGCATACATTTTGAGCAACTAATATTGTAAGTTGTGCTACATGCTTTGTACATGTATGATTCAAGCTATTTACATTCATATTATTGCTTATTAATGAATTTTAGTTGATATATTATAAGCCTTGATATACATATTAGTTTGCTCATATTATTTTGCTTACATCATTATCTTGATCTTACTTTTTTGTGGCTATCTTATATTTGATCCTATGAGTTTTATATTAATACAAGGCTTCGAAAAACATCATGTCATTAATGCAATAACATGAATAAAACCTACAATATAATTTTTCAAATTGTATACAAGCTTCTTTGTATGATGCTTGAAGTACATATAATTTTCAATTGATATTCAATACTTTACATGGAGCTTTGTCTCCATAATATAGTCTTACAAAGATGACTCTTCAATACTTGACTACTGGACTACTCACATATCTGTAAGATGCATCTTTTTCAATTCCATTTATAAGATAAATCTTCTCATATCTTTGGCTTTTCATCTTGCCACTTGTATACATGACTCTTGACTCTCACACTCTACTCTATGAAACTTGTACATATCCTACGCATGAACACATATATAAAGAGAAAATATATATCTCACCTCTAGACTATAGATGCACACCTTAATATATTACATATTTACAATTGTACCATAAAGGTGTCTTGGGGGTACATTAGCATGCACAAAATAACATAATATTCTTTAACAACCCCCTATATTACATTATTTGATTTTTTGAAGATCTATTGATATACAATGATAACTTTGAAACTTTTGATGGTTGTTTCAACCAAGGGATTTTGTAAAAATATCTACATGTTCTTTAGTGTAAATATGCTTTATTTGAATATGATGATCTTGAACATGATCTCTGACAAAGTGACATTATGCTTCAATATAATTTTTTTTTCATGAATCACATGATATTTATTAATTTAAGCACTCGATTACCATAATTTAGTATTGTTGGAATTATTTTGATTTCTATATTTGACAATATATATTCTAACCAAAGTGCTTCACATACTGCATCTCTTGTTGCATGATACTCTACTTCTATTTATAAAAGAGTTATTGCATGTTGTTTCTTGTTATACCAACAAATGTACCCTAAACCAAGATAGAATGCATATCCTAATATTTATTTTCTATCATCTATAGATCTAATATAGTCTAAGTTTGGATATCCCTATAAGTAAAAGTTATCATTTATTTGATATTTTAATCTATATTTTGTAGTATTTCTAATATATTATAGTATTCTTTTCATGTATTTCCAATGAATTTGTTTGGGTTCTTGTATAAATCTAGAGAGATAATTTACTACAAAAATAATATCAAGTCTGGTATTTGTTAGATACAAAAGACTTTTGATTAATTTTCAATTTATAGTAGCAAAAACTAGTGGTGTTTTATCATATCTTGATAATTGCAATCCTTTTTACATAGGTGTGTCTTTAGGTTTACAATTTGTCATTCTATATTTCCAAGTAATGACTTTGCATACTTTTTTTGTGTTATTATGATGATATTTTTATTTTGACAAACTTCTAAACCAAGACAATAATATAATAAACCTAGATTCTATAATTTCAAAATCCTTTTTAATATCCCTATTCACCTTGAATTAGGGGAAAAATGGTGCACCTAATGAAGCTAAACAATATGCATCTATTGCAAATGAGAGATGAGCATCAAAATGGAAGCATTCAAGTAAGCATGGAAAGATAACCAAAAAAAAGAAATGAAGTGAAATGAAGTTTTCTTATATTATTTCAACTGATAAAACCATAATTACATAAATATCCCCTTGAGGGCTCTATATTGATACAATTGTTACAAAATGGGGTGCCCAAAGGATCAAGTCCTTTCAATAGCTCGCGTGCACTTCCAATGTTCTTCCTCATACCCACAATTGAGGTGGGTGAACCTATGATGTCGTTGCTTCATTATTCATTGTTATGATATTGTATTCCTTCCTTATACACTGTAAAACCTGCACCTACACACAAGGAAACCATATTTGTTAAATAGCAAGTGTGTAATGTGAAATATGCAAAAACCCCACATGCATGGAAAGACTAGAAAATGTAAATATGCAATGCACCTATCTAAAACAACTCCAAATGATATGAAATTGCAGATATATGTATAATAGATGATTTTGGGAATATATAATCATAAATAGAATAGAAATTGCATCCGATGGCATGGCACATTAATAGTTCGCTTTCTAAGCGTGCAAAACCCAAAACAAGCAATTTTTGGACCAAAACACATCCAAATAAAATGAAACTTGGAAAGTATGCATAAAATATGATTTTAAGAGAACCCATATCAGTGGATTAGTAAAATCAGTCACATATCCATGTGCATCTTCATATGGTCCTTGAAAGCCTACAAAACACTAAAAATGCAATATCTTGCTCAATATGACTCCAAATTGCATGAAATTTGGACAAGAGGTTCATATGATACTCTAGAATATGCCTAAAAAAGAAAAATATAAAAATAATGCACATATATATAACTGTCCCTTGAAGTTATGGTGGTGACTGTCACAGAATGGGGACCATCCTAGGGTGGGATGACCACCACTTCTACTCCTAATTTACCACCAATTCCTCTATGAATTGGTCAAAAAACCTCATACTAGTGTTTTAATAAAATTTGATGGTGAAATTCACTCAATTTATTTGGTTTTGCAAATAAATTGTACCTCTTGAATCACTCACAAACCTCCTTCACTAGGTAGATATTTTGAGGGAAAAGGGCACAAAAGGGTGAGGGGAAATCTTGGCAACACTTCGTTGCTATGTCTCAAAACTCCTCTCTATGTTTTGTGTGGAAAATAGATCCACTTTATAGCCAAAGGAATCCTTTGGGTAAATGGGCATGTAAGGGAATGCAGGTCGAGAGGTGCCACTTGTCTAAAACTTAGCATGCATTAGAAGGGGAAGAGAATCTCCCATTTTGGCCTTTATTCTATAGCATGCCATAAGGATTCTGCACCCTTAGGTATTGCATGCTCATATATGTGGGATAAATGGTAGTTTTTGGGTGTCATTTATCCAAATTTAACTCTTTGGGAGTCAAATATTATGGTTGTCCCACCCAAGAATGGTCGCTTTGCCATCGTCCCTGGGTGGGACGACCATGAATTGTGATCGTCCCAAGATGGTACGGTCATGCCTATATGGTCCAAAACCTCATAAAAGTGGGGTATAGCCTTCCAAGAGTTGTTAGGGCCATTTTTAAACCTTTGAGGGTTTCCCAAGAGGGCCATATGATGCCAATTAGTCAATACTTTCAATCGCCTAATCATATTGACATGATTTTAGTGTCTATAGATGCCCCTTTTTGAGATGTGTTGTGTGCAACATAGTGATGAGCAAAAATAGATGACTAAAATATTAAATAATTAGGGTTATTCAGTAACCTAACCAAATTTAGACGCCCCAATCATGGAAATAGCATGCGTTCTTGAATCCTTGCTTCTAACACGCTAAAGAACTTGCTTCAAGTACAATCTTGCATGTCTGGTTGACTTGATCTTGGACATTGTTCAACCATGAAGAGGCAAAGGCCTATGAACCTTCATGCTTACAAAGTGCTAATAATTTGTTTAATTAGAATTTGTGTTTAATTTCTACCACAAGCATGAGCGTGATTATATTTTTCAATGATTCGTTGAATAAACACAATTTGCATGATTGAGTGTGTGCTTGTTGATTTTGATTATGAAATCATTAATTATGATTACCCCCTCAAGCAACGAGTCAATGAGGGAATGACCATGGATAAAATCAATGAGTCACTTCATTAATTATGATTACCCCCTCAAGTAATGAGTCAATGAGGGAATGACCTTGGATAAAATCAATAAGTCACTTGACACATATGACTTTGTTAGGGTTTCCTTCAGTTTTACCCATTAAAAAATGGGGTATTTTTGAGAGGATTTTGATGTTTTTGTTGATGTTGTATGGAAGAAAGAAGTTGAAACTTCATTCTCATGGGGTGGTATGGCTACAATGGCTGTATTAGAGTTGGAAGTAAAGAATTTTCAATTTCTCCATGAGTAATTTAGGTGCATTTGGATGCCTATTGAATTTTGACCAAATTTGAGATGTTTTTGGTGGGTTTTAAGCCCTTTTTGGTGCATTTTTTAGTTGTTTTGAGCTGATTTATTGGTGGTCATCCCAGGGTAGGATAGTGGCCCACTTTATGACCATCCCAGGGTGGGATGATTTGCCAATTAGTCACTCATTCTACCTAGGGACAGTCATTGCCCTAAGAGGGTTATTTAATCCAAAAATGGGTCATTTTGGGCTCATTTGCAACTTTGCAGTTTGAGAGGTGAGGAGAAGGAGAAGGATTCTAAGTAGTGGAGTGCTACTAAAATTGTCCTACATTGACCGTGACCCAACGTGCAGACTCATCCAATGACAAAGCTAATGCGATATGTGTAAGAGTTGAATTTCTTACTACACTATGTTATTGTTAAAGTGGCTTTATTGCTTGTTTTTGTTTTTTGACAAAGCCCACTAAATCCTTAGTAATTAAACCTAATTAGGGATTCCCTATAATTTTTTGTGTTTTTGTGCAATTTTCTTGCTTTTAATGGCTTTTTATTGGTTAATTTTGGTGGCCTTGAAGGCCCATTTGGCCCAATTTGGGGGCCATCCCTGGGTGGGACGACCAGCCTGGGTTGTTTGGTGGTTGTCCTTGGGTGGGACGGTCATAGATTTGGGGGTCATCCTTGGGTGGGATGATATAATCTAGCCTAAAAAAGGGACCTTTTTTGGTCTTTTTTGGGTGTTTTTGGGTCATTTTGAAGCCTGTTTGGTGCTTATTATTGACCAACTAACCTTTGCTAGGTGGTTAAGAGTCGATATCAAGTTTTGATGCTCTTTGATACCATGAGGGACATATTGATAGAGGTATACTAGAAATTTCTTGATGTCATTGGCCTCAAGCATGTGATGCTATTAGAGCCCGTGGTGGGCGATTGTGCTTACTTGACTACTCTTATTGACTTATGGGATCCGCACACCAACACCTTCCACCTATCTATCAGGGAGATGATGGTGATGCTGGAGGATGTCTATTAGATTTTGCACATTCTAATAGAGGGGTAGACTATTGTGTCTACTCACCATGGTTGAAGAGAGGCAATGATGGAGAGGTACTTTGGTAGGGCCATGAAGGAGGCGATAGGGGACTCTCTTAGTGGAGGCATACTGGTGGGGTATTGGTATGAGGCCAGGGTATTGGGTGTTAGGCATGTTTTTATGATGACACTAATCTCTAATATGCTACTACCAAAATCATTGAATTCCAGGTTGCCCTAGAACCTTCTAGAGCTAGTGTTTACTCTGGTAGGATGCACTATGGAGTAGCCACTAGTGATGGCGTGGGGGATGACACTACTGGAACAATTGTATGATGAGATGAATGAGATCCACTCCTAAGGGTGAAAGGGCTTGAGATGCAACTTTCTACTATAGGTGTGGGGGTGGCAACACATAGTTTTGGACTGTTCACAAGGATTGTCTTGGACATCATGGGTATAGTTGGCAGACCGATAGATTGGCTATGGAATCTTATGGCAGTGGTTCCAAGATGTAGGTTAGATTTAGTGTTGGGTAGGTGATGTGGTCTATTATGCCCAATCCTTTCCAAGACTCAGAGTAGCATATGTACTCTAGATATCTTACAAGGATTGTCCAACATGGTCTGATGTTAAGGTGCAGCTCCACCGAGTGAGGTGAGGTAGATAGTTGGTTGGCCAACACAAGATAGAGAAGGAGTGGTTCCCTTATGCTTGGGTTATGTGATAGTTTGGACTATTTCAAGGGTTTCCTAGTGATCCACTAGTTTAATGGTATCACGGGTATGATAGGACACTGAGGTGGCCTCTAGTGGAGGTAGTAGGGGTGGAGGAAGATCCTGTAGTGGACCTTTTGGACTTGGATGATGTCGGTACTATAGAGGAGTATGACTCCTAGTGGATGATGCACCAATGTTAGGGAAAGGGACCATTAGGGGGGATGCTAAGGCTTAGTAGGATTCTCCTTAGGAGGGACAGGTAGAGGTAGATGAGCGACATGGGCTTTGTCACATGGCATATGAGTAGGTAGACCTCCTAGACTTAGGATATCAATGTGACTTTGAGGATGAGGACACTAGGGATTAGTATGAACTGATCAAGGTTAGGTAGGAGAGATATCTCCTTTAGACATAAGTATAGGATGCCCAGGTAGAAATAGTGGCTCTATGAGCATAGCTAAGATCCTCAAGCCCTAGTTGAGAGGGATCTGGAAGTGGGGAGATAGCCAGGCTACGGGAGGAGGTGGTATAGTTGTAGGGATTGGTGGACACCTACCAGGTGCAATATCGATAGGAATGGATCTATACTGATGATCTGGAGGATGAGGTAGTGCATCTTAGGGGGAACATACTAATTTGTCCATCTAATAGTGGGTCATACCAGATTCAGTGGAGTAGCACAGGGTAGTCTTTGGCTAGGATGAGGGCACCTGGATCTACACAAAGGATAGATATGATAGGTTATGGTAGGTTAAGGAGTTCTTGGTGGACTCGATCCAAGGTTAGGGGTGAGAGTCATAGTATCGGTCTTGTGTGACCATGGTTATTGAGACTCTGATGGCTCTTTTTGGTATTCTAGATTTTTGGTAGTGTGAAGTCTGAGGACCCACTTTATTGTAGCCTATAGGTAGTGCAAGGACTATGATGTATATTTTTACCTCATACATATACAGATATATATGAGATTTTATTTTTTATCATCATTTAGTTTTGTACTACTTTATGAGATGTATGCAATGTGTTTATTTGCTTTATGACATGATGATGGATGTTTATCCTTTATGCATGTGTTGTAATATGATTTGATTTGATGATATGTATATGCATGGATGTATGATGATATGGATGATATAATGATCTAGTTGATGAAATGTGCACTATAGGACATACTATGTTTGCACCATAGGCTGTATAGAATTCATCAATGCATGTGTGATATTTTTATGAGATGGATTTGTGACAAAATGTAGGCTAATAGAATGTGGTAAAGGAATGAATGAAATGAATGTTATAGAATGTCCTTGAGGTTTTCATGAGACTTAAACACTCTAGTCAACTGATCAAAATTATATACTAACCATGCAAGACTTTTTGACAAGGTATGAATCTGCTAGGATGACCAAGATACTCAATATCCCTGTGTGTGCAAGTGAGTTCATTTTGTAATATGCATAAGATTACCCAAGTACCAAATGGGATTGATGCAACCCATATGTACTAAATATCATCCTATGAGTATCACGATATTAGGTTTGTACGTAGTTGGATTAGACCACTAGGTGGTATAGGCTACCAAAAGCTAGCTCATCCACATGCAAACATTGGTTTGCATACACGCAAAAAGCTAATATGATAGATATATTGTCATGCATAAGGATACCACCATTTCCAAGCAGGCTTGATGCCACCTAACCTATAATGAGGATCACCTTATTGTTTTTCAAATGCTAAGAATTCTAGGGATTCAAGTTCAATACTATCTTCTTTTCTTTTATTTGATTTTAGGGATATTTGCTCATACTTAGTGATGAAAATCACTGTTTATTTTGTATTTTTGTTTTCTTTGAGCAAGGGATTTGGAGAGTAGTGATAACCACTATTTATTTTGATTTTGGTATTTTGCTTTATTGATAGTGGTGAAAACCATTATTTATTTTAGGGAATTGGGTAAGGAGGAGCTTATTCTTTTGTCAATTCTCAGCATTCTTGAACCATTCGCATAGGGAGATGAGCAAGATAAAATTTTCACTTAAGGTAACCTAGACCACTTCATAGGTTTCATATTTCCTTGTGCAAAACTTGGATTTATTAGTGTGTGAATGTGATGGGATTTCAATGTATACAAGGTATAATCTAAACAAGACTCTACCTCCTAAAAAATAGGATAGTTTTCTACAAAATTTAAAAAGAAAACTAGAGATGGCTGAGTGATCGAAAATCCTAATAACATTCTAGAACAAATGGCTAGGTGAAGGGAATAGACACAAATATGAAAAATGGGAAATGTATGTGGGAATGATAAGTGAAATATGGAATGATGTGGAAGATGACTTGAACAACATTGATTTTGAATTATGACTAATGTACAGTCTTGGTGCTAGATATGTATGAGCAACTCTAAAATGTAAAGTGCAATGATGAGTATGCCTAATGCAAGTGATTGTCTAGTGCAGTGGTATACAATGTGATGCACTATGATGAAAATGCCATATTTTTGTATTTTTTATGTTTTGATAATGTTTTTGGGTTTTTATTGATATATATGCATATACAAGTTGACCAATGGGCTTCCTATATGCCATTGGAGCTTTTTGGGTTCAGCATGATTTAAGCAATCATGAGTTTGCAAGAACTTGTCTTGATGAGGTTCAGTCTGAATCAAGTGGACTTATTGTGTGGACTGAGTATTCTCATGCTCAACCATAGATTGTGATAATATTTTAACCTAAATGTTTATCATATCATTGATATGGTTCTATGGGATTAAGGATCCCAAGAAGGCCATGGTATCTATAAAATGATTCAATGAACGAGGGAGCACCTCGATATCATACCTTTCAAAATTTGCTAGTCGTTTATCCACAAGGACTTTATAGGCTTGTAGAATTGGGCACTTGCATTGAAAAATCCCTTTTACCTAGTTTACAATGAGCAAGGAGACACCAAAAATGTTTAGCTTGGTTATTTTCATAGTGACTACCATTTGAAGACCTATGAGCAAGGCTTCATACTTGGCATTGTTGTTAGTGCATGGGAAATCGAGTTTGAAAGAGGGGTATAGGATCCCTTGAGATGTGAAAAATGTGATCCTTGTGCCACCCCCTTTCTCAAACATGGAGCCATCAAATAAAATATTCATGTTGGCTTGTGACTCAAGCTCATCAAAATTTGGTGATTCTAAAATGTAGAAGACTTCATCATCAAGAAACTCCATGCTAAGAGGCTGCTCATCCTAAAGAGGAGCCTCTGTGAGTTGATCAGTGATGACCTAACTCTTAATTAATTTTTGTTCAATAAATTATAGGTAAAACTCTATCAACAACATAATCCATTTCACCGTGCAACTATTGTGATATGTAAAACTCATTATGTATTTCAATGGATTCTATTTTGATACAACATATGTGGTATGACTAAGCATGTAATTGTGTAGCTTCTTAGTGGTGAACACCATCGCTAGGCATAGCTTTTCAACATATGCATACTTTATTTCATAGTTGACCAACATGCAGCTAAGATATTAAGTAGTCTATTCCTTATTCAATTTATTATTCTAGGCTAACATGGCACCCAATGCAATCTCAATGGCTGAGATGTATAAGCGAAACGACACTCCTGGTCTATGCAGAGCCAATACTGGTGGTTAAGCTAGATATTTCGTAATTGCATCAAAGTTAGCCTGACATTCATCATCCCAATGGAATGCAACCCCCTTATGCAGTAACTTGTTCATGGGTCAACATTTGTCCGCCAACTACACGATGAAACGCTTGATGAATATGACCTTACCCTACAAGCTTCAGAGTTGCTTTATGATATTTGGGGGAGGCATCTCGAGGATTACCTTGACCTTGTTGGGGTCCACTTCAATGCCTCATTTACAGACTATAAATCCCAAGAGTTTTTAATATGTGCCATCAAAGATGCACTTCTTGGGGTTCAGTCTCATGTTATGCTCAATAATATGATCGAGGATTTTGCACAACACATCGAGATGCTCATGGCATAATAATGATTTGGCCAATAAGTCATCCATATAATATTTCAAAATATTATGCATGTAATCATAGAATATGTATGTCATGGTGTGCTGGTACGTAGAACCAACATTTTTAAGGCAAAAAGGCATGATATTATAGTAAAATGTTCTCCAAGGTGTTGTGAACACCATTTTAAGTTGGTCTTTTGGATTGATATAAATATGATTGTACCTAGAGAAACCATCCATGAAATAATAACATTTCATGGCCCATTATGGCATATACTAGGGCATCGATGCTCTACAAAGAAAAATCATCCTTAGGAATTGCTTGGTTTAGGTCTCAAAAGTTGGTGTAAATGTGAATCCTCTCATCAGGCTTCTTGACGAGAACCAAGTTGGACAACCATGGCGAATAGTCTACAAAAATGACAAACTTAGCAGCCAATAAATTTTGTAGCTCATATTTAACAATTAAGGCTACTATTAGATGCATTTTTCTTAGCTTTTTCTTAATCAGCTTGGCCTTGGGGTCAAGCATCAAATTGTGGGTGACTAGATTTGGATCTAGTCTCGACATATCTTTGTAGGACCATGCAAAATCCTCCTTCTTCTCTATGAGAAGGGCTATGTAATTGACTTGCTATTTGGGGTATAGGATTTTCCCTAGCTTGATATACTATGAATTCTTGGGACCTAAGTTGATATCTTTGTCAATCGTTGTCTTGATAGATATATGTGACCCCTCCTCCAACTGGTGGGGATTAGGGATTAGGTGAATGTCATCAGCTAGATTTAGATCATCAATTGGAACCTCAGGTTCCTCCTCAGCATGGAAGACATTATGAGTAGACCTTGTAGAGAAATGAAATGGTTGTAGCATCTCATCACAAGGCTAGTACTCAGAGAGCAATGAAGGATAATCTCCTTGATCGAAGTCAATAAACCCCAAATTGAGGTGCAGTGGCTTATATGGGTTATTTGAATCTTGTAGGGGCTCAAAAAATGTCTATGGAAATCATGTTTATGAATGGATGATTTCCCCTAGGTGTTTGATGGTGTCTATGGACATCAATATGTCACAAGACCTGAGGAGGTTGTTGTAGTAGAGGTTGAATGACCAAAGGTGGTCAATGTGGTTGCAGGCAAGCTTGCTCCTCTAAAGGTAGAAGTTGTCACCATAGGGGATGGTGTAATGGGAGCATTCATATATATAACTCATCCTCATCATCCATAGGGATGATCCTCGGGTACTCTCCATATAAACTAGAAGAGTCAATGGGTGCTACTCCATAATTTGACTCATCATCAAATTTCCATTCATAGAGAGACCCCTATTCTTCTTCCTCATTATCATTGGGAAGGGTATGCAAATTTTCACCTCTCTTGTAATATTGGTTGATCTTGAAAGGTATCTATTGATCACTCAGGTTTGCAGGGAAGTAGTCTCCCAATGAATAGACTTGATTGGGGTTGGCATAATAATCATGCGTAAGATCATCCCTAAAGTTGAGAGTCATGCACTCTAGACTATTCATGAGGATGTCAAGGGGCACAGGCTTGTTGTGTCCCAAACCAAAATTATCATAAGGCATTTTATACTGCGACTAGTAAGGAACTCGATGCCTTGCTCATACAAGCCCAATCCATAACCATTCCAATTATAGAGGTGAATGTACTTCATGGTGAAGTCAGGGTTGGACATGTAATTGATGTCCTTGAGAAAGGGCTTTTCATCCTCTTTTTTTTGTTGATAATATTTGATGCCATAGTCGAGACCCCATAAATAAAATTTATTTGATTAGGGGGGAGACCAAGAGGTACAATAGTTCCTATGGGGAGATGACGTTGACCCATATCTTACATCGACTCGATAACAAGGGTGGTTGTGACATTCCTAACCATGTATTCTCTCAATCCTATAGAAGCTAGGTGTACTGTGACATATGGATATGGAGGATGGTATGGGAGCGAGTCTTGCATTGGTTCAATGTGGGCTTCATAAGGTGGCTCTTCATCTGTTGGGCTAGGACTCTCACTTGTGGAGATGGTGGATATGTTTGGAGGGATTTCATAAATAGGCCTCTTCCCCATGTTCCTCGATGGAGGATTCACTGATGATGAAGGTATTTCTAGGGGTGTACCATAGGGTGTTGAATATGAGGATGGTATGGCATGAGATGGTGATGGATTGAATGGAGGTGATGGCGAAGGAGTCATACCTTGGTTAGATGCATTCGATAGGAAATCCATATGGGTTGACAATAAGATCAACTCAAGGAGTAGTTGCACCATGTTGTAGTACTTAAAGGGCTTAAGGTATGTAGAGACGACATGGAATTACCCTTCATACGTATACTTGATACAGTGATGAGTGATAAAGGGTACACAAATCATGTCCCTAATCCAAGGTCTTTCCAACAAGATATTGTATGTCATCTCACCCTCCAATATGTGGCACAATATTGGTATGGTCTTTTGTCCTACCTGGATAGGTAATACTATCATACCAATTGTTGAGCATATGGCATCATTAAATGCTTGAATGATGTAGGTAGACATGACAATATGGGATATTGGGAGCTTTAGGTGCTTGAGAGTTGTTGTAGTGATGATGTTGTTAGAATACCCAATGTCTATCAACACTCTCTTATATGATGTTTTGTTTACACATGCACTGATATGCAAGGGAGGATCTACCATATCATTTGGAATCGATTTAAGTTCATCTTATAGAAAGGTAATCACCGATTCCATGTATTTCTTTACATGCCCCACAAAATTGTTGGAGTTAGACTCCTGGGGTTGTTGCTCTATTGCCTTAAGGATCTCCATTAAATATTCTCTATGAGGTGGTTATTGCTAAATGAGCTCATAGATGGAGAGTCGGTAAGATGTCGTTCTTAGGCTCTAAGATATCTTGCTCTTAATTGTGACCACAAGCCTAGGTGGGAGGCTTGACATTAGAGGTGATAGAGGATGTGATGTCGAAGGAACATCACTTTGAGCCACATGTGGTGTGACTAGACTTGGATACCAACTGTTCCTCATTACAATTTTGATCATGCCAATATACCCTTGCTTAGGGGGTGCATGATGAACCTCATTTACTTGGGGCACGAGCTTGGATTTCTCTACATGGGCCGACAATGGGTTTTTAAACACTTCCATATATTGGTTGTTTGGTGCTATAGGTTGTCTACCTGAAGGACATTCTTATCAATTATGTCTTGCACCAGATGCTTGAACTTATAGCACATCTGCACTTCATGCCCATTTTTTCTATGAAATTTGCAATATAGGTCTTCTCGATATCCTTTGGGCTTTGATGCATTTGGGTCGATCTATCAAATCTTAGGTAAATTGATTGAGTTAGCTACTAAAAGGTGCTCAAACAATGAGTCCATAGATTTTGCTATGGGCATGAACTATCACTTCAAATGACGCTATTGATTTTTCCCTTAATTATTCTATTTGTCCTTGTTATAGTTCCAAGGTATGGCCTAATAATTAGGTTTTTGAAGCAGCACGGGTTGCAGTGGTCCTAGGATGCTAATGGCAACCTAATTGATTACTACTAGTTTAGGTTGTATTGGGTTGTTCTTAGCACTATTGTTCCACTCCTTGCAAGGCTTCACAATTTCTCCCTCTTGAATCTTGATGTATTCAATTGTTCTAAATTACGCTAGGGCATCTTCAAGAGTCGGATATTGTTGTAGTTGTAGCAACAAGGATATCATCTTTAAGCATCTCTTGGCAAACATATGAGTCAACTTTGATATGGATATTGGATATGGTAGCTTGGCAGGTAACGTTCACCACCTATTGCCATAATTCACTATTGACTCATCATCATATTGTTTCAACCGATGAGATCAGCCCGTGTCACCTTCCTCTTAGTATTGAAGGTGAAGCATTCCACGAACACGTCTACAAGTTGATCAAAATTATGGATTTTATGCTTTGGTAGTTGGGTAAACCACTCCATGTCCAGGCCAGAGAGGGTATTCATGAATGTCCATAAAAGCAAAGGATCATTGTCCTAGATTCTAATGCATTGGCTCAATAATTTGATAACATGTTCCTACACATCTTCTTCTCCTTTAAAGGTAGCCAATTGAGGCATCTTAAACTATTCTAGATAAGAAGGGGTAGGCATGGAAGGATGGATCGATTGACTATGTAACTAACATAGGGTAGGCTTCTAGGACCCAGACCTAGAGGTCTTGTTTTCTACTAACTCTAGGTTCTCTAGTAATGCCTGATATGCATTTGAGGATTTAATCTCCTCATCCTTGCTCCTATCCTATGATGGAGGGCAAGGATCCTCAACCCTATTTTAGGTTGGTGGCACGCCACCCCCTATATTGATAATGTATTTCCAAATATTCCACCTTTGGCTCATGCTCGATGTAAGCCCATAGGGTGTCTCCTAAGCTGGTCTATAGAGAGGGGTACTTGCCTGCTATGGGTACCCTATGTTTGACCTAAGAGGCAAGTCTCGATTTGGTCTAGGAGGTCATGGAGGAAACATTGGATAATATCTAGGAAACCTATCTCAAATTAGATTAGGTTGCACTGGATGAAATTCCTGTCTATATGTTCTAGGGGTAGGGACCATCTCATGTAATTTTTTCTAGAACAGCTCGTTGGTCTACCGTTCGATTATTTTTTTCTCAAGTTGATGCAAGCGGTCTAGTTGCTCTTTGTCTCATTGAAGTTGTTTCAACTATGCTTTGTGTTCCACATATCTTGCAACCACTTGATTGATCTATTCCACTATGCGAGGCCTAGGAGGCCTAGGAGTCTCACTTGAGGCTGACCTCATTCAAGATAATTTGTGATATCCATCGTGTGCTTCCCTTGATCGAGGGTAGCCAAATTTACTTGAGGTTCTAGCTTGGACATATGCTCTTTATACTCAACAGATGCAAAGGCACATCATGCTTGTGTAGTATACTAAGCTTGAGGATAAATAGGGATTTCCTCATGTCTTCCTTCATGAATGAGGAAGAGAAGGATAGATTTTTCTCGCCCTAAGCGATGAGTATCATACTCATCCTATTATCTAGGATTTTGGAACCTATTAGGGTGATGTATGGGTGAAGTATAATCAATCTACTCTACCCAGTGTGTGAAGTCATGCTTTGGCCCATGAACAGGTATTTTAGACCTATCAAGCATGTGGATGCATGGCATCGCTCTGTCTACTTGCACCTTAGTGCACTCTTGCCTTTCATCAAATAAGGCATGTGATATGTCTACATACCAAGAACACTCTCCCATGTAAGGTCCATCATCCATAGGGGTGTCCCGCATAGGGCTCCCTTGTAGGTTTTTTTCATGTCCCATTGTCCTAGGACTTGGATGAGTGGAGGCTTGTCAAGTAGGTATGACCAAGTCCTTGGAGCTAAAGCAAAGATGACTCATGTCTCCTAGTCCACTCTTCATAGCTTCTACCCTTGATTGGACTTGGATGTGGGTGCACACCATTGTAACTCTCTACCAAACCCTAGATGATTATCTCCTTTACAAATTCTTAATGAAACGACACACAAGAAAGGAAACACTCAATAAAAACAAGTGATTATCTCTTTTAAGTTTTAGATGCAAATCCCTAATTTGTTTTGTGTGTTTCATATGTTTTGTATGTAAATACGACCTTGTATCATGTGTTTGAATTTTGTTGAATGATAATATTATGTTTAATTGGATTTCACTTGTATGCTCACAGCTCGACAACCAACAATGAAAGTCACGATCACGTAAACCCACCACAGTATGGATATGAAACCCATACCTAGTAAGGGAGCATAGGTCCTACCAGTTCCTCACCCAGTTCACTTGTAGTCTATGATATGCCTCTTTAAAGAGAGATATGTGTTATAACCCATGGGCTATGACAAATCTTGGAATTGGCCTTGGCAAAGAATAAGAGTTCGTGGGATTTGAGGCAATGGGTGGAGATGAAAGCCACCATCATTGACCTCTACTAGTGGTTGGTGATGAAATCCAACTTACTAGTGTTCAAGTGGAACATGGCATGTGTGGTTATTTTTAATCCCAAAGAAAGTAAACAATGAATCATTCAATGATATTTCACTAATTGCAAAGAAATGACATTTTACTTTTAGAAAGGGCTAGATAAGAAGGTAACCTAGAAGATGCAAATCCTAAATGATAACCTACCCATTGGGTAGGCTACAAGCAACCAAACCATAGAGATGCATTTCTACTTAGTTCCTTTCTAGTTTTTCTTGATATTTTTATTGTTTTTTTTATTATAGAAAATAAAACCTAACTTCTACTTTTCAATCAATCAAAAGAGGTAATAAAAACTAGATTTTAGTATTTTTGAACATTAGAAATGAAAATAGAGGGTTTTTATACCTACCTCAATGGCCTATAAGCCTGTTGTTCTTGGAATTTGGAGCAAAAAAGCTCTTATTTTGTGATCATCCTAGGGTGGTACGGTGGCCAATTTGATGGCCATCCCAGGGTGGGATTGTTGTGTGGCCATCCCAGGGTAGGACGATCAGCAGTCCAAAGGTCATTTTAGGCCAGAACGACCAATACCTACAATAAAAAGCAAGCAAAAACAAGGTTAAACCTTCAATTAAAGCAATGGAGATAGGGTCCCATCATGATTTACACTAAATTAGGGGAAAAATAGTGCACCTAATGAAGCTAAACAATATGCATCTATCGTAAATGAGATATGAGCATCAAAATGGAAGCATTCAAGTAAGCATGGAAAGATAACCAAAACGCACGAAATAAAGTGAAATGAAGATTTATCATATTATTTTGATTGATAAAAACCATGATTACATAAATTTCCCCTTGAGGGCTCTGAATTGATACAATTGTTACAAAATGCGGTGCCTAAAGGATCAAGTATTTCAATCATTCACGTGCACTTCCAATGTTCTTTCGTGTACCCACAATTAAGGTGGACGAACCTATGATGCTGCTACTTCATTCTTTGTTGTTATAATATTGTATTCCATCCTTATACACTGTAATACCTACACCTACACACAAGGAAACAATATTTGTTAAATAGCAAGTGTGTAATGTAAAATATACAAAAACCCCACATGCATGGAAAGACTAGAAAGTGTAAATATACAATGTGCTTATTTAAAACAACTCCAAATAATCTGAAATTGTATATATATGTATAATAGATGATTTTGGTAAAATCTAATCACAAAAAGAACAAAAATTGCATCTGATGGCGTGGCGTATTCGCAGTGCACTTTCCAAGCCTACAAAACCCAAAATAAGCAATTTTTGTATCAAAACACATCCAAATAAAATTAAACTTGGACAGTATCCATAAAACATGATTTTAAGAGAACCCATATCAGTGGATTAGCAAAATTATTCATATAATGGTCCCCAATAGCCTAAAAAACACTAAAAATGTAATATCTTGCTCAATATGACTCCAAATTACATGAAATTTGGACAGGAGGTTAATATGCTACTATAGAATATGCCTAAAAAAGAACAATAGAAAAATCATGCATAGATATATAACTATCCCTTATAGGGATGGTGGTGACTATCATAGAATGGGGACCATCCTAGGGTGATACGGCCACCACTTCTGCTCCTAATTTGCCACCAATTCCTCAATGAATTGGTCAAAAAACCTCATACTATTATTTTCATCAAATTTGGTGGTGAAATTCACTCAATTTATTGGATTTTACAAAAATATTGCACCTCTTGAATCACTCACAAACCTCCTTCGCTAGGTAGATATTCTATGGGGAAAAGGCACAAAAGAGTGAGGGGAAATCTTGGCAGCACTTCGTTACTATGTCTCAAAAATCCTCTCTATATTTTGTGTGAAAATAGATCCACTTTATAGCCAAAGTAAACCTTTAGGCAAATGGGTATGCAAGTGCATGCAGGGCAAGAGGCACCGCTTATCTAAAACTTAGCATGCATTGGAAGGGGAAGAGAATATCCTATTTTGACCTCCATTCTGCAACATGCCATAAGGATTTTGTACCCTCAGATCTTACATGCTCATGTAGGTGGGATAAATGGCAGTTTATGGATGCCAATTTGACTTTTTGGGAGTCAAACCTTGTGGTCATCCCACCCAAGGATGACCTCTTTGCCATTTTCCCTGGGTTGGATGGCCATAAACTATGACCATCCCTGGGTGGGATGGTCATGCCTATGTGGCCCAAAAACTCCCAAAAGTTAGGTATAGCCTTCCAAGAGTGGTTAGGACCACTTTTAAATCTCTTAGGGTTGCCCAAGGGGGACATATGATGTCAATTAGTCTATACTTTTGATCACCTAATTGTATTAACATGATTTTATTGTCTACACACCTCATTTATCATAGTCTTTATGCTTCTTGTGATACCTATGTCATCAACATATACAATAAGGATTATCCTTTCCTATCCAACTTTATTTATATAAATATTAGAATCTAATGTACTTCTTTTAAAATTGTGTCAAAGTAGATGATTATTAATCTTAATGTACCATGCTCTTGGTGCTTGTTTTAACTCATATAAGTATTTTTTTAATTTATAAACCTCATGTTCTTTTCCTTTGATAACAAAACCTTTTGGCTAAGTCATATATACTTCTTATTCAAAATCACCATTAAGAAATGCACTCTTAACATCCATTTGATGAAGTTTCCATCCAAGTTGTGTAGCTAATGCACAAATTGTTCTAATAGTAGCCATTTTGGTCATAGGTGCAAATGTTTCTTCATAGTCTATTCCTTCTATTTGAGTATATATTTTTGCAACTAATTGTACCTTATATTTGTCATGTGAGTCATCTACTTTGTATTTTATTTTGTAAACCCATTTACATCCTACCACTTTCTTTCCTAGTGGCAACTTAACTAAATCCCATGTTTTATTTGTCATTAATGTTGCATACTCTAATTCCATGGTTGTTTTCTATTTTGGTTGTTTTATAGTAGCTTATGTAGTTTTAGTTTCTACTATTAAACTCATTAATCCCATATTTGTTTTTATCACATTGTGATTTGGGATCTTGTAGTAGTAAGATCTAGCATTTGTTCTAGCTTTGAGTCCTTAATTGTATTTCTCCATATTTTACTTTTTTTCTTTGAGATTCTAAGTTTTCAATTCGCTTACAAAATATTTTTTACTTTATTTCTTCATTCGAAGAGTTTTCTTCATCCAAAATATTCATAATAGATCTTGTATCAACCTTTTGATCTTCAATGGAATTTTGTTTCTCTCATCAAAGACTATGTATTTGCTTGTATGAATATTTTGCTTGTATGAATATTTTTTGTGATTGGATAAATTGTTCTATATCATTTTCAATCATCGTCATCACCATGAAATACCCTAGATATAGATTTATCATCTAATTTTGTCCTCCTTTATTTTTGAATATGTGCATATGCCTTGCATCCAAAAAATCTTCGATGTTCTATTGAAATATTTTCTCGCTATCCATACTTCTTTTGAAGTGACATTTTTAAGAGTTTTTATGGGTGATCTATTTTTTATGTATACTAATTTTTTTATAGCTTTTGCCCAATATTGTTGACTAAGATGAGATTATTTTAGCATGCAACATACTATTTCCCTAATTAAATTATTTCTTCTTACTACAACACCATTATGTTGATATGAATATGCTATAGTGAGTTATCTCTTTATAACATTCGACTTAAGGAATGATTCAAATTATTTTGATAAGAAATCACCACCTTTATCTAAATAAAGATTCTTCATTGATTTTCTTGTTTCTATTTCAACTAATTGCTTGAATTATTTGAAGCAAATAAAAGCTTCATATTTAGACTTCATAAAATACACCTATATTATTTTAGAATAATCATGAATATATCTATGTCCTCCAAGACTAATATTGTTCATTTGTCCACATAAATTTATATATATTTATTGTAGTGTCTTATGAGCTCTATGGTTATTGAGTTCAAAAGGTATTCTATGTTGTTTTCTTGCAAGACATTCTAGACAAATTATAGATTTCCATGAAATTTTAGGTAGTGCATTGACTATTTGATGTCTATTCATTTCATTTATAGAATAAGAACTTATATGTTCTAGCATTTTATGCTATAGTTATTTCATGTCTGATTTTTTGGATGATAGGGCTACATTTGATAATATCTCTAGAGTAAATAGACCATTTTTGTATGAACCAAATATTATAATTTTTCCATGTTTAGTAATAAGATATTTTTTTGTTAACAATTTTGAACTCAATTTTTAACTCTTGATCCATTAATTGATATATTTAGAGTAGATTAGTAATTAAACCAGGCATATACAATACATTTCTAATTGTGTCCCCTTTCTCAAAGAAATTGATTTCAATATTTACTACTCCTTTGACCTCATATGTTTTATTATTAGCTATGGCAAGTGGTTTCACATATTTCTCTTGAATATTATTGAACCAATTTCTATTTCTATTCATATGCCTACTTGCCCCTGAGTCAATATACCAATAATTTATGCCAAATATGATTAATCAATTTCAAATTAAAAAAAAATTGGAGTAAAAAACCTTATCTCTCCAAGTTTTTTTCAAATAATTCAATTTCAAATTCTTTCTAGAGTTGAACTTTTGACTCCCTAATTAAATGAATTTAAATTTTTACTTTTATCTTTTAAAAAATAAATTCAATTTTAAAAAACTTATCACTCCAAAAATAATTAAAATATTTATAAATCTTATCACCCTTTCAATAAATTCAAACATGCACCTAATTCATTTGTAAACCTTATTACTTCTAAAACAAACAATGTTTAATATTGAATTTTGCCCTAATAAATATATCCTAAAAAAATATTTCAATTCATACCTTCAATTCACATGACTTCCAATGTTCCACCTTTTGGCTATTGTCAAGTTGAGGCAAGTAAATTATAAGGTAAAATTAGACGCTTGGGTATGTCTACAGTAGACATTACTTACACTTCTCTAGAAAGTATTTTGTGGGAGTTATTAGCAACAAAACCTCTCAAGCCTCCCAAATGGGCTTTGCTTTAGCTATCCACTAATACTAATGAAAAAAAAACCTCTCTACTCTACTTTGGCTATCCACTGGTGCTAAAAATAGTGAAACCTCTCTACTTTGCTTTGGCTATCCATTGGTTCTAATAGCAATGAAACCTATCTACTTTTCTTTGGTTATTCATAGGTGTTATGAAAATAAAAAACTCTCTACTTTGTTTTGGCTCTTCAAAGATGTAAAATGCTTTGGCTCTCCAAAGATGTAAAATTCTTTGGCTCTACAAGATCACTACGTATTCCAAGGACACTCAAATCAAATATTTTGGCATGTTATTTCAAGATATCCAATACTTTTTTATATTTTTTAAAATTTTGGAACCAATAGGTTCAATATTCTCCTCTCAAGAGATTAAAGGTGGATTTGACCACTTTTAATGTGGTTCTCTTTTTATAGAGAATTCAACAAATATCATGGTGACTTTGTTGTCCCCTCATGTCCAACTTTCTTTTGATTTGGTCCTCAAAGCAACATGCATCAATACCCTTTTTAGACATTGTTTATATTGAACATCTCTAAAATCTGGGTAGCTTTTTTTGGCTCCCTTAGGTAATATACTAGAAAACTATCTTTGTTCTTTCCATATCTTGCGATGTGCATCCAATGATGTTTCTAATATTAAATTATTCTAGGTACAAATATTGCTCCCAAATATTTCATGATCTTTTGGTTGCTTCAATATTTTATCGCTCTTTAAAGGTTTTAGTTCAAACTCTAATAATATATGAGTCAATCTAAAATACAATATCAAGCTTTTCTTCAAAGATTTAAAAATTAATTCACACCAAAGATCTATTTTATTTGATGCTAGCTTCTATCTTGTCCAAATTAAATTCACACCAAAATCCTTGTCAAATGCTAGCTTTCAAAATATACCTCTTCCAAAAAATGTTGGATAAAAAATGGTAGCTCTTATACCATTATTGGCATTTTAGCTAGAATATCATACGTCCCAATGTTTAGGGTTATAATATCTTATTTAAAATTTGAACATTCAATATATGTGGCCAATATTAATAAATAAATATTCATATAAAATAACAATAATATGAAGTAAAATGGCCAATATCATTCATGCAATAACATGAAGAAAACTTACAATAGAATTGCTCAAACTATATACAAGCTTCTTTGCATGATGCTTGAAATACATATAATTTTTATTTGGTATTCAATACATTACATGGAGCTTTATCTCCAAGTTGAATTTCTAAATGTTCGATCAAATTTCTAGAGTATAGCCTTACCAAGATGACTCTTCAATACTTGACTATTGCCCTCCTCACATATCTAAGAGATGCATATTTTTCTATTCCATGTATAAGATAAATTTCTCATGTATTTTGGAATATCATCTTGCCACTTGTATACATAACTCTTGACTCTCACAATATATTACACTTGTACATATTCTACACATGAACACATATATAAAGAGGAAATATAAATCTCACCCTTAAACTATAGACACACACCTTAATGTATTACATATTTACAATTGTACCACAAAGGCATCATGTGAGTACACTAGCATGTACCAAATAATGTAATATTCTCTAATAGTTTTATTATTGAAATAGAGTCTAAACATCTACCAAGTCTATAAATGTTTATTATTGAAATAAAATATAAACATCGAACAAGATTGCAAGTTTCACCTTTTGAAATAGAGTTTGTGAAATCATTGCTTCAAGTGTATATTCTAAACAATCAATTTTGAGATAGATTATACCCATTAGGTATCATATTTATGATAATTAATGTTACAACATAATCACAAAATTCACTAAAATATTTTGGTCATTGTCTCTTTTAAAGTGGAAGACCGCATGAATTAAAATAATTATGAAATGACAATATAAACTAAATTCCCCTACACTTGAAATGGGATATCTACTTAGCTAATACATAGTGTAAACAAGGATTTTTAATCCAAGTCATAATCCTTCCCCTCCCTTAGAGCAAGTAATACATACACCCATCAACCCAATTTTTTTCTCGCAACATTAAAACCACTCACCAACCTCTAGTTTATCTTTTAGCCCATTTTTAACAAACTCGCAACCACTAATTTTAGGCCATGAATTCACTAAAATAGTTCACCACCTAACCACCCAAATGGCCAAATGGATTTTTCCTAAAATAAGCCTACTTTTACACATTCTACAAATTTTTGACCCCTAATTTTAGGTCGTGAATTCATCGAGATTGGAAATTTTCCCAAACCATCTAGCTCCCTGAAATTCCATCCCATTTTCTATGATTTTTTGGTTGAGACCTATCGATTCAAGTTATAAAATGAGCACCTCACCTTCCAATGAGGCTAATGAATGATTGAATGATTTATAGATGAATGAATTTGTGAAGGAGTATTGTTGTTGCTAGATCTTGTTTCCACCATTGCTACTACAAATCAAGTGATCCAATTTGCAATATATTCACTATAAGCAAGGCATTTCATGTTTCTTACTATGCATTGAGTTAATTTTTGCCTTTGCATTTTTTATTTTTGCATTTCTAGCAAATTCACAAGAAAGCCTGTGAATTTTCTTACAGGCTACGAATTCGCTTACAAGCTATGAATTTGTTGATCTAGAGACTTGGGGGTAAATATTTATCTCCAAAAGAATTGTTTCATTGTGTGTCTTATATTCAAATCATCTTGCTACTGTTAACATTATGTTATTTGTATTGTTTATGCTTACAGGCTATGAATTCGCTTACAAGCTATGAATTTGTTTATCTACAAACTTGGGGGTAAATATGTATCTCCAAAATAATTGTTACATTATGTATCTTATATTCAAATCATCTTGCTACTATAAGCATTCTATTGTTTGTATTGTTTATGTCATTGCATCCTTACTTTTGCATTTATTTCCAAAAGACTAGCAATTTACATTATTTATGAATGGTTTGTTGAAAGTACCAAGGGGACTTGACTGCCATGTCTCTAATATCAGTCATACAATGGCCTAAGGAGTTCCTCAAACACAAATCAAAATAGAGTTCCATAAAATATTTTTGTAGCTTTCTAATAGAGTTGTTTTACAAGTCATAAATTTGTAGTACAGATCGTGAATTTGCTTTACATGTCGTGAATTCTCCTACAAGTCATCAATTCATTTTGAGTAGGTATCCATACCAAGTAGGTATTCTACCAAATTTTTCTTAGTTTCATACTTCTACTTTTAGCATCATAATTATTCTATTTTCTTAAATTTATGTGAAAAGATCTAAAAAATACTAAAAAATGAAATCAAAATTTATATAGCTTAGAAATTGTTTGGTGTGTTTTTGTCTTCAAGAAAACTTGAAATTGCATATAGTTTAGATCTTAGTTGCATTTGGCTCAAAATTTAGGTGTTTGCAAATTAAATAACACATCTAAACAAACATCCTTGGTTAGACTTTGAAGTATTCTTTAAATACTTCTTGGTGAACTCACATCCATTCAACCATCAATAAAGGAGGTACATCACCAGGTACCCCCCGCATTTAGGTGTAAGAGTGCAAATATCCCATCCCCCTTCTAGGCACCTATCCATTCACCTAGAGGAAAAGGGATGCAAAATTTTCCCTCTACACATAACTTATTGTCCTTTTAGCTTAATATGTAAAATACTTGTCTCAAAAGTTACAAAATATTTTGATTAGCAGTTCACAAAACACCTTACTCAATAGATACAAAATACTTTGCTTAAATTATATTGCTTCTTCACATTTATGATGGAGGAAAGATATAATATAGGAACTTATTTGTCCTATTAAATGACACTTATAATAATATCTATTTATCACCATTACAAGTTAAACTTTTACCCTTCAAGAAAGGGCAAATATGTAGAATCAAACTAGTTAGAGACATCTTCTTAGTGTAATGCAAAAATCATACATGGATCATTCAATAAATTTGCAAGTATATAGTTATAATTAAATATATATTCTAGTGAAAAGATCAATCTATAATGTAGATAATACAACTACAATATATACAAATAATACCCATCTATGTGTGCACCATCCCACATCATATTCTCTCTACTAACGAATAAATTTTCTATGAAAGTATAAGCCAATGGATCATACCTTGTTTATGGTACACAAATCAGAGTTCTCAACCTTCTCTTTATCCATCTATAGTAGCCTCCCAAATAACACATGCATATTTCATTCATGTTATTATAATATAGTTTGAGTATGACTATCAAGGATATAAATTCAATTATTTCAATAATAATACTCCAATAATCAAGTATAGAAAACATGCATCCTGCTCATGCATATCTTATTCTATAACTCAACCATTAATAACATGACTATAAATTATACTCACATTAGATTTTAAACTAGGGTGCATATACTCATGGATAGTTCATAGTCATCAGTAAGATGCCTTCAAGTCATTGTCGCATAGGTTATTAAACTAGGGTGCACATGCTTATGGATAATCCATAACCATCAATGGCATACAACTAATTCAATATTGCATAGTCTATTAAACCATGGTAGATATGCTTATAGACAACCCTACTAGATTTTTGATAAACCAAGGATAAGAGATTAAACAACTTTGATATTTTAAAATTATCTATGGTTCTATTTGATTACAAGATATAATCAATTTACCTTAATGTAAAAAATCTATTCTTATGCAAATAATAACCATATGGAAATAAACATAGTAATTTCTTGTTCAACTCAGTCATAGACTTCCTATAACTAGTTTGTAAAATTTCAATATCATACTTGACTTTAGAAATAGATTTATAGTCCAAAGTTATAGTCTATATGATATATAAAGCCATATATTAGTCACATCCTAAGTACAAATCTTTTGAAGGTATAAGGTATTGACTCTTGATGTAAAACCACTTTCTTACAAGGCTATACTAATATCTATAACACTAAGACCCATCAATAAAGCGAAAACCATGGTTAAAAAGTTCATAGCATTTTAAAATATAAACCAATATTATATGTTGAAGTATATTACATTATTTGGTACATGCAAATGTACCCCCATGGTACCTTCATAGTACAAATGTAAATATGTAATAGATTAAGGTTGAGTTTATAGTTTAGATAAGTGATATATATTTCCTTTTTGTCAATGTTTAGGATATGCACAAGTGTCATGTAAGTGTCAATGTGTAGAAAATGCACAAGTATCATATAAGTAAGAGTGAAGGTGTGTATTGAGAGTATATGCACAAGTGTATTGTATTAGGAGTGCATGTAGGAGAGTAACTATCATGACCCTCCCCTAGACAAATTTTTCATATAAAGGATTTATGAATTTATATATTATCTTTAATGATAGATTATATGGTTTTATGATGTTTTGATGATAAATGGTATGTTACTAATAGACTTGTATTTTTGCAGGAATAGACACCTTTGCAAGTGGGCAGAAAACTAATGGCTTATATAGTCAAAATGATCTAACATATGATATATATTTTAGATCTAGCTTATACCCTTGCAATTTGACATGTCATTTATGCACTTGCATGTTATTTGATGTTAAATTGACATTTCTAACATGCTTGATGAAGGACTATGATAAGAAGGTTTAATATTGCTTATTAAAAATATTTAATGTTTAATATTTTGCTTTATTAAAAAATTATTAATATGAAGAAAGGAAAATTAAAGTGCTTAACTTTAGAATAAATGAAATAAAGATATGGAAATTTTGAGGGTAGATGCCTGAAAAACCCTAGAATGTCTCCACCAATTTTCATATCATTTGGAGCAACACAGATCCTAGCGCATCCCTATGTGTGAACGATATATTTGGCAAGCGACTATGCGAGGGTTTCATCTGGGTTGAGTGCAAGCAGCTCCAGAGGTTGGTTTTTAGGGCCTTCGGGCCCTAGCGACCAATATTTTTATGGTTTATGCTCAATATTTTAGTAGGAAATGTTGCAGGGGATACAAGATGGGTTAGAAATTTGTCTTTCAATAGATCATACTATGAACTTGAGTGACAACGACTTCCAATTTGCTGCACAAAAGAAAAGTGAAAACCATACCTTTCCACGACGTCTAGGGCAAGGATTAAAGAGACCACGAAATAAGTTTCAAGTAGTTGATCAAAAAATGGCTCATATCTCAAGTGAATCTGGTGCTAAGGTGCACCCACAAAATAATTCTACTATGAAAACCCCTGTCAAGGGTAAGAATTTCGAAGACTCAGTCCCAAAAATGAATTTTAGGGATGCCCTTCGTGGTGGACAGCCTCAGCCCAATGCTAATATCAATATTAGGGCTTCTCATAAACCTCTAAGAATGCCTAAGATTGATCCCAGGAAAATGGAGTCAGGATGTCTTAAAGCAGCTGATGGAACTCCTATTGTTAAGCTTGATATGGGTAACATTCAGATTGGCATTGAAGATTTGGAAAAAAGAGGACTAATTTGTCGGTTCGTGGGATCGAGTCTATCTGCTTTCAAAGTTTGGGCTGCAAAAAGCTGGAAAACTAAAGGTGAGTTACAAATCTCTATTTATCCAAATGGTTATTTTCTTGTTTTATTTGCTAATAATGAAGATAGAGAGAAAAATTTTCAAGGGGGTCCTTGGTTTTTTGGAAGGGCGGGGCTTTTCATGAAGCCCTGGCATACTAAATTTAAAGCGGAAGAAGAGATGCCTTCTATAGCTCCCATGTGGGTTAGACTCTTTGGCCTCCCTATTGAATTTTGGAATCCTACTATTTTTTCTTCAATTGGAAACTCTTTAGGAACTTTTATGATGATTGCTGATTGTACTCAAAATTTTGAACATATTATTTATGCTCGAATTTGTGTTTTAATGGATTTTGACAAACCCCTACCTAAAAATATCACATTACAATTTGGGGAAGACACTTGGGAGCAAGTAGTGGACTATGAGAACATTCCTTTTCATTGTAGAATTTGCCATGAATATGGTCATTTGGCTAGTGCTTGCCCAAATAAAATTCCTGATCAAAAGAAAGAAGATATAAACTCAGCAGGTTTCCAAATACCTAAGAAGAAGAACACTCAGAAAAAACCAGTAATGAAGGATCAATCAAAGTCATTTGCTAATATGTTTGAAATCCTTTCCACAAATGATGTCCCAAGTGAGGAAGAGGAAATAATGGAAACTGAAATCTTAGAAACACAATTTAAATATGAAGGAAATAACTGAGAGACAAACCAACAAATCAAAGGTTTTCAACAGAAAAAAAAGGAGAAAATTTACACAAGAAAAACAATATTTCAAATGTCAAAACTTCAAATAATGGAGGTCCCAATATAGACTCCATTGAACCATCTAGTAAAATTTTGGTTGTGTATGAGCATTCTTCAAGGTTAGAAGCCATCTCGGATTCAATTGGAATAAGTCAAGAAACAGGGAAAAAAAATTGAAGATGGATTCTAATCAAAAAGTAGGTCGCAAGACCAATCAATATCATATGGTAAAAGAAGGTGAAAAGCTTGTAGAGGAAGGTAATATTAATGCCCTTCCCAACATTTTTAGCCCTGGTATTAATGAAGATCATCACTTGGAATATTAGAGGACTCAAAGGAAGTCTTTCAAAACAAAATGAAATTAGAAGAATGATTCAGATAAATCATCCACATCTTGTTTTCCTTCAAGAAACAAAGATGTCAATGGAGGATATGGACTTAATTGCCAATAAAATTTGGCCAGTTGGAAAAGTGGTTTCCCTCAGTTCCCAAGGGACTTCGGGTGGCATTGCTTGTCTTTGGGACCCAAAAGAGGTAGTTATTCACCATATGGTTGGCAGTTGGGGTTTGTTGGCTATAGCTATTCAAAGTAGACATTCCAACCAGATTATGCTCTGCATTACTTTTTATGCCCCGACTTCTTTGGAGGAAAAAATAAGACAGGTGGAAGGATATTACTCATATTATCTCTCATTTTCCTAAATCTTGGATCTTGATCGAAGGATATTTCAATACCATCCTCTCTCTAGATGAGAAAATGGGGGGAAATAGAAATTTGGACAAAGAAAACTGACCTCATGGGCGAATATATTGCAAACCTCCATCTTGTGGATATCCAACTAGATAATGGCCTTATGACTTGGTCTAACAGAAGGCAAGGCTTAGCTTGTATAATGGAGAGATTGGATAGGTTTTTGCTCTCTGAAAATTTCTTAATCCATGGTCACATTCCTAAAGTGAAGACTCTTAATAATGTCTGGTTCGGATCATTGGCCGATCATGGTGGAAATGTGGAAAACCAATGTGAGTTTCTCTCCTTTTCATTTTCAATTAATGTGGCTTAGAGACATTTCCTTCAGACCTCGTGTGCAACAATGGTGGAAGGAAGGTAAACCTAGGCATGGGACTAAGATGTTCTTTTTTGCCAAAATACTGCAATACATTAAATCCAAAATCAAGACTTGGAACTGAAAGAGTTTGGGGATGTTCATAAAAAAAAACATGAAGTTATTGCTCATCTTGAAAATTTGAATAAGAAAATCCATTTAGATGGCCTCACGAGAGAAGAGAAGTGCAGATGAAATTAAACTCACAACTCAGTTAGAGGAATGGGAAAAAAGAGAAGAAATATTATGGAAGCAAAAATCTAGAATTCAATGGCTCAAAGAAGGAGATCGAAACACAAATTTCTTCCACAAATATCTTCTAGCTCGAAGATCTCACAACTTTATTTCTTCCTTAAAATCAGATTCTGGAGATGTTGTTTATACTTGGGATGGCATGAACTCTATTGTTGTTGATTACTTTTCCAATATTTTTGCTGCTACTCCTCTTGACTCAGCTTCACAACAAAATGTTCTTCAAGCAATCCCTTCTCTTATCACTTCTAAGGAGAACTCTATTTTGACTGCTCCTATTACTATCAATGAGCTTCAACAAGTAGTTTTTAAAATGCAAAAATGGAAAACCCCAAGTCCTGATGGTTTTCCTATTGAGTTCTACCAAGAGTTCTGGGATATCCTTCATGTTGATTTATTAGAGGTGGTGGAAGAAGCCGGGAAATCCAAAGAAATTTTGAAGGTTATCAATAAAACTTATATTACTCTTGTTCCAAAATCTCAAGAGGTTGATCATATCTCAGCTTTTAGACCTATTGCTTTATGTAATGTTCTTCTCAAAATTATTACTAAAATCATGGCGAGAAAGGTTGAAGCCTCTTTTGCATAAGATTATTTCCCCAGAGCAAGGGGGATATGTGGAAGGACGTCAAATAGTAGATGAGATAGTTCTTGCTCAGGAAGCCATCCATTCCATGGATATGCAAAATTCTCCTTCTATGTTCATCCGGTTAGACTTATCCAAAGCTTATGACAGAGTGGATTGGCACTTCCTTATCAAAGTTTTGAGGCAATTTGGTTTCTCTAAGGATTGGATGGATTGGATTATGGGATGTATCTCTTCAGTTTCCTACTTAGTTCTTATCAATGGCAGGCCTTCTCAGTATTTCCCAGCTTCCAGAGGTATTAGGCAAGGTGACCCGCTATCCCCTTATTTATTCATCATTCTTGTTGAATGCTTGGGTAGGACTATAACCAAAAAGAGGGAAAACAAAACCCTTGAGGGAGTTACCATTGCTCATGGAGCTAGACCTATCTCTCATCTTCAATTTGTGGATGACTCTACCCTTTTAGGTAAAGCTACAGTTAAGGAAGCTTCTAATATTAAGCAAATCATTAGCTATTTTTCTAAGGCTACTTGGGCAGTTGATCAATGAAGACAAATCTAAAGTTATTTTCTTTCATTGCTTTGCTAGACGAGGAATCCATGGTCTTGGATAAATTAAGATATAAGAAGACCTCTCTTCCAATCACTTATTTAGGTATTCCCATAAATATTCAAAGGCAAAAAAATAAAGATTGGAATTGGTTGTTGGACAAAGTCAAGAAGAAAATTGGAAAGTGGACCAACAAGTGGCTTTCTTCTAGGGGTAGAATCACCTTGGTAAAATCAGTCCTTCAAGCTATTCCTATTTATGTTTCTTCCATTTTGAATATCCCAAAGGCTGTTCTTCGAGAATTGGATCAAATCAGTCATCGTTTCCTTTGGAGTGGTACTAAGGAGAAAATAAAATGGGCCTTGGTGAAATGGGATACTTTATGTCTTCCTAAGAGTGAAGGGGGGTTAGGATTTTGGTCTTCAATTAATAACAACAAAGCTTTAGCTGCTAAATTATATTGGAGGATGTTGCATAACCCCAATGCTCTTTGGGCCAATAATCTCCATGCTAAATATGCTTGAGAACAAAAGTCCCGAAGACCTTGTTCGCTATCAACTTCCTACCAAAGGTTCTCCCATTTTAGCAGTTCTTAAGGCTGGTGAGGATTTGATAAAGAAAAAATTATTTTGGATCATTCATAATGGTCAACATGCAAATTTTTGGACAGATTCTTGGGATGGTCACAAGCCTTTGATAACTCGGTTTCCCGATTGGAGGCCTTGGATGGAGGAGCTTCACCGAGCTAATTGGATAAAGGTGGCTAATTACTATCAGTACCATCTTCGGTAATTCAAAGGTTGGTAGATATTGGATCCCTATTGAGGACTGGCCTATTCAAATCCCAGAAAGGCAAAGACAAGATATCCAAGGCATCCTTCATATGAGATCCCTCTCTTGGTCCCATGAAAAAGATTGTTTTGGATGGAACAACACTACTAAGGGTGAGTATTCTAGTTGCTCAAGGTTATTTGACCTTATGCCATAATAATCCCAACCATTCTTCTGACATATTTTCTCAATTGTGGGCTCAAAATCTCTGGCCTAAGGTGAGGTTCTTTAATTGGCTTTTATTGCATCGTAGGGTGCTTACTGGTGAGCAACTTATGAAGCATGGTTTTCATGGCCCTTTTAGATGTGAAATGTGTGAAGAGAATGTAGAAAATATCAACCATATTTTTATTGAGTGTACTTTAGCCTCTGAGCTATGGAGGAGAATGGCAACTTTACTTGGCTTACAGTGGTCCAATTTTTTCACTTTTGAACAACTTTGGAGGGATTGGCCTAATCAAGAGGGTGTTGATCATTTTATTAGGCAATTAGTTTGGATGGGTTCTACCATTCTTCTTTGGAATATTTGGAATGAAAGGAACGGCCAAATTTTTAATCAAGATAGGAAGGATATTCACTATATTTGGCAAAATACCATAGCCAACTTAGTTGAATCAGTCCATCAACTCCTTAATCACCCCCACAACTCCCACCAAATATGGGATCAAGTGATGCAAAGATTGAAGATTAAACCTTCTAAGGGCAACCAACTTAAAGGGAATGTGAGTATTAGTAAGATGGATAGGACTAGAAATTGGCAACCTCCTCCTAAGGATTTTGGAAAAGTCAATACTGATGGAGCCTCTAGAGGGAACCCTGGAAAAGCCAGTGTGGGAGGAATTGGTAGACTTTCAGATGGCTCCCTGGTTTTTACTTTTGTTGAGAATTTGGGTATTCTTTCCAATAACCTTGCTGAGGGGTATGGTATCCTTAGAGGCCTTCAGTTCAGGAGGCTACTAAGGTTGGATGGGAAAAGGTGTTAGTTGAGTCGACTCTCAACTTATGATTAATCTCTTGAAGACTCCTTCTAAGAATCATAAGGTGGATTGGAGAATAAAAAGAATTATTGAGAAGATTCAGTTAATCCGGATGGGATTTTTGAAAGTTGATTACAATCATGTGGTCGGAGATCAAAACAAGAGTGTTGATGCTTTAGCTAATTGGGCTTTGGACAAAGGTGATCTTACTTGTTATGGCCACCCTCCTATATGGTGGGCTTCTCAAATTAGGGAAGCTCTTCTTTCTATCATTTCTTTGGATGGCTCCAGTTCTGAAGGTACCTAGTTTCTTCTTGTTTTTTTTTTTGTTTCTCTTTGGTTCATTCAGTTTTTTTTAGTTCCCTGGCTCATTCTATTCTTTATTTTGTTTCCTCTGTTGATTCTTGCATTAATAGTCTTCTGGTCTAGATAGGTCATTGTTTTGTTCATTTTTTTTTCTTTTGTCTTCTTTGTTTTTTTGTTTAGTTTTTTAAGGTGGGTGGGTTCTTTTGTTTTGTTTTGTTTTTGTGTTCTTTGTGTTGTTTTTTGTTGTTCTTGTGTTTTTGTTGTTTTGTTTTTTTTATGTTTTTTGTTATTGTTCTTGTGTTTTTTTCGTTCTTGTTCTTGGGTTTCTCTTTGTTTGTGTTATTTCATTTTTTTATGTGTGAGTGTTTTCTATGTTTTTTGTTTTTGTTTATTGTCTGTTGTTGGTTGTTTTTATTTTTATTTTTATTTTTGTTTTATTTATTTTATTTTTTAGGTTTTGGTTGTGTTTATTTTTCATGTTTTTTTTGGGTTATGTCTTTGTAGTGTTCTGTTGTTTTTGTCTTGTTTGTGTTTTGTTATGTGGTTCTTGTGTTTTTCTATGTGGTTTGTGTTGTGGTTTCTTTTATCTTATTGTGCGTGTTTGGTTGTGCTTTTGGTTTTGACACACTCAAGGAGCATGTTTTTTATTTTATTTTATTATTTTTGTTGTTATTTACTTTTTTTAATTTGGTTTTGTGTGTTTGTTTGCTCCTTGAGTATGTCAAAGGTGGTAGGCCAGGTCCGAGTCCTGGGCATTTTTGGTGGAATGGATACCCCTACCTCCTTGGGTCTTACCCGAAAGTGGCATCCCTTTTGGGATGTTTTCCACAAATAAAAAAAAAATTAAATAAAGATAGCATTAGCTTTGAATTGGAAAATTAACTCAACATAGAAAAATGCAATAGTGGACAGTTATGAGTTCATCACCTTGAGCGAATTCTCACTAAGTTCTCTTTAGACCCTTATGGAAAATAAGCAAAGAGGGTTTTTTGGTTTTTGGCTTCAAGGGAGAACGTTCAGAACAGAGAAGGTTTTTGGACATTTTTTAAGAAAGAGATTACCAAGGTATCTATCCTTCGATGAGCACTTTTGTCTTCTCCAAAATAACATCTACTAAAATTATAAGGTACTCTTCTTTGTAATTGTCTTGAAGAAGGTGTTTCAAATTTATGAGATAGAATAAAACTTGTAGTTTGGTTTACTCGTGTATATAAATATTGCTTGGCTTGTATAAAGTGTAGAGATACCTCTATTATAGAATAACATTATCATTACAAGGGACTTATCTCTATTTCTATGTGCGCCCAAGAGAACATAGGACTTGAGGTTGGCTAAAATTTTAGATTGTAACCTTATATATCTCCTTATGCATCGATTGCACGACCTCAAGAAATATACATGTGCATGATGATTACACAATGACACTGAGAGGGGGGGTGAATCAGTGTAGCTATTAATTTTTATATCTACAGCATTTAATATGAAATAAAAAGAACTTGACAACTGAAAAACAACTTAAACAAGAGAGCACACCACAACACTCAATATACCGAGGTTCACCAATTTGGCTACTCCTCAAAAATGACTGCTTGGACTCCAATCCAAATCTAGTATTTGCAAAATCAATTTTACAAACACTTTACCAGCACCAACTGGAAGGAGCACCAACCCCTGTAATTTTTTTCTTGCAACGAGATGGAGCACCAACTCCTAGTACCAAGCACCAACTTGTACTGCAATTCTGATAAATTTAGAATGACATAAAAATGTCTTCACTTTATGCACGACCACGGCCAGTGCGCAATTAACTCAACTCTGCACACTCTCACGGCTCTGCTTATTTTTCTCTTGATTCTTTTCTAACTCTCCTTTTACAGCAATTTCTCTCTAACAGCAGCAACATCTTCTCTGTACGATTATTCTTTTATAACCTTTCAATCTGGCATGCAGTCGAATGACCTTCTCCAACTGTTCGAATTCATTACTCCTGTCCATAATGTGACTGTTCGAATGCATGAACATACAGCTGTTCGAGTGCCTTTTATTTTCTCCATATGCAATTCTTTGAAATATTTTTTATTCTTCATGTTCGGCTTTTCTGTATGCTTCAAATACGTCTGTTCGATTCCATGAGTGCGACCGTTCGAAGGCTGTAAAAAAGACTTTTCAAAAACCTTTCGATACTTTAAATTTGATTCTTCGAATACATGCAAACAACTATTCGAATGCATGACTGACACTTGTCAATCTGTAACTGTAGATCTGACATCAGTTACATTTTAAGTAACTGGCTGCATGATTTTCCTGTCTGCTTTTTCGACACGTGTCACCTTGCATGTTCCTGTGGGTTTTACCTGCTAGACTGTTACCTGTCGCGATATCGCGACACTTTTAACTTATGCTGACGTCACCCTGAAGGTTGTCGTGAAATCGTGACCATTTTGGCCTTGAAAGCTTTTCTTCTGTTCATGTCACGATATCGCGACACTTAGAACTTTTGCTGACGTCATCCTTAAGCATGTCGCAAAATCATGACAGTTTTGGCTCTTGCAAGCTTTCCCTGCATCTTGTCGCGATATCGCGACACTTTGAACTTTTGCTGACGTCATCCTCAATGCTGTCGCGAAATCATGACGCTTCCGGCTTCCAACAGCTTTCCTTTCATCCTGTCGTGAAATCGTGACACTTTTCAACTTTGTTGACGTCATCATCAATGCTGTCACGAAATCGTGACGCTTTCGGCTTCCGTACACTCTTCTTTGCCAGCAGCAGCGAAAAAGGAACATGTCACGAAATCGTGACACTTTGTTCTTCCATACAACTCTCCTTGCCAACTCCAACGAAAATGGAACATGTCGCGAAATCGTGACACTTTGCTCTTCCGTACAACTCTCCTTGCCAACTCCAGCGAAAATGGAACATGTCACGAAATCGTGACACTTTGCTCTTCCGTACAACTCTTCTTGCCAACTCCAGTGAAAATGGAACATGTCGCAAAATCACGACACTTCCGGCTCTTGCTGACGTCATCATCTTCTTGTCGCGAAATCGTGACGTTTTCGGCTTCTAGCAGCTTTCTTTGAAACTTGTCGCGAAATCATGACACTTTCGGCCATTGCTGATGTCATCGTTATCTTCGTCATGAAATCGCGACGCTTCTGGCTTTCGTACGCTCTTTGCTCCATGCAGTAGCGAAATCGCTACATCTTCTTGTTTGTGTCTTTTCACTTGTAGCGAAATCGCTACATCTTTGTTTCCATTTGTTTCAACATGTAGCGCCATCGCTACACCTTAGTTTCTCCTTGTTTCAACATGTAGCGAAATCGCTACACCTTAGTTTCTCTTTGTTTCAACACGTAGCAAAATCACTACACCTTAGTTTCTCTTAGTTTCAACACGTAGCGAAATCGCTACATAGCGATATCGCTACACCTTTGTTTCCATTCATTTCAACATGTAGCGATATCGCTACACCTTTGTTTCCATTCATTTCAACATGTAGCGATATCGCTACACCTTTGTTTCCTTCTCTGCCAGCATGTCGCGAAATCGCGACAGTTTTGCTCGCATCTTCTCTCTCCTCGGCCATGTCGCGAAATCGTGACAATTTGGCGTGCATTTTCTCTCTCCCACTTTTTGTCGCAAAATCGCGACACATTTTCTCTCTCCTCAACGAAAACTCGACATGTCACGAAATCGCGACATTTTCGGCTGTGCCTTCTCTCTCCTCTACCATGTCACGAAATCGCGACACATTTTCTCTCTCCTCAACGAAAACTCGACATGTCGTGAAATCGTGACATTTTCGGCTGCGCCTTCTCTCTCCTCGACCATGTCACGAAATCGCGACAGAAAACATGTCACGATATCGCGACAGTTTTCTTCCTTGTCTCTTTTTGCCAGTTTTTGAATCTGGGTCACTTCTGTTTTCCTTGAAACTTTATGCACTTGATATGACTGACCTCTGAACTGCATCAACTGCATCAATATGACTGTGTTGACAACAATGACAATACTTTTGCAATTCTTTTGCTGCACCTTGCTCAATAGTGCATGATAGAATTTGGAAACATCATTGTACATACCTGAGTTTCACATCTATGTAGAGCATATCATTGTAGTGTAACCTTGTTTAGCTTAGGGGAACACTTTGGGAGAGTGTTGCTACTTGTACATTGATCGTCCAGGTACTATCCACACTATAGCATTAACGTAATGCTATGGACGTTCTTGGAGGGTGTTGTATATAATTTTTTAATAGATTAAATTTTTTGGTTAACCTTATTAATGCTTTTGAAGGATTAGGGTTTTTTCTTGAAAAATGTCTCATCTTTTAGGAGCCGTATATTTACAAAGAGTTATCCGATTCAGCTGATTTTTGGACCAACTTGTGCATAATTTTAATAGCTTTAAAATGAGTGATCATAAGCAAACATCCAAGAAATATTGAGGGAGATACAACCTTATGAATTTAATCATTCAAAACAAGGGCAGTGACGGGTTTTCAAGTCATGAAAAACAAATTTCTAAGTGCAAAGGATTAGGGTTTTTTCCTAAAAAATATCTCATCTTTTAGGAGTCATATCTTCACAAAGATTTATCCAATTCAGTTGATTCTTGGACCAACTTGTGTAGAATTTTAATAGATTTAAAATGAGTGGTCATATGCAAAAATCCAAGTAATATCAAGGGATATATGATCCTATGAAGTCAACCATTCTAAACAAGGGTGGTGACGATTTTTCAAGTTGCAAAAAAATGAAATTGCTAATATTTGCCAACTAGGGTTCGAACAATGGGAATATCAATGAAGGGCTAGGAATTAAGTGAGGTAAGGCATTCTATCTGGACAAATAATTTTTTAGCTATGTCATTTTTTGCCTTTATTTATATTATAAATTGTGCATGAAAATTTTATAAAGTTTTTTATCAAAAATTATATTTGGTATAGGATTTTTAGATAAATTTCATTAGATTTTGATTTTTAGTTTCCTTTCCATGGATCAATTTAGATTTAAATACTTAGAATCATTCCTAGTGGTATATTGTAGTGAGTGCACCTTAGAGAGATCCTCATTTCTCCAAGATAGGGTAGTTTTTTGTAAATTTAATGGGTTTTGACCAGGGGGTTCAACCTTGAGAAAATGGATTGATAGGAGTTGGAAGTCTCCAGGACTGATTCTATCATTTCTTCCCAAATTTTTCTTCCCAGCCATTTTTTTTTCTATGGAATAAAGAGAAATAATCCTAAAAGGGGATCCTTGGTTTATGGGAAGACAAGGGTTCTTCCTTACTCGATGGTATGAAGGCTTTTCACCTGAAAATGTAAATCTATCCCTAGTACTAGTATGGGTTAGGATGTTTGTGTTACCCATTTAATTTTGGGAAATAGATACCTTCAAGGCAATAGGCAACACTCTAGGATAATTTCTTGAGATTTAAGATACAACCATAGATGGAATTTTGGCTATTTATGCTAAAATATTGGTCATGATTGATATAAATAAAGCTTTACCAGAATCAATAATTCTTAAGTATGGGGATAAGATGTGGATCCAAACTATAGATTATGAAAACATATATTTTAGATGTACAAGATGTTATGAGGTGGGGCATATTGAGAGATCATACCCTAAGAACAGTCTAGCAGAATCATTTGTAGAAAATCATAAGAGAAATTTACAAATGGTTATGGATAAAGATGGTTTTCAACTTCCAAAAAATAGATCTAGAAAAATAAAATAAAATGAATAGTTGAGACCAATAAGGAAGGATATTCGAAGAAATTCTAATTCTTTTGAGGCTTTAGCCTATGAAGAAAAAGTAGATCAAAACTTAGAGGACACAATACAACAATTTCAACATGTTAGCAAGGAATCGTCTATTCAAATTTATCCTAATTTAAGGAAGAACATTCTCGATGAACCTAATAAATGTGTCTCATCAGATATTTAACTCTTTTGCAGTACCATACACAATTATAAAGAAAATAATTGGTAAAAAAATGCAGTTTTAGAAGTTAATACCTCTGCTATTAATAATAAAATATCAAAAAATGAGTAAAATAGTCAAAAGCTTATATAATAGAGCTAAGAGAGGATAAATATGTTGAAAAATAAAGTTGTGAAAGAATATTGAGTAATAGAATAATAAGACCTACTCCTAATATAGGCAAGGCAAAAATAGGAAAACCCTCAAATTATCAAGCAAGATCTAGGAAAGCAAGAGCTAACATAGAGAAAGGAACACAAACTAAGTTGGTTGAACTTCTCTTTACCAAAAAAAAAAAATGATAATAGTAATACACAAGAGAGGCCAAAAGCCCCTAACAAGACATGATTATCATCTCATGGAATATAAGGGGTGTTAATGCCCCATCAAAGCATAGGTGTATTAGGGTCCTATGTTTAAGTAGTAAACATGATATTCTCTATATCTAAAAAACTAAAATGACAAAAGAAGAAGTTTCAAAAACTATAAAATTAGTTTGGGCAAGATTTGAATGGGATGCTATAGATTCTGAAGGAGCATCAGAGAGAATTCTAACTTGTTTGAATCCTTCTAGAACCTCTTGTGTAACCATTCATAAAACTAGGCATTGGATAGCCTCTTTAGTCACTTGCTACTTTGCAGATATTCACTTCATCCTTATCAATGTCTATGGACCTACAACTCAATTAGGTAGATTAGAATTTTGTAGTGGGATTGAAGCCTTTATGAGAAGTAAAGACCAAGAAACTCAATTCATGATCATTGGATATTTTAATGCCATAACCAAGTTTAATAAAAAAATTGGAGGAATTAGGAAATTGACCCAAAGTATGAAAGATTTCTCAAAATTTATTTAAAAAAACAATATATGGGAAGTTGAGTTTGAAGAAGAAAACTATACTAGGACCAACAAAAGGAGAGGCCAGAACCTAATTTCAGAAAAAATAGATAGATGCATTCTCTCAAGTCATTGGCAAGATGAAGGAACTTGTGCCAAAATTAATACCTTACCAAGGATTAGTTTAGATCACTGGCCAATAAGAGTTAAAATGGAGGTAAGTGAATTCAAAAAAATATCATATTTAAAATATGAGAAGATGTAGGAAGATCATTCTCAATTTGTTGATATGATAGCTCAAACATGGAATTCTTTAGGTAATGGTGGGTTGTATGCTCTTCCAAACCAAATTAAAGCTATGACATCTAGATTAAAACAATGGAACAAGAACACCTTTGGAAACATTTTTGAGAAGAATAACAAAAAGAAAAACTTTTAAAATTCCAAAAAGGTGATGAAAATAATACAAGCTTAGAGGAAATGGATTTGCTTTGTGAATATTATAATATTTTGAGTAAGGAAGAGAAATTATGGAGATTAAAATCAAGATATAAATAGTTAAAAGGAGATAAAAATACAATTTTTTTCATAGGATGGCTATAGTATAGATATCATATTCTAGAATTAGTATAATTAAATCAATAGAAGGGGTTTGGATTGAATGTTAGAGTGAAAGTAGAAAATAAAGTTTTTTTATCAAAAAATTCTAGGTTTAGAGGAGACCGAAGTTCTTAATGATTTACTTATTCAATATGTTCCTTTATTTATAATGAATGAAGATAATGTTAGAATTAAAGTGCACTATGCCTCTATTTTGACACTTGTCAGTTTATATTGACACTTTTTAGTTTATCATATAGGCCTTATGCCTATATATGTAACTCATTTCATGTATAATATTATCTCATCTTGTTCATTACATTTTAGTCCTAACATTTGGTATCAGAGCAGGTTTCCTCTCCTGCCTGTGAAACCCCTTGAGGGGGGATTTCCCTCATGGAAATCCTCCTTCCCCCCTGATTTTTTTTCCTATTTTTTTTTTTATCGAGGGAGTATGCTCTCCATCATTTGATGGATCAGAAACCAAATGGAAGAACTTTAAAATCTACGCAAAATGATTGTTTTATTTTGGTTTTAGAAAGTCGACCGATAACAACTATAGAAGAAGAATATCTCCAAAAAAATTTAACAGTAAATCTCTATGAGCTTCCCTACGCCAGCTAAGAGAAACTATGGCGGATCCCACATTTCTGTGGGTATATGCAAGAGGTTTTTGGAGGGTTTCGTATCCATTGCGAAACAGTGTTTGGGCAGCCCGTGAATTGAAATGAGGGTTGGTTTTGCCTGAAGCATGCTTTGAAGCCTGGGAATTTGTTTTGGGGGTGTGGAAATGATGAGAGGCACCAAAAGTGACAAGGTTAAGAAGATATTTATTCAGCTTGAAATAGGTGATAGGGTGCGTCATGGGCGTCTATGTTGTGCAGTTTTCTCCTATCCAATAACTGGCCCAAGATTCAAAGAGGTGAATTATCGTTTCAGTCTATGTTCTATTTTTTACAGTGAAGGGAAAGTACCGATGGCATTCAAGCAAGAAGAATACAAGTTTAAATAGTATGGTAGTGAAACTGATGCCATGAAATATAAGCTCAAACTATTTGGTTGACATACATCCACAGCGTCTCGGATTGGCAGACCCTATGTTGTAGCTGATGGAGCTGCAATTTGTAACAGACGAAAAGTCATTCTGACCTCATTGGAGCTACTGGTGGAACATTCTGATGTGTTTGATTTTGCAAAGCTTATTTTGAATATCGACAATTTTAGATCTGAAAACCATCGCAACCCCTATGCAGCTTGTATTCACTGCCAAGTGTTGAAAGTTCCTGCTAGTTTTTTTTTTGGAGGCATTTCAGATTGAAGTGATTGACCGAGCCATCACTAGCCATGCAGCAGGAGCGTGGTGGGGCCCATTCCAGTTGTAGCCACTCCCATGAAGTTCATCCCTAAAGACCTCGAGAATGATGTGATCAAGCCTACGATTGAAGGGATGCTGAACATGCTCAAGGCCTGTGCGAAGACAAAAACCATAAAGCGATGGAGAGTTTTTTAATTTTTAAAGATGATGTGGAAGACATTTTTTTTCTTGGCACTGGATCCGAAAGGTGTGGGCTTTGCTACGGACAAGGCCGATGAGGGGGGCGTTTCTTTTTTGTCTTCTTCTTCGTTGTCGTCGGACGATGGGGAAGGTACTTTGTAGCTACAAAAATGGAATCTGTGGGATCTCGTGAGATACCTGGAAAGAAAATAAAAAGAAGAATAACATGATATGCATATGGCAGCAGAGTACAAGGTAGTGTCGATGGTGTTGTCGCACTCATTTGTGAACAACCTCTGTAAGGGCGGTGATTCGATCGCCACCACGAAGCTCATCGTGTGGCTCCACAAGCACACCATGTGTCAATGCATAGAAACTTTCATACGTTGCCCCCATTCTTAATCACAATAGATAAAAGGCCATGTTTCCAAGAGCGTGATGAGTACGAGACTTTGATTTGTGGGCCCCAAGGTAGATGAGCCTTCTTCGCCATTTCATATGGCCACTAGTGAAGAGTGATGTTTATATATATGAGAAAGGTTTATATATTTCAATGTTGTTTAATTAAAGTTATGATTGGGGTTATTCACTTTAAAAAATGGCCTATTCCTTTTAAGTGAGGGCCACTTTATTATTTTAAGTGAGGGCCTATTCCTTTTAGTGTTGGGTCGTATTGAAGGGACAAGTGTCTCTATGAGTTTTTTAAAATAGAGCGGTTGCTACTTCACTAGTGGAAAATGAAGTGGGTGTGGGTGGATACCCATATTAATTAATGTCAAGTATTGTTATCCCCGATGTAGTGGAGCAAGAGGATCAAACCCTTGCCAAGCTGTGTAGTGGACGGAGAGGCCACGTTGCAAATGGTTCATGGAGAGGCCGCAGTCTCAAGAACCTATTTTACATCATTTGTAATTGTTTGACTTATGCCACCTTCCCTCCCGGTAAAGTTGTTCTTAACTGTGACATGACCATTATCCATAATGGAAGAACCCCCAGACATGGCGAAGACTATGCTTAATCATGTCACTATAGTTCGTGGAGGTTGTGAACAACAAGTTAAAGCTTCAGATAAGATTGATGATAAAATATGTGGAGCCTGCACAACTGTTTTGTGGATGGAAGCTAATTTTTTTATGATGTTATGAGATCTACGGGAAGCTCTTGACAGCTCTATGGCCATTCTGCAAGTTGGCATAATTTCTTTGTGTTGGGCGCCGCTTCAGAGGAGACGGCGATATTGACTTGAAGAGATGGGGTGTTGGTTATCTCCCTAGCTTTCAGCAGCATTCATAGACATTTCAGCAGAGAATCCACGCTGCAACTCTGGCGGGAATTCGAAGGCATGTTCGCCCTTGCTATTTTTCCAGCAAATGGAAGGCCCCATTCAAACCCAAGTATAGGGGTATTTATAGTCGTTGGAAATATTTTTTTGATATGGATACATTGGTGGTGTTAATTTGTAATTCTAAGGCTATTTCATTTGAGTTTTTTAAGCCTCAAAGTTTTCTACCTTGGAGTGCACTCTCGGTTGAACCCGACACTCCCAAGGCACTTATAAGTGAACCTAGTATCTAGTATTCTCCTCTTTCTACTTGGCGGATGCAACGGCTGGTTACCCATGCATTTCGGTAAGATGAGGTGACTACCATAAGGACACTTATTCTAGGGACTACAGACATAGACACCCTAGACTCTATCCGAGGTTTTTTTTTTTCGATCTACTTCTAAAGACTACAGATGAAGACACTTCAGAATATTCTCTTCTCTTCTTTCTTCTCCTCCATATTTGGATCTATGGCTCATTTTATTGTATTGAGTGCATTTTTTGACAGAGACCGACACTCTTATATGGATCATTTTTTCCTTTGTATTAAGGTGCATTTTCGGCAGAGACCGACACCTTCTAGATTGAGTTCACCATAAGGAAGGATTTTTATATTTATGGTGGAGCTAGTCAGTGACCTATGAGAGGCAACATCCTTTGAGGATGACCTATAGAGGTAACAGACCCAGAAGTGGTTGACCCTGAGGCACCCATATGACCCTGAGGCACTTATACGGTTGACCCAGTGGCAACAGACCCGTGGAAGTGGCTGACCCTGAGGCAACAGGCCAAGATGTATATACAGTGAATCTAGCATTATTCACAGTTGGAGAGCCAAGCGCAAAGAGCACGATCCTAGACCAAATCAACAATAAAAGAGGATGATAGGTTGCTTTTAGAGAAGTCAACATTAAGGGGGAATGTTACCTAATGTTGACTTGTTTTTTTTCTTCTTTAGTTAGGACAGTGCACTTTAAGGGGGAATGTTAGAATTAAAGTGCACTATGCCTCTATTTTGACACTTGTCAGTTTATATTGACACTTGTTAGTTTATCATATAGGCCTTCTGCCTATATATGTAACTCATTTCATGTATAATATTATCTCATTTGTTTTCTCCTTCTAACAGAAAATAGGAAAATTATGGAGCCTATTACTCTAGAAGAAGTTCATTTAGCTATTTTATCTTTTAATAAGGATAAATCCCCAAGTCCATATGGGCTCTCTGTAGATTTTTACCAATATAATTGGGATATAGTGAAGGATTTTTTATTGGTGGCAGTGGAACAGTCTAGGGTAAAATAATACATTCCTTATAAAATAAATGCAACTTAACTTATCCTAATTCCAAAAAAGAAGGATGCTGAATTATTTGATTATTTTAGACCCATAAGCCTATGTAATATGGCTTATAAGATTATTTTCAAAGTGATGGCAAATAGATTAAGGCCATTGTTAGACAAAATTATTTCAAAAGAGCAAGGAGGATTTGTGAAAGAGAGACAAATTCTACATGGGATCATAGTAGCTCATGAAGTTATACATTCAGCAATTTCAAGAAAAGATAAAGCTATGATCTTAAAACTTGATATGAGTAAAGCCTATGATAGGGTTAAATGGGATTTTCTCTTTACATTTTTAGATGAGTTTAGTTTTGGAAATAAATGGGTTAGATGGATTAAAGCTTGTGCCTCTATAGTTTATTATCCAGTGTTGTTCAATGGGTTAGTGACAGAATATTTTAAAGCCAATAGAGGTCTTAGACAAGGAGATCCCCTATCTCCTTATTTTTCATTATTATGGAGGAAGCTTTGAGTAGGAACCTTAAGAAGGCTTACAAATATGGTTTTATAAGTGGACTTAAGGTTAGTAATAACATCGATAACATCACCCATCAATATTTTGTAGATGATACAACCCTTTTTGGAATGGCAAGGATAAATTATGCCATAGCTTTGAAGAACATTTTAAAAGAGTACAAATGAGCTTCAGGGCAAAAAATTAATAGGACTAAATCCAAAATTTACTTCCTTAACACTCTTGCTAATATCAAAGCAAGAATTTATAGGTTGCTTCAAATGGAGGAGGTAATTTTACCAACAACTTATCTAGGGATGTCTTTATTTGAGGAGAGAATGAGGATAGATTTATGGAATCCAGTTATTAGTAAAGTTTAAAATAAACTTCCAACTTGGAAAGGTAGATGGTTATCATTAGCAGGAAGAGTGCAGTTAATTAAGTCAATCTTACAAGTCATTCCAACATATTATATGTCATTGTATTCTATGCCAAAATCAATTGAAAAAGTTTAATATTTATTATGTGATCCTTTTTATGGTCAGGTTTACATGATAAAAGGAAATTTTCTTTGGTGAAATGGAGCAAGTTGTGTGATGAAAAAACTAGGGGAGGTCTTGGTTTAAGAGTTCTTACAGATGAAAACTTAGCTCTTAGCGGGAAAGTTGGATATTGTACAAATAGAGTCAAATACAATGGGTAATAATTCTTCTAATTATGTATATCCCAATGACCCAAGTTTAATATTTACTACATTCTCTCTTCCAAATGGTTCTTCTCTTTGGAATGGTTTTAAAAAATCTATTAATCTTATGATTAAAGGTTGAATATGGGTGGTGAGAACTGGAGAGAAAATTCTATTTGGATGGATACTTGGTGTGATAAAAAACCACTCAATTTATATCTATTTTTGAAAACTTGGATGAGATTACTTCAAGATAAATACGGTGATAGGGTTTCAAACATTTTGTACAAGGATTGAGAAGGAAGATACAAATGGAAAGAAGATTTTTCACAAGTATACAAGACATTGATTCTAGGAGGCATTTGAGTCAAAAAATAATAATTGTGATTATTCTGAGGGGTGTCAAGGATAAATTAATTTGGGAGTTGAATAGCTCAGGAGAATACACAACAAGAAATGGATATAATGTTCAACACCAATATATTAATAATATCACTAGAATATAGAGAGATATTTGGGATAGCACAAGCATTCCTAAAGTCAAAATATTTGTTTGGCTAGTAGGCCATAGAAAAATTTTATCCTGGGATAACCTTATGAAAATGGGTTTTCATGGCCCCTATCAATATGTTTAATGTAATAAGGATGAGGAGAGTACTTTCCATCTCTTGGAACATTGCTCAATAGTCTGGAATCTATGGCAATGGATTCTTAATATTGTTAGAAATAGAGTTTATTCCATCATTTGGGTTATGTAAATGTATCTTCCAAGGTACATACTTAGGACATTAGATTACTTTAGGGGGAAGTTATCTAGTTACTTCATGCAATGTAATAAATGCACAAGTGTCAATGTGCAAGTTGTATATGTGCAAGTTGTCCCTTGCACAACTAGGTAGAGTGTTGGCCAAGGAACCTATTTTCCTATATAAGAAAGGCCTCATTGTTAGATAGATATAGAGTCGGGGGACATAGTCAGATAGTGTAGCTTAGGGCATAGTACAGTTCTGTGTACATCACCATCCATTGGTGATGGGTGCAATGTAGTTCAATAGCTTTATTAATGGAGTGTTCATTTCCTCCATAGCTACATTGTATTCTTTTATATGATTTCTATTTACAACATATTTTAGTCATCTAGCAGATTTACTTTCTTTCATATTATTCTACATCTTGTGATTGCTATCTCCTAGTGCTCATTACATCAAAAGCTAACAGTGGTATCAGAGCTACGGTAGATCTAGCCATAGTAGGTCAATAGGAAAACCACCATTATTATTGAGCCTAAGTTTTTTGTCAACCTGATGCGCTGCTGGACCAGCCACTATCAAAAACTCTTAGAAGAGTCTAGGTGGTAGAATTAGGGAGAGTCACAAAGTTAGGACTGAAAGAAATCTTAGCTCCAAAAATACTGAGATTATATTTGACTAGAGTCTTTTCCACAGAGTTGCAAGAAAAACTCGTGAAGACTAGGACTCAACATTCAATCCACTAGATTGACAAATCATCTAGTGAAGATCATCCAGGATATCTAGAATTTTCTAACTATTGCCTAAAGTTTATTTTGTTGCAAAAAATTAATTCTCAGAGGATTGGGACTCCTCCTACAATAGAAATCTAGGAGACTCCAACTTCGTTGCTCGAAGGTCGGCGTGCCTTCATAGTGCAGATATTAGTTCCTTGTGCAAGAGAAGAATACTACGAAAGTAAGACTTCTAGTGAAGAGTCGGTAAGAGACTGAAGATCTCCATTGTTGGATTGAAGAACTTCATAGTTGAAGAACAGGCCATAGAAGCCTTGATACAAAAAGGCCATAGTAGCCTTGAAGAAAAGGCCATAGAAGCCTTGAAGAAGAATACATAGAATCCTTGAATAAAATGCCATAGAAGCCTTGAAGAAGAAGCCACAGAAGCCTTGATACTAAAAAGGCCATAGAAGCCTTGATACTGAAAAGGCCATAGAAGCCTTGATACTAAAAAGGCCACAGAAGCCTTGATACTAAAAAAGGCCACAGAAGCCTTGATACTAAAAAAGGCCACAGAAGCCTTGATACTAAAAAGGCCACAAAAGCCTTGATCCTGAAGAAGAATTCGAAGAGAATATCTGATTCAAAAGTAGACTAAATATTTTAGTACTAATATCTTTGTTGCAGGGAAAGAAGATTCAGTGAGTTGGGAAACTTCCTACAAGAAAGTTAGGAAGAGTATCTTCTTCAGAATCAACTCAACACCTGAAGCAAAAATGAAGAGATCAAGAGAAGATCTCATTGAAGAACTTCTAGTCTTGGAAGAAGAAGAAGAAGGACTAGGAGAGTCCTACTCGAATCTAGAAGTAGTAGAATCAGAGATCTAGAAGAATATCTCACCACCAACACTTCCAGGAGCAGAAGGTTGAAGAGAAGGTCTCAAGGAAGACCATCAGAAGCTGCAAGATCGAAGACCTAGGAGAGGTCTCAAGAAGAATCTAGAAAAAGGCCTATAGAGCCTTGCTGAAGATCATCAAAAGAGTTCTTAGGAGAACTCATTGGAGAAATCCACTACCAAGGAGAAGCCCTTGATAGTGAAGGACTTGGGACAATTATCACCATCCAACAACAAGCCCAAGAGAAGAATTTGGCAAGGAGTGCCAAATTCATGAAGAAGAATTTGGCAAGGAGTGCCAAATATGTGAAGAAGAATTTGGCAAGGAGTACCAAATCCATGAAGAATAATTTGCAAGGAGTGCCAAATCCTAGAAGAAGATCCTGCTTGAAGTCAAAATTCGACAAGAAGACTTGAAGATAGAAGAAGCTCACCAAATCTTGGAGATTTGAAGATTACCTCTCATAGCAAGAAGGCACCACTTCAGAGATAAAGACTTCTCCAAATCTATAGCAGAAAGAGGAGAACACAAGAGGAGAACAAGCCACCAAATCCTAGGCTCATGAAAGAAAGTTTGAGACCATCATTTGGTGAAGAAGGAGTTGTTCAGGATAGTCTACAAAGAGCTGCAAGATCCTACTCGAAGCAACAACTTGGTGATCCTAGACACCAAGATCTACATCCTCTACAAAAGTGGCAAAAGAGCTACAAAAACTTTCAAAAGGTAAGCAAATTTTGGTGCAAGTAGATTCATTAATTGGATTACTTATCAGATTTGTTAGAGCACCTAAATTTGGATTAAAGTTGCAAGAAGAAAATTGGATTACAGTCTTCAAAAGTGCAAAAGAAAAAAGGTTCTTTTTAAGGTTCATTTGCACATTAATTAGGAGTTTATTAGATTTCAGAATTGCTTCTATCAACTACCTATCATCTACTTTGGAAAAATAAAAATAAGACTAAGTCCTACAATACTAAATTGTAGTGAAATTGTAGAATAATTATTGAAGGTTCATTTCAGATTATTCTTGATTAGTTGCAGTAAATTTGATTAAGTGCATTATCTTGAGAGTTGATTGGAGTGATAAGGTGAAATTTTTAGTGCATTAAAAATAAATTCTATTAGATTTATTTGCACTATTATACTACTCTCAAAAGAAATTAGTTTTGTGTTTTTGAAGGGCACAAAATCTGATCTGTATCAAGTGTCTAAAGACACTATTAAAGCACAAAAATATGCAACACATAGTGGCCAAGTGAAGCCACCAAAATAGGTTAGAATCCTCCAAAATCTGGAGAAGAACACAACTAACCAAAAATAGAAATAGAAGCTTCAAATATTGAGACTTGGTGAGTCTCAAATCCAAAGCATTACAAGGTTAGATGCAAGAAAAGAAAGTGCAAAAAATTGCATCAATTAAAGAGCTTCTATCTACTATTATCTAAGCTTGGATTTGTTATCAAAGTGTCCAAGAAAAAATGGGAAGGTGTCTACTCATAAAAGACAACCTCAAAACCCTTATATTGCAGGAAAAATCTGCCACAAAACCAGAATTTCAGATCTGGAAAAAGAGTGCAAAATAAGGTACATTAAAGAAGCCTTATATACAATTTATGGTACATTTTATTGCACTACTCTAATATGGTTTTTATAGCAAAAGAGCAGATTTGAAAGTGCCTCAAAAGGCACAATAACTATAGGGTAAATCAGCCAAGGAAGGTTGAACATCAACACTCTTCTTCCCAAGAAAAAGGAGCCACTCAAAGGGCTCATCTTGGATGGATGAACCTGCAAAATCAAAGCCCACATAAGGCTATCATCAAGCTACATTTACGTAGACAAAAAGAGTGCACATCTACTACGAAAATATATCAAAAATCTACATAGGAATCAATACATTGGAGGTATAGAAGACAAGGAGCAAAGGTGCTACATTCAAGGTCTTTAACTTGGAGAAGATCATCCACCAAAGGAAGCACCAAAATCGGTATTCAAAGCTCCATAGCACATCATCAATCCACCTGCAAAAGAAAAGTTTGCTTGCTGCCCAAGAAACATAGCAAAGCAAAGGAATGGCATACAAAAGGATTTGAGGAGTTATAATATTCTCCTTGGAAGACGTTACAAGGAAGGACTTCATGCAGAGAGTTTGAATGCCACTTGGCATAAACTTTCTAAGGCACCATTTCATCTCTCAATGCTCAAGAAACCTCATGCAAGGAGTTACAAGGAATATCAAGGAAGTGGTGACACTTGTTATCCTCCACAAGCTTCACACAAGTGCCCACACGAGTGCCCATACGTTACAGAATGACCAAGAAGTATTGAACAAGAAATTGGTATGTTAAATAAGGAGAGGAGCACTCATTTGTAATGGGTGTGACACGTGTCACAAAGCCCATGATTATTCCTCCATAAAAGGTACCCAAAGTCCAAAGTTCAACACACAACAAAGCATGGTCAAAGCCATCTGAAGCATAGCATGGAAGGAAGGAAGAAGGAGCATTAAAGGCTCCTGGTCTTGAAGGTCAAACCTTCCTATTTTTATAGTGCCTACATTCCAGCATTGAAGACAAGCAATTCCAAGGCATCTCCATTGATTCTAGCACCAAAGGTGACCTTAATATTGTTGTTATATCCAACCAAAGAAAGCATCGAACAGTGAGGAGATTTAGCATCCAAAAGGTAAGGTTTAATCCCATTTTATTATTGCTTTCATATTTGGAGATATAAGGGTTATAAGCTAAGGTTAAATCTTAGATTTTGAAAGCAAAATCTATAAGGGATAACTTATCAAATTGAATTAATATTTGCAATTTAACCTAGGAGAAATAAGGAATTCTACTTGGATTAAATTCTTTAACATTTTGCAAATATTATTAATTTTCTAATTTTCCAAATTTGGGAGCCACAAGGGTTACTACATCAAATTAATTTATTGGAAATTAGAAACAATCCAAGGGATATAAAAAGAGGTTATTAGGATTTTTACTAAGGTTGGAAAATTATAATTTTCTTGTCTCAAAACTTCTAAAAAGGGACAAAAGAAATCCAACATTAAAACCTCTTCAAAAATTGAAAAGTGCTTAGTTCAATAGGAGTAATAAGGTGTTAAGAAGTTGATTTTTGATCTTTACAAAATTTGTACAAAATCAACCAAAATTGAACTATATTTTTACAAAAGCACTATATCATACTCCAAAATCATTAGGGAGTCATAAGGCATTCTACAAAACTTGATAATAATAATATTTTTCAAATATTATCAAGTTGGGAAGATATAAGCTTTCTTCAAAACCTAAAATTAGGTGTTCATACTCTCATTACTAGGGAGACATAAGGAAGCCTACAAACCTAAGGATTAATAAAGGTTTTATCAAATCAAGCTTATATACTTCAATTAGGGATCATATATCCTAAAACTTGGGAGCTATAAGGTAGACTACTCTATCCATAAGAATTCAGGTTATACAAATGTCTACTGGCATACTTAGCAACGCTCTTAGAAGTGGAATAAGAAAAATACCAATATGGATTAAGAACCTAATGGATTACAATGATGAAAAGGGCAAAGAAAAGGAAGAACCAATACAATATGAAATAAGTTCTAAAATCAATAACTATGTAAAGGAAGATTCATCCAATGAATCTAATGAACAAAAATAGGAAAATATTGATCAACAAGACTTTATGCAAAAAGGAATAGCTTCAATTGTGCACATATGGTTTGAAGGCCTTATCAAGGAGATAGAAAAACATGATATTCCTAAAATTGACTACAAAACTATCATATCATCTCTATTGTGCACTCATTACAACCAATATGGTCATGAAAAGATGAATTGTTGGAGTTTCCATCCATGCAAATATTGTGATGGAATAAATCACTCATATTTCTCCTGTCACTTCAAATACAGGTACTATAAATACTATGAAAGAAGATTACTTCAAATATTAAACTATTATCTTTAGAAACTTATTTTAGATGGATCTACTAACATTGAGCTCAAGGTTGATACTTATGAAGGACAGAGAAATAGGTCTTACATAGGAACAAAAGAAAGGAGAAGAGCCTATTCAGATCCACTCATGACATGCAATATCATGAGAGCAATGGTCCATCAAAGATGCCTGACATCAAGGAACAAAGAATGGAAAAATATGAGAAGCCATGACATGAAGACTGAAGCAGTAGAAAAAGAACCAGATCAAGAATACTCTGAACAAGCCAAAGATCATCGAATGAAAGAAGATCCATATTGAAGACTAAAAGTCTTCAATACCCAAATAATGTAATACAGGGGGTGTTAGAAATAGAGTCTATTCCATCATTTGGGTTATGTAAATGTATCTTCCAAGGTACATACTTAGGACATTAGATTACTTTAGGGGGAAGTTATCTAGTTACTTCATGCAATGTAATAAATGCACAAGTGTCAATGTGCAAGTTGTCCCTTGCACAACTAGGTAGAGTGTTGGCCAAGGAACCTATCTTCCTATATAAGAAAGACCTCATTGTTAGATAGATATAGAGTCGGGGGACATAGTCAGATAGTGTAGCTTAGAGCATAGTACAATTATGTGTACATCACCATCCATTGGTGATGGGTGCAATGTAGTTCAGTAGCTTTATTAATGGAGTGTTCATTTCCTCCATAGCTACATTGTATTCTTTTATATGATTTCTATTTACAACATATTTTAGTCATCTAGCAGATTTACTTTCTTTCATATTATTCTGCATCTTGTGATTGCTATCTCCCAGTGCTCATTACATCAAAAGCTAACAAATATGTTTGCTAAATGCATGGTGACGAATAGAAAAATTGAATATTGGTTAAAGTAATGGCAAAGCACTTATAAAAGTAAGGCTTTACAGACAATATGAGATATATCAAAATATATAATACTTTAGACTATATGGCTAGAAAGGAATAGAAGTATATTTAAAGGAAAGGAAAGCAGTTTAGAGGTAATGAAAAATAAGATATGTTTAGCCATAGAGGATTCTAAACCAACCCTATCAACTCACCCAATTACTAATTTGGAAGTAGAGAGTCTATATAAATGGAGTCAAGTCATTAAATGGACTTATGATGTTGGGTACAAGAGAAGCAAAAATTAGGTAAATAATATAAAGTGGAAACCACCAGATGTGGAGTGGGTTAAATTGAATTTTGATGGAGCATCTAAAGGAAATCTAGGACCACCAAGAGGAGGAGGAATAATTAGAAATGACAGAGGAGATATTTTGTCTCATTATGCTTTCAATAGTGTATTTAATATAAATAATGAAGTTGAAGCGTGGGAAACTTTAGAAGGGTTAAAAATATGTAAACAAATGAAGTGGAATAGAGTATGGATGCAAGGTGATTCTCTCATAATAATAAATGTAATTTTGAGAAAAGTAAAGGCTCCATGGAACATACAAGAGATAATTGTGTAAATTCAAGATCTTACTAAAGAGTTTGAAGAAATCAAGTTTACACATATATTAAGGGAAGGAAACAAATGTGCAGATAAGCTAGCCAATAGAGGGGTTTTGATTGAGGATCATGAAGTTAAATTCTCCTTTCCATGGTTAGAGGAAGTAGAAAGTTTAGTTGAAGCTAACAAAAAATGTTGATTGCCTAAATCAATTAATGATTAAGATTTACTTTAATATTTTCATTGATAATATCTATTTCTTTGTAACAATAATGTGTTTTTATTCAGACTATTTATTATAATTTTTATGGTTGCACTTGTGTTTCAAGAAGGAAACTAGCAATCCAAATTTGGTAAAGCGGACTATGATAGTGCAATGTTTTGAAAATATTACTCTACTAAGATGCAAGACATAGATAGTAGAGGTGAATTTTTGGCATTGTGAAGGCTACTATAGAAAAATGTCAAGAAAGATGCTAAATTTGGGGGTAATTGTATTCATACAAAGATTTGAAAATTTCCAAAAAAAAAAAAATCAAGAATTCATTGATTTTACATTAAATGATGTAGGTTTCTAGCTATATCATCTTAATTGAGATGAGAAATGTATATATTTGTAAACTCTCAAGCTCTAAAGAAGAGATATGTAACTTGTCAAGGGTGGGGGACCCAAGTACAACCCTATATTGTCAAGCAAAAAAAAAATCTTCTTAGTGCTTGGTTAAAACCCTTAAGAAATTATCTTTTAAGTTGCCTAAGTGTTTGTCCAATAATCAGGCTCAAAGGAAGATTAGGGAGTGATGGCGAGTGAACATCTGACTTTCAATTTTTTGATGGACGGGAAGCAGAGAGGTAGGAGTAAGAGCTTGGGGAGTGGCATACATGTGCATGGCGATTCCAACGACCATCAGACGGGGAGAAAAATAACAAGTAAGACCTCTGTAGGTATGGTAGATGATGGGAATGGAGACCATAGGGGAAAAGACCCACCGGATAAAACAGTAGTGGATGACAAGAGGATCAACCAGGTTTCATTCGTGGAAGCACTCCAAGGGAAACCTAAACCTCCGCCTATGGCATCAAATACCTTTGTAACCTAGGGCTATGATGTCTTCTATCCAGAGCAAGTCATGGAGGAGTATGCTACCCTAGATTCATTTTCCCTGGTAGGGAAATTTGTTGGTGGAAGACCTGATATGGATTCACTCCGACATTGGGCGATGATCAAATGGAAAACTCGAGGGTGTCTGGAACTATCTGCAATGTCCAGGGGGTTCTTCATGATTCACCTCAACACTCAAGAATATGCAGACCACATTTTATCAAGGGGACCATGGTTCTTCGAAAGAAGAAGCCTCTTCCTCCGCAAGTGGGGAGCAGAGTTCGACCCAGAATCATAGAGCATAAACTATGCTCCCATTTGGGTCCACCTCCTAAATTTTCCCTCACACTTCTTCCATGAAGATGCACTCTAGGGGATAGCCCGAGCAATCGGGGAATTGGTCACCATTGACCCAACTACTCACGCCCGGACTCATCTAACGTAGGCCCACATATGCATCAATGTCAACCTGGAAACTTAGCTCCCTGACCATCTTAACCTAATTTATGGATCTTTCCATCGAAGCTAGCCATTGGAGTATGAAAATAAACCCACTTTTTGCCCTGAATGCCAAACACAAGGGCATATTTCATCCTAGTGCCCGAATCGCAAAGGCACGCAGACCGATTCCCAGACTTTGGCCCACCCAGTCCATGGAGAAAACCAAAAAATGAAAGCCAGAACAGGACAGAGCCAGAACCACAAGGGCAAGCAACAGGCCCTACCTCCTCTAGGTGGTGATATACATAAGGCAAGTAGTCTGTTCACAATCTCTAACAAGTTCAATTTACTCAGCAATTCTGGTCTTAATGATAAAATCTATGTTGAGGAGCTTCCCTGTGAGGAATTATCGATCCCAAATCCAACCACTCAACCCTACCCCAAGGCCAACCTCCCCCAGAAAACCCCTCTTCCACCTCCTCCCCCGTGCCCTTCTTCCCCACCCGACAATGGTCATGAATCCCAGAGCTCTCCCCCCAAACCCCCTTAGTCTCCCAATCCTCCACCTAAATCTTCCCCACCCAATGGGACTAGGTCGCCCCTCTCCCCATCTAAATCCCGTGATGCTGAGACTAATAGTGATGATTCCTCCCAAGAATCCCTAGAACCATGGAGTCCAAAATAAACTCGAAGTTTCAAAAAATCCTAGATCGATGTAGGAGGTGATAGGAAAAAGGGTAGGCCCTCTGGCACTGACCTGAGAAGCCATGATACAGCTGAAGATATAGCCAATGGCACCCAAAAAACCCTATTCCAGGAACTAGGGATCGCCAACAGGGAAGAATCTAAGAGATCCAAACCCCCCATGCAGCAAGGCAAAGGGGGCAAAAAACCCTCCAAAATTTCCAAATGAAAGTCCTCTCCTGGAATGCGAGAGGGTTAAATGGGGTAGCCAAACAAAGACTGGCTACTGCCATGCAGAAAGAATCTAATCCCACCATTTTCCTTATTCAAGAAACCAAATTAGGTGAGCACTGGTCACCAAGAGTTGCCAAGACCATTTGGAGAAAATGTGAGTTCACCTACACACCAACATCTGGCACCTCAGGCGGACTCCTCTGTCTCTGGGACCCTACCAAGGTTGAAGGTAGAGTCATCTCAGGCGAAGGGCGCCTATCCAACATCTACTTCCATGACTCCAACACCCAGCTCTCCTGGGTCATGACAAATGTGTATGCCCCTAACACTATGTAGGGTAGATCGATCCTATGGAACAATCTCACTCAGATGAGGTAAGCTTTCAGCAATGTTCCCTGGATCCTAGTAGGGGACTTCAATACCCCCTTGCATCCTTCAGAGAAGAGAGGTGGGAATGCCATAACCCCCAAAGCCATAGATGACTTCATGTATTTTGTAGATTCAAATGAACTAATGGACGTCCAGCTGAGAGGGTCCTAGTACACTTGGAGCAACAGAAGGATGGGCGGAGACCTCATCCAAGAATGACTAGACCATTTTTTGTTGTCCCAAGAAGTGCTCCCCTTCTTCGGTGATGCCAATCTACAGGCACTCCCAAAAATTGGATCCGATCACAGCCCCCTAATTTTTGAAATGGTAAATAGATCTCAGTTCAAAACCCCCTTCCATTTTGAATCAATGTGGACCCAACACCCAGATCTCAAAAATTAGATTGTCGAGTGGTGGGGGAAAGGTTCCCTAGGACTATCATAAACTAGGTAACGTAGAAACTTTGATCGATTAAAGCCAAATTGAAGGTGTGGAACAAAGAGACATTCAAGAATATCTTTGAAAATAAGAATAACATAAAAAGTAGGCTCAAATAGATTGAGGACAGGTTCCAGTAGGGGTAGGGGGATGACAATCTCAGAGCTGAGGAGTGGGTCCTGCTTTCAGAATACCATAATACCCTACGAAAGGAAGAGATGTTCTGGCACCAAAAATTGAGACAACTATGGCTTAAGGAAGGAGATTCCAACTCCAAATTTTTTCACATCTCCACCCTCAGGCATAGAGGAGCTAACAGGATTAAGGGCCTCACCAAGCAAGATGGGTCTTTCACCTCAGATATCCACCAGATCCGGGATGAAGTTGTCTACCATTTTGAATCCCTCCTTGGTTCCCACCTTTCCTCCTCCAGTCAGGCCATGGACTCCCTTCTCAAGAAAATTTACATATCCATCCTCGAGGCCATGAATGACCTCCTCCTCACCCCTCTAACCCCTAAAGAAATCCACCAAGCCCTATTTTCCATGTAGCTAGACAAATCCCTAGGCCCCAACGGGTTCTCCCCATGGTTCTTCCAAACCTACTAGGACATAGTTGACCCCGACCTTTGCCTAGCTATTTCTGAAATGCAACTCACCAGATCCATTCCCAGGGATGTCAACTCCACTTTCCTCACTCTCATTCCCAAGGGGCCCAATTCCCAGTCCCTATCTGATTATCGCCCCATCAGCCTATGCAATGTCATTTATAAAATACTATCCAAAGCCATGGCCAATAGACTCATAGGCATCCTCCCTTCCATCATCGATCCCTACCAAGGAAGTACTATCAAGGGCTAGAATATTGTTGACGGTGTCATCACCGTTCATGAGCTTATCCACTCAGCCCATAACTCCAACAAGTCTACCTTCTTCTTGAAGCTTGACATGAATAAGGCCTTTGATAGAGTGGACCGAGATTTTTTGGCCAAAGTCCTCCTCAAGTTTAGCTTCCATGAGAATTGGGTCAAGCTGATCTCGAACTACATCTCTTCTACTTGGTTTTCTATCCTTGTCAATGGATCAGCAGTAGGGTATTTCCCCAGCACCAGAGGACTGAGACAAGGGGATCCCCTCTCCCCTATCCTTTTCATCATCTTGGCTGAGAGCCTAGGGAGGGCTATCAAATATTCCTGCACTAGAGGGTTGATATCTGGTATTAAGGCTGCTTCCAACCTCCAGCCTTCAACCCATCAGTAGTTTATGGATGACACCCTGTTGGCCACTTCAGCCTCTATTTTTGAAGCCAAAATCATCAAGTCTATCCTCAACCTCTACGAGGAAGCTATTGGTCAGAAGATCAATTTCACCAAGAGCAAACTCTACTTCATCAACACTCCTATAAAGCGATAGGTCAAAATTATAGGCATCTTGGGTTGTACCATTGCTGATCTCCCAACCACCTACCTTGGCCTCCCAATGTTCCAAGGGAGACCAGCCAAGACCATGTGGAACAATGTCATCGAGAGAATTCATAGGAAATTGGTAGGTTGGAAAGGGGCCCTCCTCTCCCAAGCAGGCAAAGCCACCTTGGTCAAGTCTATCCTCCAAAGCATCTCGATGTATTTTCTATCAGTCTTCAAAATCCTTACGGTTGTGGGAGAAGCTTTAGAAAATATTCAAAAATGCTTCTTATGGGTAGGGACTGACAACCAATGGAAGTTTCACCTGGTGGCCTAGGACAAAGTGTGCACCCCTAAAGATAGAGGTGGGCTCGGTTTGCATAGGATCAACTTCATGAACTAGGCCCTTTTGGCCAAACAGGCATGGAAGGTTGTCACCAATGCCAATTTGGAATGGGTTTCTATTATCAAGAGAAAGTACCTACAACAACACTCTTTCAGGGATGAAGGGACTCCCAACACTGGATCCCATTTTTGGCGATCCATAACCCACACCAAGCACCTTCTTCAATGAGGGATTAGATGGCAGCTTGGGGATGATAAGGACATTGATTTTTGGCATGACCCGTGGGCTAGGGATGAGCCCTCACCAAATACCCTGACATTGCAACGATCAAACACCTTACTAACAATATATTTGGCCCTAGAGTTGCCGACTTCATTGCTATCAACCAAGATAGTCGTAGGTGGAAGCAGATCCAGTTTAGAGTCAGAAACATAGTCATAGATAAAGCCATGGTGTCCCTGCAGTCTGTCCTTAGGGTAAATTTCATTCCCCAGATCCTAGATAGCAGATAAATTTTGCTGGAAAGGCACCAATGATGGGATATTCTCTATGAAATCCACTTCTCAATTGGTAGACAGTCCTCCTAAGCAGCCCAACACCATTGATAGCCCTACCACAACCAGGACCATTTGGCTCAAGCACCTTATCCCAAAGGTGGCCCATTTTTGCTGGCTCACGGTCCACAACAGGATCCTGACCACTGACAACCTGATCAAGAGGGGTGTCATCATCCCCAATAGATGCTATCTATGCACTCAGGCATGGGAGTCCACCCAACACTTCCTCCTTGAATGCCCCTTTGCCTTTGATGTTTTTTCTTCCCTGATCAGCAAGTTCCATGTCAAATGGGTGTGGCCCAAGACTATCCTTGACTTGTTCACCCAATGGCCCACTATTTTCAGGAATCCTAGGCTCAGGTTCCTCTGGAAAGCCCTCCTGCACCATGCGATTTGGAAAATCTGGTTGGAGCGAAACAATCGCATCTTCAATGATAGTCTCAAAAATCTAGAAATAGTGGCCAATAGAGCTTTGTCCTTTGCTATCAAAAATGCCAGCCTCATCCCATGCATGGACTTCCCTACATCTGGGATAGAGTCCTTCTTGATCAAGACTCTGGGGATTTCCATCGAGTGCTCCAAAACTCAGAATCCCCCCAGCACCAGGAGTAATGTCAAGTGGAATCCCCCACCCCCAAGATGGCTTAAAGCCAACTTTGATGGGTCCTCCAAAGGAAATCCGAGGGATGCAGGGGCTGGCGGTGTCATCAGGGACCATGATGGCAACATCATTATGGCTTTCACTGAAAACTTAGGGGTCCAAACCAACAACTACGTGGAAGCCCGAGCTCTCTGGAGAAGTATTGAGGTCAGCAGGTCTTTGACTAAACCTATCATTTTTGAAGGTGATTCATCTATAGTGGTTAGTCACATTAATAACAACAACAATGGAGGTTGGAATATCCATAACATTATTCAAGAATGCCAAGCTTCCCTTTGTCAATGCCCACAAAGCATGATTCACCATGTGTTTAGAGAGGCGAACAAGGTGGCAGACCTTCTGGCCAATAGAGCGACCAATCAAACCAACCTGATCATCTAGGAAGATGTCTTCCCCTAGGATGTTATTGTGGTAGCCTATCATGATGTAGAGTGTAGCCGTAAAGAGCAACGCTAGCTACCACGAAGGTGTTTCTTCAACACCAAAGGTGTTTTCTTTCAACACCAGGAAAAAATGGAAAAATATCACTATTAGCAGCTCTTGCTGCCATGAAGGTGTTTCTTCAACACCAAAGGTGTTTTCCCTCAACACCATGGTTCTTTGGGACTCAACTCTCTTCATCATTTTTTGGAGTATTGTTTGTACGTCCAATCATGCGGATTGCCCTGCTCATGCCAAAGTGCCTAGTCATTCCCTCTGGCCTCCACTTTCTTCATGCCTCTACCCCTTCATCCTCATTTTCCCCCACTCCTCGATGCCCACTCACCACCCCCTCCTCTTTCCACCCTCGCCTGCTCCTTGCATCCACTCGGTCCACCCACCTCCTCACTTCCTTCCTTTTTGGTCATCTTCCCCCTCGATTCCTGATAAGACTCGATCTCTATGCCTGTTGTTCCCAATTTTATCTCAAATTTATTATGGCGATTGGTTACCCCTCTTGCCTAAGGTTTCGGCCTTATAGTCCCCACCCTGTCCTTACTATGAGTATTCACTTGAGGCACTTTATTCAGGTCAATAGAAGTTATTGCAGCAGCACTATTTATCCCAGTTTTCATGGCGCGATGGCCATCATAGAGCCCACGAACCTCCAGCTCGATCCGATGACTGAAGCCCTGCTCGATACCAAGAGATTCATTCCTTTTTTCAAGATTTTCACTGGCATAGATGACCAGGTGACCAACAACTTTGTCAGCTCCTAGAATGAAGGTGAAGTTCAGGTCCGAGGGCTTCGCTTTGAGTCCCTCGAGGTCATCAGCTCCTGGAATGAAGGTGAAGTTTAGGTGACAAGTAGTGCTGAATACCTCATGTGCATTGCCACTCTTAATCACATCAGCAAAGTTGTGGACCACCTAAATTTTTCCACCAATATCATCAGGGAAATTGGCCCTTTCCTCTCCAGTGCCATTATTGAAATCCAGGAGCTCCTTGTTGCTCTCAAGGTCAACCTGGCCTTTTATTAGAAATATGCTACTAAGTAGGAAGGTAAAGAGGAACCCAAGTAGTTCTAGGAAGGTGACTACAGGTAGTTGGATTGCCTTTGTTTTTAATTGCTTCAAATCGATTATGTTTTCAATGTCTTTGTCTACGTACTACCTAGTATATAGGGGGATGGGCTCCCAGACTATTATTTTTAGATTTTGTCAATTTTGTACTATTGGCACTGTCAATGCCCAATGTAATAGGGACGAGACCCTTCAACCCAAATAGTAAATAAAACTTTTTACCTACCTAAAAAAAACCTTAAGAACAGTTAGTGCCTTCATACCGATTGGTAGGTTTGGGTGGTTGAATGCAATTCTAGATGTGTATGCCTTGATGTTTTATATTCTCTATGATTAGCTGCCAAGGACCTGAACCTTTGTCTAGTTATGATATGTGTGTTTGGGAATTTATGTCTCTTTCGGATGGTTGATTTAATCATAATGAATTAAATGATTAATACATGCATATGAGTAATACGTAGTAGGACATTAAATCATTTAATTTTAGCTTTCAAAAGGTAGAATGGCTAATGTTGAATAAATGATGCATGTTATTAAAATATTTAAATTATGGCATCCCTTCTTTTGGATTAAGGAAGTTCATGTTGTATATTTCAGCTATGTTATAGTACCTTTACAAAAGTCTAAGTTGTTCATTGAAGATAATTCATTTATTTCATTATCTAGATTAGAAAGGAAGAAACTATGGATTATAGAGGATTCACTTAATGTAAAGAAAATAATGTATTAATATTTATATTGGGATTAATCTATTAAATATTGTGAGAAAACAATCTTTAGATTAAGGATTATTTTTTTAGGTAATGTTGAATTAAATATGTACGGCATGATTAATCTATTATGGATTAGAATTAAATGATCAATAGATTAAGGATAATATGTTCTAGAGGAATATTAAATTGAATTTTTAGATTGAAATTAATATTTAGATTGATAATTTATTCATTTTGAAACAATATTAATTTCATGTTAGTAAATTGAGAAGATATTTTGATCATGCTCATTCTATGAAGGATAGGAAAGAATAATGTGGGATTCCTTTAAATTTATTTATGTTCACATTTTGGGGTTTGAACTAAAATGAAGTTATTGGATTAAAATGAAAAGGGATATTTTTATAGTCATGATAGTCTTAGATGATTAAAGGATGTATCTTTCTTTAGTAAGATTATGTTATGGATTTTGGGAAGGATTAGTGATGTTTTGTAGACTTTGCAAAAAGGACTAATCCATTATTAGAAAATGAATAGCTTAGTTTGATATACTAAATGGAATCATGAACCATTTGAGAATTGAACATTTATATTTATGTCGAATTGGTATTCATATTAATGAATTGAGAAATCATTTGTATTATGTACTTTGAATTGAGGGGATTGGGCTTGGAGCCAATAAATGGTTTGGAACTTATGGGGGTTTCCATTGTTATTCTTTTTGTGAAAAATACTTAAGAAAGGGCTCTTAAGTATTTGTAGATGGAATAATGGAAAATTTCATTCAAGGGAATTATGGGGTTCCCTCACTTTTTGTAAAAATAAAAAATAAATTACAAATGCTTGTAATGAGAGGGCATAAGGATTATGGGAATTCTTATGCAATAGCTTGAAATTAATGGAAAAAGGAGTAAAGGATTCCTTTTTGTATATTGACTAATAGACTTGCAATGAAAATAAAGATGAACATTTTAAGGTTGGATTTTTCCTGAAATGGTTTCCCAAGATATATAATGTATCATTTTGGTTTCTTTTATAGATCTTGCTATAGAATTGTTATATGCATCTTTATGATTTCTTAAATGATTATGAATTGCATATGAAGATAAAATGGACTTGTTTATTTAAGCATTTTATGCTTACTATGGAAAGTAACTTTGAATAAGTAGAGAAAGATGAATGTTATGCATTTCTTTTATACTTGCAATAGAATAAGGACTATGCAAATGTGGCTTTAAAAGATAGAATGAATGAGAAATAAGAAAAGACTATTCCTTAGTTTACCCTAGGGTAAGGGATTCATCCTTGGAAGGTTTTATCCATAGGTAACTAGCCTAGAGAGACCCTAGAGGTAGCTACCAGGACTAAGGGAATTGTAGTGTAGCAATCCCTTAGGGTTACAATGGGCACATTGGTAATAGAACACCAAAGTGAGTCCTAAATGCGTTTAAGCCTGGGTTCCATTGTAACTAAATTCTTGTGATGGATACCCCAAATGATGGTGTGGTATCCATGTAAGAGATATCATGCAAGTGATAATCATAAAAACCCTATTGATTGTGGGGAATCCCTATGAAGATATGTCATTTGGTGTGATAGTCACTAGAAAACCTAAATAAATGTTGGTTATCCAGTTGAGATATTTCACACAGGTGATAGTCACCTAAATTAAGGAATAAAAGGATTGTTTAATTGAGCACAATAGTATTACTCATGGTGTAATGGGTAGTACTATAAGAAGCTTATGCCTGGATACTAGTTAAGATTGAATGAGACTAGTAAGGGAATTGGCATCCCTTCTTGAAATAATGAGATAGGATTAACCTCCATACCATGGTAATAATATCCTTCAAAGGAAACAAAGTAAATGGGATGACCACTCAAAGGTATCCTTTAAGTTGTATGGGAAGTATACAAGGTAAACCCCAAAAATATTACGAGATTTTTACCACTTTTGTCCACTCAAGGGATGCTGCAACATCTGGAACTTGGAATATGGTTAGAATTTTTTGTGTAATTTACCTATATTGTCTTTGGGAAACTAAATCCTAAAAACAAGGGTTAGATTTTAGGTACATTATAGTTGGTATCAAAGAATGGTCGTAGGACTTTGAGCTTCCCTAGACTGAACTCTAAGATGTAGTTTTGGAAGACTTCCTAGGAGTGAACCTAGCCATGACTATATTTGATGTGCAACTCAAGAAGAATGGAATCTTCCCATGGGAATGGTGGTTTACAAGGAGTAAACTAGACCATTGATCAAAGGACTAATTTTACTCTTAGTAAGATACCTTATAGGAAGTAAGTGTGTCAGGTGATACTCTTAACTGACTGCTAGCTATAGATGTTAGTTTTGTTTGAAGGATTAAACAAACTAATTAAATGGAGGTACATGGAATAATACCTAATATGAGTTCCTTGTATGACCAGGAAGAATGGCATCAACACCAAGAAGAGGAAGAGAGGAAGAGGAAGACCCCCTCTACAACCACCACTAACTGGACCAAATAATACTTTGATGGGATCCCATGATGGGAATGGGGTAAATCCAAACCCATATGTGGCAAATATCACAGTGGTTGTGTCTCTCTTGCAAGAACAATTAGAGCAACATAGATAGATGCTAGAGACCTTAGTAAATCAAAATTCGTAGAATAGAAATTTTGAAGTTCAATAAGAGAGAACTCTATTACCAACAAAACAAGAGGTCAGGACTCAAATTGAATTATATTTGGCTAAATATTTAAATAATATTAAAGTGTTTAAGTTAATGGTAAAGGAGGTGGAGAAGCATTCAAAGCATGGTTGACTGAATTAGAGTCATATTTCACCATAAAGAACTATTCATCGATGACTAAGATTGTTTGGGCTACCCTACATCTCCAAGAAATGGGGTTGGACTGATGGGAAACCTTTATAAAAGGGTAAAATATAGAGACAGTAAATCTAACCTGGGAATATTTTGTGGTAACTTTCAAAAAAAGGTTTTTACTGAACAGTTTTATGTGGAAAATTTTTAAGAGTTTACCACACTTGTCCAAGGGATAAATATTGTAGAAACCTATATTTAGTAATTTTTCAAAAAAATTAAGTATGTGCCTACCTATGAGACAGATGAAAAGATGAAGGTGCACAAGTTTATTCTAGGATTAGACCCTAGAATAAGATCAATTATTAATATAAATAAGCCAAAAGTGATATAGAAGGCCTACAATATGGCTTGTTAGGCAAAAAAAAACCTACAGACAAGTAGATCTTACTTTAATTATGCTAATCTATTAGAAGAAGATAATCAGGATGTTAGGAAGAGAAATAGTGTAGGTTACATACAAAGGGAAAAAGAGCAAAACAAGTAAAGAAAAAATAATCCACGTTAAGAAAAGAAGAATGATGGGAAGCAAGGGAAAAATAAAAAGTTCCAAAAAAAATAATAATAGCAATAATAATGCTTCTCAACCTTAGAGATAACCTGATGTAGGACCTACAGATAAGCCCAAGGAGTAGAATCAGAATGGACATCATGGACCCAGGATAGGGTGCTACGACTGTGGAGGTTCTCATTATGCTAGTCAATGTCCACATAAAGCTAGATCTAGTAAGTGAACTAAAGATTTGAACAACAAGATCTATGTGGGATAGGTTACCCTACTTCTTCTAAAAGGTATGATATTTAATAAGAATGTTAATATTTTGATAGATAGCGGAGCAATAGATAGCTTCATTTCATCTAGTTTAGACAAGGATATATCAAAAATATCAAGATTTTTGGTGAAAGGGTGGAAAGTAGAATATGGTTGTGGACAAACCTACTCCATGGATTGATGTTATCTAGATGTGCAAGTCATATTACCTAACAGTTCCATAGAATAGCACCTTTATGTAGATCCTATCCATGACTTCGATGTTATTTTAGGGATGGATTGGTTGAAATCCCATGAGGTTGTAATCAATTTCCATGATAGATGGATTGATTACACTGATAATGATAAAAAATATGATGAATTATCAATAAGAAAGGATCCTTTCAACCTTAATTACTATCAATAATGCAACTAAAGAAGACCATGAGAAAAGGAGGAATGATTTTCATGGTTAAGTTTAAAAAGGTTGAGATAGATAAAAAGGAAGAGATGTTTGGTAAACACCCAAACTTGTGAGAATATAGGGATGTGTTCCCTAAATATTTGCTTAGACTACCACCGAAATAGGAATTTAAATTCACTATAGAACTAATGCCCGGGATTGATCCAATACATAGAACCCCATATAGGATTAATCCTATAGATATGTAGGAGTTGAAGGTACAACTTTAGGGTTTGTTAAATAAGGGGTTGATAAAACCCAGTGTGTAACCATGGGGTGCACCTGTTCTCTTTGTAAATAAGGATGGATCACTTAGATTATGTATTGACTATAGAATGTTGAATAAGGTGATCATCAAGAATAGATATCTCTTGCCCAGAATAGAGGATTTGTTTGACCAAATGAAAGGGACAATCATATTATCTAAAATTGACTTGAAATCAAGATATTTTCAATTGAGAATCCATGAGGACGATACTCATAAAACTGCCTTTAAGACCTATTATGGGAACTATGAGTTCACAATGTTACCCTTTGGGTTAACTAATGCACCATCAGCCTTCATGAACCTGATGAACAGTGTGTTCAAAATATAGTTAGATCGATTTATATTGATCTTTTTAGATGATATTCTAATATATTCCAAAAACAAGGAAGAGCATGACAAGCACTTAAGGATAGTACTTGAGCTATTAAGGGAAAATTAGCTTTATGGTAACCTCTTGAAATGTGATTTTTATGTCCCTAAGGTGAATTATCTTGGGCATATTATATATGCATATAGAATAGCAGTAGATCCTAAGAATATAGAAGCCATTTTGAGTTAGCCACAACCCACCAATGTATCTAAGATGAAGTTTTAGTGGCATCACAAGCTACTATAGACACTTTGTGAAAAACTAATTTAAGATTGCCTATCTTATAACCAATATTCAAAGAAAAGGAAAAGAATTTAAATGGATAGATAAGTGCAAAGTAGCTTTCAAGTTACTAAAATAGAAACTCACTATAGCACCTATTCTAAAAATTCTAGACCCATAGGGAAATTTCTTAGTATGCACAGATGCATCATTGGAAGGGTTAGGAGGGGTCCTATCCCAAGAGGAATCAATGGTAGCATATGAGTCAAGGAAACTCAAGAAACATAAAATAAATTATGCTACACATAACTTGGAACTTGCAGCAATGGTGTATGTCCTTAATATGTGGTGACACTATCTATTAGATAAACCATTCGAGCTTAGAATCGATCACCAAAGCTTGAAGTATATCTTCACTCAACAAATGCTAAATTCAAGATAGAGAAGGTGGATCAAGTTTCTAGTTGAATACAACTTTGGTATTGATTATATCAAAGGTAAGAAAAATAAAGTTGCAGATGCCTTGAGTAGATGAAGGCATATAGCTGCTATAACCCATAACCATATGAACTTGAGGAAACAAGTCAGAGAGAAGCAAACCCACGATCAATTTTGCAAGGATATTCAGGCTAATATGATACATAAACTTAAATATAGTAAATATTATAACATGAAATATGGACTCTTATGTTGTCATACCATAAAATGGTGATTTAAGGAGAATGTTTATGCATGAGGCACATAGATCTCCTTACTCTACTCGTCTTGGAGGGGCCAAAATGAGGGAAAATATGAAAAATAAATTTTATTGGATAGGTATGAAAAATACATAAATGAATTTATCGCTATATATATATGGAGTGTCAAAATCTAAAATTTGAACACCGACATCCAGCAGGTTATCTATAAATTGCATGGTTTCCCTTAAGTAATTATATCTGATAGAGATTCCAGATTCACTTTTACATTTTAGCCAGCCCTACATTGGGCTATAGGCACAAAATTGAATATCAATTATGCTTACCATCCAGAGATTGATGGTTAAACTGAAAGAGTCAATCAGGTTTTGGAGAACATACTTTGCATGTATTGCATGGATCAAAAATCTAAATAGAAATATTTTTTGCACCTTGTTGAATTTTCTTACAATAATGGTCATCAGAATGGCTCTATTTGAAGCGCTATATGGTAGATGATTCCAAAAACCTCTCTCATGGGATAATCCAGAAGATCGGATTTCCATCAAACCAAACATGGTTTGAGAGATGGAGGAACAACTAAAGATGATTTGATAGAGGCTTAAGGAAGCCTCTAATCATCAAAAGAGTTATGTCGATAGAAAGCACATACCTAGAGAATTCTCTATGGGAGATAGAGTATTCCTAAGATTAAATCCCATGAAGAGCATCATCAAATCAACCAAGTTGGATCCTAGATATGTTGGACCCTTTGAGATCACCAAGAAGATAAGTCCAATTACCTATCATCTTGCCTTGCCACCCAACCTATCCAAGATCCATGATACTTTCCATGTATCCCTTCTTAGGAGATATGTAGTTTATCTTGATCATGTATGGAATTTATCTAGCTTGCAAATAAATGACCCTACAACGATTGAAGTACAGTTGATAAAGATTCTAGAATTTCATTCCAAACAAATGAGGAACTAAACTCTAGACCAGTGTAAAGTCCAATGGGACTGATATTCATAAAAGAATGCTACTTGGAAGAAAGTAGTTGATATGCAAAAATATTTTTCATATTTATTTGAATGAATAAATGTAATTTTGATCTTATTACAAGATACTGGTGAAACATAGAGGACTGTGTTTAGTCCAAGGGGGTAGTATGTCATGACCCTCCCCTAGAAAACTTTTTTATATAAAGTATTTATGAATTTATATGTTATATTTAATGACAAATTATATGGTTTTATGATGTTTTGATGATAAATGGTATGTTACTAATAGACTTGTATTTTTGCAAGAATAGACACCTTCGCAAGTGGGCAAAAAATTGATGGCTTATATAGTCAAAATGATTTGACTTATGATATCTATTTTAGATCTAGCTTATACCCTTGTAATTTGACATGTTATTTCTGCACTTGCATGTTATTTGATGTTAAATTGGTATTTCTAGAATGCTTGATAAAGGACTATGGTAAGAAGGTTTAAATTTTCTTTTTTAAAAGATTTAATGTTTAATTTACTTTATTAAAAATATTTATTAATATGAAGAAAGGAAAATTAAAGTGATTAAATTTAGAATATATGAATTAAATGCATTGCATTAGATTTGTATTGTAAAATGAACCCAACATAGAAAAATGCAAGAATGAACAATTACGAGTTTGTTACCTTGAGCGAATTCTCGTTGAGTTCTCTTTAAACCCTTATGGAAAAGAAATAAAGTTTTTTTTTTTGTTTTTGGCTTCAAGGAAGAACATTCAGAATAAAGAAGGCTTTTGGATATTTTGGAAGAAAGAGAGCAGTATTTGATCTATCCTTCAGTGAGCACTTGTGTCTTCTCCAAAATAAGAATCTACTAAAATTATAAGGTACTCTTCTGTGTAATTGTCTTGAAGAAGGTGCTTCAAATTTGCGATATGGAATAAAAATTATGGTTTTATTTATTTGTGTATATAAATATTGCTTGGCTTGTTTAAATCATAGAGATACCTCCATTATAGAACAATATTATTATTACAAGGGACTTGGATCTATTTCTGTGTACCTAATAGAACATAGGGCTTGAGGTTGGCTAAACTTTTAGATTGTAACCTTATATATCTCCTCCTTATGCATCGACTACACGACCCTGAGAAATGCACCTGTGCATGATAGAATTTAGAAACATCATTGTACATTCATAAGTTTCATGATTGCGTAGAGCATATCATTATAGAGTAACCTTGTGTAGCACCCTAAAATTGGCGCAGTGAAATCTTAATAATTATAATTACTCTAGTAAATAATTCAAATTCAAATTTTAACCTCCCAAACTGCCGTGTAATTCGTTTCCTCCTTTCCCGTGCCATTTTTAGAGTTTGTTTTGATCATTTGATGATATCGTCGTCGATCAGACGATATCACCTCAGATCGAATGATTTCGTCTAGGCTAGGACGTCCAGACGATCTTGTCCCAAAACTGATTTTTCATAATTAGACTCTGTTCCAACGGCATCTCTAATCCAGGCAAAAGCATGTCTGCACCGTTAGAGACCTTCCCCCATTGGAGATCTCCCAAATAGGGATGATCTCTAACCTCCTAACCTCCCTCCTAAGCTTATTTAATCCTAATCCCTCCCCTTAGCACCCCCTGGCTGAAATCCTTTGTAAATTGACTTCATACGCATTAAGACATCCTAAATTGATATTTGCAGTAGTTCTATTCAAATTTTGTTGCAGGTACCTTAGTGTTTTTCAGCCGGAGCAAGCTTACATCGTCGCAGACGATCCTGTTCAAATCGAAGGCAATCTTGTCAAATCAAAGACGATTTCATACCAATGCGAGACGATTTCGACTGCAGTCAACATTGAGGCAATTAGTGCCCAAATTTTGCATTTCTTCATATTTCAATCTGTTGTTTTATGTTGTAATTAGCTAGTTTATTTATTATTTTATGCTATCTTGCATTTTGGAGTTCACCCATCTAGATTAAATGCATAATTAAGTTATAATTATCATTAAATCAGTATAATGCATTCATGTTTCTGTTTATAAGTTTCAGTTTGATATTGTTACTCTCATTTCACACTGTTTCCCTCTGTTAGAATAGTGGTATTTTCTATGTTTTGCACCTATTTCTCTATTTGCAGGTCTTTGACGAATTCATCTGACGAATTCATCAGATCTCAGATGATCTTGTCTAATAGCAGACGAACCTATTAGATCTTAGACGATCTTATCAAATCAGGGGTGATCCTGACTACTTCAAGAATCAAAATCTTCATCAGACATCCGGATCAGGTATGGCTGTGTAATTTAGCCTAATTTCTCTATTTTTTGTCTTAATCTTCTTTTCTGTATTCATTTAAATTTGCATTTCATATAGAATAGCTTAGACTCATTTTGGCCAAACCTAGGACATGAATGTTTAAGGATAAAAATGAACACATAAAACACATTCCCAACCTAGGCATGGAAACTGCCACTAAATGTTTCCTGGTGAACCCACCATCCGTCAAAAAATCACCATAATACACCTCCCCCGAGAGGCGGGACCTTCGCAAGGCCTCTCAGTCCGAGGTACCGCGCCATCCTTTTCACATCCCCCTTCCGAGCACGGATCCTATAGCCTGAAGGTAAGGGTGTGAAAAATTTGGAGCGATACATTTTGGTGAACCGACGTGAATCAGGAGCATACAAATTATCTACCTTAGATGGTAAAGAACTTAAAGAACCCATGAACATTTTGCATCTTAAACGTTACTCTGTATAAATTTGGTCATTTCATCCTTGTATATATTTGTTTAAAATATTTCAAAATCACTATCTTGTATTTCTTTCAATTTCTAAATTCAAAAACACCAAAAACATTCATAATCATCAAAATCTTCAAAACTATTTGTTGTATTTATTTATGGCACTTGTTATTTTTTTCAAAAACAAACAAAAATAATAAAAATAAAAACAGCAATATTCTTGACTCTTTCGAAACCAAAACAATATAAAGAAGAAAGAGAGAGTCAACATTCTCAAAACTTCTCAAAAAGTATTTATATATATATATTCTTACAAATGTTGCAGTTATATGTTTCAAATTATTTTGGATAAATTAGCATTTATTTGGAATCCCTCACTTTCACAAACACAAAAATAAATGTCTTGATTTTATCTGACATGATTACTAATCTCTCTTATATCAAAGTTCACAAAATTCAATTAAATAAAGTTTGAGCACAGAGAATTGATCTTGTTATTTACTTAAACCAAACACATCTTTTCACAATAAAATGATTATATTTATAATTTCCATGCTTTGCTACATAGTAAAAGTGGTTTCTTGAGCGAAAAGTTTCCCCTGCTATCCTATCATGCACATGGTCTAGAATCTTTGAGAATTGGCAAAAGGACAAGCTCACCCCTACCCAGAATAAAAATCCCTTGCTCTACAGCTAATCCGAGCAAGTATCCCTAGTATAGAACAAAAAGAAAAAGCAAAGTTCAAGAAAAAGAGAAAAAGAAAAAAGTTATTTTATATCATTACAGCAATGTTTCAAGCATTATGTCAAAAATCAAGCAAAAATACAAAAGAAAAAGAAAAGAAAAGCAAAAACAATAAAATCCCTTTCCCTACCCTTTGACAAGAAAAGAAGGGTTGATGAGCTTGAATCCTTGGAATTCTCAATTATTCGAAAACTGTGAGGTAAGTCCCATAACAGGTGGTTTGTGCCCAACCTGCTTGGCCTTGGGTAACTCCTAGCATGGCGATATGTCTGTAACATTAGCGACCTTCTTTTGTACAGACCTATGTCTGCTTATGGATTAGCTAGCTCTTGATAATCCGACTTACATAGTAGTCTAGTATGGTTATATGCATCTACATCAGTATGGTTATATGTATCTACATCATGGTTAATGAACACTTATTTGGTTTATTCAAATCACTTGTATCAAATTATCTTGCTCAAAACTGGTAAATGAACATAGCAATTGCACACACATTTGTATTTGAGAGATTTTGTGTATCATTATGATAAATCAAGATTGGAAATGAATTCACATATGCACATGGGATTCCTTATAAATCTAACTTTTGTCTTTAAAATACTTTGAAATATTTTTTTTGCAAATTGTTTGGAATAATTCATTTTTTCAAGTACAGTTGTTTAGACAACTACATGCATAATCAAAAAGATCAAAATTTCTTTCAAAACCATACAATCAAAACACACACACACACACACACACACACACACACACACACACACACACACACACATATATATATATTATCGACTTTCACGACGATGGTATAGTTCCAAAACCAAAATTGGAATTTTATGCTTAGCGCAAGTCCTCATCTTCATATTTTCTGTTTATTAAAAATCAACTATGCAATAAAACTATCTTTTTTTTTGGATTTTCGCGATGATGGTATAAGTCTATACCTACATATTCTATGCCTAGCGCAAACCATTGTAACAATTTTTATTCCCCATTTATTTAAAAATCATGAAAACCATATGACTTAAATCATTCTATTATACAATTATGTTTTTTAAACAAAAAGCATGCACATTTATCACTATTTCATGTCATTATGTCAACCTTCAATTTTGCAATGATGGTATAATTCCTAGGGAATTATCCAAAAAATTTATCACACTTAGGAATTTATGCCTAGAAAAAATCATTTTAACATTATTTCATGCATACTATTTTTATGAAACTCTGAAAACAAACCATCATACCATCATTTGCACCATTGCACCAAAGTCTTAAGACAGTCTCTTAAGCACTCTTTTACTTTTTAACAATATTTCTATATTGAGATTAGCTTGACGACCGAGTGAGCGGCGACTCCATGAAATGGTCTATAATAGCGACAATGTCCTTTGAAATTATTGTTAGAAGTCTCTTTTTATTTTTTATCACATTACATCACAAACAACCAATTTGTTACATCAGATTATTTCATTTAAAATCTTACAGCATGATATTCAAACCATAATATTTTCAATGACGTAATTACATGAATCATTAAATCAAATCAATCAAACATAAAAGCATCATAAAAGTACATAAGAAACAAGTCATATGATCAAAAACATATCTCATATCATATATATATCAACAATATATACATCATCTCAAAACTGGATTGGTATGCCACAATCTGTACCTCGACATACTCAATCCTCTATCAAAAATAATAAATGCTATCATATCAATCTGTATAATGTAGTGCAGTAGTCTAGCCTTGAGAACCCCTCGAGCTCTCAGCCTCATCTCCTCCCCCGCCCTGAGGTGGACGAGGTGGCCCCATCATAGTATGTGTAGTACTACGATTCCTAGTCGTCGATCGGGACGAAGTCCTCGATGACCCGATCTGAATCGGATCTACGATGTTAGCTGGCAGGGGTAGTCTATCCTCCTCTGGCACCATCTGATAGTATAATGTCTGATAGAAAGTGATTTGGGCAATAACCCGTGCTAGCTCCCTAGTGCTCGCCTCTCTGCCCCGTGCTTTGAGGCATGCAATCTCATCTCTAAGCTGTGTCACCTTAGCTCGATGTCGTGCAGCCTCCTCCTGTAGGGTCTGCACCTATGCTTGGATACGAACTGTCTCCACTTGGAGAGTCGTTGTCTCGCTACTCTCCCTAGTGTCAACACCCTTGCCCTTGTCGGGCGATGGTGGCCTCTCTCTCTGTGGAGAAGGGGGTCTCTCCGCCCTCCTCTCCCACTATCATGGCCTCTCTTGCGCTTGTGGCCTCCTCTGCTCTCTCCTGCCATGACCCTGGGCTGCCTCCATAGCTGCCTAGCATCGTCTCCCTATCCGACACACAACTGTGTGAATCAAACCCTGAGCCCTCGTCATCCGAGGAGGATGGATGCCTGTGTACCAAGCATCGTAGCCGTCGGCTACCCCTGCATTGTCCCCATCCACTGGCTAAATGGGGGCATCGTTCGAGTCTTGAATCCAGAAGTGCTACATATCTAGAGCCCCACTGACCGTAGTGTTATCCCGGACAGTCCATGAAAACTCGTAATCCCTAAGAGATGGGATCCCCTACTGTAGACCGAACTATCACAAAACTTGGTCGTAGTGATGGAGCTCCACCTCTCCCCTCTCCATCCGTAGCTAGCAAACTCGCCTAATGCAATCCAGATCCTGTTTGTCCTTGGCCCACCCTAGATGCTCCCTCCAAGGCCTCCAGGTGATTTGATCCGGGATAAGGTCATCCAGTAGTCTCCAAGACATCGGCAGATCAATCCGCCGTTGTGACCCTCTTTGGAGCCACCAGTAGAAAGCTTGGGGCCTCTCCCCATCAACCCTGTCAAAGGAAGCCCTATCGGCCTCCGCACTGCAATGTGATCCCAGCACCAAACCTGTAGAAGCGATGTCATAAATAGACATCGATCGCCCTTGTACATGACCCCATGCAGGATCTTGTACAATCGGCATAAAACAAAACTGCCTCAAGAAAATATGTAACCATGGTCTCGCATGTTGCAGATCACATCTGCTAGCACCCATGGTACCCTGCACCCGCTCTGGTGGCACAGCAGAAGTCCACCTACCACTTTGATCAAAACCTGTGTGAGTCTGGATGCCCCAGGCATCTAACATAGCGCCTCGATGTTTACTCTGCCCTTATCCAGGGCAAAGCTCGGGTCACCACACAACCACATCATAGCATGGCCCTGATTGGCCGTAGGAGTGATCAATCGTCCTTATATGGGGATTCTCAGAATCCTCCATACATCCTCTAATGTGGGAGTCATCTCCCCTATGGGTAACCGAAAATAGGAAGAACCCGGATACCACCTCTCTGCCAGGGTTGTTAGTAGCCCCATGTCTGTAGACACTTATGGCATTTATGCCACATGCTATAAGTCGACCTGTGCTAGCTGATCTCGCTCTGCTTGTGATAGAGCAGCCAAGTCGTCTCTCAACCCCCCGTATTTCCATTCCCTACTCTTTAGCAAACCTCTCTGCAACATAAACAACAAAACAATAAAAATCATTAATAAAAACTTAAATGATTAATAATGCAAGTCAAATCAGTTCAATTTTATACAAATGATGATATCGTCCACTATTGGACGATATCGTCCCAAATTTGAGCACAATCGTCTTCGATTTCGCAAGTCGAAATCGTCCCTAATTTGATGAAATCGTCCCCCTTTCGTCGATTTTTCCCTTCGACGAAATCGATGAACTTGAGATGATTTTGTCGAAATCGGGACGATTTCATCCCGACGATGTCGACGGCCCAAAAACGGCCGCGATGCTCAAAAATTCATTTAAAATTCACCTAAAAAGCATGTAAATTCAACTTAAAACATTCTAAGCTAAGTTTAGACTCTTACCCGTAGCCCGCGTCGGATCTCTGTCGATCTGTGTGTCGTCTCCACCATTTTTGCTTGCAGAGCTCCAGAAAACCAGAAAATGAACAGTAAAAATGAATTAGGGTTTTACCCTATTTTTCTTAATTTTATTCAAAACACAATTAAAAACATTTTTTCAAATTTTGTTTTTCCACGTTTTTACCTCAAACGTTCGATTTGGGTAAAAACACTAAGGGGGCACCATAGTAAGCTGTCGTACGATTCGACCAAGAATCGTCGCCTAAAAATGGGAATAATTTTTGCTTTCTCGTAAATCGAGAAGAACTCATCTTTAACGCATTTTCTTCAAAAAATTCGCTAAAGAGGGGGCAAAATGTAGCACCCTAAAATTGGTGCAGTGAAATCTTAATAATTACAATTACTCTAGTAAATAATTCAAATTCAATTTTAACCTCCCAAACCGTCGTGTAATTCGTTTCCTCCTTTCCCATGCCATTTTTAGAGTTTTTTTTGACCGTTTGACGATATCGTCGCCGATCAGACGATATTACCTCAGATCGGACGATTTCGTCTAGGCTAGGACGTCCAGACGATCTTGTCCCAAAACTAATTTTTCACAATTAGTCTTTGTTCCAACGGCATCTCTAATCCGGGCAAAAGCGTGTCTACGCCGTTAGAGACCCTCCCCGTTGGAGATCTCCCAAATAGGGATGATCTCCAACCTCCTAACCTCCCTCCTAAGCTTATTTAATCCTAAGCCCTCCCCTTAGCACCCCCCTGGCTGAAATCCTCTGTAAATTGACTTCATACGCATTAAGACATCCTAAATTGATATTTGTAGTAGTTCTATTCAAATTTTGTTGCAGGTACCTTAGTGTTTTTCAGCCGAAGCAAGCTTACATCGTCATAGATGATCCTGTTCAGATCGGAGGCGATCCTGTCGAATCAGAGACAATTTCATACCAATGCGAGATGATTTTGACTACAGTCAACATTGAGGCAATCAGTGCCTAAAGTTTGCATTTCTTCATCTTTCAATCTGTTGTTTTATGCTATAATTAGCTAGTTTATTTATTATTTTATGCTATCTTGCATTTTGGAGTTCACCCATCTAGATTAAATGCATAATTAAGTTATAATTGTCATGAAATCAGTATAATGCATTCATGTTTCTGTTTATAAGTTTTAGTTTGATATTGTTACTCTCATTTCACATTGTTTCCCTCTATTAGAATAGTGGTATTTTCTATGTTTTGCACCTATTTCTCTGTTTGCAGGTCTCTGATGAATTCGTCTGACGAATTCGTCAGATCTCAGATGATCTTGTCTGATAGCAGACGAACCTATCAGATCTCAGACGATCCTGTCAAATTAGGGGCGATCTTGACTGCTTCAAGAATCAGAATATTCATCAGACATCCGAATCAGGTATGGCTCTGTAATTTAGCCTAATTTCTCTATTTTCTATCTTAATCTGCTTTTCTGTATTCATTTAAATTTGCATTTCATATAGAATAGCTTAGACGCATTTTGGCCAAACCTAGGACATGAATGTTTAAGGATAAAAATAAACACATAAAACACATTCCCAACCTAGGCGTGGAAACTGCCACTAAATGTTTTCTGGTGAACCCACCATCCGTCAAAAAATCACCATAATACACCTCCCCCGAGATGCGGGACCTTTGCAAGGCCTCTCAGTCCGAGGTACCGCGCCATCCTTTTCACATCCCCCTTCCGAGCATGGATCCTATAGCCTGAAGGTAAGGGTATGAAAAATTTGGAGCGATACACCTTGTTTAGCTTAGGGGAACACTTGGGGAGAGTGTTGCTACATGTACGTTGATTGCCAAGGTATTATTTGTGTTATAGTGTTGGTTAACCTTCTAACGCTTGGTTAAAACCCTTGAGAATAGTCTACATCTTCATACCGATTGATAAGTTTGGATGGTTGAATGTAACCCTAGATGTGTATGCCTTAATATGTGCATTTGGGAACTTGTGTCTCTTTTGGATAGCTAATTTAATCATAAATAATTAAAATATTAATACGTGCATAGGAGTAATACATAGGAAGACATATTAAGTCATTTGATTTTAGCTTTCAAAAGGTAGAATGGCTAATGTTGAATAAATGATGCATGTTATTAAAATATTTAAAGTATGGCATTCCTTCTTTTGGATTAAGGAAGTTTTTATTGTATATTTATGCTATGTTATAGTACCTTTACAGAAGTCTAATTTGTTCATTGAAGATAATTCATATGTTTCATTATTCTGGATTAGAAAGGAAGAAACTATGGATTATAGGGGATTAACTTAATGTAAAGAAAATAATGCATTAATCTCTATATTCAAATTAGTCTATTAAATATTGTGAGAAAATAATATTTATATTAAGGATGATCCTTTTAGGTAAATATGAATTAAATATGTATGACATGATTAATCTATTATGGATTAGAATTAAATGATCAATAGATTAAGAATAATCTATTCTAGAGGAATATTGAATTGATTTTTAGATTGAAATTAATCTATAAAATATATATATATATATATATATATATATATATATATATATAAAATTTAGATTGATAATTGATTCATTTTGAAACAAGATTGATTTCATGTTAGTAAATTGAGAAGATTTTTGGATCATGCTTATTCTATGAAGGATAGGAAAGAATAATATAGGATTCCTTTAAATTTATTTATGTTCACATTTTGGGGTTTGAACTAAAATGAAGTTATTGGATTAAAATGAAAAGGGATCTTTTAATAGTCATGATAGTCTTAGATGGTTAGAGGATGTATCTTTCTTTAGTAAGATTATGTTATGGATTTTGGGAAAGATTAGTGATGTTTTGTAGACTTTGCAAAAAGGACTAATCCATTATTAGAAAATGAATAGCTTAGTTTGATTTACTAAATGGAATCATGAACCATTTGAGAATTGAACATATATATTTATGTCGAATTGGTATTCATATTAATGAATTGAGAAATAATTTGTATTATGTACTTTGAATTGAGGGGATTGGGCTTGGAGCCAATAAATGGTTTGGAACTTATGGTGGTTTTCATTGTTATTATTTTTATGGAAAATACTTAAGAAAGGGTTCTTAAGTATTTGTAGTTGGAATAATGAAAAAAGAGATTTCATTCGAGGGAATTATGGGGTTCCCTCACTTTTTGTAAAAAAAATAATTTACAAATGCTTGTAATGAGAGGGCATAAGGATTATGGGAATTCTTATGCAATAGCTTGAAATTCATGGAAAAAAGAGTAAAGGATTCCTTTTTGTAGATTGACTAATAGACTTGCAATGAAAATAAATATGGACATTTTAAGGTTGGGTTTTTCCTGAAAGGGTTTCCCAGGATATATAATGTGTCATTTTGGTTTCTTTTATAGATTTTGCTATAGAATTTTTATATGCATCTATTTGATTACTTAAATGATTATGAATTGCATATGAAGAGAAAATGGACTTGTTTATTTAAACTTGTTATGCTTACTATGGAAAGTAACTTTGAATAAGTAGAGAAATATGAATGTTATGCATTTATTTTATACTTGCAATAGAATAAGGACTATGCAAATGTGGCTTTAAAAGATAGAATGAATGAAAAAGAAGGAAATGACATTCCTTAGTTTACCCTAGGGTAAGGGATTATTCCTTGGAAGGAGTTATCCATAGATAATCAGCCTAGATAAACCCTAGAGGTAGCTACCAGGACTAAGGGAATTCCAATGTAACAATCCCTTAGGGTTACAATGGGCACATTGGTAATAGAACACCAAAGTGAGTCCTAAAGGCAGGCAAGCCTAGGTTCCATTGTAACTAAATTCCTATGATGGATACCTCAAAGGATGGTGTGGTATCCATGTGAGATATATCATGCAAGTGATAATCATAGGGATCTGATTGACTGTGGGGAATCCCTATGAGGGATGTCACTTGGTGTGATAGTCATCAAAAACCCTAAATGAATGTTGGGCATCCAAGTTATATATTTCACACACATGATAGTCACCTCAATCAAGCAATCAAAGGATGGTTTAATTGAGCACAATAGTATTACTCATGGTGTAATGGGTAGTACTATAAGATTGAATGAGACCGAGACTAGTTAAGATTGAATGATACTGGTAAGGGAATTGGCATACCTTATTGAGAGAATGAGATAGGGTTAATCCCCACATTGTGTTCATAATATCCTTCAAAGGAAAGAAAGGAAACAGGGTGACCACTCAAAGGTGTCCTTTAAGTTTTATGGGCAGTGTATAAGGTAAACCCTAAAAATATTATGGGATTTTGGTCACTCCTGCCCACCTGAGGGATGTTGCAGCATCTATGGTTAGAATATTTTATGGGATTTATCTGGATTACCTTTGGGAAACTAGATCCTAAAAAAAAATTGGGTTAGATTTTAGGTACATTACAGTAAGAGTCATTTAGAAGTGTGCAAGTGTCATAGAGTCAAGTATACATGTAAGAAGAGAGAGAAGAGTCTAGTATACAAGTGGCAATATGATAAGCTAAAGGTCATGGGAGTTATCATATGGAGAGCAATATTCAAATATGTTAAGAGTCACATTACTATACCTATATCATGGAAACAAAGCTCCACATAATGTAAGAGAGGAGAATTGAGAAACCAATCTGTAACTATCACCATATAACAAGCATTGATAATAAAGTTTGTATACAAATTTTGAGCAATTAATATTGTAAGTATTCTTCATGCATATACATGAATTATTTTGACCATATCCATTCATATTTGATATTAAAAGTGAATGTTATTTTCATTATTATATTGTCCTAGATATTTGATTGCTCATATATAATTCTACTCTTCATTATTTATATTTGACCTTTAATATTGTGGCTTATTTATACTTAGACCTATGATACTTTGAGATATTTAGGTTTAAAAGCCAACAATGGTATCAGATCCACCACCACTTAACCCTGTCTATTCTTGATAGAGTTATAATAGAATCTATCCACTTTAAAATCAGTGAAGACTTAAACTCTATTTTTAAAGGTCTAATTGATTATATATTGAGGGGAAAAGGATTTAGTCACCCTAATTTGAATCCTAGCATCTTTCCACTTGGTTGAAGGAAAACCAATGAAGACTAGGACTCGGATAAGATTGAGAGAGATCCAACTTAGGATAAAGTTGGACATTCATAAAGAGTCAATGTAAGAGAAAGTTGGACATTGATGGTGAGAGCCAACTCTGAAGAAATAAAGTCACCCTAATATTGCTATTGGATTATCTAGAAAAGAGGAGAATCATATTTCATTCTTATGTGCAACCTAGGATATTGGAGATAGATTCTAAATATTGGAGACAGAATAATGGAGAAGCATCAAATATTCCAAGGATAGATAAGCATTATAGGTTCCTGAGTACAAATATTGAGGAGCAACAATATATAGAGATAAGAGGAGTACATAAAATTACAAAGAAGAAGCCTCTAAAGTTAAGGATAAATAGAGGCATATAGAATTTTTAGTTAATACAAAAATCGAAAGCATCGAGCTAACTAAAGAAATATGAATCTTCACCTTGACTTATTTGAAATTTTAAAAGAATTCTTATTCTACAACAAGCAAAGAATAATGCTATCTAAATATTGTCTAGAGTCTTATAGAAGACAACAAGCAAGGAGCACTAAGACACATTAAGTGTCTACTTGGTGGAGATATTATCCACATAGAAGAAGAGGCCTAAGAGGCCAACATTGAAGAAGAGGCCTAAGCGGCCTACATTGAATAAGAAGCCTAAGTGACTGCATAGAAGAAGAGGCCTAAGAGGTCAACATTTAAGAAGATACCTATGTGGCCTACATTGAAGAAGAAGCTTGAATGGCAACATTGAAGAAGAGGCCTAAGCAGCCAACATAGAGGAAGTGGCCATCATTGAAGAAGATGCCTAAGCAGGTAGTATAAAGGAAGTGGTCTAAGCATCCAAAATTAAATAAGAGACATAAGCAGGTAGTATAGGTGAAGTGGCCTAAGCAACTAGGATTAATAAAAAGGTCAAGTGTCTAGTATAGAGGAAGAGGTCTAAGTATCCATAATTGAGGAAGATGCCTCTTTTTTATGTAGCCTATATAGGAAATAAAATTAAATAAGAAAACAAAGGTAACAACAAAGCAACCAACTAGCACTAAGGAAGTAGTAGATACAACAACGCTATAAGATTATTATAGCACTGTTAATACCAATGTTAGAAAAGGACAAGCAGTGCAATAGTGAATGCATGAACACTATCTTGTAGTAAGGAACACTATCTAGTAGAGAACACATGAATGTTATTTAGCAACAAGAGTGTGAAGCATTAAAGCTAATGTTGTCAAGTGTTTGAGCCATTTGAACCTATGTCATTTATCAACAGAGATATATGGGTGAGCAGAAGTTCTAAGTGAAGTAGTCGAAGGAGACTAAGAGAGCACAAGCATGCTCAATAGCTAAAAGTTTTTGAGTGCGTTGTAGGAGACTAAGAAAGAACAAGCATGCTTCATAACTTAAGGTATCTACATGAGCAAAAGAGGGAGCACGTTGTAGCAGATGCATTCCAATAAGTAGAAGGTACATGAATGTGGAAGGAGTCTAAGGAAACACCAACCATACTTCGTAGTAGATGCATTGAGTGGATGTAACCCTAGATACCTAACAAGAGTTAGGCTGAAACCTGAGGAAGAGAGTGTCAAACCTTGGAATAACAAAACACCATCTATTTTAAGCATTGTGGTTAGATCTAAGCGTAGGAGTGAAGTGAGGTAATGTCCATAGATTACTCATAAGAAGCATTATTTACTAGTCTTGAAAATGATTTTTAAATAAAGGAACATTGAATTACCTTTCATCCTTTTATTACTTGGAGAGAAAGCAAGGTATTCAAATTTAAAACATTACCAAGTTTATTAAGTAGGAAGATATAAGGTTTTCTACATTATTAAATTTTTGAAATTCATTTATTTAAAAATGTTTTGTTTTTTGGAAAATTTTCAAAGTTATTTAAGTTATGGAGTGATAAAGATCTAGGATTTAAATATTTGAAATTACTTTTTTGAAGGTTTGAAGTTTTTTAAGATTTGAAGACAAAGTTTTTAAAGTGATTTTTAGTATTTTAAGGGATTTAAGATTTAAAGATTTGATTTTTAAGTTTTGGCAATTAAAGTTTTTGAGATTTGAGAATTTTAATATTTGAAGTTTTTTTAGAGTTTTTTGAAGATTTGAAAAATTAAAATTTTTGAAATTTTTGCAAATTTAAATTTGTAGGGAGTTAAAAGGATTTCTACATCAAAAGTTTAGAAAACTTTAAAATTTGCAAATTTCATATTTGAGTTATTTTTTAACTTTGGAGATATAAGGATTACAACTTCAGAGGACTTGAATTGCAAACTTTGGTTGTTATGGAAGAAATTATTAGAAATGCATTCAATAAAGATAGTGAAGAAATAGTAGATAAATTAAAAGTTGATACTTGAAACTTGATAAATGGGAAGAAAAATATACCAAAATGGTGTAGAGATACATTTGAGAACTCAAAATCATAAACTGATAGTTTGACAATAATAAATTGTATAATAGAATCTACAGCTACTTTGAGTGCCATGGATTCTGAAAACATGTGACTTGTTTATAAATTAAAATAAAGGAAGACTGGCCTTAAAAGTGCATCAATGGTTACAATGTTTTCTTAAGAATGCAACTGATCATAAAGTATTATCATGGAATCATAAATCAAAGAAAGCACATTGTATTCAATTGAAGTGTAACTATTGCAATATAATTGGGCATGAAGAAGCTAATTAATGGAATCTCTTTCCATGTAAATTTTGTGGAAGTAAATCTCGTTCTCCAACATTTTGTTGGTACGAAAGAAACTATTATGGGAGATTTGAAAGAATGTTATTATTCATATTAGATAACTTTCTTCAAGATATTATTTCTGAAGCAATGTGTAACAATAGAGCAAAGTATTGTATTTCTAAAATGTAGGATAAAATTAAAGAAAACACATTTAATCTTAAGGATAATATTAATGATGAAGTGTTTGAAAAAATAATAAAATAGATCAAATATGGTCCAAATTTATCTTGTAGAGTAATCAAGAAATAAGTACATGAGCCAGAGGATAAATAAAGAGCTCAAGAAGTTGGTGAACAAGATAATGAAGATACAAAGACTGAAGATTCAAAGAATGAAGATGAAGGAGAACTCAAAGTAGCACTCAAGCAAGAAGCTAAATACAAATCTCAAGCAAAATTTCATGAACAATACAAGGTCACTTGAAGATTAAAGACAAAGACAAAGACCAATATTTAAGACTAAAGTCTTTAGTAACCAAATAATGTAATATAGAGGGTTTTGAAGTATATTACATTATTTGATACATGAAAATGTAGCCCCATGGTACCTTCATGGCACAAATATAAATGTGTAATAGATTAGGGTTGATTCTATAGTTTATATAAGTGATTTATATTTTCCTTTTATGTAAGTGTCAATGTGCAGGATATGCACAAGTTTCATGTAAGTGTCAATGTGCAGGAAATGCATAAGAGTGCAAGTGTGTATTGAGAGTATGTGCACAAGTGTCTTGTATTAGGAGTGCATGTAGGAGAGTAAGAGTCATGTAGAAGTGTGCAAGTGTCATAGAGTCAAGTATGCATGTAAGAAGAGAGTGAAGAGTCTAGTATACAAGTGGCAATATGATAAGCCAAAGGTCATGGGAGTTGTCATATGGAGAGAAATAGTCAAGTATGTGAAGAGTCACATTACTATATCTATATTATGGAGATAAAGCTCCATACAATGCAAGAGGAGAGAATTGAGAAACCTATCTATAACGATCACCATATAGCAAGCATTGATAATAAAGCTTATATATATATATTGAGAAATTAATATTGTACGTGTTCTTCAAGCATGTACATGAACGATTTTGGCCATTTACATTCATGTTTGATATATGTTATTTTCATTATTATATTGGCCTAGATATACATTTGATTGCTCATATATAATACTACTCTTCATTATTGATATTTTGACCTTTATTATTATGGCTTATTATATTTAGACCTGTGATATTTTGAGATATTTAGGCTTAAAAGCTAACATCATAAATTAAAAATACCAAGAACTAATGAAAATTAGAGTGAACATTTACATACATGTAGACCTTATTACAACATCCTCAATATATACACTCTAAGGACAACTTGGATTACCAATTTTTTAACCATCATCTAGTGGAATTTACTTCACCCTGTAATATGTATTTACTCTATTAATGCAAATCATTAAGCTATAGTCACCAAAATATATGCAAGGTCAGGTTTCCAAGAAAACAACACCTTCTTCTTCACTACATGCTTAATATGCAATAATACATGAAAACATCACAAAACCACATCAAAATATTGCTTTGATCATCAATTGCTCAAGTATTATATAAAAATTAAGATATTCCTATAACATATTATGCCCTTTCTATACAATGAATTACAATAAGGAAACAAAATGACTTGACCTACAAAAACTACCTAGAGCTCTAAACTAGAATCCCTTAGCTAATTCCTTCACTTGGTGACTTCTTATAGACCTAGAACCTCCTTAGTTAGGGTGTCCTTGAGAATTCAAGATATTTTCTAGATGTCAATATCTCCTATGCTTTAAATTCTATATCCATGTATGCTATTGTCTCAAAAGCAAGCAAGAGAAAAGGAAAGGTTGAAATGTCGATATCTTGCCCTTTCTCTCCCTTCTTTTAATGCATGGACTACACTTATATAAAACCCTATTATTTCACTCAATAAAAACCTCCTTGAAGAGATGCACACCCATATAACAATTATGAAGGTGGTAGATTTAATTTTAGGCAATAAAGAGTTCTATAACTATTAATATTTTGTACAATAATAATAAAGTGTCAATGGTGTAACATTCATGATATAAATAATTCTCCCTTTTAAAAGATAAGTATACACACTCTGTTAAATTAGAAATCCAAAATGAAGGGACATGCAATCTTGCACATTAAACAACATTTAATTTTTGTATTATAAATTGCATACCTTGGTCCAACACATATTCTATTATTTTAAAACTTATGGCTTAGAATTATTTTCACAAATGGTTAGATCAAATGAAGGGTTCAACAAACACAAGTTAAAACCATATAGTTGACATCATAGTTACAACATTCATGATTTAAAGCGTCGATTCGTGATTTTTTCTAGTTTTTTCCATATGTTGAGTTGACTTGCGTTTAATCGTCGATTTGTCAATTTTTTGCTAATTTTTTCCCATATTTCTATTTTTTTTATTTTTCCTGATTTTTCTTATTTTTTCCATTTTTTTAGGTTTTTCCTATTTTTTTATTTTTCTAATTTTTTCATTTATTTTTTTGGCTAATTTTTTCTAATTCTTTCTCCAACCCAATTTTGAGTCGATTCTGATTTTCTCTACTATGATTGACATGCATTCTAAAAGAAATATTAATTTGTTAAATGTTATGCATATGTAGTGTGTGGGTCTCTCTTAAGCACCTGCTTCTCATGGATCGATGATCTCTTTAGGATGATATCTTCCCTCTTTTGACTCCTAAAGCGTGACCTATCAACACTTGTAGCAAACATTTTATAAGTTAGTCTATCTAAATTACTATAATTAAATAATAATTAAAATTAAAATCTATGATTTAAATTAAGAAATGATTTCTACCATGCCACATCATCAATGTATAAACATAGTAATTATTTTTTTTATTTTTTTTATGTGATATGTCTCCTTGAAAGTTGAGTAGTTTAATAGGTTGATTTGATGTCATTTGGTTATAATGCTAAGGCTTAATCATGAGGTTTGAACATTTTTTTAAGATGTGGAACTCTTCACTTACAACTTGTTGCTCTAAACCTAATGAATAGTTATATTTGTATTATTGTTTTTATGCTATATTTAAATATAGGTTGAGATTTATATTTACTTAATATTTACAACTATAGTCATTTAATTAAATATATAAATTTTATTTTTTTAATAAGCTATGTGTGGCTTCTATTGAGGGCCACTCCCATTACAAAAATAAAACATTACATTGCTCTCGTTACATTTCTAACAAGTTAATTAAAGTATACCCATATTTTCCTTTTTATCAAAGATATTCTCCATCTTCCTCAAACTATTAAATTTCTATAATAAACTCTTTTTTAAGGAACTAAAAATAATAACAACCCTTACATGACACATAACTCTAACATATAGAAGGAAAACAAACATAACAGTTATTCATCAAAGAGAAAATCAGTTTGATTATTTTTCTTCTATAGCAAAGGTTCTTTCTCCTTTAGAGTGGCAAGATCTGAGAATGCATTTTTGCACTTCAAGATCCTAAGGTAATATCTAGTTGTAACAAATTTTGTAGGATCTTCATTTTTATAAAATTGACCATCACTAATTATTTCATAATTAGCTTCAAGAATACCATCATAGGTGCTAATATTTTTCATGGAACCGTCTAGATGATCTTTAGTAACCATTTGGCTTTTATCAATGATCTAATTCAAATTCTCCTTTTGAGATTGAGTCTCTTGTTGCTCGCATGATTCCTATTGGACAATTGGTGCATTTGAAGGATGAGATTCTTTCTTTTAAACTAGTACATTTAAAGGTTTTGATCATTCGCATGCAAGGCCTTCTCCTCCACCAAGGAGGAATCAAAGCATGATCATATGATCGAGCATCTCTTATTTAGGTGGCCATATTGCTGACAACCATAACATCTTAGGGAGAAGTTTTCATATTCATTATTTTGGATCTATTTCCCTTTGCTTTTGGAGATAGTAATGGATTGAGGTCCAGTAACTGAAACATCCATCCAAATAGCCAATATTGATTTACTCATATTAATTTTACTAAACAAATTTTCCTCTATTTGGGCATCCATATATTAGAATGCATCAATGGCATTATCAATTTGGTGAATATATTCTCTCCCCAAAACTCCATAGGTATAGCATAAATATTCACCCAGACTAGGAAGCCATTAACTTCTTATACAAAGGGATTGAAACTAGGAATTCAAGGTCTTGTATAAACACTCCTTTGTTCAGAAAATAAATTATATCTATAATCCATTACCCTATCTCTATTTGCTAAATTAGAAAAGGAAACAAAAAAGAAATTTTTGGGTAGGAGAGTTACTTGGAATTTTGTATTGGTCCACTAATCTTTAATGTATCCTTTGAGCTCCTCCAAACCTAGTATTTTGCCCTTGAGTTTGCAGATAATTATTTGTATTTCATGATCAATTAGATCCAACCCAAATTCATCCTTTGAAATCTTGATAGAGGGCAGAGGTTCATCCACCCACAAAGCCAAATATCCCTAAGAGATATTTCTTCTAACCAAAGAGGCTTTCTCAAAAATTGAAGAGATCGTTTACGAAAAACCCTCTTCATTTAACGCTTAACTTCACCTAGGGTTTGCATCCCTTTTGCAAAGACTATAGCAAAAATTTTTGCTTTGTTCTATCACTTGACTACACCTAGGGTTTACACCCCTTTCATGAAGACTATAACCACAACCAAACAAAATCTTCGATGTGTCTCTTGCTAATTAAATTTACAATTTTATTTACATGTGTATTTTAATTTATATTCTAGTAAATTTATTTTTACTAAATTATGCTTTTTAATCTATATCTATTTTTGGAATTAAAGTTATAGTACCTGGTTTATAAATTATATTTATAGTTAAAAATGCATTCAACATTATAATGGACCTAATGGTTAAGACTATGGAAATCTAAATAAAAGTTCCAAGGTTTGAGTCATGTGGGGGGTAGTGTTGTACACCATACTCTAATATTCTGTAGTGAAGATCTATTCTTATAGTGATGGCACATCCATAAGGCATCATCTCATATGACCTATGGTCTTGTGGACATTACAATTGGTCTTTTTTTTATTTTCTTTAAGTCACACATGTTAGTGAAAGTCTATATTTATATAAATAATTAAATAAAAATAAATTTAATAAACATAAATCCAACATGTTTTTAGCTTTTGAAGCTAAATACTTAAGGTAAAATAATCACTTGATCTAAAATAAATTTGCAATATGAAATATAAGATAATGGAAATATTCTAAACATTTAAAACTCATAAATAACTTCTAAAATGAAGGGGAGGTCAAGGGTTCAAAATCCTCCTCATTTTTTCAAAATTTAAAAAATAATCTCCTTTTAGATGGATTACAACTACTAGGGCTTTATAGAGTAGACTCTTGCAAGCCAAATATTACCTAGGAGTGGCTGAGAAAAACATCCCAAGACATAGAGTGGAAGGAGAGGGATCTATAGTATGGAGGACAATGGTATCAGGCTAGGAGTTAATAAATCCATACCTATATTAGCAATTATTTAGACATTCCTAGAGATGGATAGTTGGAAAGCAAAGCTCCAAAAAGCAAGGTGGTGGAAAACCTCTTACTATATGAAATCATGAAATCAAAATATGCCAGACTTACTACAATGAAAATATCCCTGAGAATGACCAGTGAGGGAACAAAGGAACTAACAAAAAATCTATGGAGACATCTCCAAAGACACCCAATTCAAGATGGTTCTAAGAGGGATATACTTGGATGGAGAGGAAGTAAGTTGGGAATTTATAAGGCAAAGGAGGGATACAAGGTATTTTGTGGATATGAGATCACCCCAGCACCACTAACATGGACATTTATTTTCCAAAAGGAAAGATGGCAAAAAATTAACATTTTCTCATGGTTGATTAACCACGGAAAGTGCTTGACATTTGATAATTTGAGAAAAAGAGGTTTCTATGAGCCTTTCCAAAGAAAGGAAAATGAGACCTTGAATCACCTCTTTTTTGGGTGCTATTTTGCTAAAGATATATAGATCAGTTGGTGGAGGCAGATGAGGCAACATTGGAAAGATTTTGAGATCCAAGAAAGCTTTTATGAGAAATGGAAACAGTGCAGCTTTAATATAAATAGTGAAAATGGTATGGAAACTGGGACCTAGATTTATATGGTGGCAACTATGGCTTAGAAGGAAATGCACACATATTTAGATCATAGCACAAAACAAGGGAGCAAGTATGGGAGAGGATTATGAGTAAGGTAATGGAAACACTATCTATTAGATTATAGGAGGAAACAAACATAAAAATGGAGGAAGTGATTATTCTATGGAGCCTTGGAATAACTGTAAAAGAGAAACAACTAAGGTATGTATGCGTAGGTGAGATCCCCTCGAATAACATAGAGTGGAGTCCGCCTCCCAGAGAGTGAGTGAAGGCAAACACAGATGGGGCCTCTACTAAAAACCTAGGAAATTTTGATTTTGGTATTATCGTACGAAATTGGAAAGCAGAATAGGTGTATTGGAGAGTAGAAGGTATAGGGGAGGCAACAAATAATGAAGCAGAAGGACAGGTGATCTTGTTAGCATCAATGATAACTACAAATCTACAATTACATAAGCTATGGATAGAGACAGACTCTCAGATATGGGCTGGAATCTTGATTTCGATAAGACCCTTTTAGGTGCTAGGAATTGGAGAGAGAAGGAAGGTGAAAGCAATTCAAAAGATCTGGAAGGTTTTTCAAGTTGTTTTTATTACACATATCAAGCGAAAGGGAAATAGGGTGGCAAATTATTTAGCAAAATAGAGAAAATAACTAGAGGAAAGGTAATATGTGGACTCTCAAATGGATAATTAGATAAGCTAGTACCAAAGAATCCAAGTTATGCGAGAGGTAACACAAGTGAATGGTAGAAAAAGAAGAGAAAATAATGAGTCTCATGAATTTGCCATAGTTAGGTCACAAAGCAAAATAACATGAAGATAGAGGGATAGTTTACGAAATTCAAATAAATTGAAAAAATTAGAATTCAACTATGGTAGTGTTGAGGTGTATGGATTTCTGCATTATGTATGGTAATGTTTTATGGGTAATTTTGAGACAGGAGGGATTGGAGGAGGATTTTATTTCTCCCTTGATGCCTGTCCAGCTAATTTTACCTTGTAACACAACTTCTATAAATATAACATATTTTTATTTTTTCAAAAAAAAACTTTTATAACTCATAAAAATGCCATTAACAAATGCTCATGAAAATTGTATTTGATACAGAATAAAGATCTCAAATACATTGTCTTTTCACATACACACACAAAGACACATATATAATGGAATGTGACTCTTCATATGGAGTACTCTTGACCTTCACTCTTCTTGAGACTCTTCACTTTCCTACTCTATGGACTCATGTGCACATAGACTATTATGCATATTTACATTATTAAATACTTTGCACACTCTAATAATACTTGTGCATTTATTATATTACATAAAGTAAATACTCACACTCTAATGTAAGACACTCTCCTAATCTAAATATGTACCCAAGGTGGTACATTAGCATGTGCCAAATAATGTAATATATTCCAACACCCCCCTGTATTATATTATTTGGTTATTGAAGACATTAGTCTTAAATATGGATCTTCATCCTATAGGTACTTTTCAATTTTATCAGGCTCATACTCTTCTTTGATCTATAAATGATCCTATAGTGCAATATTTTGTTTTTCTCTCATTTTTCTTTACTGAATCCTATATTCACTCATATGTTTCCATGGTAGACTAATTTCTTGTTTCCTATAGTCTGTCTCTTAGGAAAATCATCAATATTATTTTGAACCATTACACACTCTTATGAAAAACTAATTGAATCTAAAGAATATATTCCATTTTTTATTGATCCTATGGCTTATATCTCATTTTACCTTTTAATAAAATATTTATTCTTTCCATTCACATACTTGAATTCTATTGTTCTTCCACTTTCAATTAGTTTAGTTATTTAAATGAGATATGTGGTTAACCCTGGTACATACATAACTTCATGTAACACAAAACATGAGAAATATATACTAGGTGTTACATATCCATTTCCATGAACTAGATTCTTCTCTCCATCTGCTAGTTTTAGATCAAAGTTATTTGTAACATCTAAACAGTCAAACCAATCTATATTTCCTATCATATGATGACTTGCTCCAGAGTCAATAAACCAAGTATCATTTTCATCTTGAATTGTAGAATTATCTTTTTGTGAGAGGATTTTACATTGTTGATAGGGAATATAAAAAGTGCTTTGTCCTTGCATTTTATAATGATGTCCCTCTTGCTAACTTATCCATAATTCTTTTGCCTTGAGTAATAAGCCTTTCAGTTCTTTGGACCTTTAAGGTTGACTACCTTATGACTCCCTAGTTTTGAATGTAAGATAGCTTTGATAAAATACTTAGCTTTCTAAGTTTTCCTTTGGGTTGAATCCCTTTTATATCCCTAATTATAAATGGAAAGCTAAAGGTATTTTTTATGCAATTTCAATTTTAATAGAGTTCTCTTATTTCAAAGACTTTAAGTTGGAATCCTTATGTCTTGTTAATTTTGAATAAGAGACTAATATCAATATATTTTTCCAACTTTCAAAAAACTCAATGTTATATTTCTTATATCTCTCAAATTTCAATAATATGGTTTCTAAATTTCACAAACTATGTTGGTGTTGAATTCCTTATAACTTCAAATTTAGAAATTTAGAAATCTAGTAAAAAGATATTTGTAAATTTTATATTCCTACTTTGATGTAGAAAACCTTATTTCTCCACAATTCAAGATATTTGTAAATATTAAAAATACTTCGCAAAATTCAATAATTCAATTTATGAAACTTCTCATAACTTTAAATTGAATTCCCAATAATTTTCAAAAAATATTTCAAAGCTTCTCAAGATTTTCCAAAAATGACTAATAATGTTTCTAGGGTTTTAAATTTCATTTTTACGTCTTATCTCTCCAATAATCAAGCAAATGGATTAATTTATTTTCAACCTTAGAAAAATAATAACATTATCCAACCTTATAGCTCCTAACTGTTGAGAAAATAATTAAACTGCAAATGAATTGCTTTACCTCCCACTTGAGGTGTGAAGATAACCAGTCAAAGCCATTTGACCTACCCTATAATGGTTTTGCTCAATAAAATTACTAAACTATGTTATATGTATGGTAATTGTATCCACTCTATCACTCTCAGACCTGAGATTCGATGAAGGCATGTAGTTCTCTATTTTTAACATTTGACTCATCCATGCATTTAATGGTTGCTATGAAATACCTTATCTTCCTTAAATAGTTGTTAGTGCTCTTTGTGCACAATACCAAATGACATACAACTTATTTTGGTGCTCCAAATCTTTTCTACATTCTCCCTATGTAATGCTTGGCAGTGATGAATTTGAAATGTTATTCTATCTTGGTCAATGACGTTATTGCTTCCTATTATTACTCTTGCTTGATGGTGTTATGGCATTATTCTTCCTTGTTGGTGGTTGTCTCTTTAACACTCGGCTTCCCTTTTGATTCTTAAACTTGCCTTAACAATGTTTTGACTCCTTGATACTTACCTTTTCGATGTCCACCAACTATCCTTTTAACTGCTCATTCTTCTAACATTCATAGACTACACTTGTGCTCCTTGGAATGCAGCTAATGGTGGTTGTTACACTTGCTTATCCTCCTCAACACAGTGGCCCCTCCTTTTACTTTTAATAGCTACTCCTCTCATGATGGTTCTCCACCTTTCAATGTGGTAGCTCTTACTTTCACTGCAATGGCTCCTCCTTTCTTACAGGGTGGTCCGCTATCAAACTCGATGGCTCTTGGATGCTTGTACCCTATGCTATGGTTGCAACTCTATCTTGATAGTATTATGCTAGGTCTACTCCAAAATATGTCATTGTTCTTCAACTTCTAGTTTGTTTGTTGGCTTCAAACTTGGTGGTTTCTCCACATGCTTGATGATTTTTCCTTATCTTCTTGTTGGCTTGGCTTTCATGCACACCCTGCAGAGAGTAAACTGAAAACACCAGTAATATTTAATGGGAATAAATTCCCTCTCACTTTAAGATCTTGCTAGATATCCAAGGTGTGAGTTACAGGGTTGGGTTAAACATCCTCGCCCTTTTCCATTTCTAGAACAATTTCAAGTGGATTGCTTGTGTACCTACAGGGGGGTTCAAATTTCATCTGTTGCTTTTGGTGATTTATCAATCAGATTTGTGTTTTGTAAATTGGTCTAGCTCTTCATATCTCAGTCAATTAAACAAATAAATAATTTTAAAGAACATAAAAATGGAACTTTTCAAAAATAAAATAGAGAGAGCAAGGTAAGGCAGGAAAGAGAGGGTGAAATACTGCAATTTTAATTGTTAATCATTTTTTAATTAAAACATGTTGTTGTGTTCACTAATTGAGACGAATAGAATAACAAATTATCCAACTTTCGAAGATTAACTTGTTATCTAGCAAAGGGTAGAACAGGGGAATAGAACGGAGTAAATTATTTAAATCACAATTTTTCCTAAAATTAATAGGATGAATCTGTAGATAGCCAATGCTCATGCACACAGACCAGAATTATCAAATTTAGATCTTCAAACTAGGTTATTTAAATAATTCTTAAGATAGCTTAACACTTCTAAAATTTTAGACTTGCTGGAATGATTTTACCAGTAGCTTAGCACACGCAACAAAACTAGATCCAGTAGAAAAAGAAATTAATTTTAGAAATATTAAACTACAATTCAGCTTTCAAACAACACCAACAACATACTAAAATCAATTGAATTCACAATAATTACAACTGCAAACATTTCAATGAAAACAAGAATAAGGAAATGAGCATCGTTAAAACTCCAAGAGTAGATTAGGCACTTGACCACGCCACTTCAGAGTAACAACACCACAACAAATCCTATATCAAGAACAAAGGCTTTTCCAAAAAAATATTTCGGAAAAAGAACTTCTATTATAAATTCTTGCATCATGAGTTTACATTCAATGGGAGTATTTATAGACTCAAGAGATGCCTTGGTCTTTTTTAGAAAATATCTTCTCCCAGGAACTTAAACTAATATAAAAATCCCACCACCGGGGCCTTACATAATAAAACATATTTTAATAGAGTTCAAGCCAACTCCAACCACCCCAAAAATCTGCCTAAAAATATTACCATAAATGGTGGAGGCACAATCTGATCTTCTTTTCACCAAATGGAGACTACATACAGATGTTTTCAATTTCCAGCCAATTGCAGGCGTATTTCATTAAATGGGCACTCCCTTGGCCATGCCTGATAAAGTCTTTGTTTGCGATGGGCCTTAGAGAATCTGGGTGGATCATCAATTTTATGCATCTTCTATCTTTGCACAACCACCTTTGCTTGGTTCGTGGTGAAATTCCAAGCCCGCCATCACTTTCGTCATTAAATGCGTTCACCAACAAATTCTTGCAAAAATTTAAAAATGGCAAATGTTAGAACATTAGATTTAAAATTAAATTAAATTAATTTAATTTTTTCTAAGGTTCGAACTTTAATTTTTTAGGTTTAAATTTTTAATTATTTTTCAAAGTTTACCGCAAAATACCTTTTAGGGCTGAGATTTTAATTAATTTTCTTAATATTATTTTAATCCCCAAGGTTTGACATTAGCTATCATCAATTTTTCTATCTCCCTAGGAATGTTTCAATTTCACGATATTTTAATTATCTTCCCTTCCTTCCGTGAGAATGTCACTATCGCGACATTTTTCATTATATCTTCCAACACTTTACAAATTTTCTCTCCCTGGGAATGTCGCGAAATCGCGACATTTTAATTATCCTCCCTTCCTTCCATGAGAATGTCACAATATCATGACATTTTTCATTATCTTTTGTCCAGCCATAGGATGTCGCAAAATCGTGATATTTTTAACTCTCTTCTTTCTTCCAACACTTTGGCTTTTTTCAATTTGTCGGGCACTTTGTAAAATTTCTAAAAAAATCAAACATGGATTCCAATGACCCCGCACTTTGCATTTTGGCACTTTAAAGGTTTTTTAAGGATCCTCCATTCTTGAAAATGATTTTCAGATATTGGAAAATGAATTTTAATTGCCCGAAAGTTGTCAGTTTCACGTGGTGTGAAATTTAGGGTGAAATTTGAAAGTTCTCATAATTGAACAAAAAATTTTATGTATTCAAAAGAACTAAATGGGTATCCAAATCTATAGAAAAAATTTGAAAATTCACTTCTAATCAGAAGATATCGCATTAATAAGTTTATTGGCTGGAAATAGAAACTGCTATTTTTGGAAGGTAAACCTCACTTGAAACCCTAAAAATTTTGTACCATTGGAAAGGTGAGATCGAGACCTTTCATCCAGAATTTTAATCACCTAAAACGAATCCTTGTGGCAAAAGATATAGCATTTCCAAGATTGAAGTAAACACTAGGGCAAAATGAAAAATTTCAAAGAACTTTAGAAGTTAATTTTAAATCTTTCAGACCTTAGGAAACTATTGAAAATCAAAAACAAAAATTAAACATTTCAAAGGAATCAAAATTTTATTTTTAGTGGGGGTGTGTTGCTTATCAACACCTCTCCTCCATTCAAGAATGCAACTTGCTTGCTTTTATCCTTATACTATCTTGCTCTCTTTTTAGGATAATAACTAGCTTATTATTCTCTTATTGACTTATTATTTTTGCAGGTTTGATGCAAGTTCAATGGTGATAGCAAGCTCTAAATTTTAGCTTCAACTAGAACTTTAGCTTCTTTTGTTATCCTTAATAATGATAATGGTGCTTATAATACTTAGCATAAACACTCTCCTTGAATACTGCAACTATAAACACTTATTTGCAAACTTTTCCTTGGATTCTAAAAAATAACATATAGACTAATTTTTCCTTCTTCTTATTACTCCCTTTCAAACAATCTTTAACATAACTTTTGTTGTTTATGTTTTATAGATTATAGGATGATAATGATGTCTCCTTCCTTAGATTTAATAACTCTAGTATGGTGCTTTCAAAAAACTTTATAATAAGCTAATTTGAATTATTTAATAACAAAATTTTATAGCACCAATATTACAAACCTCTTTGGCCTCCTTCTAAAGCTAATCTTCTTGGTGATTTGATTCACATTTTTGTTGCTTCGAATGTACAAATTTTGCAGCTCCAATTCCTTTACTTTGCTGCCCCAAAATCAACTTCTACCTTCTTCGAAGTATGTTGTTTGAATCTTCTCTTTCTCCTTGCCAAAAGGCTATTATAGAATGCTGAAATTTTCAGCCTTTCTTCCTCTTCAAATGTTGTTTGAAATCATCCTTCTTTATATTCACCTTCTCTGACTTTTGCAGCTCCAAATGTTACCTTCTTGCTGTCCAAAATATCTGCAATTTGCAACTTCAGTTGCTACCAAATCTTCCTTCACTTTGTTTTCCAAAGCTCTCTCAAATTTACCTCAAAATTCTTCAAATCGTAGCTCTATTATCTTCCTCAAATGTTGCCTAATTTTGCAGCCCAAATATTTTAAATTATTGCTTACAAAATCTTATTTCTTCTCCTATATCTCGTTGTCCAAAAATAGTCTCTAACTCCTCCAGTCCATTGCCTTAGTTTACTATCAAGCCTTCATTCAATTGGCTATTCAAAGAAACTTCAAAATCTACTCAAATATTCTTCAATTTGCAGCTCTATGTTACCTTCAATTTTCTATACTGTGGGCCTTCAACTTCTATCATGAAAATCAACAATCTTCTCCTCCACAAATCAGCCTTCAAATTATTAATGGCTATCTTCAAATTTCTCAATTCAATGATCTCTTAAGTCCTCTTTCTTCTCCTTAGCTCTTGTTGAATTCTATCTTCAAATTTGACCTTTTTTGTTGGTCTTTTACTCAAAAATTTGAATGTCTTGAGGTCTTCAAAATATACCTTCTCAAAATTTGGCAAACTTCTTACTAAATCTTTCTTCCTTTTGGGCTTGTTGTTGGATGGCTATAATTGTCCCAAATTCTTCTTTTCAGGAGCTTCTCCTGCTTGCAATATGTTTTCTTCAAATATTCTCCAATGGTCACTTCTTCAACTTCTTCAATAGGGATTCTCTAGCCTCCTTTCTCCTTCCAAATTTTCTTAAGACCTCTTCTCTTGGATCTTCAAATTTTGTAACTCTTCAATTGGACCTTTTCTTAGTCCTCCCTATATTCTTTCTCAAATATTCTATAGGGACCTGTTCCTTGGATCTCCTTCAATCTTCAATCTTCAATATCCAATGGGACCTCTTTCTTGGACTTTCTTAATATTCAATGTCTATGTTTTTTCTATAACTCAAAAACTAATCCATACACAAGGAAATCACATAAAATTTTAGGCAATCGAAGGTGAAATTCTTCTTTATCTATTGTAGGGAGCTTCTCAACTTCTGAGAACTAATTTTTTGCAACAAAAAACTTAGACAATAACAATCAAATAAATCTCCAAAATTATAAAATCAATAAATATCACTAATTATTTTCAAAACTAGTTGAAAGAAATATATGATGTCCTAGTCTTCACGAGTTTTCCTTCAACCCTATGGAAAGACTCTAGCCAAATATCAATCTGGAATCTTCTTCTATCTATCAAAATTTTCAATAGGACCTCCTTCTTGGGTCTCTTAATATCATCGATGTCAAGGTCTATCTTCAAGACTTGTAAATTTCCTTCTATTCTAAATTTGCTCTTGGAATAGGTAAATCTTCAATCTTCATCGGGTTTCCTTCAACATAGTGAAAAATAATATCTTCCCTGGTTTTCTTTTTCTAGAGGTAATTTCTTCAACTTTATTGGTTTCTCCTTAACTAGTGGAAACCTCCTTTGCAACTTTAAAAAACCTATGCAAGATAAAACCTTGTTGTAGCTCTGATACCATTGTTAGTTTTTGAAGCTAAATACTTAAGATAAAATAATCACAATATCTAAAATAAAGTTGCAACATAAAATATAAGATAATGGCAATATTCTAAAAATATAAAAATCATAAATAACTTCAACAACTCATAAAAATGCCATTAAAAATGCTTATGAAAATTATATTTGATACATAATAAATATCTCAAATACACCATACTTCCACACACTCTCACTACACATTGTCTTTTCAAATGCACACAAAGACACATATATAGTGGAATGTGATTCTTTATATAGAGTACTCTTGACCTTCACTCTTCTTGAAACTCTTCACTTTCCTACTCTATGGACTCATGTGCACATGGACTATTATGCACATTTACATTATTAAATAGTTTGCACAGTCTAATAATACTTGTGCATTTATTACATTACATAAAGTAAATATTCACACTCTAATCTAAGACACTCTCCTAATCTAAATATGTACCCAAGGTGGTACATTAGCATGTAACAAATAATTTAATATATTCTAAAACTTGTAAATTACATACAATATTATGAATTATGATGAAAAATAAAGCAAAATGTATTAAAAATGTATTTGACAATAAATTGGAAAAACATATGTGAAAATGAATTTCAATGTATATAAAAAAGTATGCATAAAATTTTATTAAAAGTATGAAAATAAATTCAAAACACAAGAATACCAACATAAATATAATTACATTAACTTCACATTATGTAACCCTGATGTTGGCATTAATTGGACAATCTTTTTTTGTTGAGCAAAATCCCTATGAACCAACCTTCTTAATGTTTTTAGGAAGTCAGCCACCTTTTGGAGAGTCACTTGTGATCATAGCTTACTCATTCTACCTTACATATCTTTATACATTAACTCACATTACCCTAAATTTGATCTATAATATAACTTTGCTTCTAGAGATATTTCTTTTCTCTATCGCAACACAACCCATACGTTTTAGTTTTCAAAGAACTTTTGTCTGATTACATGTTCAAACATTTATTATGCAAACACAAAACTTTGTTAAAATATTAATAAATGATAAAATAAATTCCCCTCATTTTTTAGGACTCAATGATAAGATGAATCTCATTGACTGGTATTGGGAGAATAACTTCCTCTATAGTTTTAAGGTTAAACTTGGCATATGGTCTACTCTATATTACATCAAACTTGGTATGATGAATTGGTTTGCTTTTATCTTCATTCCACTTAAGAACCAAATCATCAACCTTAAAATTTTGAGAAGTGACTTTCTTATTGAATGATCTTTTGACAGCTCCATGATGCCTCAACAACTACTCTCTAGTATGTTTCCTTATTTCTTCAAGCTTTAGTAGTTATTCCATTCTCATAGTCATGGCATCATTTTCTTGTAATTCTAGTTAATGCAATAATTTAAGCACTAGTAATTCTAAGGATATCGGTAGTTGAGCCTCCTTGCCATATACCAAGTTATATGGAGAACATCGTAAATATTTCTTTAGGGTGATGCAATCTTCCCATAGAGCCCTCTTAAGATGAAGTTGTCACTATTGTTGATTTTTTTACCCTACCCTCTTTAGAATCCATAATAGGTCCTTGTTCATAGATTTCACCAGACCATTGCCCTATGGATAGTAATTTGATGAAGCTTTTAGATAAATACCATGCTAGAATGTGAATTGAATGATCTTAGAACCTATGAATACCTTATTATTATTAATAATTATTGTCTTTGGCATACCAAACCTAATTATAAAATCTTCCAAAAGCTCTATGATTACTTGCTTAGTAGCCTCTTCTAATGGGAATATTTCAACCCCATCTAGTAAAATAACCTATGGAAGTGAGAATCCATTTGTGGTCTTTACTATATGGTGGGTTGATAATTTTGATAAAATATAATCCCCACTGATAAAATGGTTTATCTATAGCTATGGGTTTCAAGGGCATATGTGCATTCATCTTCCTTCAAGTTATTTTGTTTTGCATTTGTTACATATCCTAACCCATTGATGGGCATTTATAAACAAACATGGCTAATAGTAACCTACTTTCATGATCTTATTGGCTATTGTTTGAGCTAATAAATATCCACCAAAGAGTCCTTGGTGTAATTCCTATAGTAAAGGTTGAGCTTGTTCCTTTTTAATGCATCTAAGAAGGACTTCATCAATTTGAAATAGAACTCCATGTATCATTGGGTAATGAACATTTTATAACCTTAAGACTCTACTTTGAGATATATCTAAATTAGTAGGATACCTTCTTTTTTGCATATTCTCAATCCTTTGCTCCACCCAATCTAGTTCCTCTTATTCCTTATTTATCAAACACTTTCCTATATCATTCGCTTCTTCAACAATATTTGAATCCACTTTTTCTTTTATCTAACGAAGAACTCTTCTTTTGACCAACTTTGTGGGCTTAATTTTAGCATCATATTCTAAAATCTTAATAATCATTTTAACTCTATTTTTGTTGATTTTTCCATCCATTATATATTCTCTAACACTTGAATGGATGACATAAGCAATGATTTTATTATTTGAAATTGTATGCTTAAAATTTTTCAAACCTCTGACCAAAGCATATAACTTCTTTTCAACAAAGTTATATTTTCTTCATATCCTTTTAATGTTTATTTGAAAAAAACAATTGGGTGCTCATACTAGTTTTCATCCTTTTGTGACAACAAGGTTTCTATACTACGCTCTCCTCCACATGCATAAATGATAAAGTGCTTATCAAAATTTGGACTAATAAACATTAAAGCTTATGTAAGAGCTCCTTTTATTTTCTAAAAATCCTCCCTTTATTCATATTTACATATAAAAGGTTAATCCTTCATTAACATAATCATCATTAGCCTGACAATAGCTACGATATTTGGGATAAATCTTCTAACAATTTTTTTTGACCAAAGAAAGATTGTAAATCCTTTTTGTGCCTTGGTAGTGAAAGGCTTACAATGGCCTTGATTTTATTAGGATATATGGAAATACCACCTTTTGATACAATGTGCCCTAATAATTTTCCTTGTGGGACACAAAAGACACACTTATTTGTATTGAGGCATATTCAAAATTCTTAACATCACTTAAATACTTTCTCTAAGTGCTCTAAGTGCTCTTCTTTCTTCTTAGAGAACACTATGAGATCATCCAAATAGATTAATATTACTTTATTGATTAGGTCCTAAAAGGAAATGTCCATATCTCTTTGGAGTGTTGCTCTAGCATTAAATAGACCAAAAGGCATCCTTTGATATGTGAAAGTTCCCCACTTTATGATAAAACTTATTTTGTGTTTATCCCCATCCTTTAGCCATACTTGATTAAAACCCAAGAATCCATCTAACTATGAGAACCTCTCAAAATATGCCACTATTTGAAGAACCTGTTCCATGGAAGGTAGAGGTTAGTGATATTTTAGAGAGGATTTATTTAGATCCTCTTTTCTCATAGGTACCAAGTTAGATAACTAGGTGATGTGCTTGATCAAATATATAATCTTTGATTCAATTAGCTTGAATAACTCTTTTCATATGAGAGGCTTAATTTTTGGATTTATCAGACTCTATTTATACCTTACAATATTAGCTTCGATATCTAGCTCAATTATATGTTGGATAATATTCTTACTATATCATTTGAGGTCTTCATAGGTTCAAGTCATTACCTCTTTATATTTTGGTATAACTAAATAAGAGACTATTTCTCTGCTTGAGTAGCTACTTTGTCTATATTTAGCACTTTTCCTAGAGCTACTTCTATTTCTTGGTAGTCTTCTTTATCAATTATGATCCTATTTTCTTTGGAATATGTTATTTGGGCTAAATAGAGATTCTAGGGTGATAAACCCCTTTAGTAACTTATTGGATTTCAACTGAATAATTTGATCTTTATATGTTTCTTCAATCTCTAGAACCATTTCTTCATAATACTTATCTATTTGTCGAAGGAATTGTATCATAGGCTCATCACTTTTAAATGCTTGTCAATTCACTTCATTAGTATAAATAGCTAGTCTGATTATCATATTTATCAATTGATGATTATGAAGGAAATCATCGACTAGATCAAACGATGATCTAATTACTACCATTCAATCATCCAAATTTTTATCCCTTAGAATAACTTGGAAGTTAATGACATTAAAATATTCAATTAGTTCCTTGATCCTATGCCTATAAGAATTCATCATCATATTTTGTGCAAGACATTGAGATCTTACCTACCTTATTATTAGTTTAGTGTCATAGAATACTTGGAGCAATTCAATGTCTCTTTTTTCTACAATCTGAAGACCAAGTTTTAGGGATTTATATTTATCTATATTAATTGAATAGGTAAATATTAGTTGATATTATTAAAGTAACTATACTCCCTCTAGTGAGACAAAATACATACCAACATTGCCCCCCTTATTACTTCTAGCACCATAAAAGTATAGTTTCCAAATACTTGTGGGTTGCTCTTCATTATTTGAGATCTTAGAAATAGATAGACCTTCTTATTGAATTAAATGTCCTTATGGCAATTTGCTTACACACCTCATAAGACTCTAAATTTTGCATGTCAATAACCCATTAACTTATCTAAATATTTGGGATAGTATAATGAACCTTTGTATCAAATGTTACTTTTTGAGATTAAATTCCTTATAGAATATTAGATTGCTCAACATCTAATATGATTAGATTAATCTGCTCTATGTGATAAACATTGTAGAGAAGGAAAAATGCCATAAAGTGTACTATTCTCGGTTGGATCCATTAGGAGTAGAGATGACCGTAGGGGCGTGTTATATTCTCTACACTTAGTGACTTGGGGATCGAAGGGTTCATTACGAATGTTTTAAGGACTTGCTCCAAGTTCGGGGTGGAAATGTTTGATGTGTGAATTGAAAAACATCTATGTTTGATCTTTCTAAAAACTAAACTATAGAAATGAAAGAACAATACAAGATAGACAAAGATGCAAGAAGATAAGAAGTGAAACCTAGAATGATTCTTGATTTTTGATGACAACTAAACCTTATCTTACAAGAAAATGAAATCTTTTCTCTTTTTAGTAAGGGTTTAAGAGAATGCACAACCAATAATTAACCCTAGGATGCAAACTACATGCTTTTACTCTTTCAAATGCCTAGAAATAAAATATCAAGTATTTTCTTTTTCTTTTATGATCAAAATTTGAAACAAAAAGGACAAAGACACTCACCAAACAACCTAAATATCTACTAGGGCACTTACCTGATCTAATGGTTGATCCTAGCTTTAACTTGTGTCCATAATATCCAAACAACTCTCAAAATTGTGAAACAGTTTACAAAACCCTAGAAAGATTGATAAACATTTGGGGGCTTGATTAGGTTGCTATATGACTAAGCCTGGAGGCACAATAATCAAGCCCCCTTGATCCTTTTAGGTAACCATTCAAAAATAAAATGATTTTTGATCTTTGAAACAAGCAAAAGCAAAATGAAATGGACATGCAATAGTGGAATGAAGTGAATCAAAATGCAGGTGACAAAAAGCTAAAATGCAAGCAATGAATTAGGGTTTTTGGAAGTAAAACTTTACCCCAAGCCCTGATTGACCAAATTTACACCCTGTAATTAGGGGGTATAAATCTAGCTTATCAAATTTGCACCTTGTATATGTAAGGTATAAATTTGGCTCAGATGTATTTTTTGGGTCCTAAAACACCAAAAAATGGGATGCAAAACAATGAAAAATAGATCTAATGACTAATAATGCAAGTAAGGAACCTGGTTAGTTGATGGAGGAAGTAAGAAGTAATGAGAATATGAAGGAAACACTCCAGAATGGTAGAATTTTCCAACCATAAATACTCCTCCACTTGATCCCCAAGGGCATCCAACACCAAAGCAAAAAAACAACAAAACAACAATCTACAATAGAAGAGCACTTGTTAGCAAATCAAGATTAGGGTTCTCAAGAGGATTTTGTTCTCTAGATCTAGATTCAATATTTTTCCAAGTTGGATGAAATAGAGAATCCAATCCCTTATTTATAAGAGATTTGGAGGGATAAAAGGTGGTAAAACAAAATTTCACAACATGCAAGGGTCAACACCAAGACGGGCCAACGAGGGGTGGGGTTTTTGAGAGAAAAACCCCTAGAATGTCAAATTCATGCCCAATAATTATAGTGAACAAATTTGGTAAGGCTAGGAAAAAAGGACAAAGGAAGAGGGGAAAAGGGTCCCAAACTTGACAAGTTTGGGTGGCTTCCTAAGGATCTAAGGAAATATTGACTCATTTTGATGGGTTAATTTTCCATGTCTATAGACATCAAGTGGTTTTGCTAGAATCTTCATCTTAGAACTGCTTTGGTCTTTTAAAAGTAATGAATCCAATTCAAGAACAAATACCCTCCAACTTTAGTTGTAAAATTTCTTGATAAATAGGTGCTAAAAGTAATTGGTAGCTCAATTACTGCTAAATCTTGGTGGACAATTGAATTTGGGTATGCTTGTAGTGTCAGAGGAAGATCTTTAATTATCCTAAGGGCTTGGATTGACTCCCCATCCAACTAAATCACACCCTACCTAATTAGTTCAAAATATAGTTCCAATGCATTGGTCACCCCTTTAGGTATGACTATAGTACTTTCTCCAGAATCCCCTAAACAATTATAAATAAATTTATCAAAAAATATGAGGGTTAAGTATAATAACATTGGCTTTATGTTAGTTGTTTTAGGAATAGATATTTGCATGATGACAGGTGCCTTTTGACCATTAGAATTGTTTCCTCCTTCAACACTACTTCTAAATGTTTCTTTTACCCTAACATAGTAATCACTTCCTAGAGCCACATAGCTACAGTAAATATGTTGAGGTTCTCTACTATATCAAATGATTATAGAGAATGTATCTTTTGGATAGTGGTTCATGTCCATTGGGGGTAGGTTCTTACCTACATATCGGTGTCTTCATTTTCTTTCACTACTTTTCTTTTGATCTTGGTCATATAATATGTCTATGCATGAGGTCTCACACTTTTATCTTCACCAGATATAACATATGTTACCTATTCATCCCAAGTTACTAATATGTTTTTAGGAAAGTCAATATCTGTGCTTACACAAGTATTTTGGGCCATAATTTGAGAAGCGGGTGGCTATGGATAGGAGGGTTTATTTTGGTTTGTTTTGGCACAAGTGTTGATAGGATAGGCATTATGGAAATGCCAAAATTTTAAATTTTCCATATAGTTATTTTGTATTGGGGATAAACCTCTAGTAGTTTTATAGAAGGCTTTTCAAATGAGGTTTGTATAGGGTCATTCCACTTATTTAAAGTTAATGGATGCCCTAGGTTTTTGTTGTAATTATAATAGTTACTTGTTTTATTCCTAAGTTTGTAGTTGTTCTATTAGATGAAAGGGATGGGGTTGCTTTGATACTCATTAGAAACTTTCTTTAGGAGAATTTTTATTATTGCTAACTTAGAGTTGTTTGTAATAGAAAAAAATGTAGCATAAAGGGAAATAAGTGCCATAACTATGGCAGTTGGATGAGAGGCTATTGACTAATTGATCTAAGAAAGATAGTGTAGATATTGAACAATGGGAATTAGAGGTATTAAGGTTTTAGGGGCTAGCCTTTCAATCTAGATTACATAATTTTAAGCTTGGATGGCTAAGCCATAGGCATCTGGTAGAGAATTCTCTCCCTTGGCCTTGATTATTAAAGAGATTTTAGACTCCAAGGACTTTAAATAGTAAATAAATAGTATACATAGGAGATGATGAATCTCTTGACTTATTCTATACCAAACCTTATGAAATTTGAGGTTGAAATTATTCATAGCCTCCATCAATGCTCTCTTTATGGTTAACAATTTCTCTAGGAGAGACTCCATCTACTTTATCTAAATCTTTCTATGAATAAGATAACAAGTTGGTCCTAGTCAACAATTGAGTGAGATTGAAGCATGATATACCATTCATAATCCCCACCCATGAATGAGGCCACCAACAAGTTCATAGCCACATTTACTTTATTACATTATGAAATGCACACATGCTCACCATATGGTTTAGATGCTTGATTGGAATCATCATGTCTTCCCTAGTAAATTATGGGAGACTTTTTAGCATAGATGTTGGGATTTCATCCCATATTCTATGTAGAGTAAGAGGTTTCAATGGATATTTGTCACTCCAAGTAGGGAATGCTATAGGTGGTGAAACATCTATTTTTGGTCCTATGTCTTCTTCTCCTTAGAATGGTTTTAAGCAATGGGAATAATGCCTAAAGATTAATAATAAAAAAGGATCTAATGCAGATATTTCTCTCATAAAATTTTATATTCTCTATTTTAAGCGAAGCTTCCAGGTGAATGTTGCATTTGCTATTTAAGTTGGTAAGTTAAGATCTTCACTAGAATATCAATATGGTATCTTCTTGAATGTTTAATTATTTATATTCATTTTCAGAGTGGAGTAACTAGGTGAGATCTTTCAGATGCTTAAGACAAGCAGATATATAGGGACCTTAACTAGGGTTTCAACTTATTAGAATTCTTGTAATTGTGGGGCCAATAGAAATGAATCAGTTGGGTCCTACTAGGCATGCCATGAAATCGTTATCTTATTTGATTATCATGATCACCAGATACATGGATTAGATGATCAAACTATCATGCCTTACATGGAGCAACATAGTATGGTAGCTCCAAGAGCATGATAAGTGGCTCAATTAGACTATCTTTGAAATTTTTTATAAGGATGGCTCCTTTTAAGATGTGATCTTTGGCACTCTCTAACCTAACATATGAGTTCACAGGGAAAAATAAAAAGAGATAACACATAAAACAAAGATAGCACAAAGGACAAAGGGTCCTAAGCTAACCTAATCTAAAAGAGATGATGCATTAATATTAGAATAAGATTGCTATTCAAAACAATAAGACACACAAACACATGAGTGTAATGCATCAATAACTCAAAGGTGAACACTTCCTCCTCTCAACATGTTAAGCATAGATTGCATATAAAGGAAATGAGACAAAAAAAAACCAAATAATTATGGCCTCTTGTATGTATATCTAAATATTAAAATAACAATTTATGCTAGAAGTGGGGGCTCAAAAGCTTAGTCGCGAGACCACTTAGGGTTTGGGTATTGCTATACAAAATAAAATGAAGGAAATTTACATATGAAGCTTAAGGTTTGAATAAGCAACTTACCCATCCTTTATAATGCTAGAACTTCTAGATTACAAAAGGGGAAATTTCCCTCCAAAACATGCATAGGGTTCTCTATCAAAAATTTATTATTGCCTCCTCGATATGATTTTCCCTACATAACCTTTTAGTCTTTTGAGGTTTCTAGGTCAACTCTGAGCTTACTGGATATTCAACCACCACCTTAGGGATCCTAAAAATTGAATAGGAATACCTTCTACAATAAATATTGTTAGGTTTGGATTACCACTCTATGGCTACTATACTTCTACCTTTAATATGTCACCCACTCTTCTTATATTACTTATCCTAATTGATGTTGATAGGTGACCTTTAACTTCATTTAGTAATTGGCCCATCAATTCATCTCATTTGTCCTTCTTCCATATCTTGAGCTAGTTGCATTAAATTTTACCTACTAGAGTGCTCTTGCTTTCTCTTCCACTTTACTTTATCTTATGATATGATGTGAGTTATAGAATGCTTGTCAAAAAAAATTTCTTGTCCTCCCACTTTGAACTTTAAAACTTCTAAGATCAAGCTGGATTATTTTTGCAAAAATCCTATTCTACTCTTCCATCAGACCTTTTGAAAGTTCCATAATTCAAAATTTTCTTGTATCACATAGATTGCTTCTTAAAAATATATTTTCCCTTTCTCTTTCAGAACTGTTAAAACTTCCAATCTTTCATTATTTTGATTTTTTACATCTTTTAAAAACTTCTAATTTTCAGAACCTTTAACCAACGTAGTTTATCAAAAAATTTGTAAAATTGCTAGCCCATAAGTCAAAATGTTTTTTCCCATATGAGTTTGAAATCTATTTTCCTTGCTTTCTACTAGTTTTTACCTCTTGGTTCTTAGTATTTTTCCAAGCTATTTTAAGGCAAAGCTTTGTTAGGAATTCTATTGATAGGACATGAACTATAGATGATGATAATTTGTTAGTCTGTAGGGCCTTTTATTTGAAGTGCTTAAATATGCTACTTACAACTCTATTATCTTTAAGTGTTGGTCTCCTTTATGGAGTCATTGATGTAAAGAAGCTCAATCCAATAGCTTTCTTAACTAAATGTGATAGAGTAAATGTCCCTTCTTGATAAACTCCTATGAGTATTAACCTAACTCTTGTAGTTGTTGATTTCCCCTAACCAAATCTCCTAACAAATGTATCTTGTGCATGAAATGGAGAGATCATGGATGAGTGGTCAGGAGCTAGGAATATAAATAGATGTGGACTATAGCTAAGTGTGATAACTTTCCCATAGCCACTATTTAGGATGAACATCTGACAATGGTAGATTCATTTTAGTTATCACTATAATTGCTCATGAATTACTATCAATGGTAGAGTCTTTAGTTATCACTAAAAATGCTATGAGGAATCACTACGGGCTTCTAACTATTAAGATTTTATAGTTAGCTCATACCTGTATCTCCAAGGGTTTTACACCCATATTGAAATTTTGGTAATAATTTTTTAGTCATTTTTGGTATAAGCTTCCTAGTGGTTAGCAACATTTTGAAGAATATTCATTTTACATAGGGTTCCAAATTAGTGCTAGTCATAGTCACCCTAATTTGGTTGGATTGTAGTGAAACTTCACTGCAACTCTTTCAACAAGTCACTTTTGATTTAAGCAACAAATCTAATTACTCTTGGGATAGGAATTTTTTACACTACAAAGGGTATATTATATTAATTTCTAATTTAGCTATTCCTACTTGACTCTTATAGGAACTTTATGCTTCTCCATTCATTAGGCATTCTAGATTTCTCAGGGCCTATGAAATATTTTATTAGAATTTCATTTTGGGCATGAATTAAATAGGACATCAAATGCTTTGTTAAATATTGGGACACCTATTAGTGTTAGAAGAGAGAAATAATCAAGACCCCAAGATTGGAACTACCAGTTCCAATGAGAGTGTGGACAAATATATCCATGGATTTTACTAAAGGATTACCCAAGTCTAGAGGAAAATCAGTTATTTTGTAGTGGTAGATTGTCCCTCTAACTATGTCCACTTTTTTCCACTTTTTCACCCCTATAAATACTCCATTGTTGACCAAACATTCCTTGCTCAAATATTCTACCTCTATGGAATGCCAACTTCTATAGTTAGTGACTAGGATTTGACATTCATTAGCACCTTTAGCAAGAAATTCTTTAAGCTTCATGGAACACACCTTAACATGACCTTAGTATATCACCCATAAACTAATGACTAGATAGAAATTGTTAACAAGTTTGTAGAGACCTACTTGCATTACTCTACCTCTAAGCAACAAACTCATTAGACCAAATGCTTGTCCCTAGCAGAATGGTGATACAACACCATATCTCATATGGTGATAAAGATGATACCTTATGAAGCAATGTATATTAGAAAATCATGACTTGTACACATTTCCTACATTCTAGATAGCTCTAAGGTACAATCTATGGATTCCTCTCTCTCCACTCATGAAAGCATTATTCAAGTTCTCAAGGATAACTTGACAATGTCCCAAAATAAAACAAAGCAATAGTCTAATTAGAAATACTCTTAGTGGTCCTTCATTGCAGGTGATATGGTGTTTTTATATTTGCAACCCTATAAGCAAACACCACTGAAGATAAAAGGTTACCACAAATTGTCTCCCAAATTCTATTGGCCCTATCACATTTTACAATGCATTAGATTAGTAGCTTATAAAGTGGATCTTCCATCCACTTCCAAGATCCACCCAATTTTTCATGTCTCCTATTTAAAGAAGGTCATCATTAAATATGTTTAGTTTCAAACAATCTTGCTTAAGCTTGATAGTGAAGGGTTAATTCTTCTTAAAATAGAGGTATTATTGTATTGTTGGTCCTACCCACTTTGTAACCATAATATCACTAAATTGTTGTTGCAATGGTGGGATTTACAATTGGAAGACAGAACATGGGAACCACTCCACTGGCTTCAACAAAAAATATATTTTTAAGCTTTGAGGACAAAGCTTTCGAAGGGGGAGGACATGTCAAGACCCTCATATCCTAACTATTTATATATTGTAATTAATTGTGTTATTAGTAGTAGTTAGTGTTGTTACTAGTTACTGGGACCCAAAGTCTATTTAGGGTTAAGGTTAGGGTTTGTAAAAAATTGTATACTTCCTTATCATATATTGGATTATAATGAGAAAAGAGAGGAGAAATTGCATTTATGTATTAAGAGTTATAAAGCAAGTAGTCCCCTTGAAGTGGCCTATGATAGTTTAATATTTCACGTAAATAATAGTATTTGTGCTTCATTTTCTATTTTGGTGCATATTTTCTAAGTTAATTTTATTGTTGTAGAAAAATTTGTTTCATCTATTTTTTGTTTTGGCAGTAGAGTCACCCACTAAAACCACCTCTCTAAGCTTGTTATATTTTGTGATGTGTTTTTCCAATGCCATATATGAATCCTCATGATTTAATTTGTATTCCTTATCAAACATTGACTGTTGTGGAGGAAAATAACAAGCTACAGAGTTAATCAATTTGTTAATTTCTTTGATTCATATATATATATATATATATATATATATATAATTTATTTGGATTTTGTTGTCATCTTCACTTGTCCTAGAGAAGAAAATCAAGACAATCGTACCTCGCACAAAGTGACACAACAGGACCAGTCTTGAGAGCATGAAGGTTCGGCTCAATCAAGGGCCTTTGAGAGTTTTTTACAAGGTCTACACCTTGTTAAGATGTAATCTTTAGGTGCACTTTACTAATCTAATGGTTTGCTAGGAAAAGTTTTAGGGAAAAATAGAATAAACAAAGATAACATAAGGAAAAAAACTTCCTAAGCTAACAAAGTGACAATGCATGAATCAAGGCATGATAACCACAAATGGCTACTCAAAGTAGACACATAAATCTCTAATATACACACATATACAAGTAAAACTCAAGAACATATAAAGATTACATACACATACATAAAAGAGATGGGTTAAAGCATGAGAACGATAGATGGCTACTCAAAATAGACACACAAACTTTCAATATATATATATATCTCTCTGTGTGTGTGTGTGTGCAAGCAAGATTACAAAGATTATGCCAAGAGTGGAGGGTTTGATTGCTCACAAGACCACCTAAAGATGCATGTACTCTTGGCATAATATTTGTAATCTTGGTTGCATACATACATACATATACACACAAATCTCTAATATACATACATACATATATATATGTATGTATGTATGCAAGCAAGATTACAAAGATTATGCCAAGAGTGGAGGTTTGGTTGCTCACAAGACCACCTAGAGATGCATGTACTGCTATATAAGAAGAAATGAAAGGAAAACTTTACAAACTTGTCGATCCTTGACAAAGTGTAGACTACTGCTATTTATAGATTACAAGGAGAAGGGTTTCCCTCTAAGACTCATGCAGAGATTTCAAGGTGATTGTTGCTCTTTGATGTTGGGTCATGTCTCTATTGAAGTTATTGTGTCCTAAGTTCTCTAGACCTATAATCATTAATGTTGAGTTTTTTGAATCTTTGGATGCTCAATTGCCTCTATTGTTGACATCTACTCTTTTTTGAGGATTTCCAAAGTCATAACATGGAAAGTTGATATCACTTAGCTAGAGGCTTTCTCCTAGTATGGCTCCCATTGCTTTTGCCTTTAATGTGCCAATTGTTTCCCTAAGTTACCACATCTTCCTTGTATGAAGAGCATTATTTATCTTAGAAGACTGTGCACCTTAGCATAATGAAGCAATTTTTGGTTTCCAAAGATTTTGAAGCATGGATGTTTTTAGTCTTTGCCATTTGACTCTAACACATTTATCATCCCCTACCCTTGAAACCTATCACATTGGAACTTTTGTTTTGCATCTTTAGTCGAAAGTTTCATAACTTTCAACTTTTGGACATTCTGCTTACTTGTGCCTTTCTGGACCCTTTTGTATTCCAATCCTCAAATCTTGTTGATCAAAACTTTTGTTTGCACTTTATCCAATGCTTGTTTTTTTGCTTCCTTATTGTTTCCTCCTTAGATTAAGATTTTCTTAAGGTAACATCTAAGTGTAGTGAGAATTCACTACATGTCTTCTCTCTCAACTTGTATGAGTCTACCCCAAGGCTCTTTCGTTAGTATTGTTACTCCATGTCCTTTTTCATTTTCTACCACTTCATTCCATACAAATATCTCTTTGTATCCTTTGTAATCTAGAATCTTGAATCCATCATTTTCATGTCTTTGTATTAGTACAATTACATCATTTTCTTTAGCTATGGTCACTAGAGCAAGACATCTTCTACATAGATATCCATGACAATTCCAATTAACCAAAACTACTAATTTAATTGTTTTAAATTTTTAATTTAATGTTCATAATTTGGAAGAATGTATTTCTTCCATAAATGCAAGAGTCATCAAAAAAAAAGTTATATCCTTTATTATATAATAAACAAAGTTATGAGACACACCATCCAATGCATATTTATTGGACTCATATTATTTTCTCATAGGTTCTACCTTTAAGTCTATCCTATGATGTTATGCCTTTGTTGTTGAAAAGAAAAACCATCTCTTGTTCCATCTTGAAAAGAAAAACAATCTCTTGTTCCATCTTCATCATTAATTTCTTGTGATAAGGTAAACTTTCATTTGGCATTAGGATATATATATATATATAATTTTTCTTAGGATTTCTTACTATTAATATAATATTATTATTTTTGTCATTGTCATCCTATTGATTTATCCACTAGTAATAAACTATTTATTTATTATTTTTTTGTGTTATATAGGAGAATGGCCAGGGTTTAAACTACTACCTTTCCTAAATGATTCAAAACAAACTATTATTAGCAATCTCACCGCACTCAAAAGATTCAAAACAAACTACTACCTTTCCTAAATGACACCACCAAAGTTTCAACTTTGGTGATACACCTCGAGATGGACCCACGCGTTCGTTTGCGATGAGAGCTGGGATGAAAGTTCAGTAAATACGCTACTTTCTTCTATAGCGTAGACCTCCATGCACGCTCCACAAGCAACGAGGAAGAAAAGAGGTATTAAAGTAGAACGAAATTCCTTATGGCAAAGGTACTTGTTGTGTAGCAGTTGGAGAAGTCCATCAACCTATCTAGGCCCTGCCTGCTTTGGCAGTCGGACATTTATGTGTTCCTCTTCTTCCAATGTTGTTTCTCTGGGTACCAACATCCTGGAAGATGGAAGAGTCTGTCTGATTCAGAGGGCCTCCCTCTCGCATTTCCCGGATTGAGGAGGGGCTTCTTAGCCACGATTCCCTGCTCACAATTGTCCCGTGTGAATTGCCCACGGAGCTCGGGAAGGACGAGGACTTTGCACCATGCGGGAATCTTATCATACCGTTGTTGTCGAGAAAAAGTCGGAGGAGGTCGAAGCCAAGGAGTGCCGGTTTTTGTCATACTGCCTTTGGATACCGTGAATGCTAACGGTACGCTGAACCGGAAGCCCGCCATGAAAAGTGCGGGAGTGAGAGGCGTCATGGTGGACATGTGGTAGGGTTTGGAGGAGGAGGACGGGCCTTGCAAGTATAACTGGAATGGATAGAAGGAGCTCGTGGACATGGTGGGTAAGCATGGGCTCGAGCTTCAGGCTATCATGTCCTTCCCCCAGTGGGCAAGTAGATAAATAACTGTTTTTTTGTTTTTGTTTTTATGGGTTGGTTCTTTTTCCCACGCATTGGGAGTTGCTGTTCTTTTATTTTTTGTATGGCCTGTGCTAATTTGAGGCGTGTTTTATGACATTAGCATTCCTTTGCCTCCCTGGGTTTTGGAAGAAGTGGACCGGAATCCGGATATGGTGTATACCGACAAGAATGGGAGGAGAAACTGCGAATATATTTCATTAAGATGCTACACCCTGCCTCGCCTCTTCTCAAGGGAAGAACCCCCATTCAAGTGTATGCAGATTATATGGCGAGCTTCAGGGACACGTTCAGAGAAGTGCTTGGGAAGGTCGTGGAGGTATGTGATATCGTCGTCTCCTATGGAGATCTGAAACAAACAATTGCAGAGATTTTAAACGTTGTGAGGCTTGGATTGAGGATTTGAACGATTGAGTTTACTGTGGTGCAGGAAATTCAAGTGGGAATGGGGCCCTGTGGACAGGTGAGGTATCCTCGTACCCTGAGAGCAACGGCACATGGCGGTTCCCTGGGATTGGCGAGTTTCAGTGCTATGATATTGTAAGATTTGAAAATTCTGAAGACTGGATTTAAAAAATATATATATTTAATAGGAAGTTAGCCATGTTAGACGAGTTGAAATGGTTTTTATTTACGTCTATCAGCGTCACGACGTTCCCTTCCGTAGTGCTAAGGAAAATAATTGGAGATCCTTGTCTAAAACATTATTTCATGTCTCAACTCTGGTTTTAGAAAGAAAAAGGAAGACCCAAAATAGGTGCTTAGCACGGGTCTACGCCCTAAAATGTCAGCTTCTTTTATTTGCACTATAACAAGGTCCTTTATGTGATTTCATTTGCAGTGAATCCGATTTTCTTTGTTTTTTATATATAGGGATCAACAATTACATATATTTTTAAATTATAAGGTCAACTTGCATTTCTTTGGACTGTGGCTTCAAATCATAGTGTCATCATTATAACCTTTATTTCAGCTCATAAACTTTGTTTTTATATAGGGGATCAACAATTATATATATATTTTTAAATTATAAGGTCAAGTTGCATTACTTTCTACTGTAGCTTCAAATCATAGTGTTATCATTATAACCTCTATTTCAGCTCGTAAGCATGGCCCAAAGTGAGGGAGACCCTTAGTGGTTTGGGCTTGGTACCACCATCATCAAGCTGTCACACACTCACTCAACCGACTTAGGTCAGACTACTACATTATAACCTCTATTTCAGCTCGTAAACTTTGTTTTTTATATATAGGGGATCAACAATTATATATATTTTTAAATTATAAGGTCAAGTTCCATTACTTTCTACTGCAGCTTCAAATCATAGTGTTATCATTATAACCTCTATTTCGGCACGTAAACATGGCCCAAAGTGAGGGAGACCTTTAGTGGCTTGGGCTTGGTACCACCATCATCAAGCTGTCACACACTCACTCAACCGACTTAGGTCAGACTACTACTTTGCCCATATTGGACATGCTTTCGAGGTTTGAACTTAGATCTTTTTTTGGTAAGTGCTCAACGTCTTACCAATCCACCTAACGCTTAAGGACCTTATATTTAAAATTTTTATGAAAAATGTGATAAACCCTACGACTGACACATAGGGCTGAGCAATCCCCTTCCAACCATGAACCCTCGTGAGGCCGAGAGCTACACTTGTTGAGCAGTACCCTCTCAACTATGACCCCTTGTAAGGCTAGGAGTTACACTTGTCAAAAGGAAAATAACATAACCATTTGGGTATCATGGGGCAAGCTATACTTGTTGAGCAGTCCCCTTTCAACTATGACCCCTTGTAAGGCTAAGAGTTACACTTGTCAATAGGGAAATAACATAACCATTTGGGTATCATGGGGCTGGGCACGGAGAATGGAGTCTTGTGAGTTGAGCAATCTCCTCCCAACCATGACCCCTCGTAATTTCTCAATAAAAGAATAAAATGAGGTTTAAGTTTACTGTGGCGCAGGAAATTCAAGTGGGAACGTTTTGAGTTTACTGTGGCGCAGGAAATTCAAGTGGGAATGGGCCCTGTGGACAGCTGAGGTAGAATCGTACCCTGAGAGCAACGACACATGGCGGTTCCCTGGGATTGGCGAGTTTCAGTGCCACGATAAGGTAAGTTTTGAAAATCTGTAGACTCGATTTAAAAAATCTATATATTTAATAGGAAGTTAGCCAAGTTAGACGAGGTGAAATGGTTTTTATTTACGTCTATCGGCGCCACGACATTCCCTTCCCTACTGCTAAGGAAAATAATTGGAGATCCTTGTCTAAAACATTCTTTTCATGTCTCGACTCTGGTTTTAGAAAGAAAAAGGAAGACCCAAAAATAGGTGCAAGGAAGACCCAAAAATAGGTGCTTAGCACGGGTCTACGCCCTAAAATGTCAGCTTCTTTCATCTGTAAGATCAATCGATCGTATATGTTGCACTATAACTAAATCCTTTATGTGATTTCATTAGCAGTGAATCCGATCACACTATAGCTTGTTATAGATTTTCAAAGACACAAAGATTTTGGTTTTATGTTTTCCAATAGCCATATTCAAATTTTAGAATGGTTGTCCCTCTATGGGACCATTCCTGCACAGTAAGACATGGCATGCTCCTTATCCTCAAACATCCTATTATTGCATATACGATTTTTTGGATGATCCATCTAAACTCATCCATCCAATTTGGAAATTATCATGACGCGTCTAATGTTTGATGAAAATTTATCCACCTCTTTCATTCTCATTTTTAAACATATGTCCCTTTCCCCTGGGCATATCACATTTCTTAATCCGGCATAAGCTTTCGGATGGCTTAACTGTCCCACAAATTTGACATGTCTTTGCTTAATTTGGAAGAGTATGACATAACAATATAAAACCAACATTGGCTTTTAGCATTCGGGCTGCAGTGAGTTAGCTTAAGCTTTTGGTACTTAAAACTAAATCTGTGTCGTATGTGACAGTACATGAAGACATCTTTAAGGGCATGTGTGAGAAATAAAAAACAGCAACAGTTTGAGAAAAAAATAATAAACAGAGGGAGACAAACAGCTGAAAATAATGAACACTAAGATAACAGGTATACTCAGTTGCTCCATTAATATGCAATGCTTTGTTTTAAACAGCAAAGCTGTTACAATGCAGTACCCAGCCAATGGTTGTTACAATACAATGGTTGTTTCAACACAATCCCCAAACGTGGGCTTTCAACATGTCATACAACAAAGTAGCAACCCTCTCTGCATTACAAAATGACATAACAAAACAGCCTCTACAAAAAATGTTTCTGCCCTTTGTTTCATGGAACAATTGTGCACTACAAGGAAGCATGGGCATCACTGCATACCTCCCAGCCTTTACATTATTTTACAAAAAAAGAAATATGATAATGTCTCCAACACAACCTGGAAGTGGGCTTAGTGGAGTTACCTGCTCCCATTGGGCTTAGTGGGTTTTGACCTCTACCACTACAACACACCCTGACCTCTGCCACTACAGACAAGCCTACAATTGGACGATGTAGTGGCCATTGACCAAACAATCTTCCACATGGCAACTACTCCAACCAAGGTTGTAAGCCTAACTTACCTTGACACCAAGTAAACTTTTGTGCAGCCAATGGCTTGGTCAATGCATATGCAACATTTTTTTCTGTTTTCACCTTGAGTAGCTCCACCTCTCTAGATTCTACCACTTCTCTAATGAAGTGAAACCTCACTCTAATGTGTTTAGTCCTAAAGTGAAACTTGGGATTCATTGCAAGATCAATTGCACTTTATTTGTCACACCAAAGAGGTATTGGTCCTTGCTTAAATCCCACATCCTCACATAATAAATGCAACCATATAGTTTCTTTGGATGCCTTTGCAGCAACAATGTACTTAGATTTTGTTGTAGATTGAGCAACCACTTCTTGCTTCTTACTTCTTCAACTAATTGCACCATCTAACAGTATTAAGATATATGCACTTGCGGACTTGGCCTTATTCACATCTGCTCCAAAATCTAAATCAACAAAACCTTGTAATTGTTTGTTTTCGACTGCACCCTAACATATTGCATAGTCTTTTGTCCCTTATAGATACCTAACTATCCTCTTATCAGCAACCCAATGTTGCTTACCTAGATGAGACATGAATCTACTTACAACACCCACTACATGGGCTAAATCAGGTCTTGTACACACCATTGCATACATGAGCTTTCCAACTACACTTGCATATGGTACATGTGTCATTTCCTCCTCTTCTTGCTTGTTCTTTGGACTCATTTCATTTGACAATGCCACTCCCACTTGAGATGGAGTGTTCATAAGAGTGCTCTTATCCATTCTAAAGAGTTCAAGGAGATCCGCTATGTATTTTCTTTGGCTTGTCCAAAGCCTTCTTGTCATGCGGTCTATTTTAACTTCAATTCCCAAAAAAAGTAACCCTAGTTGCCTGAGCACTAGATGTCGAGGCACCAGGTGCCTGAACAGAAGAATTATTAGGAGCTGGAGGAGGGTTTTTTTGGAATTTACCTACCATAAGGGGGTAATATTTTATCTTATGGGCAACTGACTGACAACGAAAGCAGGTATTTGGGAGGTTAATATAGGCCACCCTTTGTCTGTGGGTATAATCTCCAGCATTAATATCAATTTCCTTATTTAAATACTTGGAAATGTCAAGCTTGATGTATACCCTCCTAGTGGGTCGGGCTGAGAAGAAACAAGGAGGCTCAAAACAGATAAAATTTCCCAAGGGAGCAACTAGTTTATCTAAAAAATTCCAAAAGGGAATGGGAAGACCAGGGAACTCGACCCAGACAGGAACCTCCAGGGAAGAGACCTTAGCAATAGTGAAATCCCATGTATAGGGTTGCAAAATAAGCAAGGAATTCCTAACCGTCCAAGGTCCTTTAGCCAACATATTTTGTGCATGCACAGGGTCATCAAAGCGAAACAAAAAATACCCTTTGGTAATATTCTGAACATTTGAAACCTTGACACCATAAGGGCCCCAAACTTGGTTGACCCAGGTACAAAGCAAAGTATCATTGGGGATTCTACCCAAAAAATACCCCTCCAAGTGATGACATTCAAACCATTGACAAGCATATTGAAATTCATGAGCAGGTATAACAACTTGAAGAAGAGCAGCATTACCTCTTGGTATATTTTTAGATTGCTCCAACAGTGATAGGATCAACTAAGCTTGTTGAGTGAGCAACCACCATAAGGCAAAGGGCAGAGCCACCACCCGAGGCAGCAGAATAAAAATACGTGGCAGTATCTAAGGCCAAATCCTGCACAAAAACTCTAGAAGGAGGGCACATTATTCCTCTAGAATCCCTTGTCTACAATTATCACTGTTCTTTCCTTTCACCCATCTCTTTTCAACCTTCTAACAGCAAACAAATTTTGGAAAAAGAAGAAAAGAAACAAGAGAGTAAGAACTCAATAGTCATAACAAATATAATTCAAGAGGCATTAAAAGCATGCAAAATATCTAAAGTTAGGAAGAAAAAAGAAACTTTCCATTAAATGTATGGTACAATGAATAATGTAAAGTAGCAAGGAGATCCTTCAAAGAATAGAGTAAAGAGGAAAATAAAAGTTTGTAGAAACAAATAGTGAAAACAAAAAAGAGTACGCTATTGGAAGATGAGAACAAAAAAAATATTTAGGGGTGAATAACACAAACTTATTCTAAAAGGAACTATAGTAGAAAAACATTACATCAATCCAATGGTTGAAATATGCAAAACAATTGTATGAACAAGAGCAGGCAGAAGAAGCCCCTCACATAATCATCACAATAACACATTTATTTACATTAAAGAAGGTCAAGAAAGGTATTATAAAACTAGGAACAAGTAAGTCTTATGACATGGATGGAAACGACTTAGCACCACACATAAAGAGGATATTCAAGAGCATCATACAAAATGGCTTTCCAATGATTGCATAAAACAATACCTTTTTTTAATATTGGAGAGTATACAATCTCTCAAATAACCATCAAATTACCAAACCATTGTGGTCAATCCCCTCTTTGCAAAGTTGTTTGTAAACATGGTTAAGATTAGAATGAACAAGTGGGTAGAAGAAAAAGGAAAAAGTGCAAAAGAACAGGTTTTTTAGACCAAAACACTCAACAATAGTCCATGTCATGGCTTAGACATATTAGTGAAAACACGAAACTAAATGAAAAATATTGTTATTTTTTGGACTTTAATATGATTTTGACACAATACCTAGAAGTAAGCTATGCAGTAGAATGGAAGACTTAGGCATACAAAAAAAGTGTAGAGCATCAATTCACATATTCTATGAGGAGGTCCAAGTTAAAATTAGAACACAAACAAGCCTTTCAAAATTCTTTTGAAGTGATATAGGAGTTAAATAAAGATGCCCCTTATCGTCTGTTGAGTTTTAATTTTGCCCAATTGCAAAACTATACTCACAGTTAGGATTTTGGTTAGCAAACCCTCTCTTGCAAAGAAATAGAAATTTCTCCAAGGGTCCTTTTACTTAATGTGTGCATGTATGCTTGTGGAAATGTGTCAAATAAGTGCTAGAATACCTTAGTAGTTTGCAAACAACTGTTAACAAGGGGTCTGTGCTAGTCTCACTTTATTATGCTATGCTTTTATTGTTCATTAATTGAAAGGGCTTGATTTCCCTTATGTGCATAAATAAAATGATGAATGAGTACATGAAATTGATCTCTTACTCACTTTATTTCTGATTTGCCAATGTGATTTAATTCATTTATCTTGGAGTGTTTTAGGTAGATTTTGCCTTCTTTTGTTAAGCAGATTTCAACAAGTTTTATTTGTTAAACTTTGCTTTGTGCATGAAATAAAAGACTAAATCTATCTTTGAAATGTGAACAAATAATGAGTGGATTCATTTTATGTTGCTTTGAGCATGAAAAGAAAGTAATCTAAATGAATAACTTTAAAATGTAGTGGCCTTTGAAATGCCATATAAATTACCCCCTTTAATGAAATTGTAATTTTCATAAAGGGAAGTTAATTTATTGCTTTGAAAACAAAAATGTAAAGCCTAAAATTTGAATCTCTTTAAAATGTGAAATCATGTTAAATTCTGAAATTCCTTTTAAAAACTGAACTTTAAATAATTTTTGTAATTTCGAATTTGCTTCAAACTAAAACTAAAACTGTTCTAAATGAAACTTTAGAGCTTATTCTTGGAATCCGTGCATATCTTTTTTGGAATTTTATATTTTTTATTTTATTTGCCGAATTTAAAAAAAAGAAAAAGACAAGGTTAGAAAAATTAAAATAAAGATCAAGGATAAACCAATCAAGCCCAACAAACAAGATACTGCAATAGGCAAAATCTTGGTAGGTTTAGGGGTGGGAAAATCTTGTCTGTTGCATTAACGTCGCCCTGAGGCGGTGTTAGTTCACCCTTTTTAATGGTTTTCGCTCATACAGTCAGCTCAGTTTATTCTGAGTTTGTTGGAGAGCTCAATGGCACCGAGGAAGCATCCGCACAAGTTCATTTCGAAAGTGTATCACGAGGTAAAGGCCCTGTCCCTGAAGCTGTTATTCCTTTGCATGAATATCATATGGCTTGTGAATGGTTTGAAAGTCATACCTTGGTGGGTTATTTTTTGGGTCGTATCCCATATGATACCCTTATTCGTTCCTGGGTCCAACAAGTCTGGGGCCCATATGGAGTCAAAGTGGAGAATGTACAAAACCTTACCAAAGGGTATTTCCTTTTTTGCTTTTCAGACCCAGCTCAAGCACAGAAGGTTCTATCTAGGGGACCATGGACTATCCGTAATTCTCTGTTGATTTTGCAACCCTACTCTAGGGATTTCCAAGTCAGTGACCAAGTTGCACTAGAAGTCCCGGTGTGGGTTGAATTCCTCGGTCTTCCTGTTCCCCTTTGGGGTTTTTTGCAGACTTTAGCTGCCCCCTTAGGTAAGTTTGTTTGTCTTGAGCCAGAAAATTTCTTCTCCACTCGACCCACTAGAAGGATTTGTATCAAAGTTGACCTTACCAAGGATTTGTAGGAGTTTATTGATATCAAGATCGGGGACCAATCCTTTAGGCAAAGAGTTGCCTATATCAATTTACCCAATACCTGTTATCGGTGTCAATATGCAGCTCACAAAATTTGGGAGTGCCCTCTGATGGAGTGGAAATATAAGGTAAATCCCTCGCCCACTCCCGTGGCTCCCGCTAATGGCTCATGGGGAAACACTGAAGAATGGACTACTATTTCTAGCAGGAAAACCCATGGAGCTAAGCAACAGGAAGCTTCGATTTCCATTGCACAACCTACCCCTACTCCTTCTCGGGACATGCAAGCTTCTACTGAAGATGTTCAGACTCCTATTGATACGACCCCTCCGGTTGTTGGCATGCAACCCCTAGTTCCATCGGTGTCTCAATCTCTTTGGTCGGGCCCTTCTTTTGCCTCAGTGGTGGTGGCTCCAGATAATTCTTCGGTGGAGGAGGGTCGGGCCTTTAAGGTCCACCGCTCTCGCAGCCCTATTTGGAATGACAAACATCGATAGCTAAACAGTGATGCTTTCCACGCGGCCTCCAACTCTTATGGCTCGCTTGAAGGTTTGGGTGATGCAGAGGATGTCATGGAGATCATGCATCCTGAAAAATCCCAATGATTTTCTTCTCATGGAATGTTCGAGGACTGACGGACCCGATCAAAAAATATTTGGTCCAAAATGAGATGTCAAATGTTTCTCGAGTGCATGGAAGCCTCGATTTTTTATGTCTACAAGAAGTTAAGATTTTTTATTTCAATCTACGGTGTGCATGTGACTTTTTGTGGCCACAAAGTGCCTCTTTTGCCATGAAGCATTCCCCGAGAAAAGGGGGAGCCATCACTATCCTTGCACCTCGATTACAGAAGAATGTTGTGACCTGGGGTGTTGACCCATCCAATCAAGTTGTCTGGATTTTGCTCGAGATCTATGGGAAAACCATTTGGGGTGGTTAATGTGTATGCCTCGAACATCGCTTCTGATCGATGTGAGCTGTGGAGATGGCTTGCCATGAATCTACCATTTGCCACTTGGGTGCTCTATGGAGATTTTAATATGGTGGAGAAAGCTTCTGACAAGGTCAGTCATGCCTCGATGCGGTGGTGCTTAGGTGAAAGGGAAGCTTGGTTTTTTATGAAAAACAAGCTTCACCTTTATGACCCTAATTCTCGCTTCTCACCTTCTGACTTCCCTCAGGCTCTTTGGTACACCTGGTCCAATTTCTAGGCTACTTCTGCCAGGGTTTTGGAAATATTGGACAGAGCCATGATTTTTGAGTGTGACAACTTTCAGTTCTCCCATATTTTGCCTTCTTCCGTATGTGTTGACTTTCCCTGGTACTACACTATCTGATCATTCACCTATTTTATTCTCGGTGGCAAAGTTAAACTTTCAACCCAGAGTGCATTCTTCACAGTTTTACCTGAATGTTTCTTTTTTGCATAGCTTTAGCATGAAAGCTCATATATGCCACATTTGGAATTTGATTCCTAGACCTGATGGTATTTCTGGAAGGATTGAGTGGTGGAATGTTGCCATTCAATGAACCACTAAGGTGTTGCGGACTCTGGGTGTTGAAGTTGCAAAGCGATAGAAATAGGCTAAGTCTACCTTGTAGAGTGAGCTATCCAAAGCCTATCTCAGGCTTGAAGCCTCTCCTTTCAGCTCTCTTGCTCAGTCCCAAGTTTCTTCCATTCGGCATGAGCTAAAAAAGTTGATTTGTATGAAGCCAAGGGTGCTCAATTACGTGCTCGAATGCATTGGCTCAAAGTGGGGGACAGAGTGACCAAAGATTTTTTTCAATGCCTCAGACCTCCTGCCCAGTATTCCCAGTTTCAAGCCATTCAAGTTGATGGGCAGAGATTCACAGACCTTCCGAACATTGTCAAAGCCTTTGTTTCACATTATCAAGGTGTTTTTGCTTCTCAACCCCTTGATGATGCTAGAAGGTAAGCTCTTGTTGATTGTACCATTGTTGTCCCCAACAAGCTTTCTCCTGAGAAAATGATATTCTGTGACACTCCTCTTTCTCTGGAAGATCTAAAAAATGCCTTGTCACTCATGGCCAATGATAAGGCACCTAGTCTTGATGGCTTCCCATGTGAATTCTACAAAGAATTCTAGGATATGCTTGGTTCTGATCTCCACAAAGTGTATCTTGAAGCCCTACAATGTGGTTCACTGGGTTCCATTATTAACAAAGGTAATGTTAAATTTATTCCTAAGTCTGGAGACCCTGAGCTCATCACTAATTGGAGGTCGATCACCCTGCTTAATGTGAGCTATAATATTATTGCCAAAGCCCTTGCACTTAAGCTTAAATCTCTCCTACCTTTGATTGTCAGACCTGAACAAACTGGCTTTGTTCAGGGAAGATACATTCTTGATAATGTTCTTGTTGTTTGGGAAGGTATGGAGTGGGCAAGAAATTCTGAACAAGATGCTTTATTCATTAATATTGACTTTGAGAAAGCCTATGATAATATGGAGTGGTACTTCATCACTGCCATGCTTCAGGCTTTGGGCTTTGGGCCAGTGTTTGTGAGCACCGTTCTTATGTTATTTCAAGATGCTTCAATTGTTCTTACTTTGAATAATAGTCAATCTCAGTCAATTTCTCTTGGTCACTCTGTAAGATAGGGGTGCCCTCTTGCTCCATCTCTTTTCATTCTTGTTGTAGAGGCTTTTGGCTATTTTTTGGCCCATAAGGTGGATCAAGGATTAATCAGGGGTATTGCTCTCCCCAATTCTGATCGTCAGTTGGTCAATGGTCATTTTGTTGATGATTCTTTTTTAATGCTTTGAGAAGATGAGCAATCCCTTTCCTCGGCTATTAGTTTCTTAGAGGTGTTCTGTTTAGCCTCTGGTTCTTCTATTCAATGGAAAAAAACCTCCTATTTTTGGCAATCTCAATCCTAGCTGCCATGTTGGCTACATCATTTCCAATGGACTTGGATTCAGTCGGGTGAGGTGTTTAAATTTCTTGGAATTCCTTTTGCGTTTCATGGTTCCTCTGCTCAATTGTGGTAGTATGTTATTGAGAAAGTGGACAAGAAGCTTTCTTACTGGACTAGTAAGAAACTTTCTCTTGCAAGAAAATTTTAGATTTGTTCTAAGGTTTTAGCCACTACCCATGTCTATTATTCATCTTGTTGGGTTCCATCCAAATATTGTTATAAAAATTTGGATAAGCTTCTGAGAGATTTCTTGTGGGCCAAAGACTCTATCAAATGAGGTTTTCATCGGGTAGCCTAGGAAATTTGTTGTTTGCCCAAGGACTATGGAGGCATGGGTTTGTTTGATTGTCACCGACAAGGTTTTGCCCTTTGTGCTAAATGGATCACCCGATATTTAATTGGGGATGAATCTTGGAAAGTGTTGGTCAGGCATTGCATTTCTTCTGGTTTGCTTCAGGGGAAGAAAATTTGGAAAGGGGTGGGATTGCAATCCATTCTTACTACCCTTGTCCCTGTTAAAGTTAAAGGTTCTTTTGTCATTCAGAGTATTTGGAAAGCCTGGGAGGCCTTCAAACCCTGGCTCAGTTGGAAAGGGAGTTTTCACAAAGTAGGTGCCTCTTTGCCTTCCATGAATATTTGGTGGTCTCCTGTTATCACTTGGTAGGGCTCTCCCCTAGCTCTAGTGCAGTGGGTCAGAGCGTAGAGGTTCTATAAGCGTGGTATTGCTTCCATTTTTTATTTCTTCTCCCGACATACCAGGAGTTGGATACCCTAGGAAAGTTTTCATCAAATTCACAATTTAAATCCTGGTGATAGAGATACTTATGAGGTGGTTATTGATAGTATTCCATTTTCTATTTGGTGCAAACTGCATAAGCATTTTCAAAAACCCTGGTGGTCAGATTGGTGTTGGCCTAGGGAGCTTCCTATTTTGCAATATAAAGCTCATCTAGGTTACAAATGGCTCACCCCACAAGTTCCAATGGTTGATAAGCTCACTCTGAGATGGGACTTAGTCTCTCTTCCCTCCCGATGGAATAAGAGGTTTCAGATTGCTTGGGCTACTTATATTGAACCTAAACAGAGTTTTTTTCTTGGAGCCTCTTGCACCAGGGGTTGCCTGTTGGCAATAGGCTCAAGCATCTGGGTGTTCATAATCCCATTTGCCCGGTTTGCGGACAGGTGGAAGATTTACTGCATGTTTTTTGGTTTTGTGATCGGGCTCAGTCGGCCTGGGAGTGGCTTCTTGAATTTTTAGACCTTTTATGCAAGAGGATTTTACCTGGGTGCATGCTATTTTGGGTGACCCTATTGCTTTTTCCTTCAACTTGGGTGTTGTTTGGAATATTTTTAGAATTGGTACCCTATTTTATCTTTGGAAGTCCCAAAATAGAGCTATTTTTTCTCAACAAGATGTCGGGCGTGTCTTCTCTATTGCTGATAAATATGCTATATTCTTTGATTGCTGGTTACAGATTCAAGTACAGGTTGAAAAAGTACATGTGGAGCTACAGTACTTACGTACCCTCATGGATCATTGGGGGAATGCACCCTGCGCTATGAGTCGTGTGCCTCTTACTTCCCCTTCCAGGTCTCGATTGTCGACTCACCGGGGGACCCATCACCGACCACAGCCCTCTGCTACTAGACACTGGTCCCAGCCCCCCATAGCACAAATGTGGAGAATCTAGAGCTGGAGGCCCATCTCGCCCGACCTCTGGTTGGGATGTTCGACCTCTTGAGCAAGATGATGCCCCTGGTTGGGGTGAAATTGTACCAAATGCATAGACTTGTACTATTAGTGGTACTACTGCTGATGGCTTGGGGGCTCCAGCTTCTTCAACCGTTGGATGGACTTATGACCTTATGGAGGAAAACTTCAGGCCTTCCACCTGGCAGTGATTTCTCGGCTCCTTTCTTTCTGAATGCATATTTGACACTATTTTGGTGGTTGTTATCTGGCTTTTTGTGGACTATTTTTGACACTCTTGTGTACTCCTAACCACGGTGGTTAGTGTGTTGGTTTACGGGGTGTGCTAATCCCACCCACCCTTTTTTGTATGATTAGACATTATTTTATTAATATAATGGCTTTTTCATCCAAAAATAAAAATACAATGAAATAAAACAAATGCTGCAACTCTGAAATTTCCCATAGACCCTACAAACATTAGTATCCTGCACCAAAAACCAGCATTAAAGTGATCCGCATTCATGCAATCCAACCTTTAATGAGGGGCAATATTCTAAGGGAAATATGCAATATATCAAAAATAATAATCGAGTCTACCATTAACATGCATAAAACTCGTCAAATTTCCAATATATTAGCAATAAATATTTTCAATATAAACTCAATACACATGTAGAATACAAACTTCCATTGGCATCAATGGTGAAAAATCCAGTCCAACGGCATGGAAGGAGAGGCTCTAAGACAAATCCAGTGCCAACGTTATGTTTCCACATGCAATCTTGCCCCAAAAGTCTCCAGCCCCATTTATTTTTCTTCCATGGCCTTTTAAAGTTTTCCAACAATAAAGGAAACTCTTCATTTCATTTTCCTCCCTTTTCGTTTGGCTTAGTCGCGTAACTTATTCTTTGTAATTGCAATATCTTCAAAATGAAACACTTCTTCCATAATATTTTTTGCCAACAATAAATTGGTAAATATCTTCCAAATGAAACACTTCTTCCATAATGATTTTTGCCAACAATAAATTGGTAAATATCTTCCAAATGAAACACTTCTTCCATAATGCTTTTTTGCTAGCAATGAATTAAATAATGTTTTTATTTTATTTAGAAACCTGCCAACATCAATATAAAGCATTAATTCAAACTAACTTTAATAAAATCATAAAGTCAACATAGAAATTAATACCAAACCAATATGTAAAGAAATATTAGCGTGCCATGAGAAAAATAAATGTTATTCTTTTGTTTTATTTTATTCATTATATATATATATATATATATATATATATATATATATATATATATATTATTCTTATTTGCTTTTTTTTTTTTTTTTTTTTCCTTCTATTTTTATTTTCTTTTATTTATTTATTTATTTAAATTTTACTTGTTTTCTCTTTTTTTAATATAAATTTGATTTAATTAAATTCAAATGTTTGAATTGGTTTAATTCAAAACATTAAAACTAACCAAAACAATAAAATAAGAAAAATAAGAAAGAACCTAGCCAACGCACTAGACAACTTAAAAGAAACCAAAAGGAGACACAAGTCAACACACCAACCTATTAAAATTATCACGTAAAGAAACTAAAATTCAACAAAAATTCAAAAATTAATGGTGGGTCCCTAAGTTTTGAGGCTAGTTGTGCAATGGCCACAACAAATGGCGACTCTACTGGGAAATGCTCCAGAGCATTTCAGATGAAGATCCCAGTTTTAAAAACAAACAAACCAAAGATCGGAAAACAAACCATCTAGCAACCTCCAATAAGGTGGGGTAGATAATTTCAAATGAAAACAAACAAAACCATTTGCTTCAGCTTAGTGTGTGAAATATGATTCATTTTGCATTCTTGAAGATCATTTGGATTCCATCACCTGCTTTACATTAAAACTATTACTCATTAGAAATGTACCTCTACATTACTCCACTACCAGCCAGGCATCTATAGCCCCGATGGAGATAACCTTGACCTCTTCTAGACCTTGGTCTACTACCATCCAAGCATCTATAGCCTCTGTAGAGATTGTTTGAATCACCCAAGTGTCTAATTGACAACTTTCAATTGCTCTTTGTCTTTTTACTTTGTCTAGACATAGCCCTCCTACCAGTCAAGTGTCCATAACCTCGGTAGAGATTATCTAGACCTTGAGAATGATTTGGCATGATTTCTTTTTTTAGTAAGCATCATATTATCCTACAAAACTTGTCACCACCTAGGTTAGAGACCACTTAATGCTAGAGATTGAGTTTGTAAAATGTTTTGCTTAATCTGCAAACTAAATGACTTCATCCTTCAAGATTCCAAGAATGCCCCTTAATATCATGTATGCATGCATAGCTTTAGCAAAAGTATTCATTGTTCCAACATTCACTATCTTAATCCCAAAATCTAGAAACAATTACTAAATAATTTAATCCCCCTTTCCTTGATCCACATGATAGGCAATTTATCCTTCATGACAAAGGAACACAAAAAAATAGTCAAGAGGCCAAACATTAGCAACTACCATAAAACACAACCACAAATGGAGGAACCAACCCAAAACTCAATACTCAAAAATATGAAAAGCAAAACTTGAAGATAAACCAACACCTAACCTAATGCAAACTGACAAGAAAGCAAAACAAAACTTGCCAAACCAAAAATTAGGGACAACGCCCAAAAACAACAAAAATTAAAACAAAAGCATGAAAACCAAAACTATATACAATAATATACAATATGGTACAAGATGATGCAAAATTTATGCTATCACTTCCCTGGATCCCAAACACAATTACCACAATTTGAAAGACATCTAACATGATATGCATGCCAAGCTTTACAGAAATCCAACCAAAGTAAAATTAGGCCACACAATACAAAAATTATCGTTTTGCCTCTCTCACCCCATCGTATTGATTTAATGATATTAGCAATACCATATTGAAACTTTAATTGCAAGCGAATACATGATTTTCAACTATATTTTGCTTATTCAATGAGATGTGAATTTCAAAATAAGATTTATCACTCTGACTTAAGTTCTCATTTTCCCAAGCATATAGGATTTCTTTCAAATAAGAGACTATTTCTGAAAATTTTGAAGCTAAGTCATCATCTATGTCTTTAGGTCAATCATACTCATGCAAAAATTTGCAAGCATCTAGGATATCTACTAAATGAGGATTATTATAAGCTTTTATCCTATATTCAATTGTTAATTGTTGATGAACCTGATTCAACAACTCAAAGACCTCTACTTCTGTTTTATTCAATAAAACAATCTTATTAGCGGTGGGAGTAGAAATCCACTCTAGTTCTTTATCAACCTCCAATGGCATTTCATCATAAATAGCATGTGAATCCAACATACAATTAGGCAAAATTTTACCTGAAGCTCGAATGGTTGGACACAAAGGATGAGATTCTACCTTTTGTGCACTTTCATTTACCAAGATTTGATGAGGATTTGTAATTTTATCATCTTGTTGCTCTTCACCTTCATTGTTTACCTGCTTTTTAAAAACACCAAAATTAGGCTCCCAATTAAAAATATGTCCATCCTTTTCAAACCCTAAATCTTGTAGATCAAGGTGTGTGTCAAATAACACATCTCCTTGATCAATCACTTGAGTCTTCTCAAATAAAGCAACATTTTTATCATTTGGAGGACTATAAGTCGATTCTAATTCTTTGTTAACCACCAATGGTATTTCTTCACTTGAATCTTTAGGACAACCATGTGAATTTGTATCCAACTTTTTAGTATTCAAGAATAAAAGAGTATATTTTACCTCTTCCTCATCCATAACAAATGAATCATAAGAAACATTTACCATTTCTTCATTTTCTATTTCAACAAGTTGTTCCATAAACTCATATTCAAAATGATCAAATTTTGGAACCTTCTCTATTTCTGAAAGTGGCATGCCATTTTTTGATTGTACAAGAATTGCAAGATCTTCATGTGAGATGGTGATTTTAGCATCCTACATATCAATTGAAATAGAAATTTTATCAGTAGGAGTGTGAGAAACGAATAATTCCTCATATCTTCCCCAACCATTATAATAATCATTTTCTAAAATCAAAGGATGAGATTCTATCGTTTCTTTGTCATAATTTTCATATTCATCTATTGATTTCTCCTTAAAATGTGTTTCAACCATTTTACTCAATTTTGTGGAAGGTCTCGACCTATCACATATTTCAACTCTAGTTAGATATAGGACTCCTCCATTGTCTGAAGACTCATGCATTCTACATTTTGATGGATATCTTTACCACAATCCTCATTGGTGGATATTAGCTTTGAAACTTGCACCTCCTCTTGGATAATATCTAATGTGGTTGTAAAATTTGGACATTCAAATTTTTCCCATTTATTGCTCACATTAGACATCATTTGATTTGAGGGTGTTAGATTGGATGGTTGGTATTGGTTGGAATCCATAACTTCTAAAGAAACATTCATCATGGGAAAACGTGGTGCCTCAACCTGACTCATGGGTGGTATCTGATTATGGGCCTTAGAGTTAAGCAATGATAAGTGATCCACATCACCCCTTTCGAAATCCACCATTGTTCTACGATTATTGCATCATTGTACGCTCTAGGCAAGGATAAATCTCTAAAAAAAATCCCTAGAAATGTAGCAGTTAAGGGGTCTAAGGCTCCCATGTATATTTGAATGGCTTCTTCTTCTAAAATGATGTAATGTGTATCCATTTTGATATACAACCTATGGAACCTATCATTGAATTGGCTCATGGATTCATTAGGTTCTTTACATATAGAGATAAACTGATTTAATATCATATTTGGGTCAACCAATTTTCCAAAATGTTCGAGAAATATTGCTTCTAGTTGAACCCAAGAGTTGATAGAACCTGCAGGTAAACTGAGATACCAATCATAAGCAAATTCATCTAATGTGGATGGAAACATATTACAAATAACATCTTCATGCATAATTTACAATAGATATACAATGTTATTGTATGCATGAATATGTTCCTCAACCAATTCCATTCCATCATGCCTAAACTGAGGTAGAGAACACATAATATCTATAGGCACACGATGTGAAGACCCAAGTATGTTTAAAGGACTACCTATCATCATTGGAGTAACCATTACCATAGTCAAAGAAATATAACTTTAGTACCAATTTTGTTAGTCCAAGCAATATACCTTGCAAAGAAATGACTAACAATTTTCAAATGTTTACATATAAATCATGTTTATAAACCAAAAGGTATGCATCAATTAACCCATAACATTAAAGACCATTCTTCGATTTGCAAAAGGTTAGCATTAATGCATCATCAATTAAAAGACTTTCCAATCAATGAAAGTGATCACATGTAAACAAAACCTCATTAGTCAAGACCAATGCCTTCAAATAACCTTTCAAATAACAATGAACAATTTAGCATTTAAGTAGCAATAAAATGACCAATTCAGGCCCTCCTAGCACCAAAATATTGAGTGGTAATTTTGCCTAATTGCAAAACCACACTCATAGTTAGGATTTTGATTAGAAAACCCTCTCTTGCAAAGAAATAGAAATTTCTCCAAGGTTCCTTTTACTTAATGTGTGCATGTATGCTTGTGGAAATGTGTCAAATAAGTGCTAGAATACCTTAGTAATTTGCAAACAACTGTTAACAAGGGGCCTATGCTAGTCTCACTTTATTATGTTATGCTCTTATTGTTCATTAATTGAAAGGGCTTGATTTCCCTTATGTGCATAAATAAAATGATGAATGAGTACATGAAATTGATCCCTTATTCACTTTATTTCTGATTTGCCAATGTGATTTAATTCATTTATCTTGGAGTGTTTTAGGTAGATTTTGCCTTCTTTTGTTAAGCATATTTCAACAAGTTTTATTTGTTAAACTTTGCTTTGTGCATGAAAGAAAAGACTAAATTTATCTCTGAAATGTGAATAAATGATGAGTGGATTCATTTTATGTTGCTTTGAACATGAAAATAAATTAATCTAAACGAACAACTTTAAGATGAAGTGGTCTTTGAAATGCCATATAAATTACCCCCTTTAATGAAATTGTAATTTTCATAAAGGGAAGTTAATTTATTGCTTTGAAAAAACCTGAAATTTGAATCTCTGTAAAATGTGAAATCGTGTTAAATTCTGAAATTACAAATTCCTTTTAAAAACTGAACTTTAAAAAAAAATTGTAATTTCAAATTTGCTTCAAACTTAAACTGAAACTGCTCTAAATGAAACTTTAGAGCCTATTCTTGGAATCTGTGCATTTCTTCTTTGGATTTTTATTTTTTTACATTTTTTATTTTATTTGCCGAGTTTAAAAAAATTAAAAAGATAGGGTTAGAAAAACATTTTAAAAAATACAATGAAATAAAACAAATGTTGCAACTCTGAAATTTTCCATAGACCCTACAAACATTAATATCCTGCATCAAAAACCAATATTAAAGTGATCCGCATTCACACAATCCAACCTTTAATGAGGGGCAATCTTCTAAAGGAAATATGCAATATATCAAAAATAATAATTGAGTCTATATATATATATATATATAATTCTTATTTGCTTTTTTTTTTCTATTTTTCTTTTCTTTCTTTATTTAAATTTTACTTGTTTTCTCTCTTCTTTTTTTTTAATTTGATTTAATTAATTTCAAATGTTTGAATTAGTTTAATTCAAAACATTAAAACTAACCAAAACAATAAAATAACAAAAATGAGAAAGAACCTAACCAACGCACTAGACAACTTAAAAGAAACCAAAAGGAGACACTAGTCAACACACCAACCTATCAAAATTATCACGCAAAGAAACTAAAATTCAATAAAATTTCAAACTTAAAGGTGGGTCCCCAAGTTTTGGGGCTAGTTGTGCAATGGCCACAACATCGCCTACATTATTTGGTTTATATATTGACAAATTAGAAGAATAACTAGATTCTAGTAGAGGAGACAATGTTCATTTGGGAATATTGGTGAGGCTTTTTTGTGTATAAACCTCATTTTAATTGCAGGGTTAGAACACATTTTGAAAAAACATCTAAAGACTTTAGAGCACTTTTACAAGGAGATAGCATGCAAGTAAATATCAATAAACCAAAATCGTAATATTCTTCGATCAACGAAAAAAAAATCACTAAATTTTTATTTTATATAGTACAAATATCTTGGGATAGATTTCAATAATAAGCTCAATTAGGAAACATGTCGAATAAAGAGAACATTGGGACGTTGGAGCATTCTTTGCATTATAAAAGAAATTCAAAGGTTAAATTATGGTTTTAGAAGACTGTAGGTTTTATTTGGGTTACTACATATCCTAGCATTGATGTTGTATGAGTGTAAACAATGGGCTAGTAACACATACAACTTAAAATAAAGGCAAATAGAAATTATTTAGATACGCCTAATTACAAAAAAATTCAAAATAAATGAGTCTAGTTTCTTATGAGATTCTTCTAGTAGAAAAAGGTACCTTCCCTATAGAGAAAGTTGTTATGGTTCATCTTCTAAAATATATAAAAAAAGACAAACAAATGGCTTATAATTGTAATAGAAGAAGATTTGAACAAAATGATGAAAACATAGATAAAGCAAACAAATGGATGACCAAATAAAATATCAACTTAGATGAATGCCCAAATAATAACAAATAAATGTATTTGTCAAAGAAAAATCCAAAGCCCTTATGTTGTCAAAGATTCCAGAAGACTAGTAAACCCTAGAAAAAATCAGAAGGTTGTTTGGGTGGAAAAAAATTAGAAATCCCTTCCACTTTGTGATTATAAAAGAGAGTTGTATGTATGTAACATAGCATCGCAAAGTTCTTCTGAATAAATATATGTTTCTCTGTATTTATTGAGTCCTCCTTTCATTTGTTGTTCATATTTTTGCTTGCAGTTTTTATTTTGTGTTTGTTCAGCATATGCTCTATTTTTCTTTTCATGGTATCAGAGCACTATAGTGGAAGAGAGGCAGTTGTATATGCTTTGGTAGTGAATCGTGCTCTCCCTCTCTACAACATTGGTTGTTGTGTCTTTATTTTGGAGTGCTCTTGTGGATTCGTGCATTGGTTCACAATTCGAGTGGAAGTAGATAACGATTTGTTAGAAAATGAGCAGCAAACTAGAGATTGAGGATTTCAATGGATCGAACTTCACATTGTGGAAGATTAAAATGGAAGACTTATTGGTGGAAAGGGACTTGTGAGTTGCAGTTAGTGGAAAGCCCATTGGGATGGTACAAGAGGAGTTTAATAAGTTGGATATAAAAGCCATGGCCCTTATTAGATTTAGTTTAGCAAACTCTATGATTTTAAATGTGACAGAAGCACAGTCTACTCAAGATATGTGGAAAAAGTTGGAGAGCATCTACACTTCCAAGTCAATAGTGACAAGTTAATGTTGCGGAAGAAGCTGGTAAATCTCAAGATGAAAGAGAGTGGTAAGTTCTCAGACCACTTGAATGATTTTAATATGCTAACGAAGTAGCTAAACTCCATTGGTGATAAATGGAGTGATGAAGATCAGTGTCTCGCACTGTTAATCAGCTTGCCAGACTCATGGGAGAATCTTATTACTGTCATAAGTGTTGCTTCTAACAAGTTGCAGATGGAGTCAATGGTTAGCCAATTGTTGAATGAGGAGACAAGAAGGATATCTTATGGTGAAGCATCTACTTTGAAGGCCTATTTAGCACGTGGACGCTCAAAGGAAAGAGGAAAAGGCAGATCCAATGCGAGAAGCAAGTCTAGAGGCAAAGGCGAATCGTCCAGCATAGGGAAGAAAAATTTCAGCAATGTGGAATGCTACTACTATCATAAAAAGGGACATCAAGTTTCATTGTCCCTTGTTGAAGAAGAAAACTAAAAAGGTAGCAGAAGAAGAGACAGCTGAGAAATTTGCAGATGAAAACTCCTCCATGTTTCTTGCTTCTTCATGTCTGTCAACTGAAGTGTGTCCTTAAGACTGGAATATAGATTCAGGAGCCTCATTCCACATGACACCACACTATGAGTGGTTTGTCAACTATAAAGATGTAATAGTGTAAAATTTTATATGGTTGATAATGCATTTTGTAATGTAGAAGGAGAAGGTACAATTCCAGTGAAGGATTCAGTTGGAAAAGTCAAGTATTTGCAAAAAGTTTCTATGTCCCTCAGTTGAGAAGAAATCGTCTCTTAGTTGAACAACTGGCTAAAAAAGGAGTAACAATTACCTTCTCAAATGAAGGATGCAAGCTCACCATAGGTGCACTGGTGCTTGCAAAAGGAAAGAAGAAATGAACTTTGTTCAAATTGGATATCAGCCCTTGTGAGAAACGCCATTGCAATGCAGCTGAGAAAAATGATGAAGCAGATGTTGGAGATTGTCTTCTTTGGCATAGAAGACTTGGCCATCTGGGAGAAACCAGCTTCAAGCAATTGGTCAGCAAAGGCATGGTGCATGGCCTCAAAGATATCAGCTTTTGTGAATCTTGTGTGATGGGCAAAAAAAATGGTAAGCTTCTCTTATCACCCACATTGAACTAAATCTGCTTTGAATTTTGTTCATTCATATATTTGTGGTCCTATGGATACTCCATCTATTGGTGGTGCTCTATATTTTGCCATTTTTATTGATGATTATAGCAAAAAAATATGGACTGTATTTTTGAAGAAAAATAGTGAAATACTTGATCATTTTAAAAGGTTTGTTGTTAATGTAGAAGGTAGACAGACAAACAAACAACTTAAGATATTGCGTAGTGACAATGGAGGAGAATACTGTTCTACTGAATTTGAAGAGTTCTGCAGGCAGAAAGGCATCTCTAGACAAAAGACTACACCTTATTCTCCTCATCAGAACGGGGTAGCAAAGAGAATGAATAGAACATTGTTGGAGAAGATGAGCATGTTATCAGACGCAAAGCTCAGTAAAGGGTTTTGGGCTGAAGCAATTTCAATTGCCATCTATTTGGTTAATTTTTCACCATGCACTGCTTTGAATGACAAGACACCAGAAGAGGCCTGGAGTGGGAGAAAACCATCTCTCTCACCTGAGGATTTTTGGTTGTGAGGACTTTATGCACATTCCTGCTGAAAAGAGGAAAAAGTTCGATGAAAAATCTAAGAAATGCATTCTTGTTGATTATGGAGAAGTTGTTGGAACAAAAGGATATAAATTATGGATTCCAAATGAACATAGAAGTGTTTTCAGCAAAGATGTGATTTTTAAGGAAATTAAGACAGTTGGAGATATTCAACAACATGAATCACAATAGCTATTGAAAGAGAAGATTAGTTTGCATGAATGCACTATGTCAGGTCAGCCTTCAAATGAAGCACATGCTCAGCCCCATCAACCTCAAGAAACAATATCTTTTGATATTTCCGATAGAGTTTCCAACCTACAAATACCTGGTGAAGATTTGCATGCTTATATGCTTGAAGAGGTGCATCAAGAGGATCAACAAATTTTGCAGCCTGATACTCCACCTTGCATATAAGAGGTCCAAGAATTAGTGGAGCAACCTAGAAGAACTAGAAGAGAAACATTTTCCCAACATGCTTCAAGATTATTTTTGTGGATTTACAATTGCTGGTGATGATCCTCTCACATTTAATGATGCCATGAACAATTCGGAGAAAGAGCATTGGAAGAAAGCCATGCAGAAAGAAATAGATTCAATGAAGAAGAACCGTGCATGGGATTTATTTCAACAACCTACTGGGAAAAAGATAGTAGGCAGCAAATGGGTGTTTAGACAGAAGTTAAGCCCTGATGGGTATGTGGAAAGATACAAGGCCAAATTGGTTGCAAAAGGGTTCTCTCAGATCCCAAGTATTGATTTTCATCAAACTTATGCTCCCACTGTGAAGTTATCTTCTATTAGACTTTTGCTTGCATATGCTACTGCTTTTGATTTAGAAGTTGAACAAATGGATGTTAAAACTACATTCCTGCATGGAGATTTGAAGGAAATATACATGCAACAGCCTGAAGGTTTTAAAGTAGGACGCGCAATTGTTGTTTTGGTACCAAAAGTTTGACATTTATGTGTTACAGATTGGATTTTTTCATAAACCTGCAGATCCATGTGTGTATTACAAAACAAAAAGTAAAACTTTTGTAGTTTTGATTTTGTATGTGGATGACATCCTTCTGATTGGAAATAATAAACAAATTTATTTCAAAAATTGAGTTATTGTCATAAAAATTTGATATGGACTTGGGTCAGGCACGCCATTGCTTGGGCATTGATATTGTCATAGATCGCAAAAGCAGACAATTATGGCTTTCCCAAAGGGATTACATTAACCAGATTTTCAAAGAATTTGGACTGCAAGATAGTAAACCTACCAAAACTCCTTTGCATCCTGGAGTTAAATTATCTGCAAAAATGTGTCCAACTACTACTAAAGAAACGGAGAGGATAAAAAAAATTCCATATGCAGAAGTTGTGGGCTCACTGATGTATACAATGGTATGTATCAGGCCTGATATTGCTCATGCAGTTGGTATGGTCAGCAAATATATGTCCAATCTTGGAAAGGAACATTGAAATGTTGTAAAAAGAATTTTTCAGATATTTACAGGGTACTAAAGATCATGTTTTGTGTTATCAGCCCAAGAAGAATGAAGAGTTTTGTTTGCAGGGACTTGTAGATGCAGATTGGGTAGATGTATTGGACAACTGTAAGTCAACAAGAGGATATGTCTTCACTTTGTATGGTGGTGCAGTGAGTTGGAAGAGTAAAAAGCAAACTGTTGTAGCTTTGTCAAGTGTTGAAGCTGAATGTATCGATGCCACTGATGTTGCAAAAAAAGTTGTTTGGTTGATGAGGTTGTGCAAAGGTTTGCATTTGAACCAAGAATAAGTTGGAATAAAATGTGTCAGCCAAAGTGCAATAGCACTTGCATATTCTTCATCATTCAATGAAAAGACAAAACAAATTGCAGTGAAATATCATTTTGTGCATGATATGGTGGACAATGGAATGATCAACCTGATCAAATGCAAAACTCAAGAGAATGCAACAGATGCGCTTACTAAGGTTGTCACAACTCAAAAGCACCAATTTTGCAAAAATAAGAATGGGATAAAAGATTGCAAAAAAATCCTTCATCAAATAGGAGTTTGTTATAATGTGCAGGTGTTGCATGTTTTTTATGTTTAATGATGGAATCTTCTGAAAAGTTCACAAAAACCCCTTTTTGGAGAACCTTCTGGAAAGTTCACGAAAACTTCTTTTTTTTGGAGACTTTATGCTTTTTAGTATGACCTGGAAGATTCTACAAGACTAGTAAACCCTAGAAAATTCCAGTAGGTTTTTTGGGTAGAAAAAATTAGAAATCCCTTTCATTTTGTGATTATAACAGAGTTGTGTGTATGTAGCGTAGCATCGCAAAGTTCCTCTGAATAAATATATGTTTCTCTGTATTTATTGAGTCCTTTCATTTATTGTTCATATTTTTGCTTGCAGTTTTTATTGTTTGTTCAGCATATGCTCTGTTTTTTTCATTGGCGTGAACATAAACTAGATCATGCTAGAAATGCCTACAATCATTTCCAATATTCCCAATAATGCCTTTCCTTGGTGGTTCCCTTTTCTTGGAGGTAGGATTCCTCGTCTTTCTTCCCTTGCTATCCATCCTTAATATTGAATACAATGAATATAATCCTTATAGAGGGGTAATGCCTATACTTTGGTTATACTCCCTTCCCGATAGGGGACGAAACCTTCCCTCTCCTTCTGTGTAATAACAATCCTTCCCTTTCTTTCTATGTAATAAACCTTTCCCTATCTAGATTAGGCATTCCCTTACAAAGCTTCTCTTCTGTAATAAGATATTACTCTATATGATGGGGTATTGCTTGCTCGAAAAAAAATGGTTAAAAGCTGTGGTTTCTGGTGGATTCTTTAAAAGTTCTCGTATAAAAGGTATAATCCCTTCACCTCCTTTCCTTGACAGTTAATTGAGCTGATATTCCCAGTAATCCAAATATGATTGGAATAATATCTAAACAAAATCTTTTCAATATTATAAAATATACACGGAGTGCGAGACACCAGATCCAACTAAACCCTAATTATCGAGGTGGTATGCATGACCACACAAATAATACAAAAACTGTCGAGAAGGCATGCTGACCACCTTTCATTTTCAACTATGGACAAAAGAAACCTCCATTGGTGGGTGAAAGCATGCACAAACAATACAAAAACTGTCAAGGCATGCTGACCCCCTTCATTTTCAACTATGGACAAAGAAACATCCATTGGTGGATGAAAGCATGCATAATAAAACATTACGTGAATAAAGCAACTTATGTAAACTCCTTTTCCCAACAGAAATACAAATAGCCTTGGCCTTCCCAGTAAGGCAATTTTCAAGTATAGCAAAGCAGCATTTAGAAAATTGGGCCACAGAGTCTAGTCATTTGTCTATATATTAGGTCCTACTAAGCCATTTATTGTGTATTAAATACAAAAACCCAATAGTGTAATTTGGGGCATGCTAGTAAAGCTAAAAGATTTAATTAGGGACTACAGTCATACTGGTCAAAATAGTTCAACAACTTCGGAGAAGAAACTAATAACCCCAATTCTAAAATGCATTAAGAGAATAAACTCCCAGGAAATTACAGTGAACATGTGAAATAAAACAAAGATCAGTTGAACAAATTTTCCAAATCAAGCTTATTTATAGCTGTCACCTGATATATTAATGGAGTGTCCTACTGTGATCCTCACAAAACAAATGCCGAAAAGGGCAGATAGACCCAAGAAACTTAGGCACATCTAAAGAGTAGTAATGAAAATACTGTAAAGATATGCTCCAGATTAGCATTGGGTAGTTGGGGGAAGGGGCGCCAGGAACCAAACAGTCAAACAGAAAAGACACAAATATAAAAAAACTATGCACCACCATTTTTCTGCCTTGGTCATCACTTCACTAATTCCCATCTTCATTTTATGAAACATAACAAATCATAACAACTAAGCAAAAGTAATTACTAATTTCCATTATCCAGCTTCAACAAAGAAATGTAATTAAAAAGTATAACATTAAACCGGTTAAGGATTGTGTGTTCATTTTAAACAAGAGAAACATGTTTTGAGCACTCAAATCCTCGTCATATTGTGTGTTCATTTTAAACAAGAGAAACATGTTTTGAGCACTCAAATCCTCATCATAAACAGTAACAATTCTGTTGTGTTTAACGGACGGGATATTTATAATCAATGAACTAAACCCCAACAAAAAAAGTTAAAATAATGGTGCTGTGCAAAAAATATAAAATTAAAAAATCCGTGGTCAAAACAAAAATTATTTAAAGTAAAAAGCTGTTCCAGAACCTCTAACCTCTATCTTCCCCAATTTCATTCAAGGACTGGCCTGTACACACACAGGATGGTGATTTAACCACTCTACAAAACAGAGCGACTTTATTCTGTTTATATTCTTGAACTCTGAGCCGAATGTTACACAGCACATGGAAATTGTAAATCTACCTAGCGGTACTAGATACATTTACATACAACTAAGAGGATGCAAATAGAAGTTCTACCTATAAAGTGTGAGTATTGTCCTTTAGATAAGGAATCCATGTAATAAATTTACTTGCAGCTCAGGCCATTAACCATATCAATATAAGTTTTCCCATTGCTTCATTTCAGAACAAATCATGATTATGAAGCCACTAACCATATTTTCCTCGGGAACAAAATGTTCACCCTTTAATTATCAACATAAGTGCCGAGATGAAGCAACCACTGACCAAAGAACAAGGAAATAGCATTTATGGAACATTCATGACCTGAACGGACTGCAGCATATCTGAAACAGCAATCACCAGGTCCCCTGGATTAATCATACCTCTCGCTTTAAGTAAGGCAAAGGTCCGATTAAGGTTACTCTCCATATCTCCTGAGAAATTCAATCTAAAAGGAATAAGCCCCCACTGAAGGTTCAACCGACGCCTTATTGTTGTTGAACTAGTGAAGGCAAAAATTGGACAATCTGGCCGGCATCGTGACACAAGAGATGCCATGTGTCCTTGCTTCGTATAAACAAATATTGCATCCACTTCCAACTTGTTTGCTAAGACAAAGACAATAACAAGAGTAAGTTAACCAAATAGAGGTCTCAATTTACAAATCCAGTACAGAAGACAATGTTTCTGTCGTTGGTTGCCACTTTGTTCCCTTTTCTAGCTACCCTCCCAACATTTCATTTAACATCCTAATTCTTTTAAATATAATCAAAATAGGATAATTGTTATATCTAAAACAGAGGGAAAAATCATTTTGAAACCTACCCAATTTAGCGGCGGAATTACAAATCTCCTCAGAAATGCTATCTGTGACAGACGAAGCAATATCAGGAAGGTTCATCAATTCGTATTTCTTCTCTTCACGCCACCACCGTTCAATGCGTACGCTTGCTGTTCTTAGAACAGCCAAAGCTTTCTCTGGATATTGACCCATAGCTGATTCACCAGAAAGCATCAAAGCATCTGCACGCTGTTTTACTGCTTCTGACACATCAGCAACCTACAAGAAATGCAAACTATTAGAAATCTAAACAGGTGGAACAAGCAAATATAGGTGACTTAGATAATTGGAAGTTCTAATTACATACCACAATATTTCCATTACAGAATGACCATTGCCACAACTCACATACTTACATAAGCATCACATTTCAATTTATTTTTATAAAATTCAGAATAGTTTTAGAAATTACATTTCTATTAGATAAACATTCATTTCGACAAAATAAAAGCTATTAGAATTCACAATTATTATGTATACATTCAGACAGATGAGGAACATACTGAAGACATCCCAAAAGGACTTCATGGTTTGAGATTACCAGAACTATTTTTTGTTTGAAATAATGGCAAGAGAACGTAAGCACAATCTTCACAATGCATATTCAATTTGAAAATATCATATGTTTTAAATGTAAAAAGGTACCATGGCAACTTTAACTAATTCTTATAAGTATAACCGCTAATCTATCGTATAAAGAAAATCCAAGGTCCATAGGATGGATCAAAACTGAAGTGCAAAGATTAAACAAGCAAAACCTAAAATCTAGATGTTTACTATTGCAGAAACTAAAGATGTCAATCAGATTGAACAATTAAAACAGTGATAAACTATCAAGACAGGCTTTTTTTTTGCCTTATTTGAAATAAATTTCTCCAGAAATACAAATGTGACGATATAGACCAATTGTTCATTTGCAAGAGACCATAGTCCAAAATGTACCAGAACATTTAATATAAACAAAGTTATCATGTAGTAATCTTAATTCAGCAAACCAAAAAATCTAAGAGGTTTCCCAAAATTTAATTTACCCAGAGCAGGGAATAATAGAAGTTTTGTAGTAAAGGGCAATCTGATAGTTCACAAAATCTGTTGGATCTAGGATTTCTCAAAGAATACGATTTGGTGTGTACATGTGTTCTAGATGTACATGTTTGTCTATAGTTTTTGCCTGGAGCCTGAAACTAAAGCCTCTCATTTCTCTTGAGGGATGGCCATGCATAAGCATCATGGGATAATCTTGTATTTATTGTTTGATCAATTGAGTCTGGCTAAGTATTTGACATTTGGGGTCACATATGTAGACAAAAAGTGGTTTTAGCTAATGGTTTTAGTTAGTGGTTTTACGGTACTGTGCCTGGTTTGTAGTGTCCTCTATAACGCAGGAACTGATGTTTGTATAACAGCAGAAAGCAGGTGAGAGCAATGTAATTCTGGACATTTAAGCTAATGTATTTATGGAGATTTTTTCTGATTTTGACTGTCTGTTATCTTTATCATGCCTACAGCTCTAACTTTGATTGTGATCTGTGCATATAGACTTTGATATGTCTTGTCTTAGTTTACCCCTGCATCATTTGGTATCAAAGCAGGTTTCTAAACATAAAGAGTAGCCCTCAAAAGTGTGATCTGGATGGTGTCAGGAGTCAGACATGAAATGAAAATGCCGCTCAAGCAACATGATGCAACAGCCCAAGAAGTTCAAGCCTTGAAGAGTCAAGTGGAAGCTTTAACAAAAGCATTAGCCAAATTGCAAAGTCAAGGAAGAAGTGCAACAGGCAGAGGAACATCCACAGCAAGCTCAACTTCAGGAGGAACTCGATCTGGTTCATCAAATGGAGGTTTTTGGGAAATATTAAAACTGAAAATGGAGGTCCCTAAATTTGATGGAAATCTAAAGCCTGAAGTTCTATATCATTTGCTCTTGGCTATTGAAAAGTTTTTCAATACTTCCAATTTAGTATCGCCAAGCTAGAAGGAAAAGCTGACGTGTATCTAATTTACAAATTTTTTGCTGGATATTGTTCTTGTGATCCGTTGCATAAATTTGGTATCAGAGCATGGATCTAGGGAGGGAAGAACAAGATGCTGGCAAGGATGGAAGTAGTGATTTAAAAAGACAAGTACAAGATTTACAAAGAACATTAGTTGGCGTGCTGCAAAAGAAATTAGAGAATTTGCAGACCAAGATTGCAAATTTCAGTGCAAATGAACCTAAAAGTGAAGAAAGAGAAGAAAATGATCCTGAAATCTATGGATTGAGAGGTAATGAACTACAAAAGACTCAAAAATGGTAAGAAAAGGAGCAAAGGTATGTAACAAGCCAAGAATTTGCATGTGAGGTAATTGACTTCAGAGGAAACTAAGGAAGCAGATCATGGTGAGGTTTGGGTTTAGGGTTTGTTTTTTTTCTCTCCTCTTTTTCAGTAAATAAGTAAATATTGCTGCCTGGTAACTATGTATGCAAGCCCATTTTTCAGCTGTTAGTGTGGGCCTATTGAGGCATTTTGACACATTTTGTAATTTGTACCTTTTCATATTATAAGCAATACAGGATGTGTTTTGTCACTTTCATGTGTACTTAAAGCTTGAGCCTTGTATGATGTCTTGACTTGAATTGTTGCTTTTATTGCAATATTTGATTTGCATAATGTTAATTCATTGTAATATGCATAAAAAAAATTTCATTTTCTTCGGTTTTTTTTTGCCGATTTTTGCCGATTTCGATTCTTTGCTGATTTTTAAACCAGCCGATTTACTACCCGATTCCGATTTTCTCAACTATGGTATGTATTTAATGGCATGATTGAATCAATAATATTGTGTGCAAATTTCTTACATAAAATAAAGCATGAATCATTTAAGAGAATCCAGACATAAGCAGTTCTTGGGTTAGCAGGCTGAGGCATAAATAAAATTGAATTCAATTAATATTTCACAAAAGCAAACTCATCATGAAGGAATTGAATTCAATTAATATTTCACAAAAGCAAACTCATCATGAAGGCAATTGCAAATTGAATTTTATTAAATTCATAATTTAAATTCTGAGAAGATAAACATTTTGGGTAAATAAGAATCAGCAACAACAATTACTGTATATATATTGATTGATAAGAATGATATTATGTATATCCTGAGAAAAACCTACATGACATGAGATGACCAGATTGCTACATTAGTTAGAAAATGATAAGAAAATGTCAAAACAACCTTCAGGATTCATACAAAACATCTTGTTTTCTTTAATGCATTTTATTTCTATGGCACTCAACAAAAATATTACATCATTGAACAGGAGGATTACATGGAAATCTTTTTCCATATAAGCAAGGAAATAGAGCACCCACACCTTTAACCAATTGTTATGCAAAAAATGCACTTACATATACATGCAAATTGATATTTGCAAGCAGCAGCAATTGCCAGACTCATCTACCTAGGCAAAGCAAAGATTTGCCTTTCTAAGATACTGCCTTACAACTCATCTTCTACTATTTTAATTGAATGATTCCTTCCGTAGTTTTTAGTGGTACAAGGAGATTGGACCCCAATTGTTGAAGAAAAGGGACTACAATGGTCAAGCATTTGGCAAGAATGGCCAAGCAATGGGCTCCAAATTGTTGAAGAAAATGAACTACAATGGTCAAGGACTTCAGCAAGGCTTCAACATGCTAAGGTTGGCTGCTTTGGTGAAATCGTAAAAAAGTAAAATAGATTTTAATATTTATAAGGCCTTCGGCCATATGGGGCATTCCCATTAGAGGATGTCATTTATCCAATATATGTTTAGCCAACCAGACTCCAATTACTAAAGCATGGTGTACAACCCTACCCCTTTTCAGATTCAAAACTTGGACCTCCCATTTGGAGTTCCAAAGTCTTTACCATTAGGCCCACTCAAGTTGTACGTGGAAGGGGTTTAAAACCAAGACCTCTAAGGCACCATGTCTTGGCACATGCCTAACTAGCCACCAAGGTGCTTTAAGCAACTAAGGGGTTTGAAAGTAAACAGCAAGAATACTCCAAATCATTGTTGGAAAACTTGGACTCAGCAACTTCTCAACAGCCCAATAATTCTGACTTGAATTCCGGACACAGAAAAAACTCGGCCCAAAAAAATTGTTTAAAAACTGACCCTGTCAAAAATTTGGCTAAACCATGCAAAGAACTTGCTGAGAAGTCGCAAATTTTCTCACCAGGTGTTTGGCAAAAAGTAAAAACTCATCAAATCATGCCAGAGGGTAAACAGGTGAGTAACTTGTTGGCGGTTCAACATGGCAATTTCTCAAGAGTTCTCTATAATTAATCCATCTATGCTGCAAATGAAAACGAGTTGTATCATCCAAAAAAAGGGTGACTGAATTACCACTGCACCAAAGCATGCAGAAAGGAGGTGATGGCTCCACCAAGCAAGAGATCAAGGAAGAATGTGGAGCATCTAGAAAGAGAGGACAAATTCTCAAAGAAGGGAACAAGAAAGAATGTAAAGCATCTCCAAAGGGAAAGCAACATTACAAATAACAGATCAAACAATAATGCAATCCATCTCTAAAAAGGGCAGCATTCCATAGAACAGGTTGGCAAAACCCTCAACCAAGGGGCCACGAGTATGTGCAAGCAACTCCAAACACAGATCCGTCTTCCCAAAGGGAAGGAAGAAATAGCATAGACACTTCCATGATCCTTGTGTAATGGTAATGATGAAGGACTGAAAGCACCCCCACATGCCAATTCCTTGGAAGATCAGGTAAAGCAAAACACATGCATGAGACCTTAGCAAAGGGGAATGTAAAAACATTCCTCTCTCTTTCAATTAGGTGTTCTCATAGTAAGACAGGACACTTTCCACATCATTGGTGACACATATCCATGTAAGCATTGTGGAAAGAAGGAATTATTGTCTGAAACAAAATGTCAGTAATTGTATTTTCAAGCCCTCCAAAGTGAGAGTAGTTTGGAAGATGCCAAACCAAAGTACTCTTATCAAGTCCATGAAGTTGGTATGATTGGGGAGCACCCCAACAAATGAATGAAATGTTGTATACATTCAAGTCCTCTCATGAAATCAAGATGGTGGAATGCTAACCTCCAAACCCAAGATGGAAGGACCAGGTAAAGTATAAGCTTCTTGTCAAGAATGAACATACAAAGAAATGCATAAGGCATTGTGGATCAAGCATCAGAACAATTATGGCATCAGAATCCAAAGTTGCTTTGAGCATCACAAAGGTCGTAGCATGGAAGCAGTTGAAAAGTGCATGAACGAAGCTGTTTGAACTTTTGGTATCACGACAACTGCACTGAATACCATAAAAGCGTGTTAAGCACGGCAATAGTTGTAGAATGCATATCTGTAAGTTGATTTAGCCATGGAAGCAATTGTACCATACAGTATGGCAGTTAAGTCAAGCATAGCAACATTGCATCAACTTCAGCAGATAATTGGAACAATCAAACATGTATACCAGGACTGGTATGCACAAGATGAGTCCACGTGGATGTCCATCTGCAATTACTTCATTTAATGGGGTATACAAGGAGAAAAGGACTAAATACTACCTCAATGAGAAGTTTAAAATCCAAACAGATGGAACATGAACTCCATTGAGAAGGTAACAAGTAAAAGCAGCCAATCCACTTAAAAATTTACTTGGGCAAACAAGTAAGAGCATCAAGTCCACATGGGCAAACAAGTAGGAGACCAGTCCACTTTGGAAAGCAACAGGCATAGAATAGCAAACGCTATTGAGAAAACTAGTAGGGCATCAATTAAAAGGAAGAGATGTAAAGCAAAGTTTCATAATTTATTCTCATTTTTGTACAAGTCATGTATTTCATTATTGACAATATCTCCATAAATATCCACTTTAAGCGAAGACTGCCCATTGTGTAACCATGTAGCAGAGAAGGAACAAAGACAAAGAAGGATATAAGCACTCCAAAGAGTAAGGAAAAACTACTACAAATATTCTCCCAAGAAAGAGGATTTTTCTTCCATGAATCATGACAGCCATAAACACTCTACTGTAGCTCAAGAGACACACATGAGGAAGATGATGTTTCCAAAGGGAAAACTGTGGGCATGGGCATCATCCTCTAGCTTTTCTTATCCACACATTGTGGATAAATGAAACAAGGAAAATAAATGATGTTTATGAGAGTTTCTAGCCAGTAGAGAAATTAAAACTACACAGAGAAAACAGCTAATTTCTACATCAAGAAAGGACTAGGCACAACTTGGACAAGCTGTAGATTCCTCTAGGAGATAGTTCACTCAGATTCATAAAGGATGTTTATGCCTGTTAGGTAGTTGATCAGTAGACATGTGAAAACAAAACTACAAAGAGGAGACAGCTGATTTCCACATCAAGAAAGGAATGGCACAAGTTGGACAAGCTCTAGGTAACTATAGGAGATGTTGCAATCAGCTTCATAAGGGCGGTATATGCCTCATATGTAGTTGATCAATTTTAGGATGGGAGAAGTGGCCATCCACTTGAAAGCACCATACATCTTTGCTGAAGATGGAAGGGGATCAAGCAGTTACCAAATAAAGTCCAAATCAGTTCCTGAGGACTCCACTCAAGCACAACGCCACATAGACAAGATAGAAAGGAATATCCTTATCTTCTTAATAAATGAGCTTGTGAGAACCAAAGCTTCTTTCCCTCTCCTTTAGGAGGTATTCAAATTGATCCAGTATAACTCACATCTGGGGCCAAAGCTAGTTAATCAAACCCAGAGCAAGTCAACAGAGCTTCCAACACTTCCACCTATTTTTCAAAACTTGAAACATAAAAACATTCAAAAAAGCTAGTTGACACCAGAGGCTTTATGGCATCTCAAAAAACATTCAACATAAAAGAGTTTAAATTTTAAAAAGAAGGAAACCACCAAATCTCTCATATCCCTAATTGTCAAAAAACATAGGAAGTTTTGCATTGTATATAAAGATGGAGCCACGACGGTGCAATTCTGACTGTAAAAAATGCAAAGCAGTAATGCAAAATACTATAGCACTTTAGGAGTGTATTCACAGTTTGTAAGATTTCCAAAAACAGTCCATAAATATTCAATAATGAATGTTTTTGAATGCCTTTGGCTGCATCTACCTCTTTTTAGGACAACAAGGAAAGAACAGGAACAGGAAAGGGAATCACTGCAAAGCTTCTTCAATATTTGGTAATGCGGAGAACATGTATGATAAGCGCACATAGAAGGATTGATTCAGTGATAGAGGAACAAACTGGTCAGAAATAGCAATGGAGTAGAGAAAAGATTAAACAAAGACAAAGAAAGTAAAACAAATAGCTAAGGATAGAAAGATAAATATAACAGGAATGGAAATGAAGAATTGGTAACAAGAGAATGGAAATAGAAGCAATGCAAAGAGCTCGCTTCCATATCATTTGTTATGAACCAGAATGCTTTGCTAATAACAAACAGGAAGTGCCATTCTTGAGCAAAGTTCATTGAATTAAGTATTAAGGCGGCATACCACATGCATTAAAATAGTGCTTATTACAATGCAAAGGGTGATGGTTACAGATATGTTCATTTAGCTATTTGTCAAAGGTGATTTCCCTTCATCATTAAAGGTGTCCTTCTAATGAATACTTTTTAATTCATAATAGGTCTTTTATGCTTATCCTAGCTTTCTTGTAAATTATTTTTGAATTTCTATATTCAAAAAATTACAGTCCCATCCCAAGCTCAAATTGTATACATATTTACCTGTTCCTAAGCAGCACAATGTGATTGGAACTTGCTACTTCATTTTCCTGGTTCACCTGTTTAAATTTGTGTATGACTAATTAATCCTACTGTGTTACATTATCCTTTCTTAGGATCATAAATCATATTAAAGAATTTTCCACAATTCCCAATAAACCAAAATGTAAAAGTACACAATAAGATTGAGGATTTTAATCCTGTTTCAGTATTTTAAAACCTACTTGTAGCAACAACCTTTACTGAGTTAAATTAGTTTTTTTAATTCCCTTGAAAACTAATAGCCATTCCGCTCTACTTGTACTTTAAAAAAGAAATAAATCAATACCAAATTAAGTTTCTAATACCTTTAAAGAGATTGTAAAGCAGATGAATTTTCTAGTTTTATCTTCCATGCAGATCACTACAGCAAAGCTATACAGAAAAGTCACCTCAGCTCTTGTTGGTGTTGGATATTCTATCATTGACTCAAGTAGCTGTGATGCAACAATAACTGGCTTGTTTAGCTGCCTGCATAATTGGACTATTTGCTGTTGGACAGAGGGAACCTGTTCAAGAGGAATCTGTGCACCAAGATCCCCTCTTGCAACCATGGCTCCATCAGATGCGCGAATTATCTCATAAAGACACTTGATAGAATCACTGCTTTCAATTTTAGCAATAATGCCAATATCACTGTAAAAGAAAGCATATTCACAAGTTATATTAAAGTTGTAATTTCCATTCGTTCATGATTTAAACTACGCTAGACTCTGTCTCACATCAACCTCAAAAAGTAAAAATAAGCAACCAAAAGGAATTTTTAAGCTCAAACTGTCTGAAAAACAGAAGCTTCTGATATATACAATTTATAAAGTGAGGTGTTATTATAAATCAGAAAAGCTTCCTCATAACAAGTATGAAGAGAATCCTCAAGAGTCTATATATTCATTGCAAGAACACATCAACCTCAAAAAGTAAAAATAAGCAACCAAAAGGAATTTTTAAGCTCAAACTGTCTAAAAAACAGAAGCTTCTGATATATACAATTTATAAAGTGAAGTGTTATTATAAATCAGAAAAGCTTCCTCATAACAAGTATGAAGAGAATCCTCAAGAGTCTATATATTCATTGCAAGAACCATCCTTATAACATGACATGTAATTCAAAAAAGTGTATTGAATTGCGTAAGGTTGAAAAAAAGAGAATAGGGACATTAACAGATCAGAAAATATTTAGTGCATTTGTATGTTTTACACAAGAATCTATGGGAAGATCTCTCCAATGGATGAATGTCCCTTGTCATAAAAAATATGAACAAGATTAGATATTCTAAACATCAATTGCACAAAAATTTAAATTCTAGCTCAAGAAGTGCATTTTTTTAATAAGAGAAAGACATGAAATTTTGATTCTCAACCCATACACCTCCATGATTTAATGAAGATTATTACGCATGTCAGACAAATTAAGATTATGAGAATAGAGCTGCATGAAAACATCTACAAATGTAATGTTCTGGTTCTTTTGTCCAGCACTGACAAACTGAAATGTTGCATGACAATGATGTCTTTCTTCGTTAATTGATAACCACATAATTTTCTATATGTGAATGAAATACTTTCAGATGGGTCATAGCAGAAAATGATAGCATTTTCCATTCCACAGTTTCTATCCTTGTCATGTACGTATCTGCTGGATTCTATTAATGAAACAAGGATTTTGCTATAAATATGTTTGAACAAAGGCAAAAGCATATCATATTCTGTTTATAATCAAGATGGGAGCTCAAGGCAGGAGGTTTTCCACACAACTATCATGCAGCATGCAGCCTCATTGAAAGCAAGTTGTGTTTCTCTTGCTCCCTTTGCTCACATTACTATGTACAGAACATCAGATTAATAAAACTCAGATTAGAGTTCTTAATATGTTCTTTTCGCTTTTATGAATCCATGTTATCTCTGTTATTTATAATTTTACAGTTTTACTTTTGCTATAAAAGACAGAATTCTACAATGTTGACAACCAGATGGCTCGTGAATTCAAATCGGTGCATTATTACACTTGCCAAAATGGCCTGTTTATGCATCAAATCCAGGTTATCTTCACCTCCAAGCAGCAGTTGCCGAAAACCTTCCATTGCATTTTAATCGAATTGTTTTAAACATCGGATTGTCAAATATATTTTCATATATTAATATAAATAGATAGATAGATTGGGGTCAAGCAAAATCAACAACAGTAGAATTGCAATTTCAAATGAGGAGATCATCATAATAAGATTTATACCTACAAATTCAACCAGTGTTTCCAATTCCCTGTTTCATAACTACAAGATTCTTCACAACAACAAAGCAATGCAGTGTAGGACGTTAACTTTGACTATTCTATACTATGAATAAGATTTACTCCACCATTTCAAATTGAAGATGCATAATTTCACGGCTCACAGAAAAAGTAAAAAAAAAGAGTATGATGAGACAAATTCTAAATCTAATGGTCGGTATCCTCTAACATCTACCTCCATACCAATGCAGATGCCTACATATACTTATTAAAGGTCTAATAGGTAGGTGGCAACTACCTAACTACCACTAAATTACCCATATATTTCTTAACATTAGAATAGCCCATAATTGCACAATATATACTACTACACTTATCACCACTACCCATACGACAACAATTGCATTCGACAATACTACCATACTACTACATGATAATCAAGCATTAATTTGTCCACCTACACAAAGAGCTTATAAGTTAGTACCTAGGCCTCCATAATTTGACTTTATTGGCAAGTGCCTTTACATGCTCCTAGAGACTTTATTTATGGGAATAAGGGGATTTAGTCCTTAGTTTGCTAAACAAGGCAAGAGTTCCTCCATCCATCCCAAATTCGCAAGGAATTGTTAAGATTTTGACTGCAATTCATCAGCTTCACTCCCCATATAAAGAAGGGGGGACTAAAACACAGACATAGAGAGCATATAAATGGCCTCCATATGGATTCACATCCTTAAGACTAGGAGAGAAAACGAATCCCTTCCCCACATGACATAGATAACCAATCAGGCCAATCTGCTCTGACTCAAAAACCCAAATCTGCATGCAATCATTTATAAAAGGCATAAGCTTTTCATGCATGAAACTTGAAGCATATTAGAAAGAACAAAGTTATTTAGGCCTTGAAGGCAGTGCTAAATGCGATGAATTCCAAATCTTTGTGAAACAATTTCCAAAGACTTTGTCAAGAGTCGTGGTTTCTTCAAGTCATGATTTTTTAGGGGTTGCATCAGTTTATTTATTATTACAACATAAGAGACTAAATTGGCACATGCAAAGCCATCTAGTTGGTATGGGGCCATATTAAAGCAGAATGCAAGAAGAGAGATCTTGGATTATCACCCATGCAAATGCAAAATAAAAGTTAATGGAGGAATTTCAGAAAAGATATTGTAAATAACAATTCAATATAAGTATGTATGTGTGTATTTATTTATATATAGAATATCAAAATCAGTAAACTGAGATATAGATTAAGCACATAGATTTCTTCAACATCAAGAAGCAAACAAATATTTTCACTCTGTGTATTCTTTATCTTTATTCCACTCAGCTAAACACATTTAACAATCTTAAATGCAATGATACTAAATAGCTCAATCTTGTAAAATTGATTATCTCAAAGCCATCTTTCACAATACACATTAATAAAGACAACTGAAAACTGGCATCCCAATGCGTGTTCAGATATTGCATGATCTCCTTCTACCATCCAAAGCCTGCCATTGTAGTGAAGTTCTTTCTTTTCACACCATGGTAATTTTTTGTCCTTCAATAGTATTATTGTTCATAGTCCTGTTCATTTCAGAATGGTGTTTTTATGTATGACAAACTGCATTGCCTTCCTCAATTTGTCTTAAAGTGTTTTTATAAGCAGATTTTCTATACTGAAAATACAGCCAGTAACATTTTGCTAAAATGACAAATGAAAAAAATTGTAGCTCAAACTTATAAAACTGATCTTCCCAAATCCCTCGTTTGCAATAGACATGGCACAGAATCAACTGAAAACCAACATACAGACAACTATCCAGATATTGCACAATCTGCTTCTACCATTCACATTCTACCTTTCCATTGAAGTTGTTTCTTTTCCCAGCATGTCAATTGTTGGGCTTGCATATTACTCCTTTTTGTTCCTACTATTGTTCCTTTTTAGAATAGTGTTTTCATGTCTAATAAACAGCATTGCCCCCCTCAATCTGCTTTAAAAGTGTTCTTCCAGAATATTCATATTAACGTAATTCTAAAATATCCTTTTGCAAGCATCTTTTGTAAAATGTAAATATACCCAGTACAAAACAACTACGCTAGAACGTTTTAATATTTTTTCTTTTATTGTCCCAACAGGGACACTGCAATGGTAAAAGACATTGGGCTCTCCTAGCGGAGATCCAAGTTCCATTCACAGGAAGGGTGGCCCCCGATGTACCACACTTTTCAACCTCTTCAAAAAAAAAAAATCTTTTTTTTTTTTTTTTAATCTGTAACTATATTGACTGCTAATGAAAGTATTCATTAATAATCACAGAAATATCTATTTCCCAAGAGATTGAAACTCCTTACCCGTCTCGACATCGAGCAGCAATGTAGCTTTTCAAATGCTTAATCACTTCTGCTGATTTGACAAAAGATATTGCAATAAAATCCACACCTTCAGCAATTCCAAAATCTATATCAAGCCAATCCTGGAGATAAAAGATGCATTAGAACTTCATCTGAAAACTTTCCACACATTTCCTGACTTGATCTACATGTTTCTAAATTGAGAAGAACCAACCTTTGAAGAAACTGTGGGCAGCATTGCATTCCTCTCACGCACCAATCTTCCTTGTCTCCAAAATGTCAAGTTGGCACGTGGCAACAGCAACCCCGGATCAGTACAGCGGCATTTTACATCAGGTCCAAGTTTTTCAACCACCTCAAACCTCACCATGCCACCATCGACAACCAGTTCATCCCCAATCTCAACATCTGTCAAAATAATAAGAACAAAAATTAGATTTCTTAACATCCAAATTAACGCCATGCTAACAATTTATTCAAATAACTATGCTGGGTGTGACCACAAATTTGTATATCAGCTTCAAATGGTATGCAATAAGTCAAAGCTCATGGAATAAAGTTGCAAATTATCTTGCTCTTAATAGGAACTGAAATATTTAGTTCAATCATTAACAATAGCCAAATGCAACATACCAGCATAAGTTAAAGAAACCCAAATTCTGTATATATGCCAAATGCATACTGGAGTTTGAAAAAACAACCATCATAACCAAATGTTTAGTAGAAAGCAATCATCACAAGATTAAACTTCAACCTACATAATTATGTGCATACTTACCCTCTGCAAAGCCATCATAATTTACTTGAATAGTGTGCGCTGGTAGAGGCCAAGCAAAAGGCCGCACAGTGAATGTCCAAACTTCACCATCCTATTAATTGAAAATGATCAGGCATCAATCTTTGACTAATGTTCTTGGATACATTTCACTAATTAAAAATAGGTGAAACTATTAAACGTGTAGTACATATTACTACATAAGGAAACAAAAACATGAAAAAGCATCCAAATGATGGAAGATATTAATCCTAAATTGTTCAATGAGTTTAATGACAACTGAAAACTGTATATTTTTTATAGAGAACATAAGGCCTTTTTTGTACAACAGTTATACAGAGAATATTATGCAGCAGTCTATGTTCTTTCCAAGTGTAGTTATACATCTTCTAACAGAAAGTACTAGGGTAAAATATGATGAACACTAGCAGAACAAACCAAAGAGAAAAACCAGAAGGTAGACTTTAGAAAGGCGGGGTTATCCCTTTCTAGAGATCCAACAGCAAGTACAACTGGCCATAAGAGGGGAAGATCCCTCAATAGATTAAGAGCTTAAGGATATCAAAGCTAAAAACGAAAGCTACAAAGGAATACCACCATGCGTCTACAGTCGGGATTAAACTTATACAGCTGTCTACGTTAGTTCCAAACGTAGTTATAAATTTTCTAAAAAAGTACTTTAACAATAAATATAACATTCACTATACAAATGAAATGAAATGAAACCTATATTAACATCCATGAATAGTAAAGTAGGTTAGTGGCACTCAAAGGACAGCCTGTTAAAATGGAATAGGATAAAAACAACTCTTAACATGAATTAAAATATAAAAAAAATATTAACATTAACAAAACAAATTAAGGAGAGAAACAAAATACTTTAGGGGAGGTTAAACCCTAATACAGATGATCCAACAGCAAGTACAACTGGCCATAACATGGGGAAATCCCTCAATAGACTAAGAGCATTAGGAGATCAATGCTAAAAACAAAAGCTACAAAGGGAGACCACCATGCGGATGAAGTTGGGTCCAAAGTTGAAGACTCGATGGCCTCATCTTCAATCACACTTAAGAAGCCAATATACAGCCTGATGAACCCAGGCTAGATGATCCTTGGGGTGGGAACAAGATACTCCCCTTCAAGCCTCTCATAACATCCAAGGTCAACAAACTTCTAGTAGTAGAGAACAAGATTGTTATGCACAACTGTCACAGAAATGTGTAGAATGTTCACAATACCAAATAGGATCAGCCCAATGTTAATTCGAATGACAATGAAAGCATTGTGATGACCTACCTAGCAGCAATTCATAGGAAAGAACACAATCTTGCTAATCAGTTTCCATCAATTTGTAGAATGCCAGTGTCTAAAGGGTGCCTATAGATAAAATCTAAAGGAAGGATTAAATCTACGGAAACTCCAATAGATAGGCAGAGAAAGCTAGTCTTGAAGTACCAACCTCACTTCCAATAAGGAAGATTAATAGACAGAGCTCTCTTTACAAAGCAAAGAGCTAGGTATGGATATCTCTCATGACCTAATGCACAATCTCCCATGCCCCTGAGTGGAGAGACAAAAGGTGAGTTTGAAAATTCTTTTCAACCAAAGTGGGTGGTTAATCTAGATAATGCATTGAGGAACAATTTACCTAAAACGGATCATACTCTGAAACAAGGTAGTCTATGCCCTCTCAATACATACTCAATCAATAAGCCCTAATATCACCTACCCAACTTCAAACACAGACAACTGTGGGTTTAACGATACAGTCCAAAAACCACCCCTCAAGAGATATACTCAAAATTGAAACCTCAAACATATGTAGGATGTTGTGGTCTCAATAGGCTCACCCTTGTAGAAAATTTTGAACTTGGAAAGGGAATCTTTGGAAGTGTCGAAAATTTTAATCCTAGTTGTACTAAATATGACCATAAGGTGTCAAAAATCATAAAAATGGGTAAGCACATCCCACTGTCTACATACCCTCAAAGTTCACAATATTGTGTTAGCTCATCCAGTTGTCTGTAAACCAACAAACCAATAGGAGAGTGAGCAAAGAGAACCACATCATCAACAAACTGTAATACAGCATTCAGGAGATGATGCAAGAAACACCCATCTTTTGCATGAATGTGTTATTGACTGAAGTCCCTCCAGTTCAACAATGCATATGCACAGCCCTCAAGTTCATCAATGCATATGCACAAAAAAGTTGATGAGATGGGCCCAAAAAGGTTGATGAGAGAGGGCCCAAAAAGTTTAATGAGAGAGGGCACCCTTGCTTGACATTGGGCCCAAAAAGGTTGATGAGAGAGGGCCCAAAAAGTTTAATGAGAGAGGGCACCCTTGCTTGACATTGGTCCTAAGCATTAAATCAGGACTCAAAGAGTCTCCTATTCTTCTTCTTTCTTTTTAATTAATTTGTCGAATCACAAGCTGAGTCACAATAAAAGGTTATTTTTTTGGGCTCTACTCATCATTATTTTTTATTTTGAAAACTCGTTGATATTGGTCCTAACCATTGTAGCAAAGACTTTATGAGTCTTTCTTTTTTTCTTTTTTGTGCGGAGTTGCAAATCAAGACACCATAGACGGATTTTTTTGGCTCGACTCAGCAAGTATTTCTATTTTAAAAACATGCTGTGTTTTTTTTTGAATAACTTGACAAGTTGCAAGACTTTTTTTAAGTGCAAATATTTTTTTCCTTTCGAGTTCTTTTATGTGTAAGAAGTTATGTTTAGTGCAAGTATTTTGAAACCCTATTTTTCCAAATAAAATTTTGACACATTAATAAACTTTGTAAGAAGTTAGGAAGTAAGAAAAGGGAATACAAAAGGAAGAACAAGGCTGTCAAGAATTTGCAACTTATAAATCAATCACATGCAAAGAAAATTGATGGATTGAAAAAATAAATAAAAGCAAATTAATCTTCATTTTACAAAATTGATGATGCCGATGATTTTATTAATGATATTGATAAACTTGATAAAGATGCCTGTCAATGGCAGGAATGACAATATCTTTCTTCCTAGAGTGGTGATAAAGATAGGTATAGTTTTATATGAATTCAAAGACGCACTACCATGGCAAGATTATGAGATAAATGATTTGATTATCATTATCAAGAGTTTATTGTTTCATTTGCTTACAATGGACAATAATGATAAGTCCTATGTATTGCATAAAGGATAAAATTCTTGATTATGTTTTGTCTAACTCTTTCTTAAGATGGGAGAATGTCCATCTTCTTGAAAGGCAACTTCATGATGACCTTATGCAGGATTTTTCTTTGGGGGAGGATTGCTTCCTCGCCTAGTAGTGATGATTTATGCCTCCAATACACTATAGGCTTGGAGCCACTTAAGAAGTCACATTGGACTAGTGAAGGACTTGGAAAGAATGAACATATAATTATGAAGTCTTTGCTTTCATCCAAAATATTTAAGAAAGCAAGTATTGGCTATTCCGGATCAAAAGCTTCATCCATGCTGAAAATTAGTATCAAATTTGTTCCAGCCGACAAGGATCATCATAATCCCTGATAAAGAGAATACCAATCAAGTCCCATCTACTTGTGAGTCCTCCTCTTCCAATAAAGAAAGTGCAAAATTGAGAACTTGGGAGGAAGGGATCTCATTAGAAGCCTCCTCATGAAAATTAGAGGAATGGTGCCATGAGTTATTGGGATCAAGGCATGAATACAGAAGCCATCTCCATCAACATCCTCAAGCCTATCAATGTTGGAGGTATACCCACAAGAACAATAGACTTTAGATCAAGCTATATACAGAATAGTTCTGGATATTGGAAGAGATACCATTCTACATCACATTTTTGTAGGAGAAATTCACAGGCCATACAAATAGCTTCATCATCAAAAACAATTATAAGAAAATTACATGCCAATAATAGGATTCATGGATAATTTATTAATTATAAATCCAAAATTATGTTAACAAATAGACTAAAAACTAAACACACTAAAGATAGCTTAAAAGTTAAAGAACACCTAATGCTTTGACCATAGACTAATTCTAAGATGAGATAAGATAGAACCAAGATTATCTCAACTAACATGCTAATAATAGATGCACTAGAGATTAGTCTCAATCCTAATTATTCTAACAGATTATATATCCTAGCACCTTATATTCCTAATACCTCCCTCCTTCCCCCCCCCCAAATTGACTAAACGGGATACAATCCCGAGTTTATCCCTAAATTTTACAATTTTTTCTCTACCAAGCGGTTTAGTCATTACATAGGCAATCTGCTCTAAAGTTTAGCAATAATGAAGCTAAATATCTTCATTGTCAACTAGTTGTTGGATAAAGTGGTGATGCACCTCAATCTGCTTTGTTCTGGCATGATATATAGGATTCTTCACCATCTTGAGCACGCTTTGATTGTCACAGTGAAGTGGAGTTGGTGTTGTTTGATCTATGTGTAGAGCAGACAATATACAATGTAACCAACTCGCATCACACCCTGCACTGCCTGCACCTTGTATTCTGCTATAATAGATGACAAGACAATTGTGTGTTGTAACTTGCTTTACCAAGAAATAATTATTGATCCAAGAGCAAACACATAACCAGTAGTAGAATTTTTATCATCAAATGATTCAATTTGCATCAGTGTATCCAGTCAACAAAAATTCAGCAGATTGTTGATCCAAAATACCAATGTATCCAGTCAACAAAAAGTCAGCAGATTGTTGATCCATTGCTGCTTGCCAATGTTTTGTTTGTGGATTTGACATAGAACGAGACAGGTAACTCACTGTAAAACACAAATCTGATTGAGTGCTCATAAGATAAATCAAACCGCCCACCAACTGACAATACATCGATTCAGTGACCAAGTATGAATCGGTATGAGTCAAAAACTTCAGCCCTACTTTCATAGGTGTTGATATCGGACTACAATATATCATCCGAAATCTTTTCATAAGTGATTTTGCATACTTGTTTTGTCATATAAAAATAGCATGGTCAAGTTGCCAAAATACTACACCTAGGAAATAATGTAAGAGCACTAGATCTGTCATGTCAAAAACTGAACATAGATCAGATTTTACCTTCTGGATGAGGTTAGCTCCACTACCAGAGATGGCAAGATCTTCAACACAAACAATGATGATTAGAATGTCATCACTTGTAGTTTTAACATAGATATTGGGATCAGAGAAGCTCCTTTTGAATCCTAAATCTCTAAGATGCTCGTCAATTTTGCAGTACCTGGCTCGAGGAACCTACTTAAGTCCATTACAAGAACTTGATCAACCTGCAAACCAGATGTTCTTTTCCTATCACCTGAAACACCTGTGCTTGAACCATGTAGACCCCTTTTGCTAAGAGTCCATTTAGGAAGGCACTCCTAAAATCCATTTGATTTACCTTCCAAGTAAACTGTCTTGCAGTGGAGAGAACTAATCTAAAGGTCACCATCTTTGTAGTCAGCATAAATGTCTCTTCATAGTCTATCCCTTCTTGTTGTGTATAGCTTTTGGCAACAAGGCATACTTCCAACTCGTCAATCTAGCCATCTGATTTGCAATTTACCTTATAAACCCAATTATAGCCAATGGGTTTCTTCCCATGGGGTAACTCAAACAATTCCCACATTTTAATCTTCATCAAAGAATCAAAATTTGCCTTTGGCCTCTTCATATGTCCCTGGTTCTAAAAGAAAGCAAAATTTGCTTGCTCTAAACTTTGCATAGGATTTTTTCCTACTCATCTGGACCATCTAGCTACTGTCTTTTCTTCTTCCCTAATATCCTTCATAGCCTGTTCATAATATTTCGATCATCAGTGTGTTTCACATGGACAGAACTTCATGCCACTTTGTTGTTAATGTGCTTCATGTAAACAATTTTTTGTCCTACGCTATTCTTCATGGTCATCCCAAAGTCGGTTGGAAATACACCAATGTGTTTGAACCTTTGTCCCACTCTATTCTTCATGAGTTTATAATGTTTTTGATTCCAAATCGACTTTACTACATAAACCTGTTTTAACACTATCATAAGTTCTGAACCATATAGAATTATCAATAGGTCTACCATCATCTTAGGAGAAATGTGTCTTCTCATGTACTATAACATCTCTATTAATGATAATCTTGTTAGTAAAGACATCAAGCAACCTGTAGGCCTTAGATTGTTCACTATAGACAACAAACATATACTCCTTGCTTTTTGCATGTAATTTACTTTTCTTACTCTTGGGAATTAGTGCAAAAGCAACACAACCAAAAACACACAAATAATCAACCAATGGTTTCCTTCCAGACCAAGCTTCTTCAGTAGTGACATTCTGCAAATCTTTACAAGAACACCTGTTGAAAATGTAGACCATTGTATTTACTGCGTCTGCCTAGTAACGAAACAACACATTCCGATTGTGCATCATGCACCTTGCCATTTCCATGATTGTCCTATTTCTCTTTTCCACCAGTCCATTTTGTTGTGGAGTGTAAATAGTTGTAGTGTCTGTATACCTTTGCAGTTGCAGAAATTATTGAATTCTTTCGAGGGAAACTCACCTTCGTGCTTGTAGAAATCATTGAATTCTTTTGAAGCAAACTCACCTCCATTGTCTAACCCCAAGATCATGATATTCTTACTAGTTTGTTCCTCCACCAAGGACTTGAATGCTAAAAACTATGAAAAGCATTCAGACTTCAATAAGTATACCCACATCTCCTAGAGTAATTATCTACCACAAGCAGAAAATACTTGGCCCTAGAAAATAAAGGTGTTTTCATTGGACCACTAAAATTGGCATGTACCAGATTCAAGGCATCTCATGCACACCTACTAGAATCCCCAAACATGATTTTGTTGTTCTTAGGTGGCAATCCTTGAACCATGTCCAACTTATTAAGAATTGACAAATATTTATATTTAGGTGGCCATAAGTCTCATGCCAAAGAAGTACAGAATTGTTCTCTTTAGTTGCTAGTTCATATGAACAAGTTGATTTTGGATCTTCTAACCTATACAATCCATTCTCACCAACACCAAGAGCAATTACTTTGTAAGTTGGGGATTCTTAGTAATATCACTAACAGAAGATTTTTGTTCATATCAAGTATATATCTTACATTTTTGAAGATGTAGGTGAATTCATTATTTTGTGTGATCCTAACATCACCATGTCCTTCAAAAACATATGTCCTACCATCTCCTAAGAAAACATATTCATCTCTACATTTATCTTCAGCAAAAAATATACACCTTTCTCTATGGCATGTGTAACGTTTGGATACACCTGAGTCAAAGTATTAGATTGTGGATTTAGTTGATTGCCCCCGAGTTGTTACAAAGGCAAACTTTTCTTCTTGATCTTCCATCTCACGAACATTAGCTTGCTTGGATATTTGCTTGCCTTCTTTACTCTTTCACTTTTTACAACCTCTTAAGTAATGAACAAGCTTCTTGCAATAGAAACAAATTACTTTGGATTTGTTAGAGGCATTACCTTGTTTATTGTCAAATAAGAACTTGGAATTTTGATTGCCTTTGCCTTTGAAATTGGCAATGAATGAATGAACTCCGTGTGCTCCCATAGGTTAACTCTCTGAGTTGTGTCTGTCTCTGCTCCTTTCGCAAAAGTAGTATGGATATCTTTTCAAAATCCAAAGTCTATGTTTTTGCAATCAAATACAAGGATTCTAAAAATTACTCATAAGATGGAGGCAAACCTCGCAATACCAACACAACCATGTCTTCATCTTCAATTGTTTTCTGAATTGTTTTCAGCCAATCTCGTAGATGCTTCAAATACATCAGATATTTTGAAATAGATCCAACTTCTTGCAAAGAAGATAAAACGAGAAGGTTCTTCAAGTACAAAGCACGTTCAACTTTGGACATCCGATACTTGCTCTTCAAATTCCTCCAAAGTGTTGCAACTTGATGGATGTTGCGTATTTGAGGAATCACTTCATCTGCAATAGATAACTTCAAAAGCAACAAAGCTTCCTTATGTCTTTTGTCATGATCATCAACATTAGCTTTCGGTCTTGTTGATGTGGAAGCAACTACCAGGTAAAGGAAACAAATCGATGACAGTTGGCAAACCGTTTAACCTCCTAAACCAGCACATAAAAAAAGAGGATGCGGAAGCGACAAGGGGAAAAATGTTGAGAAAATTAAAAGGATGATGACAGATCTAGAAAGGGAGGATAGGAGAAAAGGATTGGTAGGAAGGGAGAGAGGGGACAGTGTGCCTAAAGAGAAGAATGCAAAGAACTGAGTTTATGTTTGAGCACTAAATCTTGTTGAACCAGGAATAAAATACGATATTGCAGATTGTAATTATAGATTATAAATGCAATATAAACTTGTATTCCACTCTAGTGTGTTTTCCTATGTATAATATGAATGCATTGTGGGCATGTATATTGTAGAAAACCCCAAGGGATGTGTGTGTAGGTTACGGTTTTGCAGGAGTAGTCAAGCATGGTCGTAGTCTGAGAAGAGGGTGTTGTTCGAAGGAGAAACCTAGGATCACCATGCAAGAGATGGTCGTGCGAGTGGAGACTTCGAAGGATTGATGCAAGACCATGAACATGTGATTACTGTTCATGTGAGATAGGAGCACCGTTCAAATCAATATGAAATATAAATCCATCAAGCAAAGACTCATCACCAAAGAGGAATTAACCGTCTTGAAGGAGATCGTCGTGAGGAACTTCCATCAAAAGAGTCGTCATCACAAAGAGTGATTGTTGTCTTGTGCAAGCTCTATCGTGAGACTTTGTCATCTGGTACTCTGACTGTCTTAAAGAATGTCATCTTATGCAAAAGACGTCACCGTCTCATAAGATTGTTGTTCAATTGAACATTGCCATACAATAGAGAGAACATTCAAGCAAATTGCCTCGTTGTACAATGGAGCTCTATTGTATCGTAAGCTATTGTTACGAGACATTGTCATCTTAGATTTTGTCGTCATATAGAAGACTTACATGTTAGTCTCACAATGACACTGAGAGGGGGGTGAATCAGTGTGGCTCTTTAAAACTTAAAAACTTCAACTCTTAAAGCCAAAACAATGAAAACTTAAAACCACATAAAGCAAATATAACAAGAGAGCATTCCACAACACAAGATGTAACGAGGTTCACCAGTTTTGGCTACTCCTCAAAATGATTGCTTGGATTCCCATCCAAATCCAGCCTTTGCAAAATACCAATTTTACAATCAATTTACCAGCACATACTGGAAGGAGCACCAACCCCTGATTTATCTGCACCAACAGAAAGGAGCACCAACCCCTGATTCCAAGCACCAACTTGGACTTTTTGAAGCTAGAAGATTGACATAAAAATGCCTTCACATTTACAAGACCCTGACTGGTCTATTGCTCACTCCACATCGCCCACAAATCACATAACACATACCCTTCTCGGTCGCCTGTCGCGCACCTCTCGCTCTCCTCTCACTCTCTTCTCGCGCACTTCACAGAATAAATTCCCCAACTGAAATTCTCCAAGCAACGCTCCTTTTATAACCATATTGTCTCTTTGTAACTCCAGTTGTAACTCCTTCTTTCATTTCTCATACGCCACTTGTCAATTGTAACGCCTTCTATATGTAACTCCTTTTGTATATATAGAGTAGGCATTTCGTTAAACACGTTACATGCAACGAATTGACACATATACCCCTACCATGACTGTTCGTCTTCTCGGTCATGATTGTTCGTATTCTCCTTAGTGACTGTTCATTTTCTTTTTTGTGCATGCATGCGTTTTCATTTCTATTTTTATGACTGTTCGTTTTCTCCTTCTTCGACTGTTCGTTTTCTCCACTTGGGCATGCATGCATTTTCTCTATAACTGCACCTGTAACTGACGTACTGACTTCAGTTAACTCTTCTTATTTTAGCTGCATGATTTTCTTCTGCAACGGCCCCTGTAACTGCTGTATAACTTCAGTTAACTGTCACATATCTTATTTCGGTTGGGTTCTCTTCTTAGCTCGCGAAAACACAACATGTCGCGATATCGTGACACTTTTGCCTCCTTGCTTCTTTTGTTTGCTTGTACCCGCAAAAACACAACATGTCACGATATCGTGACACTTTCGCCTCCTTACTCTTCCTCTTTACTTTTGTCGCGATATCGCGACACTTCTTCCTTCTTACTTTCTCTCTCCTCCTTTAGTCACGAAAATGCGACATGTCACGATATCGCGACACTTTCTCTCCTTTGCTCTTTCTCTTGCCTTCGGGTCGCGAAACTCGACATGTCGCGATATCGCGACACTTTCTCTCCTTTGCTCTTTCTCTTGCAATATGTCGTGATATCGCGACACTTTCTTCTTTCTCTTGAATATGTCATGATATCGTGACACTTTTCTCTTCGCTCTCTCTCTTGCAATATGTCGCGAAATCGTGACACTTTTCTCTTGCCATTCTCTCTTCCAATATGTCATGAAATCGTGACACTTTTTCTTCCGTACTATCTCTCTTGCAATATGTCGCAAAATCGTGACACTTTTTCTACTTGCCTTTCTCTCTTCCAATATGTCATGAAATCATGACACTTTTTCTTCCGTACTATCTCTCTTGCAATATGTCATGAAATCGTGACACTTTTTCTACTTGACTTTCTCTCTTCCAATATGTCATGAAATCGTGACACTTTTTCTTCTTGCCTCTCTCTCTTGCAATATGTCATGAAATCATGACACTTTTTCTACTTGCCTTTCTCTCTTCCAACATGTCATGAAATCGTGACAGTTTTGCTTGCTTGCGCTTTCTCTCCGAACATGTCATGAAATCGTGACAGTTTTGCTTGCTTGCGCTTTCTCTCCGAACATGTCATGAAATCGTGACAGTTTTTCTTGCTTGCGCTTTCTCTCCGAACATGTCATGAAATCGTGACAGTTTTGCTTGCTTGCGCTTTCTCTCCGAACATGTCACGAAATCGTGACAGTTTTCTTGCTTGCGCTTTCTCTCCGAACATGTCATGAAATCGTGACAGTTTTCTTGCTTGCGCTTTCTCTCCGAACATGTCACGAAATCATGAAGTTTTCTTGCTTTTTCTCTCAACATGTCGCGATATCGCGACAGTTTTTCTTTCTTGCTCAATGTCGCGATATCGACATTTTTTTTGCAACATGTCGCGATATCGCGACACTTTTTCTTTGCAACATGTCGCGATATCGCGACACTTTTCTTCCTTGTGATTTTCTTTTGATTTTTAGCATATGGGCCACTTCGATCTTCTTGGACAATGTAGATCACCCAAACATAATCAACATAACTCACTGTACATACTCTGAAGAACCTCTTAACTCCTGTCCATTGCATCAACCGATTTGTCCATTGTGTTGACAACAATGACAATACTGTTGCTGCACCTTGCTCAACAATCTCCCCCTTTGGAATTGTTGGCAACACACGTGCAATTTCTTGTAATTCTTCTCCCCCTTTGACAATAATACCAAAGGGCTGCTGCAGACTCCCCCTGAGTCCATGCACAACATTCTCAGGCACAAATTATGACAGTTAGCAAAAATTACAAACATGAGCAAAAAGATAATCAAATATATAAATGCTCCCCTTGAGAATGTGGTCCCGATAGCTAGTCAGTTCTTGGGAAGCATGACCACTCCCAATTTATTGCGAAGGTATCCGCTATTGACTGGTGGACCTCTCTCCAATTGTTATATTATAGAAGACTCTGTCTCTCTACTGCACTGACTGGTGGACCTCTCTCCACTTGAAGAATCCTCACTCAGATCTATCTTCAACTGTGTTTGCTGTTGGATCTCTATCCATTGAGACTCTGTCCTCTGTACTCTATCAATAGGCTCACATAGAACCTGCTTAACAAGCTCACATAGAACTTGTCCAATGCTGAATAACAAGCTCACACAGAACTTGTCCAATGTTGAATAACAAGCTCATACAAAACCTGTCCAAATCTGCTCCAACAAGCTCACTAAGAACTTGTCCGAATCTACTCTAGTAAGCTCACCAAGAACTTGCCCAAATCTGCTCTAGAAATCTGTCCCAACACTGTCCTCAAATATTTCCCAAAGGCCTTCTCAAAGGCTCAATCAATCATGCTCAAGTAGTACTCAAAATGAACTCAACAATGAATGGCAATCTCAAATCAAATCCACTTCATAGAAGCATAAAGAGAATTGTTAGAGACTTAAAATGTTCTAACCTCAATCTCAACTCAACATAGAATGATGGAATAATTTATTTCATAGAACTTTAAAAATCACTTCACACATAACTTGACTAGGCTCAATCAAATCAACTCAACCAATCATCACAAGGGACAACTCTCTCTCACACAACCCTAGTCCAAGTATGTATCAACCAACTCAAACATTTCCAACAATGCTCAACCACAAATATCACATAACAATGATACTCATGTTCTTTTCTAACTCAAGTTCTTTCACAACCAATGGGCTTCAACCACTATGCTTATAACTCGTTCCCTACCTTCATCAACTTTAACATCGGCAATCTCCACAATTTTCTTTAGCCTCTTGACTGCCACCTCCTCCGTGACTAACGACTTTGCCTCGCATCCGTTGTGCAGCTCAATGTCTCTGGTTTCTAACGGCTGCCATGAATGTTTTCATCGTCTGCGTAGGTATTGACAGTGGACCGTTATATCTAGCGTTGGAACCTCAATCTGCGCGCAGTCATCAACTCTCGGTATTCTGCTTCTTGCTAGGGCATATGTCAGGGCTACTCAATGTCTTAGACGAACGTTCTTCGAAGCATTTCTCCTCGCTGCGATCAAGGGATTCCTCGGGCAATATCTCGCATTTCTCAAATAATGCAAGACTTTCTTAGTTGCATAGGCATCTTGTCCTCCTTGACGCTTCACCACCTGGGCGCTATTCTCTCAACGTCTCTGCCTTGCATGTGCCACTTGGCACTCTTGACCAACTGGGTGCTAGTGCCACTGTTTGCTTTGACTCTGGCATCTCTTTGATAACGACTACTTCTTTAGAGAAAATTGATGCTCTCTTATACCAAACGATGTGATGTATTTTTGGTTAAGAACCTCACACTTTCCACCTACACGTTGGCAGTAATTTTCATAATGATCATGAAGAGCTTTACCATAGTCCTCCATCGATATTGGTAGATGAATTGAGACATACTCACAACACGGATTCTATTTTATCTGCAGATTGGGAATGTTACAGGCTTCAAAACCAGCACCTGCCAGCTTATGCTTCCATGACACGTCGACCTGTGCTTGCATGTTCTATCTCAGATAATGCCTATCAATTGTTGCATCAAAAACCTAGTTGTTCACCATGTTGTTCTGCTGAAGCACATCAGTTTGATACTATCTCCACAAATATCTACATGAACTGAAACACATTTTGACAACTATACGACAACTCCCCCTGACTACTTTCCTTTCATCCTCAGATAACCACACAAATACATAGGAGCATTAAAATAAAACTTTAACATTGCTCCCCATGAGGATGTGCTACCTGGAGCTGCTTAGTGCAATAGAGGAGTAATCTCCTTCAGTCCAAGGAGACACGATTTCCTCTCTTCTTTCTTTCTCCAAGATTTCTTGAACTTGGGCTTGAGTTTTTCAACTGCATCCCTGTTTTGAACCTTTTCGTGAATTTGAACATTTCTCTTGGGTGGTTGTCTCTTGTGCATCCTTGATGGATGATTATTTTCCTTTCTTTGATGCACATGATTTCTTCTGTGTTGCATTCTTTGTGTCTGATGAAATCTACTGTCTTGCCTTAGATTAGATACAAAAGTTCTTGGACAAAACCTTGCTATGTGCCCATGACCATTACATTTAAAACATTGCACATGGTGTTCAATCGAATAACAGATGTATTTCTACCAAACATAATTCTTTGATCTATTATTCAATCCACAATAAATTGCCTTGTGACCATAATGGTTGCATCTAAAACAATAGCCATTAAAAGCATTATTATGAATAAAGTGAGAGTGATAGAACCTCTTTTGTTGTGGTTGCTTTGTTGTAGATCTCCTTTGAGATTTTCTTCCTTTTGAGGATTCAGCTTCAAGCTTTTCTTGCTTTGATCCTTCAATAGTGGATTTCTTCTTCTCTGCATATTTAGAAGATGAAGGTTGTTCGACTTCACATCCAAGACCAAGCTTACACATGGGGCTTCTTTGTTGCCTTATCATTTTATCTAGCAGCTCTGTGCTCTTCTCAAATTTGAGATTTGTATTGGCCTCTTCTAGTTGTTTCCTCAATAAAACAATCTCCTCTTCTTGTTTGCAGCAAACAATCTCTTTCTCATTGATCTGTGACTTCAAGGCTTCTTCTATTTTCTTGGCTTTATGAATTTGTAAGAAGAGATCTTCAATATTATCCCCATATTCTTCCAACTTCTTGGACAGTCTTTTGTTCTTTTTCCTTTCTAAACCCAACTCTTCAAGAGCAGCGATCAACTCACCTTCTAGATCTACTTCAACCTCTAGGTTTTCATCACATACTTCAGAATTCACTTCTTCAACCTTTTCTAGTTCAATTTTCTCTTCCACAGGAACTGAAACTGATTGAGATGCCTTATTTGAGGAGGATCTATTCTTCTTACCCATTGCATACTAATCCAAGATCAACCCTAGCTGATTTAGCTTGACAAGGGAAGCTGGCTCTGATACCAATTGTTAGTCTCACAATGACACTCAAGAGGGGGGTGAATCAGTGTGGCTCTTTAAAACTTAAAAACTTCAACTCTTAAAGCCAAAACAATGAAAACTTAAAACCACATAAAGCAAATATAACAAGAGAGCATTCCACAACACACGATGTAACGAGGTTCACCAATTTGGCTACTCCTCAAAAATGACTGTTTGGACTCCCATCCAAATCTAGCCTTTGCAAAATACCAATTTTACAATCAGTTTACCAACACCTACTGGAAGGAGCACCAACCCCTGATTTATCTGCACCAATAGAAAGGAGCACCAACCCCTGATTTACCAGCACCAACTGGAAGGAGCACCAACCCCTGATTTATCTGCACCAACAGAAAGGAGCACCAACCCCTGATTTACGAAAAGGAAGGAGCACCAACCCCTGATTTATCTGCACCAACAGAAAGGAGCACCAACCCCTGATTTACCAGCACCAACTGGAAGGAGCACCAACCCCTGATTCCAAGCACCAACTTGGACTTTTTGAAGCTAGAAGATTGACATAAAAATGCCTTCACATTTACAAGACCCTGACTGGTCTATTGCTCACTCCACATCGCCCACAAATCACATAACACATACCCTTCTCGGTCGCCTGTCGTGCACCTCTCGCTCTCCTCTCACTCTCTTCTCGCGCTCCTCTCGCGCACTTCACAGAATAAATTCCCCAACTGAAATTCTCCAAGCAACGCTCCTTTTATAACCATATTGTCTCTTTGTAACTCCAGTTGTAACTCCTTTCATTTCTCATACGCCACTTGTCAATTGTAACACCTTCTATATGTAACTCCTTTTGTATATATAGAGTAGGCATTTCGTTAAACATGTTACATGCAACGAATTGACACATATACCCCTACCATGACTGTTCGTCTTCTCGGTCATGACTGTTCATTTTCTTTTCTGTGCATGCATGCATTTTCATTTCTATTTTTATGATTCGTTTTCTCCTTCTTCGATTGTTCGTTTTCTCCACTTGGGCATGCATGCGTTTTCTCTTACCCCTTAACTCGTCCGACTTCGATTAACTCTTCTTATTTTAGTTGCATGATTTTCTTCTCAATGGCCCTGTATCTTGTATAACTTCAGTTAACGTATCACATATCTTATTTTGGTTGGGTTCTCTTCTTAGCTCGCGAAAACACAACATGTCGCGATATCGTGACACTTTCGCCTCCTTGCTTCTTTTGTTTGCTTGTACCCGCGAAAACACAACATGTCACGATATCGTGACACTTTCGCCTCCTTACTCTTCCTCTTTACTTTTGTCGCGATATCGTGACACTTCTGCCTTCTTACTTTCTCTCTCCTCCTTTAGTCGTGAAAATGCGACATGTCGCGATATCACGACACTTTCTCTCTTTTGCTCTTTCTCTTGCCTTCGGGTCGCGAAAACGCGACATGTCACGATATCGCGACACTTTCTCTCCTTTGCTCTTTCTCTTGCCTTCGGGTCACGATATCGCGACACTTTCTCTCCTTTGCTCTTTCTCTTGCAATATGTCACGAAATCGCGACACTTTTTCTTCCGGACTCTCTCTCTTGCAATATGTCACGAAATCGCGACACTTTTTCTACTTGCCATTCTCTCTTCCAATATGTCACGAAATCGCGACACTTTTTCTTCCGTACTATCTCTCTTGCAATATGTCGTGAAATCGCGACACTTTTTCTACTTGCCTTTCTCTCTTCCAATATGTCGTGAAATCGTGACACTTTTCTTCCGTACTATCTCTCTTGCAATATGTCATGAAATCGTGACACTTTTCTTCTTGCCTTTCTCTCCGAACATGTCGCGAAATCGTGACAGTTTTGTTTGCTTGCGCTTTCTCTCCGAACATGTCACGAAATCGTGACAGTTTTGTTTGCTTGCGCTTTCTCTCCGAACATGTCATGAAATCGTGACAGTTTTGCTTGCTTGCGCTTTCTCTCCGAACATGTCGTGAAATCGTGACAGTTTTCTTGCTTGCGCTTTCTCTCCGAACATGTCATGAAATCGTGACAGTTTTGCTTTCTTGCGCTTTCTCTTTGCTTAGGCCCGCGAAAATACATGTCGTGATATCGCGACACTTTTTCTCTTCTCTTTTGGCCGCGAAAATGCAACATGTCGCGATATCGCGACACATTTTCTCCTTGCATTTTCTCTTCTCTTCTGGCCGCGAAAATGCAACATGTCGCGATATCGCGACACTTTTTCCCTTTGCATTTTCTCTTCTCTTCTGGCCGCGAAAATGCAACATGTCGCGATATCGCGACACTTTTTCTTCTTTGCTTTTTCGCTTCTCTTTTGCATATGGGCCACTTCGGTCTTCTTGGACAAACCTGTAGCAACTTCACCCAAACATCAGAAACATCCTCATAAGCATTTAACTTCACTGTACATACTCTGAATAACCTCTGAACTCCTGTCCACTGCATCAACCGATCTTTCTGATTGTGTTGACAACAATGACAATACTGTTGCTGCACCTTGCTCAACATTACAAGGTGTTTGACTAAACGCACATGTGATTACCATGCGTCTTGAAGTCATGGATAAATTAGATAATTTGTTGCTTGAGAAGGTCATCCTTAGCTAGACTCCCTTTTTTTGTCTGCATCATTTGGTATCAGAGCAAGTTTGATTTAGAAGTCTGCAAATTGTGTTGAAGGAGAGATGGCACAATGAGGAAGAGGAAGACCGCATGGTCTGGGACCTCGACCAACAGATATAGCGAAAATGCTGAGAGGAATCACCGTCTAGGTTAGATGCAATTGAGACTACCCAAAGGAGAGGCATTCATCTTGAGGAGATTAGTGACAGTGAAGAGGAGGAAACTGGTCATGTGGAAGCTCGAGATGAAGAGCAAGGAGAAGAACCAGAGCAACGATTGATTCGAGCAATCTCAAATATGGGAAGTAAACCAAAGATGGATACTCCCAATTTTAATGGAAGTTTAAACCCAAAAGAGTTGATTGATTGGATAATGGACATGGAGAGATTCTTTGATTATGAATCTATGGAGGATCCAAAGTGGGTCAAATTTGCATGCACACGATTGAAGGGACATGCTTCAATTTGGTGGGATCATGTCCAAACTGAGAGACAACAAAAGGGAAAGGATAAAATCCGAACTTGGGAAAAGTTTGTGTCCAAGTTGAAATCTAAGTTTTTACCTATGGATTATCAAATTGGATTGTTTAGAAGACTCCAAAACCTCAAGCAAAAGGAGTTAGGAGTAAAAGAATATACAAAAGAGTTCTATAAATTGACCATAAGAGCAGGTCATATTGAAGATGATGAAGAGAAGGTGGCAAGATACATAAATGGACTAAGATTGTCCATACAAGATGAGATTGGTATGATTCGAATCAGAACTATTGAAGAGGCATATCAGTATGCACTCAAGGCAGAGGAAAAGTTGTTGCAAAGGCAACAAAATAATGCTAGAGGAAGAGGACGATCCTCTCAAGGAAGAGGACAAAACAACAATGAAGAGGACAACAAAGGCAAGAGGGAGAAGCTAGTACTTCTCAGAATAATAGAGAAAATAAAGATTTCTCAAGAGGAAGAGGAGGTTATGGTAGAGGAAGGGGTAGAGGATTCCCCAAAAATTGTTATAGATGTGGAGAAGTTGGCCATCGGGCATATGAATGCCCTCAAGCACAACAAACTAGCGGGCATGGAAAGGAAGCCCGTAGCCATATTACACAAGCAGATGAAGAAAGTGTAGCCTCACCGAAGCACATGGAGGAACCAGAACAAGGAGAATCCCTTATGATGAAAAGGGTATTGTTGAAACCAGCAAAGGAGGTGCATGAACTTGAGCAAAGAAGGAACCTATTCAGGACAATTTGTAAATCAGGAGGCATAGATGGATTTAGTGTCAACAGAGATGGTAGAGAAACTTGGCTTGAAGAGAATTGAGCATCCAAATCCGTACAAAGTGTCATGGTTACAAAATGGACACCAAATTTTGGTAACCGAACAATGTATGGTAAATTTTCAGATTGGTTCTTATAAGGATGCAATTCTATGTGACATCATGTCGATGGATGCATGTCATATTTTGTTGGGGAGACCATGGCAATTTGATAGAAAAGTAGTACATGATGGTAGACTGAACACTTATTCAATTGTCAAGGATGGTAAAAGTTATGCATTGAGTCCATTGAAGGACAAAGGAAAAGAGGTGTGCAATAGTTCTAAAGTTTGCTTGATCTCTGAAAAATAATTCTTGAAGGAGATGAAGAAAGGGGAAGCATGTTTTGCTTTCATTGCTAAACCCATGGAAGATGGGACAATAAATAAGATGGATAACATTCCACATGAAGTGAAGGATTTGTTGGAAGAATATGCTAAGATTATTTTAGAAGAATTACCTGATGGGTTACCACCTATGAGAAGCATTAGTCATCAAATAGACTTCATACCTAGAGCAAGTTTGCCAAACAAGGCAGCCTATAGGATGACACCTATGGAGAATGAAGAGATGAAGAGACAAGTCCAAGAGCTATTGGATAAGGGGCTGATTAGGGAGAGCTTGAGCCCATGTGCAGTACCAATTGTACTAGCACCCAAGAAAGGAGGAGAATGGTGTATGTGCATGGACTCTCGAGCAATCAATAAGATCACAATAAAATATAGGTTTCCATTACCTCGTATGGATGACTTGATGGATTGTTTGAGTGGAGCAGAGTACTTCACAAAGATTGATTTGAAGAGTGGTTATCATCAAATTCGAATCAGAGAAGGAGATGAGTGGAAGACTACGTTTAAGACCAAAGAAGGCTTGTATGAATGGTTAGTTATGCCATTTGGGTTGACAAATGCACCTAGTACTTTTATGAGATTGATGAATGAAGTCTTGAAGCCTTTTCTTGGTAAGTTTGTGGTGGTTTACTTGGATGATATTTTGGTGTTTAGCAAGATGAAGGAAGAACACCTAATGCATCTGAGGTTAGTTTTGCAAAGTAGGAGGAACAATTGTTGATTAATTTGAAGAAATGTAGTTTTATGAAGAAGGAATTGGTATATTTGGGTTTTGTCATATCCAAGGATGGTTTGTGGATGGATCCAGCAAAGGTGAAGGCTATTGTGGAGTGGTCATCACCAAGGAGTATGTTTGAAGCTAAAAGTTTTCATGGTTTGGCAAGTTTTTATAGAAAGTTCATCAGAAATTTTAGTGGAATTTGTGCTCCAATCATGAAAATGATGAAGGGAGGTAGACATGAATTCAAATGGATAAATGCAATAGAAAGGAGCTTTCAAATCTTGAAAGAGAAAGTCATGAAGCAACCAGTTTTAGCATTGCCAGACTTTAACAAAGTTTTCCAAGTAGATTGTGATGCAAGTGGAACTGCCATTGGAGGAGTTTTGAGTCAAGAAGGTAGACCTATTGCTTATTTTAGTGAGAAGTTAAATGAGGCTAAGAAGAAATATTCAGTTTATGATCAAGAGTTTTATGCCATTATGCAAGCACTCAAGAAGTGGAGACATTATCTATTACCAAAGGAATTTGTGTATAGATCATCATGCTTTGTAGTTCATTAACAGTCAAGGCAAGTTGAACCAAAGACATATGAAATGGGTGGAGTATCTTCAAAGTTACTCATTTGTTTTGAAGCATAGAAGTGGTAGTTCAAATAGGGTAGTTGATGCTTTGAGTAGAAGAAACTTGTTGATGAATGCAATGAAGATTGAAGTGGTAGGTTTTGATGCTATGAAAGAGCTTTATGTTGATGATTTGGACTTCAAGGAAGCTTGGGCAGCTTGCAATGACCCTACTATAGGAGATAGAATACCATGGCTGGATTATTTTATCCAAGAAGGATTATTATTCAAGGGACAACAATTATGCATACCATGGAGTTCAATGAGGGAGAACCTGATAAGAGAAAAACATAGTGGAGGACTAGTTAGACATTTTGGAATAGATAAAACTTTGAAATAACTTTGTGAAAGTTATTATTGGCTAGGAATAAGTATGAATGTGTAAATATTTGTGCAAAGTTGTCAAGTCTGTCAACATGCAAAAGGAAAGAGCTAGAACATTAGGTTGTATCAACCATTACTAATACTAGAAAGGCCATGGGAAGACATAAGTATGGACTTTGTCCTTGGATTACCTCAAACACAAAAGGGGAATGATTCAATTTTTGTTGTTGTTGATAGATTTTCAAAGATGGCACATTTCATACCTTGCAGAAAAATGAATGATGCTACTCATATTGTTGATTTGTTCTTTCAAGAAGTTGTAAGATTGCATGGTTTGCCAAAAAGCATTGTGTCAGATAGAGATGCTAAGTTTGTAGGTCACTTTTGGCATACTTTGTGGAAGAAGTTGGGTACAAAATTGAGCTTTAGTTCAACTTATCACCCACAAATGGATGGACAAACTAAAGTTGTGAATAGAAGCCTTGGAAATTTGTTGAGGTGTTTAGTTGGCAAGAAACCAAAGTTATGGGATACCATATTGGCATAGGCAAAATTTGCATATAACAATTCGATAAATAGAAGTACAACCAAGAGTCCATTCCAAATTGTGTATGGAATTCGTCCAAGAGGAGTAGATGAGTTGTAGAGTACAACTAATTTGCAGAGACCTAGTGCTATAGTAGAAGACTTTGTTGATTATATGCAAGATTTACATTGAGAAGTGAAAGTTGATTTGGAGAAGAATGCTATGAAATACAAGCAACATGTTGATCTCAAGCATCGAACACAAGAATTTCAGGTTGGAGACTTGGTTTTGGCACATTTGCGAAAGGAAATATTCTCGAAAGGCACTTATAACAAACTCAATTGGAAGAAGATTGGACCTTGTAAGGTCTTGAAGAAGTTTGTAGCTAATGCCTATGAAATTGAACTCCTAGAAGGAGTAGACATCTCACCAATTTTTAATGTGGTAGATTTGTATCCATATTATGATAAGCCTATAGAGAATATTGAAGATATCACAACTAATTTTCCAATTGAAGAATGGATAACACAGTTGCCAAAAAAGAAATAGGATGAAATAGAGGTAGTGATAGACTCCAGAGTGGCCAAGAGAACAAGAGGCAAAGTATATTATGAGTATCTGGTCAAGTGGAAGAACCAGTCAATTGAAGCAGTGACATGGATGAATGCTTCCAAGATTGCTAAGTATGGAATCTTGGTTACAGATTATGTTCATGAGCTTCGCTCATGAAACATTTCTCTTACCCGACGAGTATGATGCGGGAGCAACTTCCAGGTAAAGGAAACGAATCAATGATAGTTGGCGAACCGTTTAACCTCCTGAGCCAGCGTATAAGGAAGGAAGAAGGAGCGAAAGCAACAGGGGAAAAAATGTTGAGAAAAATAAAAGAATGACAGCAAAACTGGAAAGAGAGGATAGGAGAAAAGGATTGAAACGAAGAGAAAGAGAGAGGGGATAGTGTACCTAAAGAGAAGGCAAAGAACTAAGTTTATGTTTGAACGTTGAAGACTGATGAACTAGGAATAAAATACCATATTGCAGATTGTAACCGTTGATTATAAATGCAATATAAATTCGTATTCCACTCCAGAGTGTTTTCTTGCGTGTAAGATGAATGCATTGTGGGCATGTATATTGTAAATAACCCCAATGATGTGTGTGCAGGTTACGGTTTTGCAAGATCAATCAAGCATGGTCGTCGTCTAAGAAGGGGGTGTTGTTGTTCGAAGGAGAAACCTAGGATCACCATGCAAGAGATGGTCGTGCGAGTGGAGACTTCAAAGGATTGAAATCGTACGAAACTATGAACGTGTGATTAACGTTCATGTGAGATAGGAGCATCGTTCAATTCATTATGAACTATAAAGTCATCGAGCAAAGACTCGTCACTAAAGAGGAATTAACCATCTTGAAGGAGAAAGTTGTGAGAAACTTTCGTCTTAAGAGTCGCCACCACAAAGAGTTAAGGATTGTTGTCTTGTGCAAACACTGTTGTGAGACGTTGCCATCTTGTACTCTGACCATCTTGAAGAATGTCATCTTATGCGAAAGACATCATCGTCTTATAAGATTGTCGTTCAATTGAACGTGTCATACAATAGAGAGGACATTCAAGCAAATCGCCTCGTCGTACAAGGAAACTTTGTCATCTTGTAAACTATTGTTATAAGATGTCTAATATTTTGCCGTCATATAGAAGACTTAAGAAGTGTTTGACCGAACACACGTGTTATTACCATCCGTCTAGAAGTCGTGGATGGATGGGATAATTTACTACTTGAGAAGGTCGTCCTTGGGTGGACTCCCTTTTCCTGTCTGCATCACTTGCCTCCTTTTCAACCTTTTCAAGGACAATGTTGGCTAGATCACGATGCTCACAAATGGTCTTATGACTCCACACACTATAATATCTCCAAATTAATTATTGAGAATATGGAGGAATTAAGGTCTGAATATTTGTCATGCTCACTGCAATGGCCTATTCTAGCGGTCAATGGAAGACTTTCACTCTATGATGCTCTCAAATTTCGAATAGCAAACCTCTACTCCATGTTGTTCCTCGCTTTCAACGTGATTTGTCAAGCAAACCTCTGATCGTCTCCAAGTCAGTCAATTGCTTGATGCTTGGATCTCCAAGTCTTCAATCTTTTGTTTATTGTGACTTCCAATCATACAAAAAAACTCACACTAAGCTCAAACTAGCAACCCTCCACTACATTTCCAAAATATGTCTTAGTTGTAATTTGTACCCACGACATTCTCCCAAGCACTCTAAATGTTCTATCACTAAGCTACATGTTCTTCCACATTGAATATGCTATAAATTCCTTTTAATTCCAGCTATTCAAACGCACATTTGATACGCCAAGCACAATGGCTAGAATACATTCAAAAAAACAAACTACAAAGAGGACAATGGCTTGGAGAACATAGTGGAAGATAGACTTTTCAGAGGTTGAAAATAAACTATAAACTTCTAAATCTTTGATACCATCAGGAGGAGAAATTCACAGGCCATACAAATAACTTCATATTCAAACAAATATAAGAAAATTACATGCATAAAAAAGCATTCATGGATATTTATGGATCAAAAATTATCTTAACAAACAGGCCAAAAATAGACACACTAAAGATAGCCTAAAGGACATCAAATGCTTTGACAATATACTAATTCTAAGATGAAAAAAGATAGAACTAATATTACTGCAACTAATATGCTAATAATAATGCACTAAAGATTAGTCTCAATCCTTATTATTCTAACAGATTATATCCTAACAACTTATATTCCTCGTAATTTTGGACATGGGGATATCAACAACCAACTCTTATGCATTAAAGTCCTTTTTGTTCACATTGCTTGTTGGAAACTTGGCACATTCAAGGGCTTTTGTTCACATTGCTTGTTGGAAACTTGGCACATTCAAGGGCCATGCAAATTCTATGCTTGCTAATTCCTTTTTTTGAGAATTTTTATCATGATGGTTAATGAGCATTTGAAGACTATCATGAATATGATAGTTGACTTGTACCAGTTTTGGAGATTTGGCTTTGAATTAAGAACTTTTTGGAATTACCATAGAAAGCATGATATTATAACATGCCATGAACATGTCCTTTGATTTAATATGACTAGTAGATGGATGGTTGCTTCTTTGTGGCATGTGAATGGTTTTTATGTAGAACAATATGCATAGCATGGTAGAAGTGGAATATCCAGGTATTCAGAGAAATGGTCTCAAGTATGTTCAAGAGTTCATAACTTTTGATATGAAAGACGATGCAATACTGGAATGATTACTTCATGGGACTAATATTGCAAGGGGGATCCTTGATTTGGAGTTAACAATTGAGGGTTATTATTATTGTCTTCACATGATCTTGAAGCACAAGATTGCAAGACGGGTCAAGATGTTGCACATTGAGATGCATTACAGAGTCAAATAGAATTGATGTTCATAGCAAGTTTGTGATGGAATTCTCACTATCACAAACGGATGCAATACTGGGAAGATTATTTTATCTGACTACTAGAAGTGGGAACCTTGATTCAGAACTAACAATTGACGGTTATTATCATTATCTTCACATGATATTGAAGTACGAGATTGCAAGAGGGGTCACAACATTGCACATTGAGATGCATTACAGAGTCAAATAGTATTGGTGGTGATAGCAGGTTTTTGATAGAGTTCTCACTACCCCAAGATTGCACATTGAGATGCATTACAGAGTCAAATAGTATTGGTGGTGATAGCAGGTTTTTGATAGAGTTCTCACTATCACATGCTGTTATCCTAAATGTAGCCTTGGAACTTGACATATTGCTATGACTTGGTTCACTGCAGTAAGTGAACCCTGAATATTTAAGAACCATCTTGTTGACTTCAAAAACGTCTTTGAGATTTCAAAGTGGTTCACTGCAGTAAGTGAACCCTGAATATTTAAGAACCATCTTGTTGACTTCAAAAACGTCTTTGAGATTTCAAAGAGGGTTTGAGCTTTTCAACGGTGTTTTGGATGTTGGAAGAGTCACCAGTTTTTGGTAAAAGATAGAGCTTCTTTTAAAAAATGTATTACATGTTTTTTATTCTAGCTCAAGCAGACGTTTAAGGAAACAATTCTGTCATGGAGGTTCTTTTAGAGAATGCATTGCATGTTTTTTATTTTAGCTCAAGCAGAAGTTTAAGGAAGCAGACATTTAAGGAAACAATTCTGTCATGGAGGTTCTTTTAGAGAATGCATTGCATGTTTTTTATTTTAGCTCAAGCAGAAATTTAAGGAAACAATTGTGTCATGGAAGGCTATTCATAAGGTTAGTAGGTTCAAAATTTTTGGCCCATTGAAATCAAATGTGGCTTGAGCATAGCATTGACGAAGATTTGGCATCAATTATTTTTGGTACATTTAAATTAATACGTTTCTCAAGCAGACCATTGAGGAAGCGTCAGCATCACAATGTTAGGACCTCGCGTCCTAACCCTTTTTATTTTATTGTAATAGTTTAGTTAGTAATGAGTGGGCACCCCCTTTTGAATATAAGGGTGACCCTCAATCATTAGGGTTAGGGTTAGATAGCTCAAATAGTTATTTTGGGTTTAATCTATTTTTGCATTGTAAGCTATTTTGGGTAAAGTTATCTTTATATATTGCATTGTAAGAAAGGGAAGGCATCTTGAAGAATTATATTGTAAAGGAGCATTGCTCATAAAGGAGGTTGCCCCCTTGAAGTGGCTTGCAATACTTGTAACTCTTTAGTGCAATCAATAAAATAATTGTTATTATGAGTTTGAGTTGCAATATTGTAATTTTGTGTGAATTTATTTCTGGTTGCAATTAATTTATGCAAGCAAAATCATTGCATTTAGTATCAGAGCTCAATTGAAGGAACGATTCTATTACAACAGTGAGGCTTCGATTCCAATTTCTTTTTCTACGGCCACAACACATCCATCTCGGTAATTTATCTTTTCCTTATTTACCTTCACTCAATCCTTTTATTACCTGCAATTTGTTTTACGATCATCCAAATCACTTTAATTTTTTCCCTTCTCTAGATTCATTAGGTTGGAAATCTTGTACTAGGGGTTTTAAAATATCTTAAAGAAGTTGTCGTTATTGGCTAAGCTAGATTGCCCATAAAGTGTCTAGTAAAGTGAGAGGTGCTCAGACTCTAAACACCTAGGCCTTAGATAGCACCCGTATACAACTACGAGCTCCCACGTACCCTCAAGTATAGGGAGACCCCCTAGGAATAGGCGAAGCTTTCACCCATAAAAAGATATCAATCGTTTAAGTTTTGTGGTGCACCAATAAGTAGTTAGCCTCGAGAAGGTATTTGCATTGTATCTCGAAGACAAGTAGTGCGGCTAAAGGAACGGTGGAATCCTCTGTAGTTAGTGCCTTGAAATATCGGACCAAATATTGTCTACGAATGAGATAAGTATACCTACGAGCCCACAAACCAAACGAACCCCAGTCTAGCACAGTTGGGGGAAAAAAATCCCGCAAGGACTTTTTGGGCTTATTGAGACAGCGATTCAAAAGAATCCAAAATCCTTGACTAAGTAAAGTTTGTTTTCAAAGAACATTCAAGAGTTTGCAGAGAGAGGGAAAAAAAAACTAAAGGACTCTTGGGCATATGGAGAGTATGTTACAAAGGGAGAGTTTTTATAGACAAAGATTACAAAGGTATTTTTACAGGCAGGGATTATAGGGGTTTTTAAAGACAGAGATTACGGGAAGGGATTACAGGGATTTACAGGCAGAGATTACAGGAAGGGATTAGGGGTTTTCAATAATGCATTGTGTTGTAGGTGGAAACTTTCAAACAAAATATATGATAATTCGTTAAAAAAAAAAAGAGGGAGTACAAAGCGTCGGGAAAAAAACGGTACTAGAGCGTCCCAAAAAAATAGCACCAAAATGTAGGAAAAAAAGAGGGAGAACCAAACATTGGTAAAAAACAAAAAAATTAAAAAGTAACAAAGTGGTCCCCAAGGGCTAGGTGGATTGGTAAGACTTTGGGCACTTACCAAGAGGAGACCTAGGTTCAAACCTTGGGGGCATGTCCAATAAGGGCAAAGGTAGTAGTCTGACTTGAGTCCGCTGAGTGCGCACCAGCTTGACGACGACGGTACCAACCCTAAGCCACCGGGGGTCTCCCTCACTCCGGGCCACGTTTACCGAGGAGAGGCAAGGGTTATAGAGGCAGCTTCAATGATTTGACTTGTGTTCGGAGGCAGAAACCTCGGGGAGAATGTTTGTCCCCCGTGCCCAGTTGTTAAAAATGAAAGGATGTTATCGATTCCCCTGATATCAAAAAAAAGAATAACAAAGTGCTGGGAAATAAACACTATCAAAGCGTCACGAAAAAATATAGTACCAAAGTGCTCCAAAAAAAAAAAAAAGGAGAGAGTACCAAGCACTGGAAATCTTCATTAAAGGGTGCTATAACTAAGGGTCAAAAGCACGCATAAAATAAATTAATTAATTAAAATAAAATATGCCTGCAGGCTGGTGATCACAAGACAGTTCTTTAGAAAAAGTGAGTGAAGAGGTAAAGGAACTACAAGAATTCAAGGATCAATTTCAAAGTTTTGACTAGGACTCCTTGATTATTGGGATAAAAAAGCTGGACACTATGGAACAAAATATAAAAAACATCCAAACATTCACCATTGGTCTCTACAACATTGTCCAAGAAGTACAAGACACATTGCAACATGGGGAACAAAAGCCCACAACTGCCAAATCTACAGAAAATCCACAAAATATTATGGGTGGATAACATACATTATCCACTACACCTCGTACCACAAAATTGGATTTCTCCAAGTTTGATGGTGAAGATCCTACTAGTTGGATATATTGCACAAATCAATATTTTGATCTACATCAAACTCAGGACATTCTAAAAGTCCCTATAGCCTCTTTCAACCTAGAGAAGGAAGCAATACAATGGTATCAATGGTTACATAAATCTAAGGGAGCAACACCTTCATGGGATGAATTTTGTGAAAACTTACTTGTCTAATTAGGTCCCAATGCATATGAGGATTTCACAAAAGCTTTGACGAAGCTCAAACAAACTCACAGTTCGTGACTACCAGAAAGAATTTGAAAATTTGGCCAACAAGACAAAAGGGCTAACTAAGACATTTTTTACAAGTTGCTTTTTGACATCCAAACAAAGGTAAGAATGTTCAAACCCAAGAACATGATGGAAGCCATTGGGCTAGCAAGGTTGGTCAAAGATAAGTTGATAGCACAACACTACACAAACAGGTCATCCCAATTCCAAAATTTTATAAAACCATTGGTATCTCCAGGTGCAAGAAATACAATGATCCCTATCAAACGACTAAGTGAGGCAGAGATGAAAGCTCGTCGAGATAAGGGCCTATGCTATAATTGTGATGAGAAATACAGTCCAAGTCATATGTGCATTCCATAGTAGTTATACCTACAAGATGCTGAGACAACCACTACCCTCCCTAGGCTCAAGGAACCTAGTGATAACTCAAATGGTAAACAATACGAGGCACCGATGCTTCAAAATCTCCCACACCTAAGATCTATTTGCAAGCCTTGGCAAGTATGACTACACCACAAACCATGAGAATGCGTGGGTATTTCAAGAAATGTCCTTTAACTATTCTCATCAACACAAGTAGCACTCATAACTTCATTGATCCCAAGGTGGCAAAACAACAAACTACTACTTGTACCCATGCAACAACTTCAAGTCATGATAGCCAATGGAGGTACTCTTTCTTGCAAACACAAATGCTGCAAGCCAAATCATTCAACACAAAGGATTCATGGATGTTCTTTTGGCTTTGGCTCTGTTAGGACCCTATCCTAACATCATTATGTAATTGTCTAGTGTGGGTGTATGTTGCACCTTGGGCGCCTAGAGCATATGGGCCCATTATGATGTAACCGTTACTTTATTGTAAGCAAGAGTTAGTAATGATGTAACCATTACTTTTATTGTAAGTAGGAGTTACGAGCTCAGCCCTCTCGCCGCCACCCTTGCATGTGGACCGACCCTTGAGCATTAGGATTAGGGTATATGTAACAACCCACCCGGATCTGCCTTATATATATATATATATATATATATATATATATTTTTTGTATTTTCTGGTTTATAAAGGAACTCAGGAATGCACAGGCTTAATTGCAGAAAACTAAGTAATTACTAATAATGCAGACTTATGGAATACCATTGCAAATACTTGAAGCATGTAATGATTTGAAAATTGTTCATTCAACAGTGAATACAACTTCGATTTCCAATACCAAATAAAGTGTATAAACCCTAGAGCCTGGAAAGTACCTTTTCAGTAACGAAACTATTGGAAGAATGGACCTTTCCTCAAAACAGCATCAGTCTGCCCTGGGACAGCCACTTGATTCTGTTGAATGTTGAATAGCAGCCTGAGTATGAACTCCAATGTCTATATTCGAACCACCTCTTATCTCTTCCAATCACCAGCTCGATTTTCTCAATGAAGCCCAATGAAATCTTTGTCCTGAATCTGATCACCAATCCAACAGGGGTAATGTTTCATACCCGAACTGGATGTTCCCACTGGAAATGATCGTTCCCAATGAGCTTGACCCTGCAAATAGACTCTGCAAGAAGTCTCCCAAAATACCCAAAGCCTGTCTTCAATCTGGATATATCCAAAATGAGAGCCAAAATCCCAATTTATAGAAATTCTTGGTAAGGTTGGTGGCTTTGGAGGGAACTTTTCAAAATTCAAATTGGCTTCTAGAACCCGCTTCTAAAATGACATCATCATTTATCATTAAGTCCCCTTTTACTTTTATGCTAGGAAAGTCACTTTATAATTTTATATTTATTTAGTGACTTAAATGACCTTTCCCTTCATAACATAATAATATATATAAAATTAAATATTTAATTTAATTTTATATAAATATCTTCGGACATTAAAATTTCTAAGCTCCACCAACCCAACATACAAACAAATCACGGATTTGGATACCCATTAAGCCAAACAATCCAGTCGTACCTTCCCCTCTGGCAGAAACCCTAGCCAAGTGACTTACTATATATAGTAAGTTTCTTCAATAAGCCACCAGAATTCGACCACTGAAGACTGTCAATGGCCCAGAATGGACTCCCCTACATCATACTTAGCCTACGGGGGCCCGAGAGTAGGCTAATCTCATATATCAAATCAATAAACTAGGAAGGGGACATTACAGTATATAAGAGCCTATACAAAGACAAGGGTGGAAATGGCATGGACATGTCTTTTCTCAAATTGTATCGGAGCTCTACTTCCAAGGAGGTTGCCCCCTCAAAGAGGCCTACGATACTAGTTCCCTTGATTAATAAAGTTTGTCGCATTTTCATTCAGTATTTTCTTAAGCAATTCTATTATTCCATTGCTTGTAATTATGTTAAATTCAGCATTACTTTTGTGGATGTGCTTATTTTTATCTTAAAGTTCCTAACAAGTGGGTATTAGAGCTCTTTCTAGGGTCGTGTTACACAACAGTAGCAACAGTTCTTGTCCTCAACTATATCAAAAGACTTCCCAGGAATAGGAGAAGCCTTCATCCCTAGGAAGATATTGGTTGTTCGTGTTTTGTGGTGCACCAGTAAGCGGATAGCCCTGGGAAGTTATTCTCACAGTAGCCTTGGAAACAAATAATGCGGCTAGAGATATGGTAGAACCCTCTGTAGTTAGAGCTTTGAGATATTGGGTCGGTCACTAATCATGACTAGATAGTATATCAGAAATCCCACGAAACCAGACACACCTTGGCTTAGATTGTCCTTATTCAATTTGTTTTCGGTCCTTTCCCAACCAAAACCAAAAATCAGATTAGAGTATACTGTAAAGGAAACCATTCATCTCACAGATTGACGATGCCCAAAATATTAGGTGATGGATCTAGTTAACAGCTCAAAGCAACCGGGTGATAGTTGGTAACAAACAACAGGTTGTTATCAGTTGCTAGTTGAGTAGCACTTAGTTGGTAGCAATTGGCTAGAAAGAGTATAGAAGGGCAAAAATTCATCATTTTGTGATATAGTCCATTCCAATCATCTTTTCGAGCCAATCGTTTTGATATATAGCTCCCTTACGCTTTTTTCGGAGGCCAAAATTCGTCATTTTGTGGTATAGCCCATTCTAATCGTCTCTTCGAGCTAATCGTTTTAACATATACCACCCATAAGCTTTTTCAAGAACCCTAGGGTACCAAAAAAATGGCTAGAGCTACTAGAGATGCCCAATTAGAGCAATTAAGTGAAGAGGTGAGTAACTCGACAAAGCAAAAAGAAGTATGGAACAAGCTAATCTCCAATCTAGACAAATTGGATAAAATTGAGAGGCGTATACAAGGCCTAAATACCAAATACGACGACCTAGAAAAAATTTATCTAGAAGCTAGGGAAGCAGTTCCGAGAGTAGAGCATGAAATGCCTTGCCCAATAATACCAATCATAGAATGCCAAAGCTAGATTTCCCCAAATTTGATGGAGAGGACCCCACCAGTTGGTTGTATTGGGCCAAAAAATATTTTGCTCTTCATGATATTCCCTAGGAACAAAGGCTCACTATAGCATCCTTCAACTTTGAACATGAAGCCATTCAATGGTACCAATGGTTGGTGAATATGCATCCGCATCTCACTTGGGCAGAATTTGAGACCCAATTACTCACCCATTTTGGACCCAGTGAGTATGAGGATTTTACTGGAGCCCTCACCAAGTTGAAACAAACAACAATCCGAGACTATCAAACACAGTTTGAAAAGCTAGCAAACTGCACAAGGGGCTTGAGTGAAGAATTTTTCCAAAGTTGTTTCATCAGTGGGTTAAAGGAAGATATTAGAGCTGATATGAAAATGTTTAAACCAAAAAGCATGATGGCAGTAGTAGGCTTGGCCACAATGGCTAAATATAAATTCAAAACTCAAAAGGCATATTTCCAAATCTCCACATGCTCGACCACCCGCTTCCATCCCTAACATCATCAAACCTTTGCAAACAAACTGCCCCCAATCAAACGTCTTACCTGAGAAGAAATGGAGGCACAAAGGACACAAGGACTATGTTACAACTGTGATGATAAATACTGCCCAAACCACAAGTGCATGCAACAAAAATTATATTTACTCGATGTGGGCAACCCTTCCACTAGAGAATCTCACGACAAAGATAAGGACCATAGCGAAGAGGATCAACTTGAAGAAGTGGAATCGACAAACGATCAACCACCAAAGATATCAATACATTCTTTATCAAGGATTTCCACTACCCACACCATGAAAATGGTAAGGCATTTCATTAACAATTCATAATACTCGGTAATTTAGGTAGTACGCATAATTTTATTGATCCTTGAGTGCCCAAAAGAGCAAATTGCTACATATACTCAGGCAATTCTTTTTAAGTCATGACAGCCAATGGGAGAACCTTGCCATGCAAGGGTAAATGTAGAAATGTAAAGGTGTGGATGGGCGAATACAACCTTAGGCCGAACATGCTTGCCCTTCCTTTGCGAGGATGTGAAATTGTATTGAGAACTTAGTAGCTTCATACACTAGGCCCAATAGTCTGGGATTTTTCCAAGCTCTAGATGCAATTCACAAAGTAGTACACTCTCCATGGTATGCTCGTAGGTTCTACCCAACTTATCGATTCCCATCGAATGGGAAAAAAAATTGAAGAAATCATCTCAAGGGGTGGTGGTGCAACTATTTGAAATATAAGTTCCAACTACTGATGACACAGTTCAATCAATCAAATTACAACTAATTGTGGATAAACATGTATTCATGTATGTCGAACCACAAGGATTACCACCACGGTTCTACCACAATCATGCCATCCAACTTGTTTTGAGCAACTTGCCACCTAACATTCACCCCTCCAGGGTACAAGTACCCATATGTGCAAATGACTAAGATTGAGAGAATGGTACAGGGGTTGCTGGTTGCAAGAGTCATTTGGCCAAGTGTTAGTCTGTATTCCTCTCCAATACTATTGGTTCGTAAGAAAGATAGATCTTGGCGGTTATGTGTAAATTTCCTCAAACTCAATAAAATTACCGTCAAAGATAAATTTCCCATTCCAGTTGTTGGATGAGTTCCATGGTGCTCGCTTCTTCTCAACGTGGGATCTACGTTCAAGATATCATCAAATTAGATTAAGGGAAGAAAATATTCCCAAGACAGCATTTCAAACTCATGAAGGCTATTATTAATTCCTTGTCATGCCTTTCAATCTTATCAACACACCTTCCACCTTTCAGAGTCTCATGAATGCCATCTTTCGTCCCTTTTTACACAGATTCATTTTGGTCTTTTTGATGATATCTTATTTACAATCGCACATGGGAGGAACATTTGCAACATTTGGACCAGACCTTGCAACTCTTAGCTGATGACCAATTGTGTGCGAAGCGATCTAAATGTTCTTTTGGAAGGCGAGAAGTGAAGTACCTAGGCCACATAGTTTCAAGGAAAGGGGTTAAGGTGGATCAAAAGAAAATTACAGCCATACAAGACTGGCCCAAGCCACGCACTCTCAAAGGTCTTAGGGGTTTCCCAAGCCTCACCGGCTATTATTGGAAATTTGTCCAATATTATGCAAAGATTGCATCTCCCCTATAGCGATGTTGAGGAAAAACTCATTTATGTGGTCAAAACAAGCTGAACAAGCCTTATTGCGCCTCACACAAACTATGCTATCTACTCCTATGCTAGCAATACCTGATTTCTCCAAGCCTTTGTGGTTGAAAGTGATGCTTTGGAAATTGGAATTGGTGCAATTGCTTATGCAAGGACGAGCATTGGCTTTCACTAATAAGGCTTTGTCAGGAAGAAAAACCTGGGCAAATCAACCTATGAGAAGGAGATGATAGCAATCTTACATGTTGTCAACCACTGGAGACCTTATCTTATTAGGCAACATTTCTCGGTCAAAACAGATCACCAAAGTCTTAAATACTTTCTTAAATAATGGGTCTCCACACCTGAACAACAAAAATGGGTCACCAATCTACTAGGGTATGACTATGAAATAATTTATAAGAAGGGCAAGGAGAATATTGTTGTTGATGCACTATCCCGCCAACATGAGGACTAGGGTATGTTGTGTGCCATCTCAATACCAATCCCTCAATGGATCCACCAGCTTCAAGAAGAGGTGACCCAAGACTCTACCTTGCAAGCCTTAATTCAGCAACTTCAAAATGATCCTAGCTCTCGGCCAAGATATACATGGGATGGGCAGCATTTGAGATACTGAGGCCGCCTTGTTATTCCTAAAAATTCACCATTCTACAAATCTATATTACGAGAAATGCATGCTTCTCCTATTGTACAACATTTTGGATTCTTAAAGACTTATAAGTGGGCTAAACACACCTTTTTCTAGGCAGGGATGAGAAGAGATATTCAAACTTTTGTGGCAAAATGTGATACTTGTCAGTGTATGAAAGGGGAAACTATATGCACACCAAACACACTATTCCAGAAACCGTTTGGACAAATATTTCCATGGATTTTATTGAAGGGCTTCCAAAGTCTGGAGGCAAAATAGTCATTCTTGTGGTGGTGGATCGTCTCTCTAAGTATGCTCACTTTTGTCCTCTAGCCCACCCTTACACATCCTCAGGGGGTCAAATGGCTTCCATTGGCAAAATGATGATATAATACTTCTTATCACTTCACCACCAAGGTGACACCATATGAAGCAGTTTATGAACACCCTCCCCCATCACTTTCATCATACATTTCGAGGAGCTCCAAAGTTCAGGCAGTAAATTCCACTCTTCAGGAGCATGCACTACTTCTCCAACATCTTAAGGACAATTTGACAATGGCACAGAACCGTATGTGACAGCAAGTTAATCAACACCGCTCAGAAGCACAATTTTAATGCAGAAGACCTAGTTTTCCTACACTTTAAACCGTACAAGCAATCATCATTGAAACTTCAAGGTCGTCAAAAGCTAGCAGCTAAATTCTATGGACCATATCAAGTGCTACAGCAGTTTAGGCCCATCGCCTAAAAGCTCAAATTGTCGCCTTCCTCCATGATACATCCAATTTTTCAAGTCTCCTTCTTGAAGAAGGTCCTTGGCAGCCGTGTACAAGTTCAATCAACACTCCCCGAGTTGGATGCAAAAGGATTAGTCGTCTTTGAGCCCGATCTACGAACACACACACTCTGCAACCGAACCCTCACTAATGTATTAATACAATGGTAGGGATTACAACAAGAAAATGCCACATGGGAGTTGCTCTATCAACTCCAATAGTAGTTTCCTCATCTCAAGCTTTGAGGACAAAACTTCTTGAAGGAGAAGGGCATGTTAGGACCCTATCCTAACATCATTATGTAATTGTCTAGTGTGGGTATATGTTGCACCTTGGGCGCCTAGTGCATATGGACCCATTATGATGTAACCGTTACTTTATTGTAAGCCAAAAATAGTAATGATGTAATTGTTACTTGTAATTGTTGCATGTGGACCGAAACTTGAGAATTAGGGTTAGGATAAATAAAAACCTATATAAAGGCAAGGGTGGAAATGGAATGTCTTTTCTCAAATTGTATCGGAGCTCTACTTCTAAGGAGAATGCCCCCTCGAAGAAGCCTACAATATTAATTCTCTTGATTAATAAAGTTCGTTGCATTTCCATTCAATATTTTCTTAGGCACTTATGTTATTTCATTGCTTGCAATTTTGTTAAATTTTGCATTACTTTTGTGGATGTGCTTATTTTTATCTTAAGGTTCCTAACAAGCTCATCTACTAAGTTCAAGCGCAATATGTTTGAGAGAGTTTCGCCTAAATAAGAGTTTTGCAAAGCAAATCATGGACAAGTTGTTGACTTCATTTTCTTGACCAGCAAAGACCGTCTTTAAGTGTTCCACTCGAGCAGGAGAATGAGAAAATTTAAGTGAACATGTTATTGGATACATTTCTCTGACAAACGTAAACAAGTTCCAGCTTGGGAAGAAGGAAAATAGTACCTGCAAGAGGTTTTGGGTAAAGCTCGTGTCTTTATTGTAAGAGATCTTCATCTAACATTTGGAAGCTTTCAAAGCCAATGCCCCCACATAAATCTTAAGGAGGAATATTGTTGAGTAATCTTGTTTTAAGGCCACAAGTCAAGCTTAAGGGGTGATGTTAAAATGTATGTAATCTTGTCTTGTGTCACCATGAGATACTAAATTTCTGGAATCCCTACACATGTATTGCATATACTTGGGCTGCTCATGAATCAAATTGTAGTATTCTTCGGATTATTATATTATTGTATTTGTGCATTCTAACATTAAAATGGCAGTTCAACAGGATGTCTTCTTTGTCACCAATTGAATCTTGATAACCAAATTTGAATTCTTCATGAGTTAGTGCCAAATCCCCTCAAATTCATCAAGTTAGACAGACCAAATACAAAAACGATTTTAGGGCAAAACCTCAAAGAACCTCATTGTATGCTCAAACAAGTTAGTGATTAAATAGCCTCCCTGAGTGCTTGGATGGCCTTGACTTGATCATTGAATGGATTTCTACCAATAGTAGGCTGAGTTTCATGGATACATGACAAAGTTTTTATTGGCATTTTTGTGTTCCTACAATCAACCTTGTGAAATAACCTTTAAAAACTCCGATAATGTATCAATTGGTTGTTAATAGGTCCCATATAACCTTTGTAAATTGTGAACCAACTTGTATGAAAACCTGAATTTCTCGTCCAGACTTTGATATGCCTGCCCTAAACCCTTTCTTCTGCCCTCCTGAAGGCAAATGAAGATATGTGAAACTTATATGTAGATGTGACTTGTGTATAAAAAGAATCTAAACCATGTTTAAGCCAACTAAAATAATAGAGGCCTAAATTGACAATTTAACATGAAATACATTGGCCCATATTAACCAACAAACAGATGATGGGAAGAGTCACACAACTTAGCAACAAACCTTTTTGAAGAACTAGACAAATGCACAAATTTCTGGAGGGAACGTCCATTCTATCAGCATTTAATTTGCATCAAAAGGTCCATCCTACAGCCCGTGGTGACCCAAACTCTTCATAAGGTACTGCAAGACACTAAGACTCAATGCACACATATGGATTACACAAATAAAATGCATTCAGACAAACATATAAGCTAAATAACGCAATCCCCAAAGCAACCAAACCACATGGTGGCAAAAACAGAGGGATTGAAATCTCTCAAGTCTCTTGATCAACTCTTCTTCATGTCAAATCCATGTTTACACAGGTGTACATCAAAAATAGGCATAAAGACACACGTGTATATAGAAAGAGACACACAGATGTATAAAGAGATATAGTCAGAGACACACACGTCTATAGGTGTATAGTCACATACGTACATTTATATGTATATATCTATATAGAGGGAGACACATGTGTGTGCCTATATATCCAAATCTTCAAAAAATAAATACTCAATTAAAAGAAAAAAACAATTAACTTTTTGCTTTATAAAACTCCAAAAATGATACTAATAGTGGGGCTAAGCAAGGCCAGATTTACAAATGCAAGTCAAGTTTTGTGACTAAGGTAAGATCTACATCGTGGGCATAAAGGTATAGGTGATTGTTTAGGTCACAGTCTCAGTTCAATTCTGTATCTCTTTGGATTTTGACCCTTTGAAAAAACTCATGGTAAATTCAATCTTTAATTGAACTCACGGTAAACAGGTAAATTGAGTCTTGCCATGATATGTCTGGTAAATTGAGTCTTGGCGCGTCTTGGCATGGTAAATTGTGTCTATTTTAATTTAAAAGTCAGTTTTTTTTATTGCAGTTACCAAAAATTCAATTTTGCAAATCTAAACAGCTGTAAATTTGAATTTTGAGAGCCGTAATTAAAAAATTCAATTTTCCCGTGAAAATAATGCCTGCTTGCTACAATAAAGTCAGATGTCTTTTGTTATATGTTTACACTGTCCCTTCACTACAAGGCCAAGAAGAAAAATGAAACCCAGATACCATACAAAAACAATCAGCATACTGGTTTCATGTGACGAGTACAATCCACAACTGAAAAAAATGGAAATAGAATGACCAATGTGACTGTATGTGCGAATCAAACACTGACAAAATAAATCTTAAGAGACTCCATCACCTGATGCAAGCCAAAGTAGAAAAATCCTAAAATTTCTCAGAAACAGCTTAAGTTAGAATTTCCAACGCCAAAATTATAAACATCCTTTAAAAAAAACTTGAACAAGGCTCACATCGTATCGTATTCAAGCACATTTATATATATTAAAAGAAATTTATAAAAATTTAAAAAATATATATATTACAGGAGGAAAAGGAATGAATAAATACCTCGGCTTTAGCTGAAGCGGCGCCTCCGAGATCGCCCATGTGAATCTCGCTCCCCTCAGTATCCATCATAATGGCAACTGCATAACCTTTCTCTTCATTCAGTTTCCTGACATTTCTGATGACATTGCGGTGCCATTCCCTGGTCCCATGGCACATATTAAGCCTCGCCACGTTCATCCCGCCCATGGCAAGGGCTTCGAGCTGCTCAAATTCGCAAGAAGCAGGGCCAATAGTGCAAACGAGCTTCGTTCTCCTCGTGCTTCGAAACCCGTTTTCCTTCAATTCCGCTTCGCTGACCGTATCCACCTCGATCAAGCCGGACTCCAAGCTGGAAACCGGCATTGCCACGGCAATCCCGTTGCCAGCCGGAGCTGCAACCTCTTCCAAGTCCGCGCCGTCGGAATTCACCACCACCGGAGAATTATCCATCTCAGACATGACAGAAACCCCGTTCCACCCTCTCCTTTTCGTGTTCAACCGCCCCTTCCCCAAAGACATCCAGCCACTCGGCCTGAACTTCGATTGCCAGGCTGCTTTCGAGAATTTCTGAGGGGTCGGCGACACGGAAATCAAACCCTGCATCGCGAGCGCCATAGTTGTCGAAATTTGAAAATCGCAGACGCAATTCGCTAGCAAATAACAAAATCAAAGTTCCTTTACTATTTTTTTTTCTCTCGGTGAGGCCGGATCAAGGCTTCGAAGTCAAATCTCTTGCGGTATTTGCAAAACATTTGATGCTTCCATTAAAAATATCTCAGCATTTTCGAATTTCAGGCTCAAATTCAGAGGTTCTCACTTCAATTTAAACAGCACAGGTAGAGGTAGAGGAAGCGTGATCTCGCACCATAAATGAGAAAAATTTACCGCAAAAAAAAATTGCTGGTTGCAGATTTCGACCAGCAATGAATAAATGCAAAAGAAACCTTGCCACGCTCCGAAACCCTCGGATGCCACGTTCGAATTACAGTTCACTGGTTCGGTAGGTTGGCGCTCTTGAAGCTCACTAAACGTTTGAACTGAAGAAGACGAAGACGAAGACGTGGCATTGGGGCGGAGAGTTCAGGGGTAGATAACCTGCTGCTTACCGGTATAACCGGTCACGCCTCTCGCGAGGCCGAACCTCGAACTACTCGTCAGTGTCATTTATTACATCAAATTGATATGCTCCGAAACATGTCCTCGTATGGTGCGTGCGATCCCATCAGAATTGTCGACGTATCCTACGGTCCCCGATCCCTCCAAACAAGTGGGACTCTTCGGTGCCGTCGGATCTGCATCGGAAGCATCGTTCGTAGTTTTAGTGATAGCAGTTCTGCACGTTATGCAACGAACAAAAATGGATTTGATCGACGTTCAGAACTCGTTGGAAGAAACGTAAACCGTTGATTTAATCGAGTGGCCGCATGGGTTATGTCGTCGATGTGGGTCTGTTGTTCGTGTTGTCTAGTGCCTGGATTTTCAACTGGATTCAGCTTTGTCTTGTGGTGGATGTGGATAGATCGATGTTTCAATTATTAGACAACAAGAAACTGAAATTTTATATATTTCTTGTTTTTTTAAATGAACTTTGGAATTGCAGGTCAATTTTTTTATTTATGAATAATAAATTATATTAATTTAGTTAGTTAGGGTAGGCTAGATTTTTTTATTTTGATGAGGAAATTTAAGTCCTTTATAATTGTAATGAAAGTAGTTTTTTTTTACTACAATAGGTTATTAACTAAATATAGTTTTTTTTTTAGTGTGGTGGATTTAAATTTTTGTGTAATTTACACCAACCAAAGTTTGTTTTTTTTTTTTTTTTTTTAAGATTTTGGGTTTGGAGAGTTAGTTCAAACCATAATAGAATGCGGTGTGTGAATGGATTTGTGTAAAAGAATATATTTCTCTTCTTATAAGTTGAATAAATTAATAGGGCTTTAGGTTCTCTTTTGAAAAACCCAAGTTCAAACCACAAGAGGATATGGTATGTGTGCATTTGCCCGAGTTTTTCAGACATCCGTGGTAAATGCAAAGAAACACTTGGAAGCGGTTCTATGACAGAGTTATTTGAAGACACTAAAATAAAAAAAGTTGAGGAATTGCTAACCCAAATCAGCAGAAGAAGGAACAGCGTTCTCAAAGATATTAAAGATCATATGATATGATTTGAGCAGTTGTACTTCCATATTTGAGGTCCCATAGACCATATTTGGGTCTCGGGGACATAATTAAAATCTTTCATTTCATTTAAAAAAAAAATTGTCTTGTTAAAAATTGAATAAATTAATATTTTAATTATTATATAATTAAAAAAATTATATATATATATATATATATATATATATATATATATATATATATATATATATATATTTTTTTTTTTTATTTGGTTAGTGTGAGAAATCCCTACGATCAACGCATAGGGCTTAGCAGTCTCCTTCCAACCATGATCCTTTGTAAAGCTAAAAGCTATGCTTTTCAATAGGAAATTTAACACACACCCACCCCCTCACACAAGTCCACATTGTGGTTTGAACCTTGGACCTTCCCAAGAAGAGCCAAAGTCCGAATCGTTGCCTTTTCAGTGGAACTTTATTTTTCAAAAAATGAACTTTGTAATTGTGGGTAAACTTTTTCATATATGTATAATAAATAGTATTGGTTCAAGTAATTACGTTAGGTTAGAGTTTTTAATTTTTAATAGGAAATTTAAGTCCTTCATGTCTCATAATGTGTTGTAATGTAATTGTGGGTAAACTTTTTCATATATGTATAATAAATAGTATTGGTTCAAGTAATTATGTTAGGTTAGAGTTTTTAATTTTTAATAGGAAATTTAAGTCCTTCATGTCTGTAATGTGAGTAGGGTTTTGAAAGAGTTAATTAGCATAATAAGTCATATCAACTAATTACATCAAGGTAGATAAGTCCTATTAGGAATTCACCACGTACAATGTCTCCTCTCTTCTCTTCCTCCAAATCAGAAAAGAGCTTTAACTATCACAGAGGCAGTCTTTACAATACAATATATATAGAGATTCATGGCTTTTTCTCTATCCGAAGACACATAGTGGCGTTGGAATACAATGGGCCAAAAAACCATGAGCTGAAACCACCCATATGCTTATCACGTTTTATTTAATATTTAATGGTAATTAAATATTTAATGTTGCCTCTTGGAACCCCGTTCATGTTCCTATTGTTGAACGTTGCCCATCAATATTTAATGGCCTTGGAACTCCGTCAACAATAATGGCCTTGGAACCCTGCCAACAATATTTAAATGGCAATTAATTTATTGTTATCAATTTGGATCCATTACCTAACAATCTCCCACTTGGAGACAAGATTGATGCAACATCCCTGCACCCTAGGATTGAAAGTTTCTCATAACATGACCTTACTCCTTAAGGCCAATCGAAGTAGAGCAAAAGCTCAACTTCTCCCTGGTTACAATTTTAGTAAGCATATCAGCAAAATTTTGGGAAGTGTGAATCTTACCCAACTTTACCAAACCATCCTCCATTGTTGATCGAATGAAGTGATACGTTAAATGAATATGCTTTGTCCGTGAGTGAAAAGCAAAGTTCTTAGCTAAATGAATGGCACTTTGGTTGTCACTCCAAAGTGTCCCATCTCCTTGCTCCTGACCCAGCTCCTCAATCAACCTCTAGAGCCATATGAACTCTTTGGCACCTTCCGTGACGGCTACATACTCAGCCTTCGTAGTAGAAAGAGCTACAACATGTTGTAGCTTGGATATCCAACTCACTGCTATACCTCCAACTGTGAATACATACCCAATAGTGCTCCTCCCACCATCCAAATCACCTGCCATATCTGAATCCACATAGCCCTGTAACTCAACTTTGGAACCTCCAAAATTCAAACAGAATTTTGAAGTCCCTTTCAAATACCTGAGTATCCATTTTACTGCTTGCCAATGAGATTTACCTGGATTACTCATATATCGGTTCACAACTCCCATTGCTTGGGCAATGTCCAGTCTTGTACACACCATAACATACATCAAACTCCCAACTGCTAAAGTATAGGGTACCTTCCTCATGTACTCTTCCTCCTCCTTTGTCTTGGGACATAGCTTCTTTGAGAGCTTAAAGTGCTTTACAAGAGGTTGGGCTATCGGTTTTGCATCATGCATACTGAAACTCTTAAGCACCTTTTCCACATAATCACCTGAGACAACTTTAGTGTTTTCTCCTTCCTGTCTCTATTGATTTTCATGCCAAGGATTTGTTTGGCTTCCCCTAAATCCGTCATGGCAAATTTACTTGCCAACTCCCTTTTCAATTTCTTAATATCCTGCATGTTGGATCCTGCCACAAGCATATCATCATCATACAATAATAGAATAAGGAAGTTACCATTTTCTGTAGCCTGAAAATAAACATAATGGTCACTCTGGATCCTAGTAAAATTATGCTCAATCATGAAACTGTCAAACTTGAGATACCATTGCCTTGGAGCTTGCTTCAAACTGTACAAGCTATTTTTCAGTTTACACACAAGGCTCTTCTTGCCTTTGACCTCAAACCCCTCCGGTTGGTGCATGTAGATCTCCTCCATAAAATCCCCATGAAGGAATGTTGTTTTCACATCTAACTGTTCAAGATGAAGATCTTCTACTGCAACTATACTCAAAATAGTTTGAATTGAAGTCATTTTTACTACATGTGAGAAAATATCATTATAGTCAATACCTTTTCTCTGTGCAAATCCTTTCACAACAAGTCTTACTTTGTACCTCTTGTTGCCATCAACTTCGTCCTTCACTCTGTACATCCATTTGCAATGCAATGCCCTTTTGCCCTTGGGAAGCTCAACCAAATTCCAAGTTTGGTTTTGAGTCAGTAAGTCCATCTCATCCTTCATAGCATACTCCCACTTGCTCCTAGTTTCCAATTGCAAAGCCTCATGAAAACATTCGGGCTCACTTGCATCAGTGTATAGAATGCAATGCAAAGAAGGAGAATACTTATTTGGTGCTCTTATTACCCAAGTAGAGCTCCAACCTTCTGGTATTAGTGGTGATGGAGGTGATGGTGGAGCAACAACAATTTCCTGATCATCTTGCTCTTCCTCATGAGCACCATGTTCATCAATCTGAACAAGAGGCTGTCTTTTTACACCATGCTCTAGGATTTCATCCAAGTCAACAAACTCAGGTGCATCCTCTTCAACCTGTATGTGTCTATCCTTGTACAGTATATCCTCATTGAAAATCACATCTCTACTCCTGATAACTTTTCGGCCAATGTTATCCCATAGTCTATATCCCATCTCATCCACACCATAACCAAGAAAATAACACTTTTTAGACTTTGCATCAAGATTACTCCTATTTTATTTATCTATGTGGGAAAAAGCCTCGCAACCAAATACTCTAAGGAAAGAGTGGTTTACAGGTTTACCTTTCCAAGTCTCCTATGGAATGCCTCCATACAATGTAGTACAAGATCCTTTGTTTATCAAATAAACTGTTGTATCAACTGCACTAGCCCAACAGAACAATGGCAACCCTGCATGCAATCTCATGGCTCTAGCATGCTCCATTATAGTTATGTTCATCCTCTTCGAGACTCCATTCTCCTATGGTGTCATAGGAGTAGTCTTGATTATCCTAATTCCTTCCTTTGCGTAATAGTCCTCAAACTCCTTGCTGCAATATTCACCACCATTGTCAGATTTAAGGCATTTAACTTTCTTACCTGCTTCATTCTCCACTAATGCTCTCCACTTCTGAAAAGTGTCAAAAACATCATATTTATGCATGTTTGTGTAGATCCATGTCTTCCTACTGAAATCGTAAATGAAGGTAACATAATAAGAGTATCCCTTAAAAGAAAGTACTGGTGAGGGACCCCACACATCTAAGTGAACTAACTCTAATTTCTCTTTCTTCCTTCTAGGACCAACCTTCAAAAATCTTACCATTTTTTGTTTTTCATATACACAACCTTCACAGAAACCCAAATCAACCTCCTTGAGTTTTGGCAACAGTTTTTTAGAGTGAAGGATTTTCATCCCTTTCTCACTCATATGATCCAACCGCAAATGCCATGCTTTCGCATCATCCTGAGCAACATAGTTCAATGTACAATAAGACGAGTTCTGCAATAAATACAAATTTCTAGTCAACTCACCTTTTGCAATCACCATTGAACCCTTTGTCACTCTCCATTGTCGGTTTCTAAATTTAGTGTTGTATCCCTCCAAATCAAGTGCACTGGATTAAATCAGGTTCCTCTTCAGATCAGGAATGTGCTTAACATTGTTAAACACCCAAACATTTCCATTTGGCAACTTTACATTCACCGTGCCAATACCCATAATCTCACATGGATAGTTATTACCCAACAAAACCTCTCCATAATGACCTAGAGTATAATCAGCAAAGTACTCCCTATGAGAAGTTACATGATAAGAAGCTCTAGAGTCCATAACCCAATACTCACTCGTGCAATTTGTTGTAAGAATCAGGGCATCCTGATAAATTGCACCTGTAATGTTTACCTCTTGAGCATCATTATCATTATTGTCCTCATTCTTCTTTCGGTCTTTGCACTCCCTCTTGAAGTGTCCACTCTTCCCACAATGCCAGCAATCAATCTTGCTTTTGTCTCTGCTTTTAGATCCACCCTTCGATTTTCCTCTATTCTGACTTTTCCATCTAGCTTGACCTTTTTCCTTTTTCTTAGTTTTTGCCTCTGCTTTCTGTAGATAGTGCTACTTCAGATGATGAAGCCTCCCTTGAGGATTTTCTCCTCATATCCTCACTAAGGATTATGCTAATCACATCATCAAACACCAGCTTTCCAGATCCAGGCACAAAATTACTCACTGCCATTACAACGCTACCCCACGAGTCTGGTAGTGAACAAAGAAACCCTAAAGCCATAACCTCATCATCAAAATCAAACCCTATAGATTTTAAAGAACCCATAACAACATAAAAATCGTTAAGGTGTTTTTGGTAGATCCACCCTCTTGCAAAGAATGAGAAACTTGTAATCTTTCATTTTCTATAATGAAATTTTCTTGTTACTTGATATGAAATCCGTCTCGCTATGGTTTGGTTTATTTTCAGAAGCTGCCAGTGATGCTTTCAAAAAAAAATTTAACTCTAAATTTTTTTTTAACTGTAAATAGCTTTCTAATCAAGAAAATTTTATTTGAAGCTGAGGGTTTTTCATACAATTTAGCTAGTGTATCCATGGTCCTTTGGTGGTATTTTTCTTCCCGATGTTGTATGCAACAAAATCAGCTAGGCTTAACCGGATCACCCCCTGTGCCCTCCTGTCTATCAAATCCCATTCATCATCATCCATCATCTTAGGTTTACCATCAGTCTTCCCTTTCAGAGGCAAGTACAGATCATATTTCTGATACAGATAATCCTCCACTTTGGTTTTCCACATACCAAAGTTTTTCTAGTAAACTTCTCCAGTTTAAACTTCGAACTTTCTCCCATTTCTCCCACTCGAACAAAAAAATCTCCTGTGAGTGCCCTTTCTCAACAAGATCGCTCTGATACTAGTTGTTAAGAATTCACCAAGTACAATGTCTCCTCTCCTCTCTTCCTCCAAACCAGAAAAGAGCCTTAACCATCACAGAGGCAGTCTTTACAGTACAAAATATATAGAGATTCGTGGCTTTTCCTCTACCCGAAAACACATAGTGGTGTCGGAATACAATGGGCCAAAAAACCATGAGCTGAAACCACCCATATGCTTATCACATTTTTTTAAATATTTACTAGCAATTAAATATTTAATGCTGCCTCTTGGAACCCCGTTCATGTTCCTATTGTTGAATGTTGCCCATCAATATTTAATGGCCTTGGAACCCTGTCAACAGTATTTAAATGACAATTAATTTATTGTTATCAAATTGGCTCCATTACTTGACAATTTAGTGCCACTTTTCTTGAACCTTAGTGTGAGCTACTTCATCAAGCATTTGTCTTGTTGCGGGTGTAAATTGATCAATATTTTAATTATTACAAAACAAGAAACTGGAATTATATATATATTTAAAAGATGAACTTTAGAATTATGGGTCAACTTTTTCATATTTGTATACTAAATGGTATTAGTTCAATTAGTTAGATTAGATTAGATTTTTTTTCCCGATACATAGGAGAGTTGGTTACATCCACACTATTTTTAGTAACTACCAAATGCAGGGTTCAAACCACAAGGGTTGTTCCCAACAAGTTTATACCACCTCGTTATTATTGACTCATTATGAGGAGACCATCGGTCATTTGAAATTCATATTGTTGTTGTTGGTCTGATGTGCACTCAAAAGATTCAAATCAAACTACTACCTTACTCAAAAGATTCAAATCAAACTATTACCTTTACAAAAGGCATGCCCCCAAGGTTTTAACCTAGATCTCTTCTTGGTAAGTGCCTAACGAGATAGATAATTAGCAATCCACCTAGCCCTTGGGGAAATTAGGTTAAATTTTGTAATCTTGAAAATTTTTAAGTTTCTCATGATTGTGTTGTAGAGTGAATAGGCTTTTTGAAAGGGTTACCCTTTGTCTTAGTATAGCAAGTCACATCAATTAATTGCATTAAGTTATATAGTATTTTTGGTGCCATTGGGATTTAAGCCTTCGTGTGAGGTACGACATCACAAGGTCTTATTGGAGATGAGATATATGATATTTTTTTTAAATAAGGTTGTGACTGGGTCCTATTACAGTATCCCACAACCTGTTATAACACTCACATTAGGTGTCCCTAGTCACATCAAGCTATACAAGCCTCTTTGGTGGTGCTTAAATTTGAACTATGATGTGCTTTGTAATATTCATGTCTCAACCATTAAACCAATGCCTTATTTATAATATATAAGAATCTTGTTAAGCTATATGTTTACAATTAAATTATAATATTATTATGTGATTACGATGTAATATAAGAAAAATTTCAATCCCACGTAAATAAGTAATAAAACCAATTTGAATCCTAATATTTTAAGAGAGCCTATTAATCATATTTTAGACTTTTTATGCAGGAAAACCCTTAGCTCAAAACATAAATTTTCTATTTAACTAAGTTATATATTCATAATTGTGTTATAAAGTTATTATGTAGCCATGAAATCAAAACCATTAAAAATAAAAAATTAATATATATATATAAACTTAACATTTTTTTTTTTGATTTGGTTATTGTGAGAAACCCTATGACCGACATACAAGGTTGAGTAGTCTCCTCCCAACCATGATCCTTTCTAAAGTCGAGAGCTAGCCTTATCAATAAAGAATTTAACACAAAGTCACACCACACCCACCCCTCATACACTCACCCAAGCCGCGGTTTGAACCTGGAACCTCCCAAAGAAAAGCAAAAGCCCGTACCTTTGAGCTACACCAGAGGTTCAAAAACTCAACGTTATTATTGCATTATTTCAAAATAAAAAGAAAGCGGGACATCCCAATTGTATAGTTTTGAGTCATAGTTGTATAGTTTTAAGTTCAAACCAAATATTATTTTATCCTATTAATTAAATGAACTATCACTTTAATGTTAATGGGTCATATCTAAGTTCAAATTCAAATCCTAGCTCACACCTAGGTTCAAATTCAAATCCTCCCCACATAACTAAGTTAATGTAAAGACAAAAAGAAAATTGCGGCGGTTTTTTGGGGTGGACATCACAATATTGTGAAGGTCATAAAAGCTGAAAAAGAAAATTATGGCGGATTTTGAGGTGGATAACATAGAATACTGTGACTGTCATAAAAGTCCTTGTTCGAATTTGTGGCGAATACATATTCCACTATACAAATTAAAAAAAAACAAAAAAAAATACATTTATTTAAAATAATAAAGTATAAATAAATACATTAAAATTAATAGTTTCTACTCATTCAAACTTAGATCATAATTATATTAAATCCATAATCTAAGTGAAATTTTAATTTCTATAAATAATCAATAAAATTGAAGATTCAAACTCATAATTTTTTTTAATGAACACTCACCCACCCCCTCACACACTCACCCACCCAGATAAAAATCAAAACTTATATCTATTTTAAATTCATAACTTAATACAATTTCAATTTCATATAAATGTTTAATAAAATAAAAAATTCAAATAATTAATTATTTTTTATTATTTGGTTAATGAAATGAAATGAAAGATTTTAATTACGTCCGCGAGATCCAAATATGGTCTATGGGACCTCAAATATGGAAGTACAATTACTCAAATCATATCATATGATCTTTAATATCTTTGAGAAGGTTGTTCCTTCTCCTCGCTGATTTGTGTTAGCAATTCTCCAACTTTTTTTATTTTCTTGTCTTCAAATAAATCTGTCGTAAACTCATTCCCAAGTGTTTCTTTGTATTTGTCACGGATATTTGAAAAACTCGGGCATTTATAGATGAAGTGTTCCTCTGTTTCTCTCGCCTCTGTGCTTGCATAGAGTACATATCCTTTCTTCCCATTGTTCTTTGGGCGTTGTCCATCTCCTCGTTTCACATCTAAGCCTATGAGAGCTAGTCCTTATCTGAGCAATGAGTATTTTTTCCTTCCACTTAATTTCAGCGCCTAGATACGCTTTTTCCTTGTGGTCATACGTTGGGTTAAAATTTTCAATATAATATTGTCTTTTCCTGCTTGCATTTTTCCACATTCCACTTCTGAACTTTTCATTCACATAATTTTTTGTCTTTGTGAGAAACCCTTACGGGCCCTAAAGCCAAGAACTATACGTATTAATAGGGAATTTAACACACCCACCCCTCAGACACTTGCCCTTAAACTTCCCAAAAAGAGCCAAAACCCAAACAAAAGTTGTTCGTTAAAACTAACAAATTAAAATTTTAGTTTCATATAAATAATTAATAAAATTAAATCAAACTCTTTCTTATAACCTTAATACCCCGTTTCATTTCAATAAAATAACCTTAATACCCCGTTTCATTTCAATAAAATAACCTTTATACCCCATTTCATTTCAATAAAATAAAATATAAAAATGAACAGAAATTCACTTTTAGCGAAGATAAACATCAACGTATACAGAAATGACGTGTCAATGCATCTTAAAGATTCTAGTCTTTGTTACACCGCAGAAATTTTGCATATGGCGTGTCAATGCATGTTAAAGGTTCAAGTCTTTGTAACACACCGGAGATTTAAATTGAAAGGTAAACTCTTCAAAAATGTATGTTTATTTTAAAAAGGATAACGTAGTGGTATGTTTTTAAGTTTTTATTTAGAAGATCCAGCTTCAAATAAAAGGATTAGACCCCTTTCAAAACTTTCTGTAAGTTTCTTGATAAATAACATAATAGTATAATTTTGGGTTTTTATTTAAATAAACAAAGTTCAAACACTAATATAAAGGAAACAAGAACATTTTTCAAAAGCCTGTGTTTTATTCTAATTTTTTTTTTTATATATATAGAAGCAATAGTTACAAGCACGATTTTTAGTAACTACCAGCACAACTGGTAGGGTTCAAACTATCTACAAAGGCTCCCAGGACTTCCACGTCTCAGTACATGGTATTTGCTTAAAAAAAACGACTAATAGTGACAAAATGCTTGTCAATCAACTTCCTTATAAAATTATCTACTATTTCTTTAAAAATTTAGATTTTTTTTTAATATATTTAAAAAAATTTATAATTTTTAATAAGTGTTAGTGTAATCTTTAAATATTAATATAATAAATATATATTTTTTTGTTTTTAAATATTATAAGTTTCAATGATTAAAAAAATAAAGTTTTAATAAAAAAATTAAATTTAAATTTTTATGGGTTTATTGAAAAAATATATCATGACTTGATATAAATAAATATAATTAAGATATTTTTTTATTATTACTATACTCACTTACTTATTGCATGGTTTGAATCTCATTTTCTTTGATGAGAGCTTAAAGACATACCAATAAAGTGTTCCTTTTATATATATATATATATATATATTTATTTATTTTGTTGTGTAGGAACTTTATAATTCCTAGCCTGACGAAGTCAATGGGACCCCAACCGTCCAAGGAATCGAACCAAGGCAATCTATCCTAAGCACTCATCGCTAAATGAATATAAATTAATTATCAAGTGGCATTAGCTCAACCAACTAGATTCTTCATTATTTAAAGAGGAGACCAAGCTTCAAATCTTGCCAAGCGATATATGGATAATATTGAAGCTTTGTTGTAATATCATTATAATACCACTATATGGTGATGATGTAATATGGGTGGGGCATGTTTTCCTTTCAAAAACATTAATATATATAATGTTGCGTAGGGAACTCTATAATTCTTAGTCCCTTGGTTAAAGACGAAGTCAAGGCGACCCCAACCCTTTAAGAAATCAAACCAAGACAATCTATCCCTTAAGATATATATATATATATATATATATATATATATATATATATATATATATATATATATATATATATATATATTGAGATGGACTAGAGGAATGTTGTGATGACGTTGGCTCATCACAGAGCATGAATGCTAGTGACGTTTTTTCATCTAAAAATGATTGGAAGGAACAATGTGAAGCCATGAATCGTTTGTTAAAGAACAATGGATGTTTGGAACGATGTGAAGCCATGTCGGTTCTAGTGGTTCAACCAGACTCGATGGTGGAAGATGTGGAGTATTTAACCAAGAATGCGCTTATTGGTAAATTTATAGGCATCCGAATTTCTCTTCCCTTTGTGGAGGCTTGGGTTAGGAAGACTTGGAACCCTGACGGTGACGTGGAGGTGATGTTGAGTGCGAATAACTATTTTATGGTGGTTTTCTCTTATCTTGCGAATCGTAACAAAGCATTTTAAGGGGGTCCTTATTTTTGTAACCAAGTTGGACTTTTTCTTAAACCTTAGCATGTGGGTTTCAACCCATCAAAGAAGCGACCGTCGCGGGTTTCAATGTGGATTCGGTTCCCGTGGCTCCTGTTAGAATTATGGAGAAATATCTTGCATATGATTGTCCTTATTCTTGGGAAGTCGGTTGGACCATCACAAGAGACAATGGAGAAAAAGGTAATTTTTGTTCTTTACCTCTTTAAGGAATTATGGCACCAGAGATTGCAGTAGGTGTTATGGCTTTTCAGATCTACCACCACCAGATCCACAGGAGGAGCGCCTAGAAGATGATGAGGAGGAATATGATGAATGAGAGTCGAATATCAGATATTTGATGTTATCTTTGTACATGTCCACTACTATATAGTATATTGTTATCTCTTGACTCTTTATGACTTGACATCTGTCATTTGTTTACATGAATATGAAATATCATATATCAATATGCTTTTATGATGTCATATTTAAATATTTATTATTTTGTAGTGTGTATGAATGATTTATTTTATTTCACAATGTGTATGATTTATCATTTATTTAATTATTTCACAATGTGCATATTTATTTTATTTTTTAATTTTTTTTTTGATAAAATAGATATATATAAATTAAAAACTATCTCCACCCAGCAAACCCTATTTTTAATAAGGGCTGCATTCGCAATTCCCTCTGCACCCGCACCAAATATGGTTTACCGCACCCGCGATTCCCACCGCACCCGTACCTCTAAACCTGATAACCTTGTCTATACCCCATTTCATTTCAATAAAATAACCTCCATACCCCATTTCATTTCAATAAAATAAAATATCAAAATGAAGAGAAGTTCACTTTTAGGGAAGAAAAACATCAACGTATACAGAATTTTTGCATATGGCGTGTCAATGCATGTTAAAGGTTCAATGCATGTTAAAGGTTCTAGTCTTTGTAACACACCGAAGAGATTTAAATTGAAAGGTAAACATTTCAAAAATTTATGTTTATTTTAATATATTTTTTAAGGATAATGTAGTAGTAAGGATTAGACCTTTTTCAAAATTTTTTGTAAGTTTTCTTATAAATAACATAATGGTATGTTTTTTGGGTTTTTATTTAAATAACCCAAGTTCAAACACTAAGAAAATAAGGACCTTTTTCAAAATCCTGTATTTTATTTTAATATTGTTTTTGCTAAAAAAAAAACAATAAGTGACAAAGTGCTTGTCAATCAACTTCCTCATAAAATTATCTCGTATTTCTTTAAAAGAAAGTGTAAATTTTAATGTGAAAATTAAAAAGTGAAGCAATGGTTTAGATTTTTTTTTTATATATTTAAAATTAAATTATAATTTTTAATAAGTGTTAGTTTAATTTTTAAATATTAATATAATAAATATATATATTTTTTGTTTTTAAATATCATAAGTTTAAATGATTAAAAAAATAAAATTTTAATAAAAGATTTTAATTTTAATTTTTATGGGTTGATTGAAAAAATATATCATGATTTGATATAGATCAATATAATTAAGATATTATATATAGATCACTTATTTTCTGTGATGAGAACTTAAAGACATATCAATAAAGTGTTCCTTCCTCGGTATATATATATTTATTTATTTATTTATTTATTGTGTTACGTAGAGAACTTTATAATTCCTAGCTTGTTGGCTAAAGACGAAGTCAACGAGACCCCAACCCAAGGGATCGAACCAAGGTAATCTATCCTAAGCACTCACCACTAAATGAATATAAATTAATTATCAAGTGGCATTAGCTCAACCAATTAGATTCCTCAATATTTAAAGAGGAGACCAAGGTTCAAATCTTGCCAAACGATATATGGATAATATCCAAGCTTTATTGTAATACCATTATATGGTGATGATGTAATATGGGTGAGGCCTGTTTTCCTTTCAAAAATAATAAAATATATATATAGTGTTGCGTAGGAAACTCTATAATTCTTAGTCTCTTGGCTAAAGATGAAGTCAAGGGGACCCCAACCCTTTAAGGAATCGAACCAAGACAATCTATCCCTTAATATATATATATATATATATATATATATATATATATATATATATATATATATATATATTGAGATGGATTGGAGGAATGTTGCGATGGCGTCGGGCCCGTCACAGAGCATGCATGCTAGTGACGTTTTTTCATCTAAAAATGATTGGAAGGAACATGATTTCCCAATGCATGTCGGGAATCGTTTGTTAAAGAACAATGGATGTTTGGAACGATGTGAAGCCAGGCCGGTTCTAGTGGTTCAACCAGACTCGATGGCGGAAGATGTGGAGTATTTAACCAAGCATGCGCTTATTGGCAAATTTATGGGCATCCAAATTTCTCTTCCCTTTGTGGAGGCTTGGGTTAGGAAGACTTGGAACCCTGACGGTGACGTGGAGGTGATGTTGAGTGCGAATAGCTATTTTATGGTGGTTTTCTCGTCTTGCGGATCGTAACAAAGCATTTGAAGGGGGTCCTTATTTCTGTAACCAAGCTGGACTCTTTCTTAAACCTTGGCATGTGGGTTTCAACCCGTCAGAGGAGCGACCATCGCGGGTTCCAGTGTGGGTTCGGCTCCCGTGGCTCCCGTTGGAATTTTGGAGAAACGACATCTTGCATATGATTGCCCTTCTTCTTGGGAAGTCGGTTGGACCATCACAACAGACGATGGAGAAAAAGGTAATTTTTGTTGCTCGTATCTGTGTCGAAATTGATTTAAACAATCCTATTCCAGATTCTGTTGAAATACAGTTTGGATCGTCTACATGGATTCAACAACTTGACTATGAAGCTCTTCCGTTTCGTTGCCGGATCTGTCATGAATACGACCACCTGCAAAGAAAATGTCCTAAGTTTGTCCCGCCCGTGGCTTCAAATCTTGGGCCCTCTCGATCTGCACAAAATCTGGATAAAGAAAAAGCCTCGATAAAGGAAGGGGATCGGGATAAGGAAGGCTTTGTTCCTGTAAAACCTCGAAACAGAGGAAGAAGGGTAAAAAGAGCCCTTAAGGATAGCCAACCAGATGCTCTACTCAACCATTTTGAGATACTGGATGATCTTGATCAGTGCATGGAGTTACCTAAAACGTCGCTACCTGATGCAGATATAACAAGGCCGAATCAGATGTCTCTTCTTGAGGTGGAACCTAAGGAATCAGATCTAGTGGGTTTAAATGAAGAACAGATGGCTTTGGCTCCGAGTACAGGTGATATGGTTGGCTCTAGCCCTGGAAGGAAAACTATTTTGGAAAGTGGCACAGATATAGTTGTGCTCTCTCCTACTCAGGCACTGATGCAGTCATCCTTGGACTGCAAAACTCCTACGGTGCTGGGATTGCAGTAGAAAACAATTAAAAAAGGTGCTTCGGATAAGAATATGAAGGTGGGTCGAAAGAAAGACCAGGATAAAATTAAGTTAATGGGGGAGACTTTGGTGGAGTCGGGCTTGGTGAGAACATTGGACTCCCATTTTTCTAACCCCCAGAAATGATTATCCTCTCATGGAATGTAAGGGGGTTGAACAACATCCCCAGACAAAAAGTTGTTCGTGATTTGATTCGTGTACATTCTTCGGATGTGGTGTTTATTCAGGAGACTAAATTGGCTACTGATAGTATGTTCAATATTGCTCCCAAGTTGTGGAGAAGGGGTCAATGCCAGTGTATTGGCGCATGTGGATATGTTGGTGGCGTTGCTTGTTTATGGGATCCGGTTAAGATCTCTCCTCTTACTTGGATTTCTAGCAGATGTTCTATTTCGATGATCGGGCATGATAATGAATCTGGTGAAACCATCCTACTTACAAATGTGTATGCTCCTATTGATTACAATGGTAAAGTAAATTTGTGGGAGCACATTGGCTTTGTGAGAAGTCTGGCTCCCCTGTACCCATGGATTTTGGCTGGAGATTTCAATTCTATCACTTGTCTAGAGGAGAAACGCGGTGGAGTTGATCATCTCGAGCCTTTTTCTTCTATCTTCAGTGCTCATATCCGGGCCCTAAACTTGGTTGACATCAAGCCGGATAATGGGATCTTTACCTGGCACAATAGAAGATGTGGGGAAGAGTCCATCTCAGAGAGACTGGATAGGTTTCTGATCTCTAGTTTTTGGATTGGTAATAACAGAAGCTCTAGTTCTGTGATTCTGGAGGGTAGGGGATCTGATCATTGGCCTATCAAACTCCCTGCTCTTGAGTTTGGGCTAAAGAAGAATCCTTCCTTTAAGTTTCAACTTATGTGGCTTCGGGATCCTAAGATTCATGATTTCATGCGAGGTTGGTGGACCAATGGCAAACCTTCTCATGGCACCGCTATGTATTCCTTTATGAAGTGGCTACAATTTGTTAAGCATAAATTGAAGAGGTGGAATAGTCTAAATTTTGGGAACCTTTCCTTGGCTAAGTTGGCGGCTCTTAAGAAGGTGGAAGAAGCTTCAAGGAAGATTAGAGATCATGGACTCACGGAGGAGCTTCTCTTTGAGGAATCTGAGGCTGCGAAAGAACTTGTTGAATGGGAGTTGAGGGAAGAAATTTTTTGGAAATAAAAAGCTCGAGTGGATTGGCTTCAGGAAGGGGATAGGAACACGACCTTCTTTTTTAACTCAGTTAAGGCTCATCGTAATGGTAACCTGATTTCCTCTCTTGTGAATTCTCAGGGTGCCCTTCTCTCTTCTTTCAGGGAGATTTCAAAAGAGACTAGGAGGTATTTTTCCTCTCTCTTCAAGGAGGACTCCCTCTCAGATGATGAGGATGAAAAGCTTATTCTAAATTGTATTCCCTCGATTGTTTCTAGAGAGATGAATGAGCATTTGATGGGCCCAATTTCCCTTGAGGAGTTGGAAAATGTTGTATTCAAGATGAAAAAAGGGAAAGCCCCGGGCTCGGATGGATTCCCGATTGAGTTTTATCAGGAGTTTTGGGAGTTAATCAAATTTGATCTTCTGGAGGTGGTCCATGAGTCCCAAAAGAACAAACAGATGCTAAGGGCCCTAAATGCTACCTTTGTGGTGCTTATTCCAAAAAAAGAGGGAGCGAATTCTCTAGATATGTTCAGGCCTATTGCTCTCTGCAATGTTGTGTATAAGATCATTACAAAAATTATTGTTGAGAGGCTGAAGATATGGTTGAGCAAAATCATCTCTGAGGAGCAAGGTGGGTTTGTTGTTGGCCGACAAATCTTGGATGGGGTTGTTATTGCTACGGAAGCTATTCACTCGATGGAAACTTCTAAGGAGAAATCTATGTTCATTAAGTTGGACATGGCCAAAGCCTATGACCGGGTCAAATGGTCCTTTCTTTAGAAAGTTCTTGTTGCTTTTGGCTTTGAGGAGGAATGGATTAGATGGGTGATGAGTTGTGTTTCTTCTTCCTCGTTCTCTGTTCTTGTTAATAATGAGTCGTCGAAGTTGTTTGAGGCCTCGAGGGGATTGAGGCAAGGAGATCCTCTATCTCCTTATTTGTTTATCATTATGGCGAAAGGGTTGGGAAGACTACTCAAGTCTCAGGTTAGGCATGGTCTCATTCAGGGTTGGAAGTGGGATAGCAGTTCACCGCCTCTTTCCCACCTTCAATTTGTTGATGATACAACTTTGTTGGGAGTTGCCACTACCAGGGAAGTTGGCAACATTAGATGGTCTCTTGACATATATCTTGGTGCTTCTAGGCAGTTGATTAATGAGGACAAGTCTTCTATTTTCTTCTTCAATACCCCTCCTCTTATTCAAGATAGGATTGCTAGAATTCTAAGATTCCAAGTCGGGACTCCCCCCTTCATTTATATTGGTATTTCGATTTCATCTCATCCTCTACCTAGATCTTCTTGGTAGTCTATGCTTGATAAGTTTAGAGGGAAGGTGAATCACTGGACCATCAAGTGGCTCTCCTTTGCGGGTAGAGTGTTGCTTTTAAAATCTGTTGTTCAAGCTTTACCCATTTACAGGTGTTTTGTGCAAACAACTCCCTCTCGTTTTATCAAGGACATGGATGCTTTGTTAAGATAGTTTTTATGGTCTAGAAAACTTGCTCAATCTAAATAGAGTTTGGTTAGGTGAGATTCTGTTTGTAGGTCGGTTCAAGAGGGAGGCCTTGGGTTGTGATAGGAAGATCTTTATGGGTAGGCTTTGGTTGTGAACTCTACTGGAGATGGTGTACTTCTCAAGGTCATGTTTGGGCTAAAATCTTATCTTGTAAGTACTTGAGAGGTATTTCTGAGGTTGAGATCCCTAGAGTTAGCTTGGTTGGAAAAGGTTTGGTTATCTAGAACACTTTGAAAATAGGGCTTAATTTTATTAAGCAGGGATTATTTTAGATTTGCAATTGGGGATCAGATGCTCTTTTCTAGGAGGATTATTGGGATGGCCACCCTCCTATCTTGACTCAATATCCCAGGTTACGTTCCCTAAGCATGCGAGTTGGTCTCATGTGGAGGAATTTAAAAGAATCCAGTATTTTGGTAATCTGGAGATGTATAAGTGGAAATATCCATAGGAATGGCCCCAAGGGGGATTGGCTAAGGATAAATATGTGCTTGCTCTTATTCTTGTGGGGAGACCTTGCTCTTAATTGAGGGGTAAAGACATTCTGGCTTGGAATCCTGATCCCAAGGGAACCTACTCTGTAGCCTATGGTTATCAGGTTCTTGATATGTAAAAGTTCGGAAGCCTCCCTATCACATGGTGGAAAAAGGTGTGGAACATATTTGCTTAGACTAAATGTGACTTCTTCCTCTAGATGGTTGCTCGTAATAAATGCATTACTTGGGATAACGTGAGGAAGAGGGGATTTTAGGGTCCCTCTTTTTGTGTTCTTTGTGGTAATAATGAGGATGAATCTTCTCATTTATTTTTCCAATGCTCCCTTGCTAGAGACATTTGGCACCGTTGGTGGAGTGCTTGGAACTATTCTCATTTTCATGTACTCTCCTTGGTGGGAGTTTTGAATTAGTTGGGGTTGGTGCAGACTGTTCTTACCTTGGCAGGGTTCCCCAGCTCAACAAGAAAGTTTTAAGAGATGGTAGGTGGAGGCCACCCCCTGGAGGAGTTTTAAAAATTAATATTGATGGGTCATCTAGGGGTAATCCTGGACATGCTGGAATTGGCGGTGTTGGGAGAGACTCTACTAGCGTGGTTAGATTTTTCTTTTCCATTTATAAAGGTGTTCACTCCAACAATTTTATGGAAGCTCTTGCGATTCTCGAGGGCTTGACAAGGGGGTTTTCTCTTGGCTGGCACAAGAGCAAATGCGAGTCTAACTCTCAAATTTTGGTTAATATTTTAAACAACAAAAGGTTGGAGGATGTTAATTGGAAGTTGACCTATGTGGCCATTCAGATTCTCAAAATTAGTGAAGAGTTCAAATTTATCTCCTTTGTGCACATACCAAGGGAATGGAATGGGGTTGCTGATTATTTGGCCAAAAGGGCTTCTAAGCTTTCAGGTCCTTAGATTATGGATAATTGGGAGAGTATCCCAGTTGGGGACTCTCAACGCCTTTGGTAGTTGATCCACAAGGATGTCCAAAATTAATGTGGTTTGTTCTTGTTGTTTTCTTCAGGTTTCGACCTTGTCTGGTGGTTTTAGCCTGTTTTTTTGTTTATTTAAATCTTGGTTGGGGTCTTTGCTATACTCTATAATCTTGTTTTCTTAACACTAAATTTTTATCCCATTATTTAAATAAATAAATAAATATTTATTGTGTTGCATAGGGAACTCTATAATTACTAGCCTGTTGGCTAAAGACAAAGTCAACGAGACCCCAACCCTTCAAGGAATCGAACCAAGGAAATATATCCCCGAGCACTCACCACTAAATGAATACAAATTAATTATCAAGTGGCGTTAGCTCAACCGGCTAGATTCCTTAATATTTAAAGAGGAGACCAAGGTTCAAATCTTGCCAAGCGATACATGTATAATATCCAAGATTTATTGTAATATATATAGTGTTGCATAGGGAACTCTATAATTCCTAGCCTCTTAGCTAAAGACGAAGTCAACAGGATCCCAACCCTTCAAGGAATCGAACCAAGGCAATCTATCTCAAGGCACTCACAACTAAATGGATACAAATTAATTATCAAGTGGCATTAGCTTAACCGACTATATTCCTCAATATTTAAAGAGACCAAGGTTCAAATCTTGTCAAGCGATACATGGATATTATCCAAGCTTTATTGTAATACCACTCTGTGGTGACTATGTAATATGGGTGGGGCCCGTTTCATTCCCATATAGCCAATTGAAAAAATATATAGTTAATTTTATGTCTTTTATTATGAAGGTATTATTTCCTACACATGCAAAGGTAAAAATTAAAGTAGTTTTTAATGTCTATGAGGTCATAGGTTATATGAGACTATTCTCATGAAGATTTTTGTTTACCTCGTGAACCAAGGTAATCTATCCCCAAGCACTCACCGCTAAATGAATATAAACTAATTATCAAGTGGCATTAGCTCAACCGACTAGATTCCTCAATATTTAAAGAGGAGACCAAGGTTCAAATCTTGCCAAGCAATACATGGATAATATCCAAGCTTTATTGTAATACCATTATGTGGTGATGATGCAATATGGATGGGGTTGTTTCAATCCCATATAACCAATTTAATATATATATATATATATATATATATATATATATATATATATATATATATATATAAATAGTTAATCTTATGTCTTTTATTATGAAGTTATTATTTCCTACACATGCAAGGTAAAAATTAAAGTAGTTTTTAATGTCTATGAGGCCATAGGTTATATAAGACTATTCTCATAGAGAATGTTGTTTACCTCATATATGGTTATCAAACCATCTCTCATTATCAAAGTACGGTGTATAGTCATATCCCTCGTAAGATTCAAATGTTATATGTCTAAACAAATTCAAAGTTTTCATTGTTAAGCCCACTCTATCAAATTCTTTATTTATTTTTTAATATAATATATGGAGTAATGAGCCCAATCTTGTTCATAAGTCATTTACCATTTTATTGTTTACAAGTTTAAAGGTAATTCTTAAAAATATGAAATATTTATAATATTGTTTTATTATGAATTATATGCAATATAATATTTCATAAATCCACAATAACAACACATAGAACTTGGGCATTATGGGAGCACGGTGAAACCACAAAAAAGGTAAGAAAAATATATTTCAAATTGCAATATCCAGAATACACCAGAGAAGGCCTATAAGTAGTAAAGGGCAAACAATAAAGATCTAAGATCATAAATGAAAAAGACCAAACAAGTAAAATATAAATAATTTAGGTTTTCTAAAAAGGCTATCTAGGGATCTTCATTTTTAGGGTTTGATACGAAAACGACACCTGTTGAAATAATACAAGTAATGGTAAAATTTAAGAAGAGGAAAATGGAAGCCGAGAGCTTATGGTAATGGTAAGGGCTTTGGCCTCTCTTTGAGAGGTCCAGGGTTTAAATCGCACTTAGTATGAGGGGACCAGGACCCCTCATAAAAGCTAATGTAAACTCATTAAAAAAGAAGAGGAAAATGGAAATTTCTTCTTTCCTCAAAAAGGATGGAACTGTAAAAAGAAAAGAACAATTTCCAAAGGTAAATCTTGATGAACAAAACCTCATAGAAAATTATAATAATTTGGTTGAATGTGGACTGATATGTCGATTCTTTAAACTATGGCCATCTCCCAAGGGTATTGAAACTTGGGTTAAAAATAACTGCCTCCAATTAATCTTACAAGAACCGGATATAGTATATGTAGGAAGAGGGCTTTTTAGGTAACATTTAACAATCCCAAAGATAAATGATTTTTTAGGGAGGTCCCTGTTCATGGAAAGAAGTTGGTTGTTTATAAAATAATGGGATGATATTTTGACCCAAGAGAAAAAATTTCGAACTCCATCCCAGTATGGATTTCCATACTAGTTTTGGCATAAAGAATATTTTAAAACAATAGGAGACTTTTTAGGGTAGTTCATTAAAACAACTAAGACAACAACACAATGAAATTTACCACACATGTCATAATATATGTGGAAATGGATATAATGGAAGGCTTACGAGAGCATATTGAATAGGGTCAAGTATGGAAGCAAGAGCTAGATTATGAGCAGATCCCATTTAAATGCATCCATTGCCATGAATATGGGCATTATGTCTCTAATTACCCAAGTAAGACAAGATAAGTATCTAAATAACAAGCCAATGAGAAAAATAATGAAGAATTTATGAATGTATCATGGAAAAAGTAAACTAAAGGAAAGTGGCTATCAACAACGAAAGAGACATCAGTGAAAAATCAAATTGAGGCCTTAGAGAAGGAAAACCCACAAGAAGAGATTACAATGGGGAAAAGAATAAAAAAATGAACAATGAGGAGTTTGAACCTATTAAAGAAGATAAAAAAGGAGAAGAGGAAAAAGCAAAAAAAGAGAAGATAAATGAACACAAAATGAAAGAGTGGAATATGAGGTGACAATGAAGGTGGTATACTATCCCTAAGTCGAATAGAATCACAAATAGATTGTGGGACAAATACCAAGAAGAAGGTAGGAAGACCTGCAAGATAGAAGATATTGCAAACATATTTGCAAAAAGTCATTAAGAAGGGACCTCTAAAGCAAATCAATATAGATGACAATATAGCAAAATTCAATCCTCCATGGACTAGAAGGAAAAAACAAGAAGGTTATATTGCACAAAAAAAAAAAAATGATTATATTTTGTTGGAATTTAAGAGGTATGTGTTCTACCTCGACAAAAATAACCTTAAAGGAAAATATTCAAGAATCTACTCTCGATTAATTTTTCTTTAAGAAACTAAGATAGCAAAAAAATGAATGGATAACTATGGAAGGAATATGGAATGGTAATATATACCAAAGTGAATGTATTGGCTCAAGAGTTCAGACAGGAGGTATTGCTATAATATGGAACAAAAGAATATAGAAGCTCATAAAAGTGGTTAAATATGCACATTTGATATGAATATCACTGGAATGCCAGAGATCCAAGAAATCATATCATCTTACAAATGTGTATGAACCCACTCATCAATCTTTGGCAAAAGAATGCTAACAAAGAATATGGTAAGACAAATCATAAAATAGCCTTGGAAATTAGATAATATGATGATACTTTAATTTATTTCTCAAATTAGAGGAGAATAAATGAGGAATTATGAGTCTAAACCATAATTCAAGAATGGTATTAGATTTTATGGAAGAGATGAACCTTATAGATATCATTCCAAAAGATGGTATTTTCACATGGTCAAATAGAAGAGGAGGAACAACCTATTAGATAGAATTTTAGTAGATGAATTCATCCTTGGAATAAATGTATCAATGAAGTATTTTATATTGTCCAGGGCAAGATCAAACCATGCATCAATTCTTTGGAAGGAATTTGAATATTAAAAAAATGTATCATTTCGAATTTAATCCTCGGTTGATGGAACATGAGGAGTTTCAAGAAAATGTTAAAAAATGGTGGGACGAGATTAAATTTAAAGGAACATGAATGTTCCTTTTATATAGCAAAATGAAACATATCAAGAATAAAATTTAAGGGTAGCAAAGAAGCATACTAAAAACTGAAGTTGAAAAGAAGAAATAAATATGTGAGATTGAAAATATTGAACACTTGTTCGTTCAATGTGAAGTCTCAAACCATGTTTGGAACTTCATGTGGCAAGCATCAGGCTTCAAAGTTGACTTCCATTCCAAATTTAAGGAGTGTGAGGATTTTTTAATTATATGGGACATTAATCATCCTTTTTGAAAAGATAGAAAATCAACAATAAAGTTAATGTTGGAGAATATTACATTATTTGGTACATGCCAATGTACCACCTTGGTACATTATTAGATTAGGTGTATGTCTTATATTAAAGTGTGAGTTAATATTTCATGTAATGTAATAATGTGCAGGAAATGCACAAGTGTCATGTGATTATGTGTGCAAGTGGTGTGATTTCAAATCTGCACAAGTGTCCATTATGTAAGAGTGTGCATGTGTCTTTAGAATAGAAAAGTGAAGAGTTTCAAAGAAGAGTGAAGGTCAAGAGTGCAACATATGAGGAGTCACATTCAATTATATATGTGTGACAAAGTATTGTAATTTGTATCAAAATTGCATAGCTTATTGCGTGCATTAGTAGACCTTTATTCAATAGTATTTTCAATATTTTGAGTTATTCTTGTGTTATTCTATTTGATATCATATTTTGAGTTATTATATTAGTTTCATTATATTGCAACTTTATTATATTTGATCCTGTGATTATATTCCTATGAGTTTTGTATTTGATGTAAGGCTTCAAAATCCATTAGTGGTATCAAAGCTACAACAATATTGTTTGCACAAGATTTAAAAGTTGTAGAAGGCTAGAGTCTTTCCACAAGGTTGAAGGATAACCTATGAAGACTAGGACTTAGCAAGGATCTTTCCATAAGGTTGAAGAATAACTTGTGAAGACTAGGATCCCTATTTGGGTGAATCAACTTGAAGATAATTTATTATTCAAGGCATAGCCAACCCTAACATTAATAGAAAGTTTCAGGGACAAAAATCCCTTGACATCAATATTGGATTCTTAGGTAATGCTAGAAAAAACTAAGATATTGCTACAATGAAAAATTAATCTTTAGAAGTTGGGAAGCTTCCTACAATAGATAGTGAATACTTTCATCTTCGATTGCTTGAAGTCCTTGAGATTTATTCAAGAAAATATTGATTCAAGTTGTACAAAAAAATGAGACCCACGAGAAGAGGTCCCATTGAAGATGAAAGGAGACCCGCGAGAAGAGGTCCCATTGGAGATAGTAGGAGAACCACAAGAAGAGGTCCTATATTGATAGAGATAGGAAACCCAAGGAAAATTGGTCCTATATAAGTCTTATAGAAGTTAGAGAAAAGAGGAGAACTGAGATTAGAGGTCCCATAATTGGCAGAGATAAGAGACATAGGGAAAGTGGTCTCATATAAGCTATTGAAGTCAAAAGAAGAGACTCAAGCAAAGAGGTCCTTTAGAAGACTGAAGAAGTTATTTCTAAGTAAAAAAATAGATAGAGAAGAATTTTGAGAAATAGTACCTACATCAAGTTTGGGATAATCATTGTTATTCTATGACAAGCCCATAAGAGATAGAGGAAAATCATTGAAGGAGAATCCAATGAATATTGAGGTAGAACTTGAAAACTTCAAGACAACAAGGAGTCTTGAGGACAACAAGGTTTGAAGATAGACCAAGCAACATTTGGAAGGCAAGTATCTTGCCAAAGCTTGCATACATCAAAGGCCAACAAGTTTGTGAAGACTAGGAAATAAAGAAATAAGATATCTCTATAGATTTGGACAAAAAGAAAACTACATTGGAAATAAAATAAGCAAGGGTGAAATATACAATGTTGAAGGCATCATCAAGGAACTAAAGTATTAAATGTATATCTAGAAGTGCAGTAGAAGATAAAATTGATTAAATAATTTTAAAATTCTTGAAATTCTTTGCATCGAAGCGTAAAGCTAGAAGTTTACATCCATTCAGTCATAATTTCTTTGTCACCTTCTCTAAGTTCTTGCAAAACAAAAGGTGTTATTACATTAGTCAAGGAATAAACGCTAGCACTGAGGGCATATTTAGGATAGCATTAAAGGTATATTTAGGATAGCTTTGAAGGCAAATTTAGGATAGCATTGAAGGTAGATTGAGGATATATTTGAAGGAAGATTTAGGACAACATCAAAGGTAAATTTAAGATAGCGTTGAAGGTAGATTTAGGACAGTGTTCAAGATAGATTCAGGACAACAAAGGGAATGCTCCAAGAGAATATATTTTTTCTAAAAGTGCCACTACATTGAAGGAGATAGTTTTTTTTACATAGAAGAGAAAATTTTATTTAGGCAACGAATAAAGAAAGGGATCTAGTGCAGTCAAAAAGTTTACAAGTGGATGTCTATAGGAGAAATATTTGAAGTCATGCTCTACCTGCACACAATGTGAGAATTTTTGGAAACATTAAAAGTGTCATTATTAGAGCAAAGAGAGAGCTCCATTGCACAACAAAAAGTGAACACAATATGAGAAGTATTAGAAACATTGAAAACACCATTATTAGAGTAAAGAGAGTACGCCATTACACAACAAAAGTAGATAGTGCCATAGATGGTCAGTGTGAGTACAAAATCATTTCCACGAAAAACCCTATTCCAATGTAGAAGTCTTATCATAGGACATGCTACATAAAATGAAGGACAAAACTTTGCATTAAACTCCAACATCATTGCAATGAAGGGACACCAAAAATGCTGCTCATTGTAGTCTGAAAGAAGATGTTGAAAAGTCATCCATTGCAACCTGAGCAGGAGAATAAAAGCATCTTAGGTAACAACCATAGGGAAGTACAAAAGGTTAGAAAAATTTAGAACATTTAATGAGCACAAACGTTAGGTCAACTCAAACATGAAAATAAGTGCAAGTGTTAGAAGCCAAATGTTGGAAATCCTAACGCTCAAGTTAGAACATTGAATGAGCACAAAAGTTAGGTCAACTTAGACATCTAAGGAAGTGCAAGAGTTAGGAGCCAAGTGTTAGAAATCCTAACGCTCAGAATCTATTGTCAAAGATAGTGAAATGATCCAAGTGACAGGTCATTAGTGCACCCAAGAGAATTGAATGTTATGAGCATTGGAATATAAAATGTCAAACATGCAAAGTATCATGCTGATACATGGCAATGTAGAAGGAGAACGATAACATGGGAGGTAAAAGGTAGAAGCAAGAGTAACGCCCACTATTCCCATTACTTACTCACACACGTAGTGATAGGCTAATGTGAGAGCATCTTGATAATACCCGGAAGACGAACCATTGTGGAGCTAGAAAGCCAACCGTTCACCTTTGTGTAAATATAACTATAAATTGTTTGTTTGTGTCTAAGAGTGGGTTGACACAGAAAGGAAATAAGGTTTCCTAATTGACTTGCAAATTGAATAAATAAATAAATATTTTCATCCATTTGTATTTGTGATGTTATTTTTGTGAAATACATATTTGAATTTCATGTCTTGTTGTTCCATTGTGTAGGTTCCTGAGAATTATTGGATACATTGTAGTTGGTGAGGAGGAACAACGACCTTGACACTAAAATTTGTGAAGCCTTTGAATGAGCAGAGGAAGGAATACATTGAAGATAGTCCCATAAATAGATGAGAATGATGCCATGAGAAATGTAATCTCGTGGGCAAGAAACTTATTGATAAACCAATATGATTAAGAAATACAAATTTATTTCCAAACAGTAGTGCACGAGATTTCATTACGTGAGGAGGCATTTTTGTTCACTTTGGAGATAGATAGGAAGGAAGGATATTGTACGAAATGGATTTTGTAGCTGATATATTAAGATTGAACAACTGTAGTTTACATTGCACAATTACCTATAGGTGTACGATTACATCTTAGATTGTACAATTGCCCATGTTGTACGAGTGCCTAGGTATGAACAATTCTATGTAGATTGAACAGTTGTAGTTTCCATTGTATGATTTCTAGAGGTGTACAATTGTAGTTTAGATCATACAGGTTAGATCGTATTATTGCCCAGGTTGTACGATTGCCTAGGTATGAATAACTATTGTGTAGATTGAACGGTTGTAGTTCACCTTGTACAATTGACAAAGATGTACAATTGCAGTTTAGGTCATATGGTTTAAATTTTACAATTGCTCTAGATTGTATGATTGACTAGGGTTGTTGATTACTGCTCATATTGTACGATTACAATTTAGGTTATACGATTACCTTGAATTATACAATTTACAATATTGAACAATTATCCATTTTTTGCACGAGCACCATCCTAGGTCATTGAAATTGAATCCTCTTGAAGGTATTGTTTGCTATTGCATCATTTGGTATCAAATATAGAAGATATATATGGAGTAGGGAGTGATACGAGCCTAAGAAGAGATGGCACAACAAGGAAGAGGGAGACCACGAGGGCCTCGAACAATATGGTGGAGATGATGAGAGGAATCATTGCTCAATTGGATGCATTGGAAACCACCTAGAGGAGGGGCATCCAAGTTGAAGATGTAAGTGACAATGAAGAAGAGGAAGCAGACCAAGCAGAAGTTCATAATAAAGGAGGGGATACAAGGGAAAGGTTACTCTAGGCAATTGCTAATGTGGGAAGGAATCCGAGGTTAGAAACCTCATCATATGATGGAAGTTTAAACCCTGAAGAACTTATCGATTGGATTGCAGAGATGGAAATGCATTTTGATTTTGAATCTATGGTGGACCCCAAGAGAGTGAAATTTGCCGATGCATCCTTGTGGTGGGACCATGTGCAAGCCAAAATACAAATAAAGGGAAAAGAGAAGATTAGGACATGGGAGAAAATGGTCACCCGTTTGAAGGTCAAATTCCTTCCATCAGATTACCAATTGGAGCTTTTTAGGAAGCTATAAAATTTGAGACAAAAAGAAATGACTATGAAAGATTATACACAAGAATTCTATAAACTCACCATTCGAGTTGATCATGTGGAAGGTGACGAGGAGAAGGTTTTGAAGTATATCAATGGACTATGGTTGTCCATACAAGATGAAGTCAGCATGATAAATATAAGGATAATAGAGGAAGCCTATCAATATGCCTTGAAGGCTAAAGAGAAGTTGTTGTGAAGACAACAAAATAATAAAAGAGGAAGAGGATGGTCCTCATGAGGATGAGGACAAGCAAGCAATGTAAGAGGACAACAAAAACATGAAGAAGAATCTAGTACTTCTCATTGTGACTTTAGCCAAAATTACAAAGGAGGGGAAGACTTCTCAAGGGGAAGAGGTAGCTTTGGTAGAGGAAGGGATAGAGGATTCTCTGGAAGGTGTTATAGATGTGGAGAAGATGGTCATCGAGCATTTGAATGTCCAAATACACAAGAAAGTAGTAGTAAGGGAAAGGATATTAGGAACCATGTTGCAGTGGTAGATGAGGAAAGTGTTGCTTCCCCAAGATACATGGAGGAGCTAGAACAAGGAGAATCTCTCATGATGAAGAGAGTCCTTTTGAAACCTAAAAAGAGAGAATGTGAACCTACTCAAAGGAGAAGTCTTTTTAGAACAATATGCAAATCAAGGGGTAAATATTGTAAGGTTATTGTAGATAGTGGGAGTATGGATAATCTTGTATCCAATGAAATGGTAGAGAAACTAGGGTTGAGTTAGATAGAGCACCCCAATATGTACAAAGTCTCTTGGCTGCAAAAGGGACACCAAATTTTAGTTAGTGAACAATATCAGGTGAAATTCCAAATTGGATCTTATAGAGATGAGGTCATGTGTGATATTATACCTATGGATGCTTGCCATGTGTTGTTGGGAAGACCTTGGCAATTTGATAGAAAGGTTGTACATGATGGTAAGGAAAATACCTACACAATTGTGAAGGATGGTAAGAAGTATGTGTTGGGTCCATTGAAGGACAAGGATGAAAGAGAGGACAATGGTCCAAAGGTATGTTTGGTTTCTTGAAGGTAAATTTTACAGGAAATGACGAGGAGGAAGGCGTGTTTTGCATTGATTGCCAAACCCACAGAGGGTGGGACAATAAACCAAAAGGATGAGATTCCAAGTGAAGTCAAGAAGTTGAGTACGAGGAAATTTTGTCAGAAGAACTGCCAGATGGATTGCCACCAATAAGGAGTATTAGCCACCACATCAATTTGATTTTGAGATCAAGTTTACCCAATAAGGCAACATATAGACTGACACCAATGGAGAATGAGGAAATAAATAGACAAGTCCAAGAGCTGTTGGACAAGGGGTTGATCAGGGAGAGTTTGAGCCCATGTGCAGTACCAGTTGTACTTGCACCAAAGAAAGGTGGAGAATGGTGAATGTGTATAGATTCAAGGACCATAAATAAGATAACCATAAAGTATAGATTTCCATTACCACACATGGATGATTTGATGGATTGCTTGAGTGGAGAAAAGTACTTCACGAAGATAGATTTAAAGAGTGGTTATCATAAGATCTGGATTAGGGAAGGAGATGAGTGGAAAACTGCATTCAAGACAAAAGATAGATTGTATGAGTGGCTGGTTATGCCATTTGGATTGAAAAATGCACCTAGTACCTTTATGCGGTTGATGAATGAAGTTCTTAAGCCATTTCTTGGCAAGTTTGTGGTCATCTATTTAGATGATATTTTGATATTTAGTAAGAGCAAGGAAGAGCATTTGACACATTTGAGATTGGTCTTACAAAGATTGAAGGAAGAGAAGTTGTTGGTCAACTTGAAGAAGTGTAGTTTCATGAAAGAAGAGTTGGTGTACTTGGGTTTTGTGATTTCACCAAGAGGATTGCGAATGGATCCCAAGAAGGTTAAGGCCATTATAAATTGGCCATCACCAAGGAGTAAATTTGAGGCAAGAAGTTTCCATGGTCTAGCAAGTTTCTATAGAAAGTTTATCAAAAACTTCAATGGGATTTGTACACCGATTATAGAGACCCTAAAGGGAGGAAGACATGAATTTAAGTGGACAAGTGCAACAAAAAATAGTTTTTGAGTCCTGAAGGAAAAGGTAATTGAGCAACCAGTTCTAGCCTTATCAGATTTCAACAAGGTTTTTCAGGTGGATTGTGATGCAAGTGGAACAACAATAGGAGGAGTTTTAAGCTAGGAAGGTAAACCCATTGCCTATATCAGTGAGAAGCTAAATGAAGCAAAGAGGAAATACTTGATCTATGACCAAGAGTTTTATGCTATCATTCAAGCCCTAAAAAAATGGAGGCACTATTTGCTACCAAAAGAATTTGTCTTGTTCATAGATAATCATGCTTTGCAGTTTATTAACAATCAAAGTAAGTTGAATCAAAGGCATATGAAGTGGGTAGAATTCCTGCAAGGGTACTCATTTGTCTTAAAGCATAGAAGTGGTAAATCAAATTGAGTAGTTGATGCCTTGAGCAGGCAAAACTTGTTGGTGAATATGATGAGAGTAGAAGTTGTTGGTTTTGATGCCATGAAGGAGCTTTATAAGGATGATGAAGATTTCAAGGAAGCTTGGGTAGCATGTAGTTATCCTACTATAGGAGATAGGACTCCATGGCTTGAATATTTCATCCAAGAAGGGATGTTATTCAAGGGGCATCAACTATGCATACCATGAAGTTCAATGAGAGAAAATTTGATAAGGGAAAAACATTGTGGGGGACTTGTAGGATATTTTGGGATGGACAAAACTATGAAACAACTTGAAGAAGGTTACTATTGGCCTGGAATGAATACATATGTAAGAAAATTTGTGCAAGGTTGTCAGGTATGCCAACATGCAAAAGGAAAGAGCCAAAATACTGGATTATATCAGCCATTACCAATTCTAGAGAGACCATGGGAGGATATAAGCATGGATTTTGTTCTTGGATTACCGAGGATACAAAAGGGGAATGACTCTATTTTTGTTGTGGTTGATATATTCTCAAAGATGGCACATTTCATACCTTGCAAGAAGACGAATGATGCGACTCATATTGCTAATTTATTCTTTGCAGAAGTGGTGAGATTACACGGGCTACCAAAGAGTATTGTTTCAGATAGGGATAGTAAATTTATGGGTCATTTTTGGAGAACATTGTGGAAGAAGTTGGGTACTAAGTTGGCATTTAGTTTGGCTTATCATCCATTTACTGATGGACAAACTGAGGTTGTGAATAGGAGTCTTGAAAATTTGCTGAGGTGCCTGGTTAGAAATAAGGTGAAGCCATGGGATACTATTTTGGCACAAGAAGAATTTGCATACAACAACTCAGTGAATCGAAGCACAAACAAAAATCCATTTTAGATTATATACGAAATACGTCTACAAGGAGTAGATGAGTTATGAAAGACAACTGATTTGTAGAGACCAAGTGCTATTATGGAGGATTTTACTGATTATATTCATGATTTACATCAGGAGGTCACGAAATATAAACAACCTGTTGATTGCAAACGAAGAGTGCTAGAATTTTAGGTTGGATATTTGGTTCTAGCATATTTAAGAAAGGAGTGATTCCCAAAAGGTACTTATAATATGTTAAACTGGAAGAAGATTAGACCCTGTAAGGTCTTGAGGAAGTTTGTTGCTAATGCTTATAAAATAGAACTACCTGAAGGAGTGGGTATATCACCCATATTTAATGTAGCATATTTATATCCATACCATGAAGGATCAACCTGTGAACAAGCGGATGTAGTTTCAAGACTTTCAAATAATGATTGGGTACAATAGCTACCAAAAAAGGAATGTGATGAAATTAAAATGATCATAGATTCTAGGGTTGCTAAAAATATGAGAGGCAAGGAGTATCATGAATACTTAGTCAAATGGAAGAATAGGGCAATTGAGGATGCCACATGGATGGACACTTTTGAAATTGCCAAATATGGGGTTCAAATTGAAAAATTGTTGAATGTTCATGAACCATTCCTTCTACTTGACAAGTATGATGCGGGAGCATCCCGATAATACCCAAAATATGAATCGTCATGGAGTTGAAAAGCCAACCGTTCACCTTTGTGCAACTAGGGCTATAAATTGTTTGTTTGTGTCTAAGAGTGGGCTAGCACTAAGAGGAAAGGAAGGTTTCCAATTGACTTGTAATTTCAATAAATAAATAAAGCTTTTCATCCATTTGTCTTTGTGATGTTGTTGTTGTGAAATGCGTATTTGGAATTTCGTGTCTTGTTCCATTGTGTAGGTTCCTGAGAATTATTGGACACGTTGCAGCCGGTGAGGAATAATAATGACCTTGACACTAAAATTTGTGAAGTCTTTGAATGAACGGAGGAAGGAACACATTGAAGATAACCCTAAAAATAGATAAGAATGGCATCGTGAGAAATGTAGTCCCACAGGCAAGAATCTTGTTGATAAACCAATGTGATTAAGAAATGCAAATTTATTTTCAAACAATATTGTGCGAGATTTCAATACGTGAGGAGGAGTTGTTCACTTTGGAGCTAGATAGGAAGGAAAGAGATCATACAAAATAGATTTTGTAACTAACATATTAACATTGAACGATTGTAGTTTATATTGCATGGTTACCCAGTGGTGTACGATTGCATCTTAGATTGTATGATTACCTAGGTTGTATGAGTGCATAGGGTTGAATGATTACTGCACAGATTGAAAAGTTGTAGTTTTCATTGTATGATTTCCAGAGGTATACAATTGCAATTCAGATCGTACGGGTTAGATCGTATGATTGCCCAGGTTGTATGATTGCCTAGGGCTGAATGATTGTTGTGCAGATTGAATGGTTACAGTTCATCTTGTACAATTGCCAAAGATGTACGATTGCAATTTAAGTCGTACGGTTTAGATCATACGATTACTCTAGGTTGTACGATTGACTAGGGTTGTTAATTACTGCTCAAATTGTACGATTGCAATTTAGGTTGTACAATTGCATTGAATTGCATGATTTGCAAGATTGAATGGTTACCCATTGTTTGCACGAGCACCATCTCTAGGTCATTGAAATTGAATCCTCTTTAAGTTATCATTTGCTACTGCATCATAGGCAAGCAGAACACATGTAGTGATAGGAAGTAAAACAAACGATTCACAGTGATAGGCAAGCAATACACATACTTGAATCCATAAGGAAGTAGAACATTCATAGTCATATAGAGGTGGATTAGAAAATTACAACGACAAGAGATATTTTTCAAATGCAACACGCCATCAAGGAGGTATAATTCAAATTCTATTTTTATATTTAATTTTTGCTAAGGTTAAGGAGAGATAAGGAGACTTTATGATTAATTATTATCCTAAGGTTTAAATTGCTTAAAGGAGAGATAAGGAATTTAATAGGTTATCTAAAGCCTTAGTTACTTTAAGTGCATTATTAATTTTTGGAGTAATAAGAAGATAGTTAATTTGAAGTTTTACAAAGCATTATTTGATTATTTTTTAAATTCATGATATAGAGAATTTATGTAAATTATTTAATTGTGGAGAGATAAGGTATTCTACATCAAACATAGAAAATTTATATTTGCAAAATTCTTAATTTTATAATTATTCAAAAACTAAGGAGATATAAGGTAGACTACATCAAAGGATATTTATGGATGAAATTGTTAAGAATGCATTTAATGAAGATATAGAGAACAAGCTTAGAAACTATTTTCAAAATTTGGTAGAAAGCTTTGATAAAAGAACAATAACAAGTATTCAAAAATATCAAGAAGATAAATCATTGGATCTTGTTACTATTTCAGATACAAAATCTAAAGCTCTTGAAGATCTCTTATACATCTATGAAAGAAGCAAAGTCAAAATAGCTTTAACTATACACAAGTGGTTATACGTAGATGAACTTAAAATCTTCAAGTCAAAAAAATAAGATGTATCTATTGCAATAGAGTTGGAAATGAAAAAGCAAATTTTTGGCATCTACATCCATGTAAATATTGCAGAAGAAAATCACACTCATCTATTTTCTGTTATAAAAAAGAGAGTATTACAACACATTCGAAAATACTCTAACATACATATTAGATTATTTGTTTCAAAAGCTTATTTTTGAAGTATCTACTAACAATGGATACAAGCATGGAAGTGTTGAAGAATAGGTAAAGAAATCATTCAAAGAAGAAGAAAAAATAAATGGACTTGTGAAGTAATTAAGTCTCTCGCTCAACAAGGCTATCTAACAATAGACTATCTTGAAGACTCAAGACCAACACTAGAATAAAAAAGGAAGTAAATCAAGAACAAGCAGGATATGGTCAAAAATAAATCTATCACAAAATCATATGAAGATGAAGTTTATGTTCAAAAATCTTACGTTATGAATCCTAACATTAGTCTACCGGAGGTAGATTAAATATTGAAATATGAAGATTGTATTGAAGACTAAATTTTTCAATAACCAAATAATGTAATATAGGGGGTGTTGGAGAATATTGTATTATTTGGTACATGCCAATGTACCACCTTGGTACATTATAAATTTAGACGTGTGTCTTATATTAGAGTACGCATTAATATTTCATGTAATGTAATAATGTGTAGGAAATGCACAAGTATCATTGTTGAGCAAGGTGCAGAAATAGTATTGTCATTGTTGTCAACACAGACAGATAGGTCAGTTGATGCAGTGGACAGGAGTTCAGAGGTCAGTCAAAGCATGTACAATGAATTTCCAAGAAGACAGAAGAGGCCAACATTCAAAAGATCAAAGAAAAAGACAAGTAAGAAAACTGTCGCGATATCGCGACATGTTTGGCCAGAAAGAAAAACTGTCGCGATATCGCGACATGTTTGGTCGAAAAGAAAAACTGTCGCGATTTCGCGACATGTTAGAAGAGAGAGAAGAAGATTGAAAAACTATCGCGATTTCACGACATGTTGGAAGAGAAAGAGGAGAGAGAAAAAGATGTCGCGATTTCGCGACATGTTTCATTTTTGCGGTCCAAAGCGAAGAAAAGAGGAGAGAGAAAAAGGTGTCACGATTTCGCGACATGTTTCATTTTCGCGGTCCAAAGCGAAGAAAAGAGGAGAGAGAAAAAGATGTCACGATTTCGCGACATGTTTCATTTTTGCGGTCCAAAGCGAAGAAAAGAGGAGAGAGAAAAAGGTGTCACGATTTCGTGACATGTTTCATTTTCACGGTCGAAAGCGAAGAGAAAGAGGAGAGAGAAAAAGGTGTCACGATTTCATGACATGTTTCATTTTTGCGGTCCGAAGCGAAGAGGAAGGCAGAGAAAGAAAAAGTGTCACGATTTCACGACAGGTTCGAGAGAAAGAGCTCGCAAAGAAAAGTGTCACGATTTCGCGACAATTTGCAAGAAGGATTGTACGGACGGAAAAGTGTCACGATTTCACGACAGGTTCGAGAGAAAGAGCTCGCAGAGAAAAAGTGTCGCGATATCGTGACATGTCGGGTTTTCATGACCCGATGAGAAGAAAAGCGCCAAGGAGAAAAAGTGTCACGATATCGCGACAAAAGGAAAGAAGGAGAGTACGAAAGTGAAAGTGTCACGATTTCGTGACATGTTCTATTTTCGCGAGGTCAAGGCAAGAAAAGGCACAAGGCAACGAATGTGTCACGATTTCATGACATGTTGTGTTTTCATGGGTGAAAGATAGAGAAGAGCACAAGGCAGCAAAAGTGTCACGATTTCGCGACATGTCATGTTTTCGCAGGTGCAAGCCAAGAAAAGGACAAAGAGGCGAAAAGTGTCACGATTTCGTGACATGTCATGTTTTCATGGGTGCAAGCTGAGAAGAGGACAAGAAGGCGAAAAGTGTCACGATATCGCGACATGTCATGTTTTTGCGGGTGCAAGCTGAGAAGAAGACAAGGAGGCGAAAGTGTCACGATTTCGTGACATGCTATGTTTTTGCGGGTATAAGCCAAGAAAAGAAGTACGACGATGAAAGTGTCGCGATATCGCGACATGTTATGTTTTCACGGGGCCAAAGTTAAGAAACAGAGCAAAGAGAAAAAGTGTAGCGATATCGCTACATGTTGTATTCTCGCGGGCCGAAGTTGAGAGAAAGCGTACGGAGGAAAAAGTGTAGCGATATCGCTACATGTTGCATTCTCGTGGGCCAAAGCTAAGAGAAAGCGTTCAGAGGCGAAAGTGTCACGATATCGTGACATGTGTTTTCACGACAACAGCTACAGAAGAGTTACAGAGGCAGTTGAAGCCGACGAAGACCGATGTTAGCCGACGAAGATTAGGGTTTGCCGCCGACGAAGATTAGGGTTTGTAGTCGACTAAGATTAGGGTTACAACCGACTAAGATTAGGTTTTTGATCTTGAAAATATTGTTATAAAAGGAAGGCTATTTGAAGAGTTTGATGTTGTGGAGTGCGACGCTCGGAGACAGTGCGTAGAGTGCGAAGTTCGGTCGAAGATATCGTCGAATAAGTGTCGAAGCGAGAAATGTGGCCGTAAGAGCGCAAAAAGCGTAGAAGCGGCGAGATGATGGCGAAGTGCACAAAGTGAGCAAAGAAGTCGAATCGTGCTAAGTGTGAAATTCGCAAAGGAAGCAGAGTGCACAAAAGGGAGAAGACGATCGTGAAGCTCGACAGTGAAGCAACAGATTGTGCGAAGTGATTGCGTAGAGAGAGCAGAGTGCACAGAGGACGCAAAGGTGAAACAGACCAGTTAGGGTCTTGTAAAAGCAAAGGTATTTTATCATCAAACTTATAGATTCAAAATTGAAGTCCAGGTTGCAGTCTGGCATCAGGGGTTGGTGCTCCTTCCAGTAGGTGCTGGTAAATCAGGGGTTGTTGCTCCTTTCTGTTGGTGCAGATAAATAAGGGGTTGGTGCTCCTTCCAGTGGGTGCTGGTAAACTAATTGTAAAGTTGTTGCTTTGCAAAGGCTGGATTTGGATGGTAGTCCAAGCAGTCATTCTTGAGGAGTAGCCAAATTGGTGAACCTCGTTAAAATCTTGTGTTGTGTGATGTTCTCTTGTTGTACTTGTTGTATCTATTTATAAGTTTTTAATTGTTGCTATTTTAAGAGCTATAAATTCATGATTAAAGTACCACACTGATTCACCCCCCCTCTCAGTGCCATTGTAAGACTAACAATTGGTATCAGAGCCAAGTTCCCTTCAAAGGCTAAATCAGCTAGGGTTGATCTTGGATTAGTACGCAATGGGTAAGAAGAATAGATCTTCCTCCAAAAGGGCATCTCAGTCAGTTTCAGTTCTTGTAGAAGAGAAAATTGAACCAGAAGAGGTTGAAGGTTTTTTATCAAACAAAGCACCTGTGTTTGATGGAACAAATTACACGACCTAGAGAATCAGGATGCAGGCATATCTTTGTGCTTTGGGATACTACGTCTGGGATTCAGTAATCAATGAATGCACAATACCCATCACTCCTCCAACCGATGCTACTGGTAAGAATCTGGTTGAAAATGACTCAAAAGCAAGGAATGCTATCAGGTGCGGATTAGTAGACAGTGAGTTGATAAAGGTCAAGAGTTGTAAAATGGCAAAAGAAATATGGGACAAACTGAGGAGTGCTCATGAAGGAGACGATGAGATCAAGGATGTCAAGCTACAAACACATCAAGCTCAGGTCGAAGCTGTAAAGTTGAATAACGATGAGAACATAGAGATATATATGCTGAAAGTTAATGAAGTCCTAGAGGATGATTCTAAAAGAGAAATAGAAAAAGAACAGAAATGTGATGAAGAAGAAATTGATGCTGAAATAAATTTGAAAGAGGAACTAACTACAACTCTGGATGAATTGAAGATAGAAAGAAAAAGGAATAAGGAAATCTCAAGAAAGCTTGATGATGCAAATGAAATAATAACCAGGTTGAAAGTACAGGTAGAAGAATTCAAAAGGATTGAAGAAACTCTCAGGTCACAGATCAATGAGAAAGAGATTGGTTGCTGCAAACAAGAGGAAGAGACTGTGTTATTGAAGAAACAACTAGAAGAGGCCAATACAAATCTCAAATTCGAGAAGAGCACAGAGTTGCTAGATAAAATGATAAACCAACAAAGAAGCTCCACGGATAAGCGTGGTCTTGGATATGAAGTTGAACGACCTTCATCTTCCAACTCTGCAGAGAAGAAGAAGTTCACTGTTGAAGGATCGAAGCAAGAAAAGTTTGAAGCTGAATCTTCAAAAGGAAGAAAATATCAAAGGAGATCTACAGCAAAGCAGCCACAACAAAAGAGGTTCTATCACTCTCACTCTATTCATACTAATACTTTTAATGGCTATTGTTTCAGATGCAACCAGTATGGTCACAAGGCAACTTATTGTGGATTGAATAATAAATCAAAAAGTTATGCTGGTAGAAATACTTCTGCGTTTCTGAGTGAACAATATGTACAATGTTTTAAATGTAATGGTCATGGGCACATAGCAAGGTTTTGTCCAAGCATGTTTGTATCTAATCCAAGGCAAAATAGTAGATTTCATCAGACGCAAAGAACGCAACACAGACTGGGAATAAATCAGGTGCATAAAAAGGAAAATAATCATTCATCAAGGATGCACAAGAGACAACCACACAAGAGAAATGTTCGAGTTCACGAAAAGGTTCAAAATAGGGATGCAGCTGAAAAATCCAAGCCCGAGTTCAAGAAAGTTTGGAGAAAGATAGAAGAAAGGAATTCATGTCTCCTTGGACTGAAGGAGACTACTCCCCTATTGCACTAAGCAACTCCAGGTAGCACATCCTCAGGGGGAGCAATCTTAAAGTTTTATTTTAATGCTCCTATGTATTTGTTTGGGTTTCTGAGGATGAAAGGCAAGTAGTTAGGGGGAGTTGTCTATAGTTGTCGAAGCGTGTTCTCAGTTCATGTAGTTGTTTGTGGAAGTGTCGTGAAGGGTGGTGATTAAATTAAAAGTTCTCATTATTGGTAGTATTGCTATATGTCATTGTTGTACTGATGATGGTTCTTACTGCCACCGTCCAAAGTTAAGGATTATAACAGTTCAGATAAGTTGGTTTGTGAAAGAATGTTGCTCTAGCCGTATATATGTGTTCTGATAAAAGCAGTGGGTATTTGAACTACACATTGATGGGAAGATTGTTAGATCTATTTTTGATGTTGTGGTGAAAAATATTGAAGTTTGATCATTGATTCATGTTTAGCTCATCAAGATGAGCAACTTTGCTTTGTGAATCATACCTATCCGAGGTCCAGAAGTATGAGTTTGAGTAAGGTGCATTATAGTTGGCCGTGAAGTGGTTAACAAAATATTGTTTTCTGATTCGAACAGTTGACAGTAAGGTGTGACCAGCGGTGACTGCAGAAAACATAGACCAAGCTGAAAATGTAAAAAGGGATTTGGTTGGTGTTGTGATACTGTGTTTGATGCTTGCACAGAATTGACAGTAAAATTGCAGTGTTGGTACAGTATTGGACAAAAGTTGGTACAAGTATGAGTCACTTGTCAATTTTGAAGAAGAGGTTTATATTGAGCAGCCAGATGGTTCCCAGCTTGGTGATGATCCCCACTTGGTTTGTAAGTTGAAGATATATGGCTTGAAACAGGCACCCCGAGCATAGTATGCATGGTAGCACGATTTCAGGCCAATCCCAAGGAGACTCATGTGACAGGAGTAAAAAGGATTGATTGTGGTTTCTTTTTCGAAAGTGATTGGTTTAATGCTTCAAGGTTTTCTGGTTTTAGAATTGTTATTAAACCTTATCTTTATAAGCATTGTTGATGAAGCCCATTGGTTGTGCAAAGAACTTGAACTTGAGTTAGAGAAAAACATTTTGAGTTGGTTGATACATGCTTCGACTAGGGTTTGTGATAAAGAGTTGTTCATTGAGGTGATTGGTTGAGTAGAGCTGATTGAGCCTAGTCAAGTGATTGGATGCATGTGGTTGTTCAAGTTCCATAAAATAAACTTTCCTTGATTTGAGTTGAGATTGAGATTTGAGAATAGAAGATATTAAGTCTCTAACAATTCTCTTTATGCTTCTATAAAGTGGATTTGGTTTAAGATTGTCATTCATTGTTGAGTTCATTATGAGTACTACTTGAGCATGATTGATTGAGCCTTTGAAGAAGGCCTTTGGGAAATATTTGAGGACAATGTTGGGACAGATTTGAGGACAGTGTTGGGACAGGTTTCTAGAGCAGATTTGGGCAAGTTCTTGGTGAGATTGCTAGAGAAGATTTGGGCAAGTTCTTGGTGAGCTTGTTAGACCAGATCTGGACAGGTTCTGTGTGAGCCTACTGAGCAGGTTCTTAGTGAGCCCATTAACAGAGCTTTGGAGGTGACAGAGTACAGAGAGACAGAGTCTTCTATAATATCAAGGGTACTATGGAGTATGGGTTATGATATCCGAAAGGTAAAGACTTCACCCTTATATCATATTCAGATGCAGATTGGGCTGGATGTGTCAATGACAGAAAGAGTACCAGTGGAGGTGCATTCTATCTTGGAGACAGATTGGTCGAGTGGTTAAACTTCCCAAGAATTGGCTAGCAATCGGGACCGCATTCTCAGGGGGAGCATTTATGCCTATGTTTATAGTTTTGCTCATATTCATGATTTTTGCTAACTATAACAATGTTTGTCTGAGAATGTTGTGCATAGACTCAGGGGAGTCTACAGCAGCCCTTTGGTATTATTGTCAAAGGGGGAGAAGAGTTACAGGAAATTGCACATGTGTTGCCAACAATTCCAAAGGGGGAGATTGTTGAGCAAGGTGCGAAACAGTATTGTCATTGTTGTCAACACAAATAGATAGATCAGTTGATGCAGTGGACAGGAGTTCAGAGGTCAGTCAAAGCATGTACAGTGAATTTCCAAGAAGACATAAGAGGCCAACATTCAAAAGATCAAAGAAAAATACAAGTAAGAAAACTGTCGTGATATCGCGACATGTTTGGCCAGAAAGAAAAACTGTCACGATATCGCGACATGTTTGGTCGAAAAGAAAAACTGTCACGATTTCGTGACATGTTAGAAGAGAGAGAAGAAGATAGAAAAACTGTCACGATTTCGTGACATGTTGGAAGAGAAAGAGGAGAGAGAAAAAGATGTCGCGATTTCGCGACATGTTTCATTTTCGCGGTCCAAAGCGAAGAAAAGAGGAGAGAGAAAAAGATGTCACGATTTCGTGACATGTTTCATTTTCGTGGTCCAAAGCGAAGAAAAGAGGAGAGAGAAAAAGATGTCATGATTTCGTGACATGTTTCATTTTTGCGGTCCAAAGCGAAGAAAAGAGGAGAGAGAAAAAGGTGTCACGATTTCGTGACATGTTTCATTTTTGCGGTCGAAAGCGAAGAGAAAGAGGAGAGAGAAAAAGGTGTCACGATTTCGTGACATGTTTCATTTTCATGGTCCAAAGCGAAGAGGAAGGCAGAGAAAGAAAAAGTGTCACGATTTCATGACAGGTTCGAGAGAAAGAGCTCGCAAAGAAAAGTGTCATGATTTCGCGACAATTTGCAAGAAGGATTGTACGGATGAAAAAGTGTCACGATTTCATGACAGGTTCGAGAGAAAGAGCTCGTAGAGAAAAAGTGTCGTGATATCGCGACATGTCGGGTTTTCGCGACCCGATGAGAAGAAAAGCGCCAAGGAGAAAAAGTGTCACGATATCGTGACAAAAGGAAAGAAGGAGAGTATGAAAGTGAAAGTGTCACGATTTCGTGACATGTTCTATTTTTGCGAGGTCAAGGCAAGAAAAGGCACAAGGCAACGAATGTGTCACGATTTTATGACATGTGTTTTCACGGGCGAAAGACAGAGAAGAGCACAAGGTAGCGAAAGTGTCACGATTTCGTGACATGTCATGTTTTTGGTGCAAGCCGAGAAAAGGACAAAGAGGCGAAAAGTGTCACGATTTTGTGACATGTCATGTTTTCATGGGTGCAAGCTGAGAAGAGGACAAGAAGGTAGAAAGTGTCACGATATCGTGACATGTCATGTTTTCACGGGTGCAAGCTGAGAAGAAGACAAGGAGGCGAAAGTGTCACGATTTCGCGACATGCTACGTTTTCGCGGGTATAAGCCAAGAAAAGAAGTACGACGGTGAAAGTGTCACGATATCACGACATGTTATGTTTTCACGGGGCCAAAGTTAAGAAACAGAGCAAAGAGAAAAAGTGTAGCGATATCGCTACATGTTGTATTCTCGCGGGCCGAAGTTGAGAGAAAGCGTACGGAGGAAAAAGTGTAGCGATATCGCTACATGTTGCATTCTCACAGGCCAAAGCTAAGAGAAAGCGTTCGGAGGCGAAAGTGTCATGATATCGCGACATGTTGTGTTTTCACGACAACAGCTACAGAAGAGTTACAGAGGCAGTTGAAGCCGACGAAGACCGATGTTAGCCGACGAAGATTAGGGTTTGCAGTCGACGAAGATTAGGGTTTGCAACCGACTAAGATTAGGGTTACAATCGACTAAGATTAGGTTTTTGATCTTGAAAATATTGTTATAAAAGGAAGGTTGTTTGAAGAGTTTGATGTTGTGGAGTGCGATGCTCGGAGACAGTGCGTAGAGTGCGAAGTTCGGTCGAAGATATCATCGAATAAGTGTCGAAGCGAGAAATGTGGCCGTAAGAGCGTAGAAAGCGTAGAAGCGGCGAGATGATGGCGAAGTGCACAAAGTGAGCAAAGAAGTCGAATCGTGCTAAGTGTGAAATTCACAAAGGAAGCAGAGTGCACAAAAGGGAGAAGACGATCGTGAAGCTCGACAGTGAAGCAGCAGATTGTGCGAAGTGATTGCGCAGAGAGAGCAAAGTGCGCAGAGGACGCAAAGGTGAAACAGACCAGTTAGGGTCTTGTAAAAGCAAAGGTATTTTATCATCAAACTTATAGATTCAAAATTGAAGTCCAGGTTGCAGTCTGGCATCAGGGGTTGGTGCTCCTTCCGGTAGGTGCTGGTAAATCAGGGGTTGTTGCTCCTTTCTATTGGTGCAGATAAATAAGGGGTTGGTGCTCCTTCCAGTGGGTGTTGGTAAACTGATTGTAAAGTTGTTGCTTTGCAAAGGCTGGATTTGGATGGTAGTCCAAGCAGTCATTCTTGAGGAGTAGCCAAATTGGTGAACCTCGTTAAAATCTTGTGTTGTGTGATGTTCTCTTGCTGTACTTGTTGTATCTGTTTATAAGTTTTTAATTGCTGTTGTTTTAAGAGCTGTAAATTCATGATTAAAGTACCACACTGATTCACCCCCCCTCTCAGTGCCATTGTAAGACTAACAATCATGTCATTATGTCTATAAGTATTGTGAGTGCAAATGTGTACAAGTGCCCATTATGTAAGAGTGCACATGTGTCCTTAGAATAGGAAAGTGAAGAGTTTCAAATAAGAGTGAAGGTTAGGAGTGCATCATATGAAGAGTCACATTCAATTATATATATGTGACAAATTATTGTAATTTGTATCGAAATTACATAGCTTATTGTGTACATTAATAGACCTTTATTTGATAATATTTTTACTATTCTGAGCTATTCTTATGTTATTATGTTTTATGTCTTATTCTGAGTTATTGTATTAGTTTTATTATATTGCAACTTTATTATATTCAATCATGTGATTATATTCCTATGAGTTTTGTATTTTATGTAAGGCTTCAAAAGCCATCAGTTAATTTGAGTACTACCAAGAGTTGTATTATGGCAAATATGGAAAACTCAAAATGCAATAATAATTTGAGATAGAAATATGTAACCATTTTGGGAATATTCATGTAGCATAACAATCCTCAAACTCTTAATTAAAGCCAATTAAAGTGAGATTGAGAATGAAGACTCACTAGTGGAAGCTAAAAAAATAATAGTTCAGCTTTTGGAAATACTATTTGTGGCCAAGGAGGTAAGTAAGAAAGATAAGCCCTAAATATTTAGTACTAGAGCATACTATTTTTTTTTGTGGTGCATAAAAAAGGAATTTGGGAACAATGAGAGTGAGAGGGATTATAATAAATGACTCAGGGAGAGTATTGGTATAATTTTTAAAAGGATTAGGATTCAATTCAAATAGTTTTGTGGATTTGTTAGCTTTGAATAGAGGATTGAGAATTGCTAGGCAGAAAGAGCAGTTAGAAATGATAGTATATGGAGATTCAAAATTTGGTCATTGAAGGAATGAACAAAATGTGGAAATATAAAATCTAATGTTAGATGTGATTCTATAGGAGAATCAAGAAATATTCAACTATTTCAAATCCATAAATTTTATACATGTGAGAAGAAAATTTAACAAAAAGGTTGATCAACTTGCTAATGGAGTTCAAATGGAGCATGGAAAGACCAAAATAAGATATTTTAGCATTGTTGAAAATTGATTTATTTGTGAAGGAGCAACATGATTCATATGAGCTACAAAATAGTGTAAGAGTGGTAAAGAAAAGTGTGACAAATATTGATGCTACATACAATTGGAGTTATTTTGCTTATGCTACATTCCAAGGGGCTACATGTAACTAGTGCTACACATCATTGATACCACACATTATTGATGCTACACATCATTGGTACCACACATTATTAATGCTACACATCAATGATGTTACAAATCTTTGATGCTACACATCATTGGTGTGACATAGTGATGCTACACATCACTAGTACTATACACCAATGGCACTATGCAACAAAGATTCTAAAAGCAATATTGAAGTTGTAGATGATTCTAATCATAGATGTTATGCATCTCACAACTGCTACAGGCTACATACATTAATGGTGTTACATAGGTCATTGGTGATGTATTTGCTAAAGGTGATATATTTACAATTAGTGTTATATATGGATCAAGAGATTTTGTTTTTTAGTAGTAATGCATATTATATATGTTACTTATATCACTGGGTGTAGGATAGTCTAGATCAAGAGAGGGCTTGACTTAGATAAACAATGGCTAGATCATATCTTCTAATTTTACCCATGGGAATTAGGTAAGAATTTTGTATCATAAACTTCTCTTTATATATAAGAAATAAAAAAACACACATAGGACTCAAGCCTTTGGTTGCTTCCATTCATATATGTTGTCATTATTATTAACACTCATTCAAAATTTATAAACACCAATATGTATTCAAGATAAATTATTTTGGACATGTGTAACTACTTGAGGATGACATACTAAACTTTAGCATATTCAAAGTAAATTTATTTCCAAGAGATAATAAAATTATGAGTAATAATAGAAGAAAGAGTAGCCCCTTGATTTGTTATGAGATTAGACAAATGGCAAGAGTTTGAAAAGTGAAAACTATGAAGAAAGAGATAAAAAAATCTAGCCATGAGATAAACTTCAAAAAGCAAGCAAATCATACAATAATAGAAGCTAAGATCATATCAAGGATATTCCACTTCAAAATAAGAGGTAAAGAAAGCCTATCTACAATATCATTTGGCAAGTTCAGAAGGAATTAAATGTGCAAAAGAAGATGTGGAGAGAAATCCTAAAACAAAGATGTGGAGGAATTAAAGGTCAAGTTTATTCCAGGTAAATCATCTGTATTTTTCTCAAGTAGCATAGCATCATATCTAAGGGAAATGTTGAGTTATTAACATTCAAAGCAATTGAAAGAAAGGGTTGGAGCATTGGAATAGAAAACTAGGGCATTAGTTGGGTAGACGTAGTGCTTTCAGGTTGTTACAAGATTGAAGACAATATTGTTGCCCCAGGAGGACCCAATGGGGACACCGTCGGATCCTCTTCTAGAGAGACAAAGTTCTGTAGATTTGTTGAAGAAAAAATCTCCAGCAGAGACTGAAGAAGCACAAAAAACTACATTAAAAATGCTCTTTACAATTGTTGAAAAATATCAACATCTCAAATATTCAATGGATTCTTGTCACAGTTAGAATCAAGACCAAATATTATCATTGAGCAAAGGATGGTTGAAGAAACAATCATATATAGAGAAAATCATGATTTAAGCTATAAATTCATAGGTATTCACCCTACCCTAAAAATTTTGCATTCTTGGGTTTGGCAAAATTGAGAGCCTCTTGGTTAGTATTATTTGTGGTTTATTTGTAATGGATATGTTATTGTTAGTTTTTCTCACTTGTTGATAGAAATAGGCCTTTCAAATCAGAAAAGATGAATCATGGTTAGACAATATTATTTGTTCAGCCCTGAAGAATGGGATTTAATCCTCGAATTGAACCCATTGTTGTCCTAGTTTTTTTTTTTAATCGAAAAACCCCTTGCGGGGTCGCCTTGGTCTAAGAGACCACGAGCAGGGGGTTCTACACCGTCAAAGTCACCCGGGGGTCGCACCCGACCCTGCCCGTACCAACATTATCAATTGGATTTTTGGGTACCCAATTCAGCTTTTTGGTAGGGTGGAGATTCGAACCTGGGACCTCCCTTGGAGGATTGCCCTCTCCTCTCCAACTCACCTACAACACCTAGGTTTGTCCTAGTTTTGATTCATTTGTATACACTTCCAATGGATTTCTAGAGTGAGTAGGTATTGGAAATCATCAATAATTCCCTTGAAATATATTTGGGTGTTTCTAGAAACACAATGAAAGGAAAGATGGTAGTTTGTGCTAGATTATGCATGGAAATGGATCTCAGCCAACCTTTGTCGGTAGAGGTTGAACTCAAACTTGCAAGCATAACTTGGATTCAACAATTGTATTATGAGGAGTTGCCCTTCAGGTGTAGAGTTTACCATAAATATGGGTATTTGGTTCGGTCCTACCCAAACAATATGAACACAAAAATGGAGGCTCCTCTAGGAATGCCGAATCCTACTAAGGAGGATAAGTCAACAGTCAATAAAGAAACATCCAATATTTCTCAAGGCAGAGAAGCATGGGGAGATGGTTTTGAACATCCCAAAAGAATAAAGCAAAAGAAAAAAGTTGGCAAAGAGCAAACGCAAATCAAGCCCTCAAATAGGTATGAAATCTTCAAGACACTAGTGGACCCAAAAGAATAAAAATTCATGGAAGGAGTGGATGGGAATAAGAAAAATAATAACAACCATGTTCAAGCTCCTCTTTCACCTCATCCTATCCTAGAGCAGGTAATAAAGTACAATGAGTTACCGTATTCAGATATTGTAGGGGTATTTATAGTACATAATGAAGAACAACTGATAATTATGGATGTCATCATGGGTATAGCAGAAAAGAATAGAGAAAATCCAACTCTAGGAATAACTCAAGTGGAAAAGAGATCAAAGAATATCAACTCTTAAGAAGTGGGTAGAATATCAAATAAGGAATTGATAGCATTTCAAGGAGACAAACTGATCACTAGGGGATTAGTGAGGCCAATAGACTCTTACTGGTATCAAGGTAACCAATGATTATACAATCATGGAATGTTAGGGGTTTAAATAGTAGAACCCATCAATTTATTGCTTGAATACTCTTAGAAAAAAGTAAAACATAAAAATGGCATTGGATCTTATGTATAAAATAGTAAATAGACTTTGGAAGGGTGTTGGTCATATGGAAGTGGTTGTCCAAGGGGCCTCATAGGGGATAGTTACCTTTTATAACTCTCTTGAATGAACGATAATAGAACATATAGCTTGGAAGGGTTTCCTCACATGACATTTTAGGAACAATGTGACATCTGAGCATGTTTTAATCACAAAATTTTATGGGACACAAAACCTAGATGGTCATATTTGTCAATGGAAAGTGGTGCATAATTAAAGAGTCTTGAGGGAGTAGTTAGACTGAATTATTGTTGGGAAATTTAATGCTAAATTATAATCTAGAGATCAGGAGGGAGGAACCCCAATTTTGGATCTAGGGGATCGACTTATGATTGCCCAAGTCCATGCATTACACTTGGTGGATATTAAATGTCCTAGAATCAACTATACTTGGACTAATAAGAGGAGGAAGCCACATAGCAGGAAGGTGAAGTTAGACCATTTTTTGGTTTTAGAGGAGGTGTTTATGAAATGGAATCTAAAATTTTATATTTTGGAGGGTCTAGTTTTGGATCACTTCCTCATTTTGTTGGAAGGGGGATCAAGAAAGGGAAACATCACAAACCATTCATATTTGAAAACTTTTGGTCATAAAAAATAAGAACTTTGAAATAAAATTCCACAATGGTGGGAAGATAGATGTTCGACATATGGGACAACAATGTTTAGATTCCACAAGCAGCTTCATTATGTCAAGGATCAACTAAAAAAATGGAGGTGAGCTAATAAGACAAAATTACAGGTCCAAAGAGTTCCATTGGTGGCCAAATGGGATGATGTTCAAAAACACTTCAAGGAAGAAATAATTATAGAGCAACTCAAAGAAGAGGATGATGCATTGTGTAAAGTAGTCGAGGACATTGACAACCAAGAGGAGATATACTCAAAACAAAGAGTAAGAACCACTTGGTTATTAGATGGTGATAAAAATATCAAAAATTTCCATCATGCTACTTGTGCTAGGAGATAAACGAACAAGATAGGAACTCTTCAGGATGATAATGGGTACTCCTTTGATACAATCCCATGTATGCATTTCTATTCAATGGATTATTTTGCTAAATGTTTTAAGGAAAGTATGGTGCAAGATGAAGAGGCTTAAAAAGTCTTGTTGTCATACCATCTATTATCTTTGAAGAAGAAAAGCAATCCCTAATTAAATCCATTGATAGAGAGGAATTGAAGAAAGTAATCTTTGGAATGAGTACGAGAAAAACACCAGGTCCAGATGGCTTTCCAATTGAGCTTTTTCAAACCTTCTGGGACAAATTGGAGGAGGATGTAATGGTTTTTATAGAGGAGTCCAAAGGTAGTAAAAGAATGCTTAAAGCATTAAATCATACATTCATTGCCTTAATTTCAAAAGGGGGGAGGAGGTGCATATTTTAGATTATAGACCTATTGTCTTATGCAATGCCATATATAAAATAATCACAAAGGTAATAGTTGAGAGGCTAAAACCTCTCCTACATAGCATTATCTCCTTGAAGCAAGAGGGTTTTATAGAGGGAAGACATATCTTGGATAGTGTGGTTCTAGCTTAGGAGAAGACAAAAAGATTTTCTAACAGGTATCAAGGTAGGTGAGGAAGTTTTGATTCACTTACAGTTTATGGATGACATAGGATTTGTGGGAGTGGCCAACTTCAGGGAAACAAGAATGATTATACTCTTAATGTTTACCTTAGGGCTACAAACCAACTCATCAATGATAATAAATCCAAAGTGGTAATTTTCAATATTGATTGAAGGCTTCAAGACATGATTTTAGAGATCTTAGGATTCACGAGGACTTCTCTCCCAATGGTATAATTGGGGGTCCCTTTGCATTTTAAAAAACTAAAAATAAATATCTGGAGGAATATTTTGGATTGTATTAAAGAAATAATTAATCATTGGTCTCACAAAATGGTTAAGCTATGGGAGTATTTTAACTTTTTTGCAATCAGTCATTCAAGCCATATCAATTTATAAATTTTCTATCCTTACTTCCCCACACACCATATGGAAAGAGTTAGATAATATGGGTAGAATTGTTTTATGGGGAGAAGTAAAAGGAGAGAGGAAATGGGCCTTATTAGGTTGGGATAAAGTAAGCTATCCCAAGGTAAAGGGAGGTTTGGGACTAAGGAGATTAAAGTTAAATAATAAAGCTTTGGATGGAAAGCTTTACTAGAGGTGGATTTCCCAACCAACTTCTTTATTCATTAGAGTTTTAACTAGTAAATATTTGGGATAGGTGAACCCAAATGAGGTGAGTCATTTCCATTTGGATGGTAATGGGTCCTTGGTGTGGTAGGCTCTAAAGTTAGGATCTCATGTAGTGAAAGATGGATTATTTTGGAAAGTGGGGAGAGGGGAGAAGGCATGATTTTAAATAGATTCATGGGATCAATACCCACCTATCATTGCTAAATTCCTTTAATTATGACTAGTAAAAACAATCATGGAAAGCAAGGTTTGGATCCAAATTGAAAGTTATTTCAAGACTAGTCGGTTAGAGGATTATAGGTTTAAGTTGTTAGGATTAAATAATAAAACACAAGCAATAAATAAATGCATAAATAAAATGTAGAAGAATAAAGTAATATATGATACATATATTTATGTGGTTCACCCAATGTGGGTAAATTCCAAGGAGAAAATAACCAGGCCTTTTATTTCGTATAGAAAATTGCGAAGGGATACAACCTACAATAGATTCGTTGTAACTTCCTCTTCGTTCTATCATCGTCAATTATAATTATGCACACCGTGCATTACCATACAATACTACTGCTATACATCATCCTCTTATAAAAACCACATTACAATTTAGGGTAAAAAAATATGCCTAAAATCCGTCGTCTGATCTGTGACCTAATAATAAACGATCCAGATTTACATAGAGAAAAACACATATATTTTTGGCTTTGGAGGTGCTTCCCCCAAAACCCCCACCAGGGGGGGCTCCAAAACATCTTGTCACCCCCTGGACCCCCCATGATTATATTAGTAGGGGGGATGTTACCCCCATTACACCCCCCTTCGTGGAGTGGGTCCAACTGCAGTCGAAAACAAGACCTCTAAATTAGAGAGTGAAGCAGGCTCCACAACCAACAATATTCTACTTGGATATTGATCATTTAACTCTACCACTACTGTACCTACCTAGAAATTTTCTTACCTTTATGGTCATGCTTGAAGATCAACTAAAACTGAGCAAGAACTCAATTTCTCCTTGGTTATTTCTCCTTGGTTATTGCTTTTGTTGACATGTCTGCAGGATTCTGGCTAGCGTGTATCGTTTCCAACTTCATCTGTCCATCTTCCAAAACTGATCGTATGAAATGGTATTTGGTTTGTATATGTTTAGTCCTGGAATGAAAGGTTGAGTTCTTTGCAATATGAATGGCACTCTGACTATCACTATATAATATGTTATTCTCCTACTTCTTTCCCAATTTCTCCATAAACCTTTGTAACTAAATAATCTCTTTACTAGCCTCTATACTCTACTTTCATTGTTGAAAGTGCAACAATATTTTGTAATTTTGAGATCCAAATTATTGTAGTTCCACCTACAGTAAAGACATATCCTATGGTACTCCTTCTATCTATATCACCTATCATATCTACATCAACATATCCTTGTAAAATAGTGTTAGTACCTCCAGAACATAATACCTAAATGACAATACCTCTTAAATACCTGAGAGTCCACTTTACTGCCTCCCAATACCTTTTTCCTGGGTTGCTCATAAACCTGCTCACAACTCCCACTACATGTGCTATATCTGGCCTTGTGCATGTTATATCACACATCAAATTGCCAATTGTTGATGAATAAGGAACCTTGGACATGTAGTCTATCTCCTCCTATGTCTTAGGACATATCTCTTTGATCAGTTTGAAATTATTGGCCAAATATGTACTAACAGGTTTTGCATCCTGCATATTAAATCTTTCCAACACCTTCTTAATGTACTCACCTTGAGACAATGTTAATTTACAATTTTTCCTATCTCTTGTTATTCTCATACCAAGGATTTGCTTTGTAGCACCCAAATCCTTCATTGCAATTGATTATGCCAATTTTCTTTTGAGCATATTTATATCCTGCATGTTAGACCCTGCAATAAGCATGTCATCTACATATAATAACAGGATAATATAGTTACCATTATCCAATCTCTTAAAATAAACATAGTGGTCAGAATAACATCTACTATAACCTTGTTCTGACATAAACCTATCAAATTTCATATACCACTGCCTCAAAGCTTACTTCAGACCATACAAGCTCTTTTTCAACCTACATACTAATTCCTCTTTCTCTTTGACCTCATACCCTTGTGGTTGCTGCATATAAATCTCTTCCTCCAAATCCCCATGGAGAAAAGTTGTTTTTACATCTAATTGTTCAAGATGCAAATCCTTTACAACCACTAGGCTTAAAATAGTTCTAATTGAAGTCATTTTAACAATAGGAGAAAAATTTCATCATAATCAATACCTTTCTTTTGTGCAAACCCCTTTACAACCAGTCTAGCCTTATACCTCTTTTTACCTCCATCTTCTTCTTTCACCTTGTAAACCCATTTATTTTGCAATGCTCTTTTTTCTGTAGACAATCGAACCAGATCCCAAGTCGGATTGTGTACTAAGGATTCCATCTCCTCTTTCATGTCTTGGTCCCACTTCTTCCTGGTTTCTACCTACATCACTTATATATATATTTATGGTTCACTAAAGTCAAAAAATAACACAAAATATAATGAAGGAGAGTACCATTTAGGGAGTCTACTTATCCTAGTAGATCTTCTAACAACATTTTTAGGAGTTTGAGGTGCTTGCTACTGTTGTTGTTGATTTTCTAGTACCTTTGGAGTTTCAATTTCATCAAGCACTGTGTATTCTATGTTTACCTTTTCCTGTTTCTTTTGTTGCAACTGGTCTTTATACATGACTTTCTCATTGAATACCACATCTCTACTCCTAATGATTTTGTGATTTTCATAATCCCAAAAATGATAACCAAAATTATTAACTCCATATCCAATGAAAGTGCACTTCTTGGATTTTACCTAGAGTTTAGTTATATTTTATTTATCAAAATGCACGAATGCTTCACAGTCGAAAGTATTAAAAATGAGTAGTTAATAGGCTTACCTATCCATGCCTCTTCTAGAATCCCACCATCCAAGGAACTTGAAGGCCCTCTATTTATTAAATAAACAACAATATCCACAACATCTACCCAAAACTATAAGGGCAATCCTGCATGTAATCTCATACACCTAGCACATTCCATGATAGTCCTGTTCATCCTTTATGACACACCATTTCCTTGTGGAGTTCCTAGAACCATCTTCACTCTACAAATCCCATGATATGAACAATAACTATCAAACTCCTTGCTGCAATATTCATCTCTGTAATATAATTTGAGACACTTCAACTTATTTCCTATCTCATTCTCAACCAAATATTTCCATTTCTTAAAAGTATCAAAGATATTTGTTTTCTTTCGAATACAATAAACCCAAGTTTTTCTAGTTGCATCATCAATAAATGTAATATAATAATAAGAGTCACCAAGAGATGATACCTAAGTTGGTCCCCATATGTTTGTATGCACAAGCTCTAGCTTTTCACTCTTCTTTTCTTTCCCAAATCTGAGAAATCTAACTCTTTTTTGTATAAGTTCCTTCATCAGATGATCAATTATTATCAGCCTTTTTAGATCTGTAGTCTCTTATAATGCCCTGCTTTACCATAATTCCAAAATTTCCTCTTTTATAGGGCAACATATTTACCCCTAGATTTTGATTTATTTTTTCTTCTTTCTTGAGAACAACCTCTCACAACCAAGGCATCATTTTGATGATAATCCTCATAAGATTTTCATCTCATCTCCTTAGACAACAAAGTTCCTACTATATCCACTACTTTCAATGTAGATGTAGTATTGGTGATAGCCATATATCCCATAAATCAGATAATGAACAAAGTAAAGTAATATATTTTTCCTCTTCATCCATTTTTACTTCTACAGAGGTTAGTTGACTTACCACAATGTTAAAAGCATTCAAATGTTCAGCCATAGAGTCACCATCATTCATCTAAAGTGAATACAACTTCTTTCGGAGAAAGAGTTTATTTACCAGTGACTTTATTTGATACAATATTCCCAGCTTCTTCCATAATAGATTTGTCATGGTATCTGTAGATACATTCAATGATACCGAGTTAGATAAGCACAATCTGATAAAGCTCCTTATCTTCCTATCAATTTTTAGTCAATCCTCATCTGTCATCAATGTTGGTTTTGTTCTCGAGATTGCAATCCACTGATTTCTATTAACCAAAAAATCATCCATCTTGAGTTTCCACAACTTAAAATTCTATCCATTAAATTTCTCAGTCTCTATCCATGTGCTTCCCATCTTTCTCCTTTGCCTAGATCCTTTCGTGTATGACTTCCACTCAAGAATTAATTTATTGCAGGGTTGAAATCCTTACTCCTCGAACAAAGCTAAAAATCTAGCTCTGATATCATATGTAGAGAAATAAGGAGCCCCAATAAACTAAATTAGAAAAGTAGTAATAATAGAATCAAAAGAAGAAGATAGCAGATTCACACATTACACAATATTTATCCTGGAAACCCTCAACCAAGAAAAACCAACACAATATTATCTTATTATTGCATTAACTTGACCATCTCCAATACAATAATATTCTCCTTCTGTCTCGTTGTATCAAACCCTCATGCAAGTACGATATAAATAACAAATGCACATGCATAGATTTTATAATTTAGGGCAAAATCACCAACCTAAATTCTACCACCCAATTTGTGACCTAATAATAAATGGTCCAAATTAAAAATAGGAAAAATACATCTATTTTTGGCTTTGGGGGTGCTACCCCCAATCCCCCGCCAGGGGAGGCTCCATAAGCAGCGATAGTAGTAAGGGGGCAAGCCCCCCTATACCCCCCCTTCTCAGAATGGGTCCTAGTGTGGTTGAGAAACAAGTCCTCCGAATTACCAGTACATTTTAGAGTTAACATCCAATACCTTTCATAGTTAACCCCTCTTGAATAACATAGAAAATATTCAACATAATTCCAACACACAAGTGTCGACAAGAATCAATGTTTGAAAGAGGAAAGTCATCCTTAGGACACGCTTTATTGAGATCTCAAAAATTAGTGCAAACGCGTATCACCCTGTTAGGCTTACGAACGGGTACCATGTTTGAGAGCCACTCAATATAGTCAATAGGGATAATGAAACCCACATCTAATAGTTTTTGAAGCTCTTATTTAACCAAGAGGGCAATGTTAGGATGCATCCTTCTGAGATTTGGTTTGATAGGATTAGCATCAAAGTTTAAGGTGAGATTGTGGATAACTAATTTAGATTCAAGGCCAGGCATATATTTATAGGACCATGCAAAAATTTCCTTCTTCCTCTTGAGGAGAGTAATTAATTGCTCTTATTCATATTTGGATAAGATTTTTCCATGTTTGACAATTTGGGTATTCTCTGCATCTGAACTAAGATTCACATTCAGAGTATCTTCAATAGACATGTGAGAACCTTCCTCAAGTTGATGGGGAGTTGGTATTAGATGAATTTCGTCTATAAGGTCATAAAAATCTTTTAACTTATCCTCATCTATGTTTTCCTGGAAAATCTCAGGATCTAAAGGTGAAGATGAAGGTGAAGGTGGAGATGATGGAGGAATGTAGTTTGCTAAAGCTCTTTACAATTCCTATGATAGGACAAACTCAAAAAAGGATGGTGGTGAGGAAATTTGATCCATATCAATAAGGCTCATGCCAATAGAAATTGTCTTTACCAAATCATATGGATTACGGAGGGGGGAAAAGGTGAATGGAATGGATCCTTTTAGGTAGAACCGATGCTAGAACTCTATTAAACCTGGACAGTAGCAAGCAACACCAATAAATGCAATGTACATGCAAAATGTTTTTATTGTTTTTTTTGTTTATATATATATATATTTTTTTTTTTAATTTTGAAATTTATTTTTGATGATTTTTTTTATTTACATATATTACAAAAAAAATGGATGGTGATGTGGTTTAATGGAATGGAGGTGGTGGTTCACAGGTTGGGTTGACTCGCTCTTGTGGAAGAAGTAAGTGAAATATGGGATGATGGATGGGAAATTTTTTGAGGTAAAACTCATCCTGTTCAATGTGTGGAATGATGGGGTCTGATTCCTCTTCATATTCATCAGAAATAATTGACATTTGGTCAAATTATTCATAAAATTCATCTTTAGAGTCATTTGTGTGATGGATATATTCTCCTAAATTTAGATTTAAGCTTTGAAAAGCTTGTTCGAGAGAAGAGGTGGATGAAAGTGGATGATAACCCAAACCTGAATGGTCATGTGTTTCTTGATATGAAACATCGATAATCTCATGCATCCCATGTTCATGTCATCCTAGGCCATGGCCTTACCAATTAACAATGTGGAAATACTAGGATGGAAAACCCGACATATATTGTGTATTAGTTGGTGTGGGTAATTTGGGTTCATCTAAGGTAACTAAATTGGATGATGAATAAAGTCTCCCATACACAAAATTTATGTTATTAGGTATTGAACCCATGTTATATACCGCTCCTATAGATAAGGGTGGGTCACGTGGGCGACCGTAGTCCTTAGCACTTTGAATGTTGAGTGATGTGACTATAATATCTTGGACCAGGTATTCACCAATACTAGGATTAGTGAGGTGGACCTCAACTTGGGACGATGTGGATGGATTGGATGAGGATGAAACTGACTCATGGTTGACTGGTGGTATCTCACAATCCATCACTTCAACTTGTGAGACATTGGTTGATGTGGATGAAGATGGATTTGGTTGGATGGATTGTTGAATTGGTAATGATGTGGAAAGAATGGTGGAGGATGTTGATGATGTGGCTAATGTTGATTGAGTTTGATCACATGTGCATGTAGTCAAAGGTGATGAAGATGGGGGTATGGAAGTGGATGTTCGATGAGATTTGGTGATTGGAAGATCCTCAGGAATAGGGGCTATAGATGATGATATGGATGTGGTGGATGATAAATTGGTTAATGAAGTGAGGAATAGATGAGTGGAAGGAAGTATGGACTCATAGGGGTTTGAGATAAAATTACAATACTTAAATGGTTCAACATCCATTGGTATGCAATGTACTTGTCCCTCATGTATGTATTTCAAGCATTGATGTAATATGAATGGGATACATCTCATTTGCCTCATACAAGGTCATCCAAGGAGCACATTATATGCCATGGACCCTTCCAAAATGTGGAACATAGTATGTAATATTTTGACCCCCACTTCTATGGATAAAATAATAGTGTCATTTGTGGAATAGAGAGCATTGTTAAATGCTTTCAGGGTGAATAAAGATTTGGTGATATGGTCTAGTGGAAGTTTGAGATGTTGAAGGGAAGATGTGGTGATGATGTTTATAGAGGAGCCGATATCAATTAAAACTCTTTTGAAAGGCTTCCTATCAATTTGAGCCATGATGTGTAATGGAGGATCCACTGATTCTGATGATATTGGTTTGATTTCAAAATCATAGAAAGTAATGGAGGATCCATACATGTTTGAATATTCCCCACAAAATTGTTAAAAAGCATTAGCATCTTGAGATTGAAGTTCAATGGATTTTAGAATATCCATTAATGCTTCATGATGTGGAGGAGATTTTTGGATTAGCTATATATGGATAGTTTGGCTGAAGCTATTTTTAAGCTTGTGGTTAACCGATTTCTCAATGATATGATTGGCGTAGATGGACAATTAGAGTGATGAATGGGTTGAGATGGATGGGCTAGAATATGGATTGGCTAAGAGGGATTGGTGAAAAATTGGATGGGAGATGATGATGTGGCAGGTTGAGACACACTTGCCTGTGGAGGTATGGGTGAATGACTAGACTATTATTGAATATTTTGTTGATTGGAGCATTGTTGTTGACCTTGGGTTACTACATGAATAACACCCATAAAACCTTGGTACTGTTGAACATAATTAATCTGATTAGGAGGAATCTTGGTATTTGACCCTCCTGTTGTTAATTGTGCCTCCTCATGATGAGGAAGTGGTGTTTGAAAGATCCCAAGATTTTGATTTTTTTGATCTAGAGGACTATCAAGTTTGATAGCTCCTAACTCAATAAGGTCTTGTATTCTCTTTGAATTGATGACAATTATTAATGTCATGCAAATTCAGTCTATGATAAGGACAAAACAAATGCTCCCTATAGTGTTTACCATGTTTAGTGGGATCATCAGGTCTGACCTCAGGCAAGGGAAGTTGATTTATGTCATATAATCTATAAAAAATGGAGGTATAAGATTCAGCCAATGGGGTATATTAACGGGGTTGTCGAACAGATTGTCGATGTGGTCTATTATCCATAGCTGGCACTGTGTTTTTACTTGATTGAGTAGTTGAGAGAACCACATGATATTCAATTTGTCACAGTTACTGTTGCATGATTTTTTGTTCAGCCATTACAAGCTAGCTCATGACCACTTGATTTACTTGATTTGATGAGTTGGTCAAATTGACCTGATTGGGTTTTGATTGGCCAAAATACTTTCCTCTATATTGGCCCTTATTTTGCCATTATTTCTTCTTAGGCTTAAGCACTCCTTGGATTTTTATCTCCTCAATGGTGATAGCTTGGGCAAGAGCTTCATCAAATGATCTATGTTGTTGTAATTGCAATAGCCAAGAGATGGGTTTTAAGCAACTCTTAGCGAACAATCGGGTTAGCTCTTTTGTTGGTAAGGTAAAAGGCAATTTGGTGATAACCACCCTCCAACAGTTACCAAAGTCATAGAAAGACATATCATCATATTGTTTTAGATCATAGATATCATATAATGAGACTTTCTTTCTAATGTTGAGGGAGAATATTTCAAGAAATTGGTCCACCAATTGCTCAAAAGTATAAATACTATGATTGGGCAAATGGTTATACCATTCTACAACATCTCCCCCTAATTTTTGAGGGAAGGTCCTAAGAATTAGAGTGTGTTTGCTTTGGACTCTAAAATAAGAATGAACAAATGAGCTCACGTGCTCTTTAGGGTTATCTATCCCTTTAAATTTATCAAACTTCGTTATTGTGAAATCTATCAGATATGGTAGTTATGGTACCAAAGGATGAATTATTTGATTGATTAGTTGGTGTAAGGTAGACTTATGGTTTATCATGTCAGGAGTATGTTGCATCAAACTATCAATATGTTGTTGCATAGCCTAGATTCGAGGGTCCTCCCCAGGAATGTGTAAACCCTGAATCACTTGATGATTTTGTGATGGTGAGGTGGAAATATGTTGAGGTGTGATGAGACGATGATGAATTGATGGACTGGATTGATGTTGATGATGATGTGGTTGATGAAGGAATGATGGTGAATGAAGAAATGGAGATGATGTATAAGGGATTTGGATAGGTTGGCCAATGGGAATGGAATAGGTATGGGTTGGCGAAAGTATTGGAATAGAAACCACAAAATATTGTGGTACCCAAGATGAACCTTGGATAACAAAAATGGACTGAGTGGAAACATGTTGAGGCTTAGGGTTTACCTGAACTTGTTGTCGATCATTCTGTCACTTCTTAAGCAATTTTTTGATATGTTCCCATGTCTTATGTATTTCTAAATTAGTGGTTGATGGAATGGATGTGGATGGGATTGATGAAGTAGATGGGGGATAAATTGCAATAGGAATTGCAACTTGATAGGATACACTAGATGGTATGGATGTGGGTACTTTAATGTAGCATTAACATGTTGTTCATATAAGGGGTTACCATAAACTGAGGTATATGAGGATGGATCAAACGTGCTTTGGACATATGATGATTGGGGTATGGACAAATGTTGGGAAGGTGCACCAGATGCCTCAAATATAGGGTTATTGTACACCTAGGTAAAGCTTGAATATTGGGAGGAGACAGGTTCTTGCTGTAAAGAAGGATCATGCCTAGGTGAGTTGGGGACTGACTCTAAAACATAGTTAGTGGATTTCATAAGATCTTCCACTCATGCCATGTCTATGTGGGTGATGTGATGGTCAATGGTTGGTGATGTGATCGCTATTTGTAGATGCAAAATTGAACAACACCAAACAATAAACTTAAATAAATGAACAAATAAAGCAGAATAAACACAAATGATTGCATAAAAATAAAATTTTATTCTTATTATCAGGTGGATCTCTGATATTACAACCAAGTGTACCCTAAATGAGGGTTTACAATGCTTTATTATCCAATACAATGATTTCAATATGCTAGGGTTTTATGAAACCCTAGCTAACAAACAAAGGGTGGTGTCTTCACTCTTAGCTTGATCTCAATAGTAAGGTGAGTGGGCTTAAGATATCCATAAGTCAGACCACTCCAATGCTTCAGCAACTTCACATGAACTTGATCCCTAAAACTGCAAACAACAAACAATAACAAAAGGTCAATAATATCTGGGAGGGCTCCACTATGTGAGACCCTTAATAAGAAAATTACTAACCCTGGTTGCAAAAATGAAGCTATAAATAGATCTAAAGAATAAACAATAAAAACAATAGATAAATTACCTTGTTACATTAATTCATTGATCTTTGTTCTTTGTTGTTGTTGCAATATTTGGCATGCAGATGCCCTAGCGACACCCAAGGGATTGCTGGACTATAGAACTAGGGCTATGAATGCTCGTGGGTGCTCGATGCTGGAATGAGGCACCCAAAGGTGCTCTATGATGGAAGGAAGGTGCCCAAAGGCACTTAGCGATGGTAAAAGGTACCCAGATGTTCTTAGGGATGAACAAGAGATGCCTAGATGTGCTTGGGGGATTGGAGTAGAGTCTGCAAAAGAAGATCTGGTTCATCCGAGGTGGGCGACAATGGATTCAAAAGCAATGGAAAGTGAGAGTGAAGGTGAGGATGCATGGATGCTTGAGGACTTAGGTATTTTAGGACTCAAAAAACTTAGGGTTTGGAACTCTTGAAACTTAGGGGATTTAGGGGTTGAGTCATCAAAATGACTCCTCTTTATAATCTATCCTAGGGCACATTAGGGTTTCAATGACACAATTTGTGTAGTCAAGATTAAAATTTGATGGAGGGTGGAGATTAAATCTGGGTAGGTGGCATGGATTAAGGTGGATGAATGGCTAGGATTAAATCATGATGGATGGTTGGAATTTATTCACATAAATATACATATATTTATTAAATATATAAATAAAAAATAATAAAAATTATTATTTAAATATATATTAAACAAATATACATAAATATATAAATAATGGATAAATGTGATGGGAAACCATGGATGGATGACAAGTGGCTAAATTTTGGTGTCTACGAGAACATTTGGAAGTTCCTTTCAAAAATTAGTTTGATGTTTTGAGATCTAGGTCCAATGAGGTAGATGTGGATGTTGTGGGGAGGATTGCCCCTCTCATGAGCATGTTGTTCAAGATGATTTGGTGTTGTTCCCTTGTAGTAATGGTGAGCCCTTTATAGATATGTGCGCTCAAGAAGAATTTGGAACACATAAGGAGGAGGTTGGGCCCTTGGAGGAGTCAATTATAGTGAAGGCTAGGAATGCAATTGAGGATGATACAAAGAGGGAGGAAATAACTATTGAAATTGAGGGGAATGGGAGGAAAATAATGAGAAGTCATCCCATAGGGATTACATCAAGCACCTAGAGGAAACATCAAGGAGGAAAACAATATGCGATTGGAATAAAAATGAAAAAGGATAAACGAAATAAGGAAGGGGAACATTTGGTGGAAGCATAGGCTATGTGAACTATTGATTCACATTTCAATTCTTTCTCCAAATGAATATTATTTCTTAGAATGTGAGGCACTTAGGGGCGAAACCCAAGCAAAATACTGTGAAGTGTTTGATTAGATAGTATAGTCATTATATGTTATTGATTCAAGAATTTAAATTGATTTTAGATGGAAACTTAGTAGTTTGCAAGAGAATTTGGAAGGAAGCTTTGAGTTTAGCGATTGCTTCCAAGGGTAATTATGGAGGATTGCTTTGTATGTGGGATCCTAGGAAGATAGAGGTTGTGGATGTAGTGGTAGCTATAGGAATTTTGGAGATAAAAGGGTATCTACTTTCAAATGCAACTCCCTTTGAGGTAGTTAACTTTTATGCTCTGACTAATATAAAAGAAAATATGGAATACTAGAGGGCAATGGAGGTCATTTTAGAAAAAGGGAAGGAGATGTTTCAAATAGTTGGAGGGTATTTTAACACTATTAATTTTTTGGAGGAAAAATAGGGAGGCTCCAGAGTCCAAGACATGGGGATTCATTTGCTCATTGACCAAATGGATAGGTTAGGCCTTAGAGATGTGGTTCCAAAAGGCTGCTTGTTCATCTAGAGTAATAGGAGACTAAACTTGGACCATAACCAAGAAATATTGGATAATATTTTAGTTGATGACTCTTGGGTACCTAAAGGAATTGTATTGCACTCATATATTGTCTCTTTTGCAAGGGTTGATCTTTGACCAATATCTCTTGATGTCTGGAGTTGGATTAAACTAGGGAAAAACCCTATTTGATTTCAACTTGTCTGGATTTACCATAAGAGTTTCAAGGATTTGATCCTTAGATGGTTGATGAAGGGATGTCTGAGATTTGTAATTGTGATATTTATATTTTTAAAAGACTACAATATTGGAAAGAGAGGCTAAAAGAATGGAATCATCTACTTTTTGAAAATATTGAGCAAGAGTCCCAAGAGGTGGTGTGAGCTCTTGAGCAGGTGACTGAGAGGATTTTTTTGTAAGGTCTTTCTTGGGAGCTCTTGATCCAGGAGAAGAGGCGATGATGAAGGTGGAGGAATGGGAGTGAAAGGAGGAGGTTTTATAGAAACAAAAGTCTAGAATCACTTGGCTAAGGGAGGGGGATAGAAATACAAAAAAAAAATCATCGATCAACAATGGCTAGAAGGGAGTTTAATTTTATTAAGTATCTAACCTATGGAGGGGGTAGGTTGTAAGGACATGGTGTGAGATGCAACGGGAAGCAAGGAGATGCTTCTTTGATCTTTTATTAAAGGTTTATCTAGATGATGAGGCACAACAGGAGATCTTGGAGTTGATTCCTCCATGTATCTCGATAGATCAGACTTTATTCCTGGCTAGAGAGGCGTCTTTAGAGGAAGTGCAAAGTGTAGTCTTTGAGATTAAAAAAGGTAAAACTCTAGGATCAGACAATTTTCCAGTTGAATTATTTTAATTTATGTGGGAGAAGTTGAGGGATAAAATCCTACAAGTAATTGAAGTGGCCAAAAATTCTAAATTTGTCTTAAGAGCTATGAATTGTACTTTTATGCTCTTATTTTGAAAAAGGATGGGGCCTCCTCGTTGGATGAATTTTGGCCTATTACCCTCTATAACTATATATAATTTATTTTAAGGCGTTGGAGAAGCATTTTAAGGTCGTTTTATCGACCATTATATCTGAGGAACATGGTGGATTTATGCAAGGGAGATAAATCACGGACTAGATTATATTAGCACAAAAAGTTACTCACTCCATGAGATTCAGTAGGAAAGGTAATGTGTTTAATAAATTAGATACATCCAAAGCCTATGACCAAGTTGATTGGAGTATTTTGACTGAGGTTCTGCATAATTTTGGATGTGAGGATAGGTGGATCAATTGGGTGGTAGCTTGCTTTTCCAATATTGCTTTCTTAGCCTTGATAAATGGCGTCCCATTAGAGTGGTTGGGGCCAAGTAGAGGCCTAAGATAGGGAGACCCTTTGTATCCTTACTTGTTCATTATTCAAGTGAAATCCCTAGGTAGTACTATCCACAAAGCTAGGGAATACCAAGAAATAAAAGGTTTTGCAGTGTCTAAGGGGTCATGCCTCTGACACATTTGTAATTTGTGGAGGATTCTGCTTGTATGGGGGTAGAAAAGATCAAGGAGGTCAAGGGGTTCATAAGATGTTTGGATCTACATAGGAGAGCTTTGGATCAAGTTATCAATGAATATAACTTTAAGGTTTTCTTTTTCAACATTGATAATATGGTGCAAACTTGTATCCTTAATATTTAAAATTTCAAGAAAGGCTTGGTCCCCTTTAAATACCTTGGCATTCCAATGGCAGGAAGACATCTTGAAAAGGAATCCTAAAGAACTCTTACAAATAAAATTTTATGTATGTTAAATCATTGGACCCATCGTTGGCTCTTGTTGGGGGGAAGATTGAATCTGATAAAATCAGTGTTGCAGGCTATTCCAGTCTTTCAATTTATGACTATGATTGGTCCCAGGCACTATGTTAAGGACATTGATAGAATTTTGAGGGACTTTATTTAGGGAGGCTTAGAATTGAAAAAGAAATAGAGTTTGGTAAAGTGGGATTCAGTCTACCTCCCACTAAATAAAGGGGGGTTGGATATCCATAGATTGGTTGATAAGAACTTCACTTTATCGACTAAATTGTTATGGAATTGGATTCTGGACCAGTCCAACCTTAAGTCGAAGGTTCTATCTACAAAGTATGGGGATGAGTTAGATCTGGTTTATAGCCTCCCCTTTAATGGGGTGTCCATCATTTGGATTGCAATTAAAAAGGCTTGTAATATTATTATTGTGAGGCTATTATGGAAAGTTAGAAATGAGAGAAAGGTAAAATTTTGGGATGATGCGTATCCAATTACTTTACAGTTCTCAAACCTGGGTAATGTTGCAGAGATTTTTAAGAACGTAAATTGGATCTATGTTAAGGACTTATGGGAGGAAGATAAAGGGGGAGTGGATTTGAGGTGGCAGAAATACATCTCAATTTGGATATAAATAGTGAAAGAAGATAAGGATAGTTTGAGGGATGTTTTGGACCAAAGGCAATGCTCATGGTCAGAAGAGGAGGACTCTTTGGGATGGAGAGACAATGAAAATGGATGGAATTCCATCAAGACGGGATATGACTATCTCATAGAGGGATTGGGTAGGGTGAGGACAATTCAGAAGAAGGTTTGGAATTCAAGTATTTGGTCGAAAGTCAACATTTGATTTTGGTTAACCATTTAGGATATGATTTTGACTTAAGATAATATTCATAAGAGGGGCTTTGTGTACCCAAAATAGTGTGTGCTTTGTTATGGGGTGGGAGAATCTATTAACCACCTTCTAGTTTAATACCCCTTTGCTAGCTGGATCTGAGAGCTAGGTGAAAGGACGTTTAATTTTCCCTAACTTGGTGATGTCTTATTGGAGTAGTTATTTGATCTATGGGGCTCTAGGTGGGTGGGTGGAAAATATACCCTTCTAGTTCATTATTTCAAGGCCTTCACTTTGTGGCAGGTGTGGCCAGAGTGCAATAGGCATATTTTTGTGATGATTTCTTGTTGAGGTATTAAATTCTCTTAGGAATTCCTCTCAATATTAGAGAGGTTGTAAGAGGAATCAAAGGTTCTCAGCTTATGCCTAGAGATAAAGAGTTATTGGATCTTCTTGGGACTGTGATCCTTGGGTGGGTTCAGTCCCAGTAATTATGGAATTGGAGCTCAAGAATAAGTAAGACTCCTCCTATGGATTGGGTTAAGTTTAACACCATTGATGGATTGGGTTAAGGTCAACTCCAATGGTGTTGCTCATAGAAATCCAAGGGAAGCAGGTATTAGAGGGGTATATGATACACACAAAGGGATGATGATTTTTGGCTTCCATAAAGGAATTGGAAGGAACAACAACATGGTGGTAGAGGCCATGGACATTTGTGAAGGCTTAACCATGGCTCTTAAACAAGGATACTCAAGAATTAAGGTGGATTCTAACTCTCAAGTATTAATCAATAGGTTGAACAAGTAGGAGGAATGGAAAATTGAGAAGGTTTCAAAAACCAAGTTGCTGATTTATTAATTTTTCAATGCTTAAATAGACATTGAAATGCCTAAAATACATAACCACATGCCCAAATCACATATGAGGATAAATAGGGAGGAAATTAAATATGCTATACTATCACTCGATAACTAAATTCCAACTAAGGAGCTAATGGCCAACATAGCCAACCACATGAAAGAGCACATGGAGATTATTTGTAAATAAAACCTAGGAAAGAAATAAAATAAATTTAACCTATGACTAACAACAAAGAACGTGATGCCCTCATCATACCTTCCCACTTAAGAAGCATTAGACTCCAATGATTTTATAATAGGAGCCACCAAAAGTTGCAGACATATCTCATAACTGGGTGGAAGAATATCATGAAAGCCTTGAGACATCGGTGTAGAGAAACAACATCAAGAAATCATTCCCTTGCCAAGTGAAAGACTAGGATGAGGATCAAGTGTCTGTTGCAAAAACTACAAAGTCTTCTAAACATCTGGAACTTGTGGAGGAAATATTTAAAGAGATCGCTAAAGTATACAATATGGAACAACATGAGGAGCAAGAGGAGCAACAAGAGGAGGTACTAATGAAGGAGGAGGAATGACCTCCTTAGTAGAAGAAGCACGAATGTCCTTAGACCAAGAGACTAAGGCAATCCTTGGTGATGACATCAAGAATTGGGCTTGTGGAAGATTTCGAATAAGAAAGTTTTTATTCAGATGATGCATAATGTATATTTTATTAAAAACATCACACTGAACCCCCTAATCATATTGATAAGGCTAACCTAGAATCATTCCACAGTAGTCCACATGAGTCACATCACAAGTGACTCGATCCACATAGTGTGGTCCAAAGGCAAAAGACAATATAATTTTTTGATTGTAGCGGCTCTATACTCATCCATCCAAGTGAATATAGGTAAGGATGAGGTTCGATAGGCAATTTGAGTCAATTTACTATGAATTTAACAATGAGATTGATTTACGATCCATTGTCAAAAATGCAAGACACAACAAAGTTGTGTAGTAGATGTGTTCTTGTGACAAATAGACTGTCACGATGACTTTTGTAGTGCATGAGGGTCACATGGTTGATTTACCCTAAAGTTCTTCATAATTCCTAGCCTTAATTCCCACTTCAAGGGGCCCATCTTGTGGTGCCTCCTTTACAAGTAAACTATTCTTCTTTCTGAAGCACTCTGACTCAGTATGCCCTTGTATTTTACAATGATTACAAAAAAATTTCCATTAAAATAAGAGAAATAATAAGAAGAGGGAGAAGTACTATGAGAAGAAGATGTTTGTGCCTTTGTTGATTGTTGTGGTAGTTGTTGCAGTTGCATTTTTTTGAGTGCTTTAGAGGCACCGAAAGAGTAATATGCACATGATTTAGTAGCTATTATTTCCACTTCAATTTGTTCTTTATTATACACTTCATTCAAAGTGATGCAATGTGTATACTTCAACTCCCTAAAGAGTGGATTTTCCAAGCCACTTTTAAATTTGTTGATGAGTTTTGGAGTTGAGTCCAAGATTCCATTTAGAATCATCAATTTGTTAAAATTTCTAATGTAATCTTGGACACTCATGCAGTATCGTTTCCCCAAATTAAGCCATTGGAAGTCAAGATATTTAACAAAATTAGAAGGATAGAAGGTTTCCTTCAATACTTTTATTAAGTTATACTAAATGTCAATGGGATCCTAAGTGCTTTGGTGGTCATGTATCAAGACCTTGGCAATGCCTAAAAGCTTTATATTGGCAAAGGAGACTTGGTATTCGTTATGAACTTTACTATAGTCAGAACAGGTATCCATATCGAGAATCCAACTATTTAAAATATTTAGTTCTCGAGACCCATCATAAATTTTGACCTTGCATTTGACTTGATTGCGATGGTCAGGGATTGGACTAGATCCACTTGGCCTAGTTATATTTTGAACCTTATCAGCCAAAAGGTTAACTATAGTAGCTATGTCGGCCATTTGTTTCACCAAATAAATAGCCATTTGCCTCCTAGTGTAAGCCATGAGTGCTACCACGTTGTCTAAAAAATGAGTACAAAAGTTTTGCCTCATAGGACAATTACAAAGGTGTTATTTTTCAAGAACTTACAATGAGCCAAAAAGACCTCCAAATTGTTGCCTCTTAGGCAATTACAAAAGCTTTTCCTATTTTTGGAAGAGTTGCAAAATGTTGCAAATTTTTTTAGTCTTTTAGGCTTGTACAATAGCTTTTGCAAAATATTGCTAAAGGTAGAAAATTGCAAAAATGAATGCAATTCTAGAATTAATTAAATTGATGAAATAATTTAATTAAAATTAAATTAAATGAATTATGATTTGATTTAATTTTCCTTAAGATATATATATATATATATATATATATATATATATATATATATATATATATTCGACCCTATGCGACCATTGTAGAGTCAACCGATCAATCAAGGAAACCTCCGCCCATAGGCCATCTACCAAGTGATGGTTCCTTCATGCCCAACCACTGGTACCTAATGTTAGGTAGTGCCAAGTGGCCTACAACAAGGCTGCACGAGTTGAATGGCCAAACGGTTGGGCTGGTCGATAGTATTAGCTATCGAAAACCAACTTAAAATGCTTTGAAAGCCTTATGTGATGAATGTGGAATATTGAGACCACAATAAAATAAATACGACCCACTTCTATTTCTTGCAAAATATTCATAGGCTAAATCAACCACGTCAAAACTGAAACAATAAATTAAATTTGACCACCTGTGTACATGAAAGCAACCATGTTTACCCAGAACCAAGTAATTAAATTGTGCAATGTGTCGATCATACGGGGAAAAATTAAAATGCTAAGGTTAAAATCCTTTTGTGATCTGTTCAAGAATTTGATACTGTTTGATTACAAACTTACCTTGAAGGAGCAATGCTAGCATGACCCTATGACACACGTAGGCTTTATTTGGGAAGAATCATGTTCACAGTGGATATTGTCAATGGAGATCGTGCAAAAAAATTGAGCAAAAAATCCACCACAATGAAGGATTCAAACTCCAGTTGCAGGCTTGTAGCAAGTGAACGTCGATGGAGTGGCTGAGTGGTGGAAATGGGGATGAAAGTTGGGCATGCAGTTGCGAGGTGGACTATGTTGTCGGGGTATGATGTTGTCTGTGCGTGCATCTACAATCTTAGCCACTAAAAAACACTATTTTTTTCTTCAAGTTTAACAAACACACAATCACTCTGCATAATCCTTCGTTAGCATGAATGGAAAGGTCTTCGACTCTTGTTGTCTAAAACAATTGGAAAACAACCTATTTTATACCAAAATCATGTTGCATCATTGGGTGTTTCAGGTAGCAAGCCTGCATGGTCGATACATGACCTACATAGTCTTTGTTGCTCATACGACCACTATGTCGATCTCTTCCATGCTTTGGATTAGAACCATTTCATGGAGATCCTCTTTTTCTCCCTTTAAAATGGATTGCAGTGGCAAAGAACAAATCTTTCTTTGTTGGTTCAAGAAGCACGCCTGTGTGGTCGACACACGACCTACACAAGTCATAGGTAAAATGTGGGAGATTTAGTACCAAATATGATACACAAGAGAGATTTTAAGTGTTTAAAACAAAAAATGCACACAATGTTATTCGACCACTACTTGGTGGTCATAGGCAACTTTTTACGTTGCTTATAGCGACCAAGCAAAGGCCACATGGACTTTTTGCTGCATGTGTAGGACTTGTTCACGTGGCCTTCTCTAAGGTGGGGTCTCATATCATTGGTAGCTCTATTTTACTTCTACCACATAGCTTGACCAACTAGATGCTAGTTTTGGCCAAAAAAAATTGAAGGCCATGCCATGAAATTAAACTACAATTTTTAAACTTGCAAATCAACGAAAAAAATTCAATTTTCCAATCGAGCATGCATCATGGTCAATGCTTTGATACCAATGAGAAGGTTTCAAAAATCAAGTTGATGATTTATTAAATTATCATGCTTAAATAGACATCAAAATACCTAAAATACATAACCACACACACAAATCATGCATGAGGACAAATAGGGAGGAAATAAAATATGCTATCCTATCACTCACTAACTAAATACCAACTAAGGCTAGCTAATGGTCAACATAGCTAGCCATGCAAAAGAGCACATGGAGATTATTTGTAAATCAAACCTAGGAAAAAAATAAAATAAATCTAACCTATGACTAACTGGAGAGGGGGAAAACTACCCTACCACGTATAATTCTCAAGGCTAGATCCACAAATAGAGAACCTTGTGGTGAATCGTGGGGGTATGTTGTTCTCTACACTCGATGCTAGGGGGAAGGGTTCACCATGAATGGTTTAAGGACTCGATCCAAGTCCTTTGGTTTTCAAGAATGTTTGATGTATTTGATTCAAGACAAAAACCTAGATTTGGCCTTTCTAGATCTATTTTGTAAAAGATAAAGGACAATGCATAAATACATAATGCAAGAGAACAAGATCTAACCCTAGAATGATTCTTTCTTTGAATGCTTTTCTAACCCTAGGGTTCCAAATAGACAACCTTTAAGCAAGGGCTCAAGAAGAGATGCACAAACAAAATTAACCCTAAATGCACACTATATGCTGTTTATCTTTCAAATACCTAGAAATTAGTTAGATGTATTTACAACAAAAATATAAAGCACTAAAAAATAGCCTAAAGACTAATAAGAACACTTAGCTTATCCAATGATTTATCCTTACCTTTATCCCTTTATCCAATGCTATCAACAATTCATGTTCTTGCAATATAAATTGAATGATTAGCATTAGGGGACCTATTTAGGTTGTTGTATAGCAATTCTTGGAGGTGCAACAGTCAAGCCCCTAAGTCCTTTTAGCTGACCTTTGATAAACAAAAGTTAAAATTGATCTTTGGAATAAAACAAGCATATCACAATACAACAAAATAAAATGATAAAACCACATAACAGAATGTAGTATTATGCTCTATATGCAGTCTAAAATACAATTATGAAATCTGGAACAACAGTTTACCCCTAGATATGGCTCAGGCGAAATTGCACCCCATAATAGGTGATCGTAATAATGCACAGGCGGGAATCACGCCTTGTAGAGACCCGAGCGTGATTTTGTAGAAGTGAGATGAAACATATTAGATCAAAGCGAGATAATAATTCCTAAGTACAATAAAAAAAACTTACATGCAATAGAGCACTTTCACCTAGTAGAGAGCGAGGAAGTAGGCAGAAGGGTTGAGACCTCCCAGATAGTTGATCTCTCCTTTGGGCTTCAACACAAATCCACCAAGAGCAAGAAAAAACAATCAATAATCCAATGCAGCAGAAAACCAGTCAGACTTCACACTCCAAAGATAACTTGCTTGTGAAATAAGAAGGATGCAAACCGAATACTAAGAACACTTTGCAAATAATAGTAATTGTTAGCATTAAATCATCAAATGTTGTCGTGCATTATTTTTATGTGTGAAAAGTGAATTCAAACCCTCCTTATACAACAAATTTGAAGGTGAGATGGGTAGGAAAACCAAGGAGGGCCGACGTAAAACATGCCAAACTCAAAGAATTGGGATTTTCTTAGAACAAACCCTAAAAATACAAAATCATGTCCCATCAAGACCGACTACGATTTCACCTATGAGAAGTCGTGCCCTATCAAGGGCGAGTACGGTTTCGCATAGAGAGAGGAAAAAGGAAAAATAGGGGGGAGAAGCCTTACCCCTACCCTAGGCAAGTCTAAGGGGTCTCCTAGAGGGCTTAAGGAAGATTGCCCACTAAAGTGGGCCAAATTTTTATCTATATTTTGCCCCATCTTTAACGCATTTATGGCCTAATAAATGTGTCAAAGAAAAGATGTAAACACTCACAAATAAAAGGTGACAAGTAGAAATAGGATGGTTGGTTTAGAAGAAAAGGATGGTGCAAAAACAATGTTATTTAGAACACTTTCATGTTTTACACACAAATCGAGGTATTAGGGACATTAATACCTCTAAGGCCAACGTTCCCCCTCAAGTTTTATGAGGGACACATCCCTCATGAAAAATCGAAGATATAGACACAAAAGAAGAAGAAAGACAGCAAAAAAAATGAAAATAAAAAGAGAGAAGCAAGCGAAAATAGGGATAAAAGTGAAAAATGGGGTAAAACCCTAATTCATTTTTACCGCACGAAAGAGGAGAAAGGAGCTCTGGGGAAAAAATGGGAGATGGTGCTACCAGTGCACTATTCAATGATTGTGAGGGGCAAGGTCGACATAGAAGTAAAGCGAGCACAAGTAGGGTTGAAAACCATCCTAGCATTTTAATTTTTTCAAAATTGTTCTGCTTTTTGCATGGTTTTCCATAAAAACTGAAGGTTTTCCGTGTATGATCCAAGCGCAATCTCACCCACGATTTTGCCTTGGGTATCAGCTATAAAATCATACCTAATGAATAGAACCAAGTGCGATTTCATGAGATCATGCCTCACAAAAGTGGAGCACAATCTCACCTAGACAAAATCATGGTCCTGGAAAACCAGGTGCAATTTTGCCGAAAGGGCAAAAGAAAGAAGAAAGAAGAAAAAAATAAAATGGAAGAAAGAAAAATAAGGAAAGACGTAAGCAAGCTAACCTTGGAAATGCAAAATTTGAACTTAGCAACAAACTTAGAGTTTTTAATTTAATGTAATTTTTAATTAATTAATTAATTTAGAATTAATTTTTGATTAATTTAACTGATGGAAAATTTTGTTTGTGTTGTTATTGCAACTTAGGGTACTCGAGAGTCGCGAGTGGCGAGCAAGCTCCTTGGAGGTGGAGCTAGAGGCACTCGAATAGGCAAAGAGAGACACACTAAGAGTAGTGGGGCTAGATCACTTGGTGAGACTGCCTCAAGTAGAGGTAGATAGGGCTCTACTGACGATGCTAGTGGAGAGATGGTACCTGGAGTCATCTACCTTTCGATTACCCATATGAGAGATGACCATCACATTGGAGGATGTGTGGTGCATCTTGTGCATCCCTATTATAGGGATGATAGTTTATAAAGTGTGATGGAGGCCAATGATCTTACAATAATTTTTAAGAGGTCGGACCCACCACGTATGAGAGAGCACCATTGTTGTATATGACCTGGTGGAACGATATTGGGTGGACCCATTGACGACCATGCTCTGCGAGGTGGTGGCAGGATTGTTGAGGTGCCATATAAGTAGGCGACATCTACCATGGACTATGGTGGGTATACTAGCAGACATGTGATACTAGGGAGTTCGATTTGCATGGGGTCCATATGTACTAGCATACTTGTACAAGACATTATAAAACGTCATGTACAAGCAACATACATGGTTAGTGTGCATGACTTTGCTCTAGGTATGGAGCTAGGAGCACATAGTAATGTGAAGATCGAATGCACTTCCAGGACCATTGCCTAGCTCAAAGCGACCAACAACATATAGATGGTCTAGATCCCTAGAGCAGATCGCGAGGACCTACATCAGGCACCTGCCACTAGTAAGGTGGGTTATAGATGAGCTGAGGTAGGTCAAGATTATATGGTTACCCTAACATCTATACCCAATATGGGCTAAGGAAAGGATAAATCTAGCGAGGGTCAGGAGGACTAGATAGCTTACTATGGAGAGAGGGGAGCCAAAGATATTTTGGTTTGACCAAGTCCTGAGGTAGTTCGAGATCTTACAGGGAATCTCGAACCTAGAGGATTACTGGTACCAAAGAGTCTATCGAAACCCAACAGGGTTTGGAGGTGAGCCTGACTTGTCTAGGTGGGCAGAGGAGGACTTGGATGATCCTCCTTACATGGATCCCAATGTGGATGATGCAGGAGTTACCATATACAGGCGATGATATAGAGGAGTTGTGTCCTGGAGGGTCTCCCTGCTAGTTTTGATACAGAGGCACCATGTGATGGATCTGAACATGCAATAAGCTTTTCAAGAGGTAGATCATAGAGCCTAAAATAGGGTGCAACAGGGTCTTACAGCTCCAAGACAAAGGTAATCTTACGTATGGATTGAGATGGTGATGGAGGACACCAACGCTACAAGGACTAGGGAGGTAGGGGTATCTAGAGTTACCCCCACAAAGGCTAAGGTACTACCAGGTAGAGGATCAAGAGAGACCTCCACTTCAGTAGAAGTGGATCCATGTTAGATCTCAGGATGAGGGGATCCAAGGGAGGATGCAAAGTTACAAGCATAGGTGGTGACTCTATAGAGATAGGTGGACCTGCTCTAGGAGGACAGGTCCAAGAGGATCGAGGGATTATAGAGCTCGTTGAGGACCACAAAGAGGGAGAGTGATGTGGCCCAAGCAGAGGTTGATCATCTCCGAGGGGAGGTGAGTCACTTGGACACAAAGCATTAGAGGGCTTGGGTAGAGGGGATGGATATCACTGGGAGCAACCAGTCTATCGATGGGGTCTACCTTCTATAGGTGAATCTATAGAGCGTAGGGGAGAGGCTAGAGGTGGTCATTTAATGGTCTACCTTTTATGAGACTATGTACTACCAGGTGGTACCAGTAGGGCAGAGAGTGACACTCCCTTAATCCCTTTAGTCATCTAGTAGGTCATAGTATCAATCATGGACATTCTCAACTTTATCATCCATGGTTATGCGACTGCCTGGACCACCTCCTACTCTAGACGAAGCAGAGAAGATAGGCTCTCAAAGCTAGGGCTAGGGATCGGGATGACATGCCAATTTTAATTGTGGTATGCATCCCTTGGGATTGGTTGAGTGTATCAGGACTAGAATGTTGTACACTAACCAAACACTAATGTATCTCTATTTTTCTCATCGAGTAATACATAACTGCTTCTTTTGTATTTTGTGATTGTGTGCATGTGATTTAATTTAATTAAATGTTCTATACATGAAATCCATATTAATGCAATACTATATGAAATGCATGGGTGAATAATGGATGGAAGGAAGAAAGAAAACACAAGATAAAACAAGACTAGAAAACCAACAAAGAGAAAAAGAGAGAGAAGAAAAAGATGACAAAGAAGAAGATCCAAAGGTCAACCATTTGAAATAGATAAGGATATGAAAAACATAGTATCGAAGTCAACATAGGTTTCAAGGGACCAATGTGATTAAATACAATGAATCATACCAAAAAAGAGGAAGTTAAACCCACTATGGATGTAGTACTCATCGTAAAGGATGAGGTGTTGGAGTCTAACCCGCTATTGGTGGTTTCTTGCTAATTGACTGTTGTAGGATGATTACCCACTAGGATGTATACCGAGGCCTACTAAAAATGGCCAAGGAGCTTATCCTATAATGGGGAGTTGAGACCGCTGAGTTAAAAGGGAGTATAACCCAATAGAAAATCATATCCGATAATATACCTGCTCGGATGTATAATTATCCCATGTGGGGTGCAATATATAAGGATAAAATATATTAGGCGAGTGCTACCCCCGATAGGGGTTTTTAAAGATGAAAATAATATGGTTAGTGTGTGCAAATGTGCAGAGAAGACAACTTTGAAAATGATAAAGGAAGAAATAAAACACACAAGGAAAATAAAGAAGAAAAAGAAGGCAATGAAGAAGCGACAAGGAAATATTAACAAACTATCATTCTTGATCTAAGAGATACTATCAATACTTTTGAACAAACAAAGAGAAGCAAGAAAATAAGACTGAAGAAAAAACCCTAGGTGGTGATCTTACTAGGTATTAGAACCCTAGTGACAGTGCAATGCATGTGAGCTACGACCTAACTAGGAATCACCACATGCCATTGTTGCAAGATCCCCAAAATCTATATGATCAAGTAGTCATGAACAAGCAATGATGCAAAATATGACACTCAAGCATGCAAGTTGTGTTAAATGTTAGGCAAGCAATGCAAAAATATGACAAGCAACAATGTAGTATGAACAAGCATATGGATGCAACAAAAATACAAATACATAGCTAAATGATAATTAATTAATTTGATGCAATTTTTATTTGTTTTTGCTAATTTTAATTGTTATTTATATTTATTTATTAATTTAAACAAGCAAAATGAAAGTCGACACAAAATCTAAGTGTGTCGCCTTTCTTGGGATAAGAAACAAGTGTACCCTAAACTGTTTCATCAAATAAATCCCCAAAAAGTAAGTCATCTCAATGATGAAAATCATGGAGAAGCTCCTTCGTGGCTCTTTCTCTGACAACCATGGAAAGATAATCGATGCATTTGTGAACAAAACCATTGTTTTTAATATAAAGATCATTATAATACAACCAGGGAGGATCTACTTTTAAAATAGAAGGTTCATTTTTAGAACATATAGAATCAATCATATTGCAAGACAAGATCTCAAAAGAATAAGGGGGACCATCATCCTCATTACCCACTTCCGAATTTTGATAATCCATATATTTAGCATAAGCCATAAGATGATCATCATTTTCGAATGGTAAAGGTTGGTCTTTACTAGGTATAAAACCTATGCCACATATCCTAGTCCAGGATCTCAACATCCAAAGGCTCTTGAATGCCCTTCTATTGTGGTCCCAAACCTTTACATACATATCCCATACTACATAGGATTTGTTTAGGAAGTGGGTAGTCATTGGAAAGGTAACAATGAGAAAAAAAATGCTCAACGGGAGAGGGTTGCTTCCACATATATTTTCTTTGAAGGAAATTCTTGCAAAGATAAAGGTACACATGCCAATGTGTACAACATCACCTTTCTTATGGGGCAAACCCATGGTCCTTGGTGATGGTGGTAGCTTGGCTAGATCCAGAAGAGGAGCTTGAAGAAACTGATTGTCATGATTCTAATATGAAAAATTTAAGATATGTTCCTCACTCATTTTTAAATTTTGAAATTATTCTGATATCTAATATGAGGAACGTGGAGAAACCATTGAAGAAATAAAAGGACATTTGAGCAAAACTCAAATGGTCGACGATCACCCGGGATGGTGACAACTTGATTTTTAAATTCAAACTTAAGGCATTTATGAAGAGTAGAAGGGATGGTATTCATTGCATGGATCCAAGGTCATCTAAGAAGATTAAAAGATGTAAGATAATGTACCACATAAAACAAAGTATCCAATATTTTAGGTCCAACCTTGAGGGGAAGAGATATGACACCACATGTTTCTTGGGACTCATTGTTGAAAGCTTTTATAATGATATCGGATTTTGTTAAATCTTCCTCTTTTAATCCAAATTTTTGAAAGAATTGATATGTACACAAATTGAGAGAAGAACCATTATCAATCAAAATTCGATTAATAAAAGTATCCCCAATAAGTGCAGTGATGTAAAGTGAAGAATTTGCTTGCAAGTTTGAGGAATGTTTATCATCATTCGAGAATGAGATGTGATGTATCCCAAAAGAACCTACGACATCAACTATAGCATTAGGAGATATATCTGAGGGAACTGATTACTGCTTTGGAAATTCCATCAAAGCATCTCTATGGTTGGGATAATTTTGTAGGAGCTCTAAAACTAATATCTTTGTTGGAGTACCAGCTAACTAGTTTTGGAGATTAAATGAAACCTTAGGCTGTGGTCTCAATATAATAGGTGGAGTCCATGTATCTAAAACTCTTTTCTGATTATTCTTTAAAATTGAACCACACTATAATGCAAAATTCTATCCTTGCTGAGGATGTTCAGTCTGAGCTTACCTTCTTGTAGTTACCCCAACCATGCCAACCATATTACCATAGGGAGGAGGCTCATTTTAATGAGCCACCTAATTTGCTACTTGTTGATTATGTTTTGGCAATGGATATTTAAATATTCCCATATCTTGATTGGCAGTCACAATTTTTAGGGTAGGTACTTGATTATTCAATGCCTGAGAATTACCTAAGTCAATATGTCTAGCATCAATCAAATCTTGAACCACATGTTTCAACTTATTACAAGAATTTGTCTAATGTCCTTCCACTCTATGATATACACAATGTTGACCTGCTTTATACCAATGAGTTGTAGTATCTAGTTTTCTTATGGGAGGTAACTCAATTGCATTGGATTTTAAAAGTTGTTTCAAAGCTGCTTCAATAGACATATTAAGCCTTGTAAAATTCTTTTGTGGAGGTTTCTGAAGTACTATCTATTGTAGGTGGTTAGTAAAATTATTGACAGGCCTACTATCCATTCCACTATCACATCCTTTGTATTTACTCTTATGTTGAGCCTTAGTAGGTTTCTCTTCTTTGACTTTGAGTTGGCCTCTTCTGATAAGGGTATGTTCTACTTTTCTTGCTAAATCAATTGCTTGATCAAAAGATGTAATAGCAGTAGTCTTTAATGCATAAGATAATTGTTCTTGTAAATTACAAATAAATATCTCAAGCATATCTTTTGGAGGTAAAGTATACCTCAAACACCCAACTAAACTTCTCCAATGAGCCAAGAACTCTGAAAAGTTTTCTTCTTTACTTTGTTTTAAATTATAAACATCTTTTATTGTCACTTCCTTTTCAATATAAGCACCAAATTGTTGAACAAATAATTCTATTGTTTCTTCAAAACTCTTCAAGGAATAATTAGGTAACCGATAATACCACTCTAATGCCATGCCACCAAGACTCTTAGGAAATGTTTTAAGTAACAACATGTCATCAAAAATGAGATCATGGCAAGCTGTTCTAAATCTTCTTAAATGTTCAATCAAATATTCTATCCCCTTGTAAATAGGTAAAACTAGCATGGGAAAATGCTAAGGCCTAGCAGCAACAATAGGATCCAATGGTTGATTACACATTTTCTTATAACTGTAAGTAAAAATTGAGGGCTGAATCATCTCAAATTTTGAAACCAACTGCTTTACCATATTTGTTAAATTTTGCACTTCTGGATTACTGTTATGTATTGTCCTCAAATTCCCTAAAAGAGGAACATATGTGTGTTGAGGAACCAATGTTTGATTCAAGTTGGATGCATGAATATTATTGCTATATGCGGTACCTTGTGAAAATGGATAGCTAACATTTGGTGGGATAGAAGCAAAAGTATTGATATTAGAGGATTGAGGAAGAAATTGAAAATACTTTTGAGTGACACTACTAATTGGAGGGGCTTGCAGATTCCTTCCAATATTGGTGGTTGTAGTAGCATCAATAGCTTGGTTCAAATTATCAAGATGCATTAATTTAGGCAAGGGGTTATTCTGGTCAAGCATAGGGGAGCTTATTTGAGGAGTTTCACCTCTTTTGATATGAGCTTCTCACTCTATACCTCCCAATATTTTGTCCCTGTTAGCTTTCATAAAGCCCCAAATATGATCAAATGATGAAAATATGAACCCACCATTAGGTTCGTCATAAGGATAAAAATTCATTTCAATTTCCATATTATCTTGTTCTTATGGATCTATGTTAGGATCCTCTCTATCAATCTGATCATCTTCAGAAGGAATATAATCAGCTTCAAGGTGCTTTCACTGACTTCTAAGAAAAGGAGCCATTAGAAAAGTGAAATGATAGAAGATAATGCTAACTATAGAAAGAAAAATATTTTTAAATATGTTATTAAGGTTTTTACAAAAATAAAAAGATTTTTAAAGATGATATTAAGGTTTTTTAGCCACATAATCAAATTTAGTGATCTTGTTTAAGATGTTTTAAAAATAAAGGAGGTGTTCGCGTCAGGTTCACCAAAGATGTAGAGGGGAAAAACTGCCCTACCGCATATAATTCTCAAGACTGGATTCACAAAGAGAGAATCTTGAGGTGAACCGCAGGGGTATGTTGTTATCTACACTCAATTCTAGGGGGAAGGATTCACCAGGGTTGGTTTAAGGACTCGCTTCAAGTCCTCTAGTTTTCAATAATGTTTGATGTATTCAATTCAAGACAAACATATAGATTTAGAATTTCTAGATATATGTTGTAAAATATAAAGGACAATGCAGAAATACATAACGCAAGAGAATAAGAGCTAACCCTAGGATGATTCTTTCTTTAAATGCTTTTCTAACCCTAGGTTTCCAAACAGACAACCTTTAAGCAAGGGCTCAAGAAGAGATGCACAAACATAATTAACCCTAAGTGCACACTATATGTTGTTTATCTTTCAAATACCTAGAAATTAATTAGATGTATTTCTTATAAATCAGATCTAGGGTTTACAACATAAATATAAAGCACTCAACAAACAACCTAAAGACTTATCAGGACACTTAGATTATCCGATGATTTATCCTTGCCTTTATCCATATATCCAACACTATCAACCATTCTTGTTCCTACAAAATAACTTGATAAACACTTGAAAAAATTAAAAATAACAATGCTTGGAGGTACAACAGTTAAGCCCCCTAGATGCTTTTACCTGACCTTTGATAAACATAAGTGAAAATTGACCTTTAAAAGAAAACAAGCATATCACAATACAACAAAATAAAATGATAAAACCACATAACAAAATATAGTATTATGCTCTAGATACAATCTAAAATGCAATTATGAAATTTGGAACAATAGTTTACCCCCAGATATGACTCGGATGAAATTGTACCCCATAACAGGTAATCACGATAAAGCACAAGCGAGATCATGTCCTGTAGAGACCCAATCACGATTTCATAGAAGTGAGATGAAACATCTCAGATCAAAATAAGAAAATAAATCCTAAGTACAACGAATGAAAACAAACATGCAATAGAGTGCTTTCAAGTGGAAGAGAGTGAGGAAGCAGGAAGAAGGGTTGAGACCTCCTAGATAGTTGATCTCTTCTTAGGGCTTCAACACAAATCCACCAAGAGCGAGCAACAACAATCAACAATCCAATGTAGCAAAAAATGAATCAAACTTCACACTCCAAAGTTAACTTGCTTGCAAAAGAAGAAGGATGAAGACCAAATACTAAGAACACTTTGCAAACAATAATAATTGTTATCATTAAATCATCAAATGTCATCATGCCTTATTTTCGTGTGTGAAAAGTGAATTTCAACCCTCCTTATATAGTGGTTTTGAAGGCGATATGGGCAAGAAAACCAAGGAGGGTCGATGAAAAACATACCAAACCTGAAGAATTAGGGTTTTCTTGTAACAAAACCTAAAAATGTGAAATCATGCCCCATAAAGGACGATCATGATTTTGTCTATTCAAAGTCGTGCCCCATCAATGGTGAGCGTGATTTCACATAGAGAGAGGAGGATAAGCCTTACCCTTGCCCTAGGCAAGTCTAAGGGGTTTCCTAGAGGGCTTTGGGAATATTGCCTACTAAAGTGGGTCAATTTTCCATGTCTACACTAACAAAAAAGAACATTATATACATAATGGTATAGTTCTTTAACAATCAACAAATCTAAAGGTTGAAGGATCATGGAAGACTAGGTTGGTGTTGGTTGTCAATCCAGCACTGCACGTAGGGTAGGGGCAGACCAACGCCAACATCAAATGACCACTGAGTCAAGATGAGGTGGTCAATCTCTGAATGAGGTTGATTCCTCAAGGGTGGTTCCAGTTATCTACATCACAAAGTGTAAAAAGGGAAAAGGGAGGAAAGAGATGAGAAAATGATCGTAGCCAGAACTCACAAGGATGGGTATAGCCGCATCAAGACATTTATAGGTGTCACACCTCTGGTGGAAACATAAACACAACACCTAACAGATAAGCCTATAACACCTTCATTAAGCTCTTCAAAGCAATGGATGGAGGGTGAATTCCAAAACTAGCAAATAGGTACATGAAATCTAGGATGTAGAATTAGAGCTCCCCTATCCAACTAGCTTTAGCAGAAATAAACTCCCAACCTATGTTTATAAATATACACTTCTGAGTCATTAAGCAAATCTCATGAAATATAGACTGCAGAATAATATGAGACCACTTAAATGACCAAAGCAAAAATAAGAATTTATACATTCAATAAAAACATGAAGGTAGAATCAAAGATCAAATAGTGATGTATCTATATTTACACGGTGGTGAAAAACTTACATATGAATTGCAATGGCTAAATAGTCGTCCTTAGGAATGACCAACATTCCACTATTTATAGGTAATTTTACATTAAATTCAAAATTTGAACATTAATGGCGGTAGGCGGGAAGACAACCCTTGAAGTTGATAGGAGTCCAACCGGTATGTTGTTCCTTGGGATGGTGTTGATCTTCTAGAAGGAGGTAGGTGCATCTAGTTTGATCTGGGCCTTTGGATTCATTGATATTTTTGCCTAGTTTATTAATTTTCATCTACCTCATCCTTTTACTTGGTCGGCGATCCCTTGGTTAGGTGGTGTATGACTGGAATTAATCACCTTGGGAGCAACACGCCTTAAATTTTGCATACGAGCACTAAGTATTGGAGAGCTACAACAGTGAGTATGTATTTTGCTTGAATTTTGGGTGATGGAGGGAGCTTTGCACATTGCGCGGGTGTTATATTTGTCCTTTTTCTTCCTGCAGAAGCATCAGGGAAGAGGGCGGGCATTTGTTTGAACCTCCACCCAATTTATGCTTATATGTTTTGTGCGAGATGGGTGGGAATCTTTGTCTTCTCCAAGGGCGAGGTTATATGACTTTTCTACCCTTGCTAGCTGCTTGAAAGGTCCACCCAACAAGTGTGCGGGCCAAGGGTGGATCATCTGCTTAATCTATCATTTTCCCTGCTTCAATCTGCCATCTGTCCATTGCTTTAGGCAGCCCTCCATTGCTGTTGCCACCACTTGACATATTTCATTCATCCATTAATATTTTAAAAATTAGGTAAAATCCTTTTGAACAAAGGGAATCACTTCCTAAAGGGAAGAGGGTGAAGGGCACAAAAATGCACCCACACTTCTAGCGACTTACAAGGGTTTTCCATCTTGTGGAAAAAATGAACCCAAAAGGATCAAGAAATATAACAATTGAAATAGAGGGATGAAGGAGAGGAGAGAAGTACAAAGAGGAAAGGATGACGTGAAGACAAAAGCAACATAAGGGGAAGACTGGATACAAAAATATGTCAGAAGAAGCGATACATTCAATACGGTGAAAAGCATAGTGAAAGAAAAGAAACAAGGACATAATCAACTGGAGAAGAAAAAGGGAACAAGAGAAAGAAAGCCAGAAGAATAGGGCCAAAGTAGACAACACAAAGAGGATTGCTATGGATAAGTGCAGTAAGAAGATAAACAGTAGAAACAGCAAGCAAAAACTTGAGAAGCTTGCTGAAAGGCACACACGGGAAGAAGGGGAAACATAAAACAGTTGAGACAAAGAAGCCTTTGTTACCAATTGGAAGAGTTATAGGCAACAAAGGGGAGAGGAAGGCGAGAGAAAGGGCAGGGCAGGGAACGGTGAGACACAAAGGGAAAAGCAACCTGAAGCTTATCAAGTGAAACCAATAGGGCATGGACCTTTTTCCACGAGGTATTCTTATGGATTGAATCCCCTTAAACGTAACCCATCAAGGATCTGAGATATTCCAAGAGTAGATAGATTGCCATTGTTTTTTATCTCTTCTATCCTAGACCTTATTTTTCACACAATCTAGCAATGATCCTCTTTTACTAACTATTATCAACTAGGAGGCCATTTCATTTTGACTATGATTTGTGATTTACACTCACTGATCTCATCTGCATCTAACCATAGGGGGCTATTTATAGCATATTCACCTTACCTTGTGCTTACGTCTATGAGTCCCAAGGCTTGTTGCAGCTCCTGAGGATGAGTTAAGAGGTCTTGAAAATCATTGGATGCATCCATTGGGCTACGATTTCATGACAACAAAAAATAGAAGAACAAAAAACTAGGGAGACAACACTGAGATGAAGGAGGAATGTTACATTTCCTAGATACTTCCAAGGAAATCCTTTCCTTATGCTTCCCGACGCCTGACCAAGTGGTAACATTTCATAGGATTTTGTTGCTCTAATGGTCATTGATTAAATTTGTGATTTCTAATGCATTGGTCGTGCATAATGCAAGGCTTTATTTATTGTTCATAAAATTGCAGCATGATAGGTACACCAGAGCTAGGATATCATATGAAAATCATACTATGAATCTGCAGTGGCTAAACCAGATCACATTGTATTTAAGGTACCAATTGTAATTCATATGGCACTGTTAAGATTGGATCAGAATTACGATGAAATCATAATTCTTAGTGTGTTTCCTAAGCTTTTGGACACTCAAGCCTTTGAATCCTAGGGTGGCAACAACTTTTTCCACCGTACTCTGCTCCTCAGGTAGTGAGCTATCAGGGACTAAATTTCATGTTGTCCCTTTTCAAGATTGACCAGTTGTGCCAATATTATGACTAGCTCTTTCTCCACCACTGGATCCATCTCCCACTCATGGGCCTCCACATCCTTACCCATATTTAGCTAAATCTGGAGTTGATCTATCACATTGCCCTCATGGATATGGTCACTATTGCACACTTTCTCCTCATGTATGCTCATCGTATGATCTAACACTAGCTCCTAAAGGAAACTAATTGGATGGAACCTCCACATCAAATTGCTCGACTTTGATGGCTTTCTCATAATGTTGGGAAACCTGGTTTCACCATATTGGTGTAGAAGGAAGTTAATGTCAAGACCAAGATCTTGGATGTAGAATAGATACACCTGGATAGAGGTTGGGAGTATTTGTTGTGGAATCCTCCTCTAGCTCTTCTCAATACAGACATTAAAGTTTTTCATATTTTCAAGAGGGTTACTCTTGATAAATGCAAATTGATTTAGAGGCTGGAAGGGGTCCTCCAATTCGCTAAACGTATCCATGAGAGGCTTTGCTAGATGCACCCATTTAGAGATGCTCCTAGGCTGTAGGGTTTTGTACCAGAGCCATGCTCTACCTTTAAGGGAAGTGACCAAAAACATGATCATTACATCTTCATGCATGATATTGTGAAGGATGGTGAGAGAAGCCACATTTTCTAGGTGTTCCTTAACAAATACCTTGATGCCACTATCTTTTTTTAGGGCATCGAAGGCATCTTCTAGAATATCATGCTGGTTAGGGAGACTAAAGGGACCAAAATCATTCTAGTGCAAGAAATTCATGGTGGCACTAGTCTTAAAATATCCAATCGATATTAGAGTTGAAGATGCCAGATGAACATGATGTCTTCTCTAGTAAGGTCAAGGTTGTTCATTGAAACTTGAGTCATTTGGGATGTTTGGATCTTCAGTGCGAGCAGGCGACTGGTCTCATGATCTGGAAGTGTCGTGTAGTCAAAGTCACTAGGTGATTTTGAGAAGATATGGGTAAATCAAAGTATTACCAAAATCTAACTTCCTAATGGAAACTCAGTGAGTTCCTCATCAAAGACACCAAAAATTGCTCATCATCAATCTGACACCGTGTGTAGGGAAGGGGTGGACTAGTACCAACATTAAATGATCGTCGAGTCAGGATAGGGCGGTTGATCTCTGGAGAAGGTCAGATCCTCAAGGGTGGTTCCAACTATCTACACTGCAAAGTGGGAAAAGGGAAAAGGGAGGAAATAGACTAGAAAATGGTCGTAGCTAGAACTCACAAGGATAGGTATAGCCACATCAAGATATTTGCAAGTGTCATAACTCCGATGGAAACATAGACACAACACCTAATAGATCAGCCTATAACACCTTCATTAAGCTCTTTGAAGTGATGGGTGAAGGGTAAATAGGTGCATGAAATCCAGGATACAGAATTGGAGTGCTCTTATCCAACTAGCTTTATAAACCCCCAACCCATGTTTATAAATACACACTCCCTCACTAAGCAAATCCCATGAAATCTAGACTGCATAATAATATGAGATCACTTAAATGACCAAAGCAAAAATAAGCATTCATATATTTAATAAAAACATGAAGGCATAATCGGAGACAAAACAATGATGTATCTATATTTACATAGTGGTGAAAACCTTACATATGAATTGTAATGACTAAAGAGCCACCCTTAGGAATGACCAAAATTCCACTATTTATAGGTAATTTTACATTAAATTCAAAATTTAAACATTAATGACGATAGTCGGGAAGACAACCCTTAAAGTTGATAGGAGCCCAACTGGTACGTTGTTCCTTGGGATGTCACTAATCTTCTAGAAGGAGGTAGGTGCATCTAGTTTGATATGTGCCTTTGGATTCACTAACATTTATGTCTGGTTCATTTATTTTCATATACCTTATCCTTTTACTCGATTGGTGATCCCTTGGTTAGGTGGTGTATGACTAGCATTAATCATGTTGGGAGCAATGCACCTCAAATATATCACTTCTACGTATGAGCACCAAGTACTGCAGAGCTACGATAATGATTACGTATTCTACTTGAATTTTGGGTGATGGCGGGAGCTTTGCGCACTAGGTGGGTGCTTTGTTTATCCTTTTTCGCTCACGAAGGCATCAGGGAAAAGGGTGGGCATTTGTCCAAAATTCCACCCAATTTATGCTCATATATTCTTGAAGTAGTAAAAATGGTACACCAAATGATGATAAACAATGTGGGTATCTATGTCCTATTGTGTATGAGCATCAAACAGAAGCATGCAAGTACGATGGAAAAGATAGCAAATAACAAGAAACGAAGCAATGTGAATCAACTTCTTATTAATCAAGTAGATCGAATCTAGGTTACAAAATTTTCCCTTTGAGGTCTCAAATTATTGATATAACTGTTTACAAATCGTATGCCCAAGGATCAAAATCGTTCAAGTAACTTGGGTGCACATCCAATGTCTTTCATCGTACCCACAATCGAGGTGGGCGGGCCAATGCTATTGCTACTTGTGTTTTTGGTATTGATGTCTTATGATACTTCCTAATGTGCTATAATAACCTACACCTGCACACAAGGAAACCATAAATATCAAATAGCCAGTGCGTATGATGAAAATCATGCAATCCCCATAGGCGCCAAGAGGCCAATAATGAGAATATGCATCAAATCAACTCCAAATGACTTGAAATTGTAGATTTATGTAAACTAAGTGGTTTTGGGAAGATATCACTAGAAATCATCTTGAAATTACATCCGATGGAGCTTCGCAATCCAAATGACCGTTCGTAACCTATAAAACCCAAAGCAAAAAATTTATGCCCCTACACATATCCAAAACACGAGAAACTTGGATAGAATGCATAATTTTTTTTTAAAGCAAACCCATATTATAAGATTTGAAAAATCAGTAACAGTTTAGGTGTTTCTCCATATGACCACCGTGGACCTGCATGAGACCCTGTAAAACACTAAAATCATAATATCTCGGCCAATATAGCTCAGAATGACATGAAATTTGAATTGCAAAATCATATGATAATATATAAAATAACTAATTAAATATAGTTAGAAAATTGTGGATAGGTTTCTATTCTTCACAGGGTGGGACGAATAGGATTGTCACAAATTAGGGGGCACCCGGGGGTGGGACACCCACCGATTCTTCCTAAATTTACCACCAATTCCACTGGGGAATGGTCCAAAATACTATGGGATGTATTGTAATCAAATTTTGTGAGGTAATTCACTCATATGGTTCGGTTATGTGACAAATTGTGCCTACTAGTTCACTCGCAAACCTCCTTCGCTAGGTAGAGATTCTGAGGGAAAAATGGGTGCAAAAGATGAAAGTAAATCTTAGCAGCACTCCGTTGCATAAACCTAAAATTCCTCTCTCTCTTTGTGTGGAAATTGGATCCACTTTATAGCCCAAGGAGGCTCATGGGTCAAAAGGCATGCGAGGCAAGAGGTACCACTTGGCCACCAGGGCGGCATGCATTGGAGGGGGAAGAGAATCTCCCAAATTTGCCTCCCTTATGGAGCAAGGCATAAATATGTTGCGTGCTCTAACTTGCAGGTGTGGGAATGTAGAAAATGTAACCGTTGTCAGGTGCCATTTGTCCATATTTGACTTTTGTCTGTCAAACCTACTATTCGCTCCACCTTGGGATGAATGCTGCTATTCACTCCAGGGTGGGACAAATAGGTTCTGTATTCGTCCCAAGGTGGGACGAATAGAAACAGGGTGTCCAAAAGGTCCCCAAAATGGCCTAGAACCTTCCAAAACTTGCACAAAGTGGTTAGAACCATTGTATACCTCCTGAGGGTTGCCCTAGGGGCCTTGGTGTGTCATTTTAGTTGTTGCTTTTGGTAGCATAATCGGATTGACCAGATTTTAGTGTCTACATATGCCACTTTTTGAGATGTGTTGTGTGCAACACAACGCTAAAAAAAAATAGATAACTAAAAATGTTCAATGATTAGGATTACTCCGTAACCTAACCAACTTTAGATGCCCCAATCCTGGAAAGAGCATGTGTTCTTGAATCCTTGCTTCTGACAAGCTAAGGAACTTGCTTCAAGTACAACCTTTTGGGTAAGGCTTACTTGATCTTGGACATTGTTTAGTCATGAAGAGGCGAGGCCTTTAATTCCTTCATGCTTCTAGAATGCCAAAAATTTGTTTAACTTGTGCTTGTTTGCTGCCCCAAGCAGGAGCATGATTGTCTTCGTCAATGATTCGTTGAACATACACAATTCACATGATTGAGTATGTGCTTGTTGATTTGGACTTGACTACCCCCTCAAGCAACAAGTCGATGAGGGAATGACTCGTGAGAAAATCAACGAGTCACTTGACCTAGATGACTTTTGTTAAGGTTGCCTTCAGTTGTACTCATTGAAAATTGGAGCAGTTTTGGAAGGAATTTGATGATTTTGTTGCTATTTCATGGAAGAAAAGAGTGGAGAACCTCGTTCCTATGGGGTGGTCCAGTCTGCAATGGCCTTATTAGGAATTGAAGTAAAGAATTTTCCATTCATCCATGAGAAATTTAGGTTGCATCTTGATCCTAAGTGAATTCCATCATATTTGACTTATTTTTGGTGGGTTTTGGACCCACTTTATTGTAGCCCACGAGCATTTTTGAAAACTATGATGTATATTTTTGCCCCATATATATATATGAGATTTTTTTATGGTCATCATGTTTCTCCGTTATTTGCTTTATGATATGGATGCAATGTATGTATTTGCTTTCTAATGATATGTTAGATGCTTATTGTGTATGCATATGGAAGATGATGTAATGTTGATGGATGTTTATGATATATGCAAATGTTATTGTAATTTGATTTGATGCTATCTATATGTGTGGATGCATAGTGAGATGGGTGGATTGATTGCTTTGATATGATGGACTATGACTAATGATTTGACACACTATGTTAGCACCATAGACTGTATAAAATTAATTAATTCCTTCTATATCCTTTTTTGTTTTTGTATTGTTTTTGTGTAATGGATATATGAAAATGTGCTATTATAAAAAGTAAAATTAATGAAATCACATGTTATAGAATGTATATGATGTTTTCATGAGACTCAAATACTCTAGCTAACTAATCAAAGTTGTATATTGACTATGCAAGACTTTTGACAAGGTATGAATCTGCTAGGATGACCAAGATACTTCATATCCCTGTATGTGCAAGTGAGTTCATTCCTATGAGATGCATAAAGATACCACCATTTCCAGATAGGCTATCCACAAAATCTGTAATGAGGATCACCCTATGAATGTCATGTACAGGCTACCAAAAGCTAGCTCGTCCACATGCAAACATTGGTCTGCACACACGCAAAAGCTAATGTGATAGACATATCGTCATGCGTAAGGATACTGCCATTGTTGGATAGACTATCCACCAAACCCGTAATGAGGATCACCTTATGGTTTTTTGAATGCTGAGAATTCCAGGGATTCAAGTTCAACTCCCTTATTTTATTCAATTTTATTGGGATACTTGCTCATATGTAGTGATGAAAATCACTATTTATTTTGTATTTTGTTTTCTTTGAGCAAGGGATTTGGGAAGTGGTGATAACCACTGTTTATTTTGATTTTGATTTTTGCTTTTTGAATATTTTCATTTTTTTGACTTTTGCTTGTTAGGATTTTGATTTTTGGGATTTTTGGATAGTGGTGAAAACCACTGTTTATTTTGGGGAATTGAGTAGGGAAGAGCTTGTCCTTTTGCCAATTCTCAGCATTCTTGAACCATTCGCACAGGGGGATGAGCAGTATAAACTTTTCGCTTAAGGTAACCTAGACCACTTCGTAATTTCATATTTCCTTGTGCCAAACTTGGATTTATTAATGTGTAAATGTGTTGGGATATGATGTACACAAGGCATAATCTAAGCAAGACTCTACCTCCTAAAAATCAGGATAGCTTTCTACAAAATCTGAAAAGAAAAATAGAGATGGTTGATGACCGAAAATCTTAATAACATTCTAGAACAAATGACTAGGTGAAGGGGATGGACACAAATATGTAAAGTGGGAATGTAGGTGGAAATGATAAATGAAATATTGAATTATATAGATGATGACTTGAACAACATTGATTTTGAATGATGACTAGTGTACAGTCTCAGTGCTAGACATGTGTGAGCAACTCTAAAATGCAAAGTGCCATGACGAGTATGCCTAAATGCAAATGATTGATAAAATGGAATGGGATGCAATGTGATGCAATATTTTTGTATTTTTGATATTTGGATGATGATTTTGAAATGCAATGTGATGCAATTTTTTTGTATTTTTATGAATTTTTGTGATTGATATATATGCATGTGACCAACGGGTTTATTGGGTGCTTACTGGGGTGATCTAGATGGTCATAGACTGCCTAAGGGTGTTTTTGGTTGACCAAGCAGTATATAAATAACCTTGGAGTATTTTGGGATTACCTAGATGGTCATAGACCGCCTAGGGTGTTACTAGTTGACCAAATGATATATAAATACCCTTGGAGCATTTTGGGATTACCTAGATAGTCATAGACCGCCTAGGGGTGTTTTTGGTTGACCAAATGGTATATAAATACCCTTGGAGCATTTTGGGGTTACCTAGATGATCATAGACTGCCTAGGGGTGTTATTGGGTGACCAAACAGTATATGGATACCCTTGGAGCATTTTGGGGTTACCTAGATGGTCATAAACTACCTAGGGATGTTTCTGGTTTACCAAATGGTATATAAATGCCCTTGGAGCATTTTGGGGTGACTTAGACGGTCATAGACTGCCTAGGGGTGTTATGGGTTGACTAAGCGATATGTAGATACCATTGGAGCCTTTTGTAACTTTGCTTACTTTATGTTCTTAGGAGGAAGATGCAATACCTCGTATACCCCCAACATTTGTGGTGATCAAAGGAAGCAAGGAAGGTGTCATACCTTGAGTATCCCCAATTTGCTTCATGTCTTGTGATGTAATTAGTGGGGAAGGTGTGACCCCTTGGATACCCCTAGTATGCACTGTGATTGATGCAATGTTATTAGCTTGGCTAGGAGGAGCAATAGGAATCGACCCCTCCTATTTTGGCGAGGAATTATGGGTAATGTCATTGCATCTATGGGGTAAAATGAGTGCCCCACTCATGGATAAGGCTTCCTCATCAATAATATCTTGGACCACATGTCTAAAAGCATGAAAATTGCTAATGTCATGCCCTCTCCTTCGGTGATAGAGGTAAGAATGATCCTCCCTGTATTCTTTAGGTTTGGGCCAATTTGGGTTGAACATGGGCATGTTTGGAAAGATGATTGTCTTTGTTTCTTGCAAGTTATGAAATATGGTTGACATGGGCTCAGTTAATGGAGTCCAGGTACAAGGTTAATGCTTTACACGAGGTGAACGTAGTTGACTCATTTTATGAGATCGCAGGGTTGTATGCATCTCAGTCACCTGTTTAGGTTGCTCCTCTTGAATCCCATCCATAGGTAACGAATCATGAGATATGTCAATAGGTTGTTTATTGCAATAATATTATTGATTTGAGGATCATTCCTATCGATCATATCCTGTACCAGATTTAAACATGGACGGATGGAGCAGCAAGGAGGAAGAGCGAGAGGTCTAGGGGCATCAAACCCTAGGTGTGGGACTTCAAAGGGCAGATCAGCAGACGCGGCAGGTGGGGGCTCTGCGAGATAGCGAGCCCCCCGAGCGGAGGATGTGGACAAGGAAGTTCTATTGGAACCGGTCCAAGGGCGTTGGGCGGATGCGGTTGAAGATTTCTCTGAGGGGGACCAGGACTCTATGCGTCAGGATCAAAGGAAGACCCAAGAAGGAGACAAAGAGAAACCTGGCAACTGGAGACCTTCATATCTTAATGCTCTTTGCGGTAAGCAAAAATTATCCGACTCTTGTTTTAATCTAAAATCTGTCAATGGTAGGTTGCACGTCCCGGATTCCTTAGCTCAGCATGTGGCTATGGAGGGCAGAACATCTTTGGTGGCTAAATTTATGGGGGTGAGGCCGGACATGGAAGTCATAAGGAGATGGGCCATCCAAAAATGGCAGCCAAGGGCCGGTATGATGATTAAGGCTTTACCCAAGAGTTTTCTTTTGGTGACATTTCAATGTGAACAGGACATGGAAAGGACTCTCCAAGGAGGTCCTTGGTTTTTTGGGAAAAGGGGCTTGTATCTGAAGCGTTGGTCCCCCGATTTCAACCCCCAGACTCAGGTGCTGGATTTGGCTCCTATTTGGGTTAAGATGCCAGGATTACCTCTGCTTTTTTGGAACGAACAAATATTGGTTGGGATAGCTACAGAGATTGGAGAACTAATAGCTATTGATCCTGCAACCTTGAGCAAAACAAGACTCCTGTCTGCTCGCATGTGTGTGTTGGCGGACCTGAGTAAAGAGCTCCCTAAATCCATTATTTTGTCGTCTATGTTTGGCCTTCATACTCAGGTATTTGAATATGAAAATATGTCTTTTAAGTGTAGTGTTTGTGGGAAGGTAGGGCACCAAGGTATCCATCGCATTTCCAAGAACCAGCCCCACTCCAAAATACCGATCCTCAAACCAGAATAATATCCCTCCCCTGCAGATCTCCATTCCTACCCAACCTGGGCCTCAAGGACGTGGAGCTCGAAATCCAAATATCAGAGACCATGTTCGCCCTATTGTAAGCAAGAGGCAACGTTTTAACCCTCCTCCAAAAAATTCCTATGCCCCAAAACCCTCTCACAGGGGAGTCGGTCCCTTTGATGGGAACCCTCAAGCTCAACCTGCTCCTAAGATGTTACAGCAAGCCTCAGAGCCAAATCACAAAGGAAAGAACCCCATAGATCAACGCCCTGGGGCAAGTAAGTTTGATTGGGTGATACGGGAGGCCTATGGAGGCTCGGTGGAAGTGGTCCCATGTACTGCAGAGGAATTTATGGGAAGAAATTCCAAGGAGATCAACATCCCAGTGGAGAACAGTTTTGATGCATTAAATCATTTGAAGGGAGATCGGATGGACAGCCAAGAAGTGGAATCTGAGGTAGAGGAGACTCAAGAGAAGGATTTAGAGGAGAAAAATCAGAGGAAGGAGCAGGAAACTAATAATACAGGCAAGGATACTCAGGAGGAAGAGGTGAACCACCAAGATCAGTGTAACCCCAAAGCAGGGAAAAAAGAATCTACTAATCAAGAAGCTAAGAGCACGGAATCATCTCCACTGTCAAAAAGACCAGTTAACCTGGAAAGCCAGATTGTTACCCCAAATACCAAGACTGACCTACCCAAGATGGTTACTAGAAGCCAAGTGAATCCCAAGGAACTTCAACCTAGAGCGGATGTATGGGGATATGGTTCGGTAGGAAGAGGGAAACCTAGCAATGTCGCCTTAAGGCGTGAAAGAAGCGAGAGCGAGGAGTGGTCGATGGCACTCAAGCAGTATTGCTCTTTGGGGCGAAGGCTCGAGGATCCAAAGCCCATAAATGAAGATCCTTTCATGGAATATTCGTGGGAGTAATCCTACAAAAATAAGAGCTTTGTATGCTCTTAGACAAGAACACAAACCGGATATGATTTTACTGCAAGAAACTAAAATGGAGGAGAGTAGAGTTATTCCTTTTAAGAATAGGACTTGGCGAGAAGCCAAGTAGTAGGCCAAGAGGCCACCGGAACAGCAGGAGGGTTACTCGGTTATGTGGAACAAAAATGTGATTGATAGTAGAGTGATTCCGATGTCTAGTTGGTTTATTTGTCTCTTATGTGTGGATAAAACCACACAGGAAGAGTGGATCTTAACGAATGTATATGCTCCAGTTAGACAGGGACTGAGAAGGGTTCTTTGGAGTCAACTAGCTGAATTGAGGGAGACGGTCCCCAACTACCCTTGGATTGTGGTGGGGGATTTCAATTGCTACCTTAATCCCGTAGATAAATTGGGGGGCTCTCAAAGAATAACTCGCGATATCTACGAGTTTAGAGATTTTGTTGAGCAACATGAGCCGATGGATGTGGACCTGCGTAGATTCTCCTATACATGGTCTAACAAAAGATTGAAGGAAAACCAAATTCGGATAAGATTAGATAGGTTTCTTCTTTCTCAATAATGCCCGGAGAGGTTTGGGGACTCTTCATTAACGGCACTCCCAAGAATCGGGTCCGATCACAACCCAATTCCGTGGGAAACAGGGGAGGACTCTAAGAAAAGATACATCGGACCCTTTCGATTCGAACTTATGTGGTTCCAACATTGGGATCTCAAGGATCTGGTTGCCCAATGGTGGGACAAAAAGTATAATGGTTCGAAACTAGCCCAAGTGGCATGTAAACTAAGGAATGTGAAGGCTAACATTAGAGAGTGGAACAAAACTTCCTTTGGCAATATTTTTTTTAAAAAGGCAGAACTAAAAGACAAGATCAATGAACTACAGGAGAAGCTGAAGTCAGAGCAGCTTACAGAGGATCTGAGAAACCAGGAGAGGGAGCTATTAGCCGAATACCACATGATGCTAGGATTTGAAGAAACCTTTTGGAGGCAGAAATCCAGACTGCGTTGGTTAAAGGAGGGTGACAGAAATACAAAGTTCTTCCATGTCTCTACTCTTCGCCACAGGAGTACTAACAAACTTAAGGAGATCAAGATGGCCGATGGGTCTAACACCAAAGATATGGAAGACATAAGGAGGGAAGCGGTTGACTACTTTAAATCGTTGCTAGAAGATGTAAATCCGACTATTGAAGAAGAGGACTCTCTGTTGGCAGCCATTCCACCCCTCGTAACTGATAATCTTAATGGATTCTTACTTAGTCCTTTCACAAAGGAGGAAATCAAGAAGGTCGTTTTTGACATGGATGGTAACAGCTCCCCAGGACCGGATGGCTTCCCCGCAGCCTTTCTTCCGAAGTTTTGGGATATCCTAGGCAATGATGTAGTGGAAGCTATAATTGAGGCTCAAAAGGACATGGAAATCCCAGAAGGAGTTAATGCTACTTTTTTAGTTCTCATCCCTAAACTAGTGGGAGCAATGGAATTTTCCAGCTTTCGCCCTATCGGCTTATGTAACACTCGATGAAGATTCTCACAAAAACAATCGCCAATAGGTCGAAGGTTATCCTTCCTTTCATCATTGATATGAACCAAGGTGGCTTTGTGAAAGGGCGACAAATATTGGATGGTATCATCACAATTCATGAGGTTATTCATTCAATGGTGACTAGTAAGGAAGCAGGTATGTTACTAAAGCTTGATATGAATAAAGCCTACGACCGGGTCTCATGGCGGTTCCTCACCAAGATTTTGGGTAAGTTTGGTTTCTGTCCCCGATGGATTAAGTTGATTTTTAGTTGTATCTCTACTACAAGATTTTCTCGTCATGGTGAATGGGTCACCCTCCGGTTACTTTAAGAGTGAAAGGGGGTTGCGACAAGGAGATCCTTTGTCTCCATACTTGTTTATTATTTTAGCGGAAGCATTGGGTAGGAACATTTCAGCAACGGTGGCAGATGGTCAATTGGAAGGTTTTAAACCAGCCTCAACAACAAGGCCGGTGTCTCACCAACAGCTTGTGGATGATACAATCATTGTGTCCAAAGCCTCGGTGCCTCAAGCTAGGAAGTTGAAGAGAATTCTAACCAAGTATGAGACGAACGAGACAAGACATAAACTATAAGAAGAGTAGCATCTATTTCTTTAACACGCCCGGTGGGAGGGAGGAAAGAATAGCTAACCTCTTCGGTTGTGGAAAGGAGCTTCTACCAAAGAACTTATCTAGGTATGCCTATGTTCGAAGGAAGAATGAAGGCTACTTTGTGGAACTCGATCATTGACAGGATCTCCAAAAAGTTAGCAGGGTGGAAGGGCGAGCCTTCTCAGCTCCGCAGAAAAGCCTTATTAGTTCAAACTACTTTACAGAGCATTCCAATTTATCGCATGTCTCTATTTAGAATGCCTGCAAAGGTCCGAGCTACATTGGAGCTAATTCAACGCAACTTCTTGTGGTCAGGTTCAGAGGAGAGAAAGAGAATTTCGTTGGTAGCATGGAATCAGGTGTGTGCAAGCAAGGATCAGGGGGGCCTGGGGTTAAAGAGAATGAAAGAATTGAATCAAGCTCTGATTGGCAAACAGGTATGGAGATTTATCAATAATGATCAATTGGGATGGGTAAAACTTCTTAAGGCAAAATATATCGAAATAATCGGGACTTCCTGAAAGTCGATAATCTTCCTAGAGGATCCTATTTTTGGAATTGTTTGCTCGAATGTCGGGAGGTAGTCGGGAAAGGCATCGGATGGAGAATTGGTAATGGAAGACAAGTGGACTTTTGGAAAGACCCGTGGTTGGAAGAGGCCCCTCTGAAAGATAACTTAGACCTTCGGGTCCTCCAACATAAACTTTCGAAGGAAATGGGAGGAAAAGTAGGGGATTTTATTGTCGTAGCACAGAAACTTCTTCTTGGAAGAAAATCACAGTTCATAATCCGTCGAGCAAGAGAAGGTGGCCCTAACCAAACTCAATGATGCTTTAAGGGTGTTCCCGATCATTCCCGGGGAGGAAGAGACAAGGCAATTTGGGGCAAAACTACAAGTGGGATCTATTCAAGAAAAATTGCCTATAAGTTAATCCACTCAGGATTCAATGGTCGGACTCCGACTTCGTTATTTGGTTAAATAATTTAACCCCAAAAATAGCTTTCTTCTTTTGGTTGGCAGTTCAAAATAAGATCCCGACAACGAGATAATCTGCAAAGGAGAGGTTTCCAATTCATCAATCGATGTATCTTGTGTGAGAAAGCGATAGAATCCGTAAGTCATATATTTCTAACTTGTGATTTTTCTTGTACAGTCTTCCAAATGATCCTGTCCAAATTTCATATAGATTGGGTCTGTCCAAATAGCATGTCTAACTTCTGCATACAGTGGGCTTCCCCCTTCCGGCAAAGCTTTTGACTTGGCTCTGGAAGCTCAGCTTACCCCATTTTTTATGGGGGATATGGAATGAGAGAAATAAGAGAGTATTTAAAGGACGTAAGAAAGATCCCAAGTTATGTGGTAATAAAATAATCAGAGCTTTGAAAGAAAACTGGAAAACTTTCTTCTTCAAAAATGAGACCATGTCTCTAAGGGAAAGGAGGATTTTGCGGAACTGGGGAGAGGAACTTCCAGACCTAGACATTACAACCAACCCACGGGATGGTGTCAAGTGGATACCCCCCACACAAAAGTGGGTTAAGTTTAATTTTGACGGGGGCAACTAAAGGAAATCCGGGGTCGCAGGAGCAGGAGGAGTTTTGAGAAATGAGGAAGGAAAAGTGGTCCTTGCCTTTGCAGAGCCTTTGGGAACTCAAACAAATCATTTTGCGAAGCTCGAGCTCGCATGCGAGCAATGAGAATTGCCGGACTTGAGGGTTATAAGGAAGTTATCTTTGAAGGGGATTCGCTTAATATAATCAAGGCAATTAAGGAGGATAAAGACCCCAGCTGGACCATATTGGAGCTTATCCTAGAAGCAAAGATTCATAAATCTCATTTGGTTAATGCCCGAATCCAACACACCTTCAGAGAAGGGAACCAGGCGGCGGATCTAATGGCAAATATTGCAGTTTCTATTGGGGAGATGCAAATTTGGAAGGATAACTTCCCTCAAGAACTATTGGTGTTGGTCGCTAGAGAAGAGCTAAGATCAAACCCGTTAGAGCATCGAGGAGATCGGAGGGGCTGATGATGAGTAATCCGACGGATGGAATTAGGCAGAAAAGGCATCCCATTTGTCGGGGCCTGGAGGTGACAAGTGTACAGTAAAGCAACCTAGTGTTAGTAAGTGCTAGGTGTTGTTTGGTTTTTGTTTTATCCCGAATAGTCAAGCGACAAGTATAGGACCGTGGACTCTAAGTATGGCTTAATGTGAGTCTTAGAAAGATCCATTTTGTATTTTGATTATACGGGCTTGATGCTAGAACCAGCCCATTTTGACTTTGTAAAAGGTTTGTGGACCTTATAACCACCTCTACCTTATACCAAAAAAAATATCCTGTACCAGGTGTTTGAACTTGAAGCACATCTGCACGTCATACCCATTTTGCCTATGGTACTTTAAGTATAGGTCTTCGTGATATCCTTTGGTATTAGGTGCATTTGGATTGATAGGTCGACTCTCAGGTAGGTTAATTAATTTTACTGCACACAGACGTTCAAATAGAGAATACATGGACTCAGTAATGGGCATAAATTATCACTTAGGGCGACGTTGTTGGTTTTTCCCCTGATGTGTTTAAGACTTAGCATTGGACTATGCAGGAGGGGGTTGGTCCTGACAATCAAAGGGTTGAGATTTTGGATGACTCAACCATAACTTAATGCTTCTGAGTCGACTCAAGATTTGTTGTAAATCATTCTGTTGGTGACTCACTTGTGACTCCACATTGGCTAGCCTACCCAAGATATGTTGTGGTACTAGTGGAGGTGATGATTGGATGGTCGTTGAGCAAATTGGATGGCAACTAATATGTGGTGTAGGTGAATTGGATGTGGGATCCAAGAGATAATTGAGTGGAGGAGGCTCAAAAGCCCTTAATGTTTGAGTAGATGTGGATTCTTCATGATGATTGGAGCTAGTGAGTATATCAACATGCTCTTGTTCTTTATTTAGCTCATGCTCATATTCCAACTAAGAGTGTTCAACTATGGTAGTTGGGTTACCCCAAATTTGATGTAGGGGGTACATCTGGTCTTGATTTTGTGGAGATGTTGAGTGATATGGAGTAGGTGTGACTAAATCCATAAATGGTATATCTTATGGTATGGATGGAATGTTGGATGGAGTTGTAAGTGGCATAGATGGATTCAGAGGACTTTGGTTCTCTATCATCACATTGATCATTCCCACAAACTCATAGAAGATACATTTGCATTTGGACAAGTCATGGGTGCCTCATCAACTTGTCCAAGGTGATTTGTTTCACCCCATGTTCGAGGGGTGCATCAAGAATGCTATCAATGGATGGTGACTTTCCAGGAGCATGACCTAGATCCTGGATCGACTCTATGATAGACATGGATGTAACATTGGGTATAATGCACTCATCGAGTTTTGGATTGGTCAATTGAATTGTGTCCTCAGGTATGATATGATCTGATTCATCCATACCAACTATGGCTTCCTCCTCCTTGTTATTAGGAGTGAAAATATCTTCTATAGGTGTATTGATGATAGCTATGGGAGCTTCTGTAGATGGAATCTTCCTTGCTTGAAGAAATAGAGGATAGTACTAGCAGTGGTGAAGGTAGCTTCATGACTAACCACGGGGTTGAATTTGGACTCTGGATAAGGTCATTGGGTTTAGTGTCCAAATGCTTGGGTGATATAGTAGGCTTTTGTGGATGATCCACCTACTTATAATTTTTGAAAGGGTCTGGATCGACATCAACCACATGGACCTTACCTTCATCAATGCATTTAATGCATTGATGCACTATAGATGGAACACATTCCATGTATCACATCCATGGCCTTCCAAGCAGTATGTTGTACTGTCTTGCATCCTCCAAGATGCAGAACAATGTAGGTACAATATTTTATCCAAATTCAAAAAGTAGGATTATTGTGCCCACAATGGAGGATAAAGAACCATTGAATGCTTACAAGGTGAACTTGGATGGTACAATGCGTGAGGATGGAAGGTTGAGCTGTTTTAGTGAAGATGTGGTAATAATATTTATTGAGGAACCTATGTCAATCAATACTCGCTTATAGGGGATCCTATTGATACTTACAATGATGTGCAAAGCAGGATATAATGAATTAGTAGGCATATATTTGAACTCATGATTGTGAAAGGATATAACAAGATTCTTGTACATTTGCATATATTCCACAAAGTTGGTGAAAGCATCAGAGTCGTGGGGTTGCACCTCAATGGAATCCAAGATCCTCATGAAAGGTTCCCAATATTTTGAGTACTGTAGTAGAAGCTTGCTCATGGTCATTTTGGCTGATGGTGCTGTGAAATTCACACAGGCCTACTCTGGCTTTCTAACACTTGTTGGATGGGAGTTTTGGATGGTGAATACCACGATGTAGAGGGAGTGTAGACCTACTAGGCCTCTTGGTAGGTTGATTATATCTGGTTTGGGATTGAAATCGGTGTTGGCTAACCGAATAATCCATTTGATCATGTGGATAACCCATTGATGTTCTCCTGGTAAATGTACCTTGGTGGTCGGGTCCTCTGAGTGAGGAGTTGACCTCACGATGACTTTCAGGGTGTCATGCAGGAATGATGAGATCCTCAGGAGAATAGCGAAGGCTACTACTATCAGGGCTCCATGTAGGAGTGAGGGGATCCTCATACCTATAATGATAATGCTTAGGGCCTGTCCTAATTTTTTTTGCTTCGCTGGCTCATGATCGAGCTCGGCTATGCATGGTTGACATAATGTGTTGACTAGGTGAACCCTGAAGGAAACCCACACTAAAGAAAATTTTGACTTTCAAAAAAGGTTATAAGTGTTATATATCAAAAAAATCAGCGCGATGAGCGGATCACAATGGGCTAGGACTCCAAACTTTGACTTATGGGTCAAAAATTTGTATTTTTGGAATATTTAGCCAACTCGGGCCCGTGGGGAAATGCCCACTTTTAGGAATTTTTGAGAAATTTTGAACTATAAAGAGTTATGACTCAAAATTTCTGTGAGAGGTGCAAAAGGAGCTAACTCAGACAACAAAATAGATTTGGTAGTTTTTGGAGTTGTCTAGACCATTCTATGACTGTTTTAGTGCAATTTTTTCCTATTTCTGATTTCAAAAATAGAGTAATCACAAAACCAAAATAACTTTTTCATTATAACTCTGATTTGCATGATTCTCGAACCATTGGATGCAGAATCAAAAAGTAGATTTTTTTCAATAAATTTATTTGAAAAATTAGGGTTTAGTCCTAGATCAAGGATCTTGTGTTGACTACCCAAGCAATAAAAGAGACACCCAATGTAGACAATATGATTATCTCTTTGAAGGATTAGATGTATATGATTATCTATTTTAAATATTAGAAACACATAATAAAATTATAAAATAAGAACACAAGCAAACAATGTGATTATCTTCTTTAAGTATTAGATGTGAATCCCTAAGTTGTTTGGTGTGTTTAGTTTTTTTGTTTTGCTCTTATTTTGGAATTAGAATGGGGGAACTCAACCAAAGTGGTGACTAGGAACACTAGTGCCAAACATGATTTCTCGAAAGAGTCTAGGGTACACTGCTTAAATCCCAGTGGGGGGTTTGCCTAGCTCTTCCACTCTGAAATAGTGTTTCCAATAGTGGGAGGCAATTTGAACATTAGTGACCTATTCCATCTGGAGAGAGTACCCTATTCTATCTAAGGCATCTAGAGGGCAAGCTGGTGGAAGGAGATGAAATCCAACGTCACCAGTCTGAATTGAAATTTGGTGATGAAATCCAACCTTACCAATGTTATTGTGATACGTGCAAGTGGGTGTGGTTCCTTTTAAGCTTAAATAAAGTAAACAATGAAGCATTCGATGATCCTTTACTAAATGCATACAAATGTGTGTTTTACTTTCATAAAGTTATGATAAAAGGAGCCTACAAATGTAACTTGTAAATGTAAATCCCTAAATGCTAACCTACCCATTGGGTAGGCTACAAGCAATCAAACCATAGAGATGCATTGCTACTTTGATTTTCTTTGATTTTTCTTCTTTTTTGTTATTTTATGTTATAATAAAATTAAATATACTTTTAACCTTTCTAGGCAAACAAATTATGCAATAAAAACCAAATTAAACAACTTTTGAAAGTGCAAAATGAAAACAGAGGGTTTAGGCACTTACCTCATCAGTTCTGGGACCTGCAACTTCTAGAAAATTGAGTAGAAATACCTCTGGTTTCTATTCACTCTAGGGTGGGATGAATAGCAGGTCTGTATTAATCCTAGGGTGGGAAGGATTTGCATCCATCCCAGAGTGGCATGAATAGCAGGTCAGAGTTCGTTTCAGTCCAAAATAACTAGCACCTCATCACTGCCAAAACTTGCTATTTATGGAATTCTGCTCAAAAAACTCTCTGGTTTCTATTTGCTCTAGGGTGGGATGAATAGCTGGTATGTATTTTTCCAAGGTGAGATGAATTTGCATTCATACTAGGGTGGCACAAATAGCATGTCAGAGTTCATTTTGGTCGATAATGAATAGCACCTGCAACATAAAAAGATGAAAAATGAGATCCAAACTTCGCCTAAAGCAAAAGGGGATAGGTCCCACCATGATTGCCACTAAATTAGGGAAAAATGGTGCACCAAATAATGATAAAAAATGCGTGTGTCTATGTCCTATTGCGTATGAGCATCAAACGGAAGCATGCAAGTAAGATGGAAAAGATAGCAAATAACAAGAAACAAAGCAAAGTGAATTGACTTCTTATTAATAGAGCAGATCGAATCCAGGTTACAAAATTTCCCCTTTGAGGGCTCAAATTATTTATACAACTATTTAAAAATCGGGTGCCCAAGGATTAAAATCCTTCAAGTAACTTGGCTGCACATCCAATGTCTTTCCTCGTACCCACAATCGAGGTGGGCGAGTCAATGCTACCGCTGCTTTTGTCTTTGGTCTTAATGTATTATACTCCTTCCTAATGCATGTAAGAACCTGCACCTGTACACAAGGAAACCAAAAATGTCAAATAGCAAGTGTGTGTGATGTAAAACATGCAATCCCCATAGGCACCAAAATATTAGTACTGATAATATGCATAAAATCAACTCAAAATTACTTAAAATGATAGAGGGATGTAAAATAGATGGTTTTGGGAAGATATCACCAAAAATTACCTCAAAATTGCATCTGATGGGGCTTCGCAATTCCAACGACCGTTCGCAACCTAAAAAACCCAAAGCAAACAATTTATGCCCCTACACATATCCAAAACACATGAAACTTGTAAATAATACATAAAAATAAATTTAAAAAAACCCATATGATCAAATTTGTAAAATCAGTAACAATTTAGGTGTTTCTCTAGATGATCACTGTAAACCTGCGTGAGACCCTGTAAAACACTAAAATCACAATATCTCGACCAATATAGCTGAGAATGGCATGAAAGTTGAACTGCAGCATAATGTGAGCATGTAGAAAATAAATAATTTAAAACAATCTCAAAAATTGTGGATAGGTTTCTATTCATCACAAGGTGGGACAAATAGGGTTGTCACAAATTGGGGGGCATCTTAGGTGGGATGCCCACTGAATCTGCCTAAATTTACCATCAATTCCATTGGGGAATGGTCCAAAAAACTATGGGATGTATTATCATAAAATTTGGTGAGGTAATTCACTCAGATGGTTTGGTTATGTGACAAATTGCACCTACTAGTTCACTCGTAAAACTCCTTCGCTAGGTAGAGATTCTGAGGGAAAATGGGCACAAAATATGAAAGGAAATCTTAGCAGAACTCTGTTGCATAAACCTAAAAAATCCTCTCTATATTTGTGTGGAAATTGGATCCACTTTATAGACCAAGGATGCTCATGGGTCAAAAGGAATGTGAGGGCATGCGAGGTAAGAGGTGCCACTTGGCCACCAGGGCGACATGCGTTGGATGGGGAAAGAATCTCCCAAATTGGCCTCCATTATGGATAAAGGTATAAATATGCTACATGCTCTGACTTGCAGGCATGGGCATGCAAAAAATCTAACCATTTCCAAGCACCATTTGTCCAGATTTGACTTTTTGCCAATCAAACCTGCTATTCGCTCCACCCTGGGATGAATGTCGCTATTCGCTCCAAGGTGGGATGAATAGGTTCTATATTCATCCTAGGGTGGGACGAATAGAAATAGGGTGTCAAAAAGGTTCCCAAAATGGCCTAGAACCTTCCAAAACTTGCACAAAGTCGTTAGAACCATTGTATACCTCTTGAGGGCTACCCTAGGGGCATTGGTGTGTCATTTTAGCTGTTGCTTTCGGTAGCATAATCAGATTGACCAAATTTTAGTGTCTACACTTCTGCTCGATATGGGTGGGAGTTTCTATCTTCCCCAAGGGTAGGGTTATATGAAATTTTTTTCCCTTGCTAGCTGCTTGAAAGGTCTACCCAGCAAGTGGGCAGACCTTTTGGATAATTCCTCCCAAGGCCAAGGGTGGATCGTTCGCCCAATCTATCATCCACCTTGCTTCAATCTGCCATCCACCTGCTGCTTTAGGATTCCCATAACTATTGTTGCCACCACTTGATATCTTTCGCCTGTTCATTAATATTTTTAAAATTAGGTGTACTCCTTCTAAACAAAGGGAATCACTTCCTGAAGGGAAGAGTGGGTGAAGGGTGTAAAATTTCATCCAGAGTTGGTTGAAGGAGCGTAGAAGGTTGGGTTGGTTAAAGGAACTACAAAAAATGACTAATATGTTGGGTGGAAGGTTGGGATGGTTGAAGGAACATGGAATATCGATAAGTCTAAAAGAGCGTGAAAGGCTGGACCAACTAAAGAAGTTGCAATAGAAGGTTGGAATGCTAAGTGGAAGGATGGGAAGGCTAAAGGAGCATGGAAGGTTGCTTAGGCTGAAGGAGCATGGAAGGCTAGCCTTTTTTGGGTGGAAGGCTTATTTGAGATTGGATCAACTAAGGGAACCACAACAATAGGTTGGGTTGTTGAGTGTAGTGCAACAATAGGTCGGGTTGTTGGGTGGAAGGTTGGGTCAACTAAAACCCCTTGTTTTTGTCTTTGGTGTGTCTATGGGTTTGGAACCCACAGGTATTGGGGTGGTTTTTCCCCCTCTTTACAACAAAAAAATGTGCAAAGGATTAGTTTTTTTTGAAAAATATCTAATATTTTAGGAGTTATATCTTCGTCAAAAGTTATCTGATTCAACTGATTCTTAGACCAATTTGTGTGAAATTTGAATAGCTTTAAAATGAGTGGTCATATGCAAGAATCCAAGCAATATTGAGGGAGATTTAACCTTGTGAAGTCAACCATTTAGAACAAGGGCAGTGATAATTTTTCAAGTCACAAAAAATGAAATTGCAAATATTTGTTAGCTAGGGTTCGAATGATGGGAAGAGCAATGAAGGGCTAGGACTTTAATGAGGAAGGAAACTAGCAATCCATATTTGGTAAAGTAGACTATGATAGTGCAATATTTTGGAAATATTACTCTACTAATAGATAGTAGAGGTGAAGTTTTGGCATTGTGAAGGCTGCTATAGGAAAATGTCAAGAAAGATGCTAAATTCTAGAATAATTGTATTCATATAGAAAATTAAAAAGATCCAAAAAATAAAAATCAAGAATTCAAATATTTTATGTAAAATGATGTAGGTTTCTAGCTATAACATCTCAATTGAGATGAGAAGTGTATTTATTTATAAAATCTCAAGATTTAAAGAAGATAATAGTAATTTGTCAAGGGTAGGGACCCGAGTACAACCCCTTATTATCCAACAAAAAAAATAACAAAGAACGTGATGCCCTCATAAAAAATGAAATAGAGGGTCCAGCAAGTCTTGGACAATATTATGGGTTTAAAACATAGAGTACATATATAATTTATCCATGTGGTGACAGAAAATAATAGAGTTGTAGATAGATTGGCTAATTTGGGAATAGAGAGAGGTCATCATTGGTGGGATAATTGTAAGGGGCAAAACCTATGGGAAGACTATATGGACTTGTAGGTTTTGCTTTGATAGGATTACCCCAGTGATGGGGAAGGAATAAGTATCAACATGGCCTTAGTGTTTCATGATTAGAAATTTTTCAAACCATTGTGTACATGGGAATGTGGAGATAGGAGAGATAGATAACAATGGAGATTAGCAGGATAAGTTGATGGAGCTACAAGAATATGCAATTACCACTGGAAATGAAGACCTCTCAAATGCAATTTTGAGAGGATATACGGTATACAAGGAAAATAAACTGATGATTTTATCTTTTTACAGTTATTAGGAGTCCTACTATGATTTGTCATTCAATAATTTGGTGTAGTAATGCTTTTTTGTGCAATTTTTATCTATTATCTAATTAGGCATTTAGTCTTCATGGGTTTATAGGCATACATATCTAGAGGTACTTCTAGGTTGTGGTCCATGTATGAAAGGTCTCACGACTATGTAATATGGTTTATGTTTAATAAAATTATTTTTTCTTGTCGAAAAATAGTAAAAAAGAATAACGACATTTAAAAAAATTATTGTAGCACATATGTATTCATCAAGAAACCTTCCCATATAAGTGTATTGATAATGAAATTTGTGCAATAGGCCTAATAATGCAGTCACAACTAACATAGAAGTTAAAATTTTAACATAGTAATTTTCTTATTTTAACATGCATTGCAATACTGTCATGCTTTATATTGGTACTATGAGCTTCTAGTCTCTTAAGGCAAAAAGTTACAAAACATCAAGACTTATAATTTTATATTTTTAGGGAATTCCCCATGAACAGATAAATACTTGTTTCTATTCCTTTAAGGTGGTCACACAATGTTATGGATTGTATTTTTAGGTAAAACATGGTGCATTAGCTAAGTCCACAATCCTATGCATTCTAGGCCCAACTAAAAATATCTCTTTTCATATTACATTCTTTCTATGAGGATTTTATGCTACCATGAACACGAGATAATTACAAAATATTATTAGCTTTTGAGGATATATGCAGTGGGAGAGATCTAACATAGGTCCTGATAAGATGAAAGAAAGTGAGTCTGCAATATGACTAAAATATACTATAAATAGAAAGTGGTAAAAATACAATGCAGTATGGAGGATATGGTCACTCCATTAATATAAGCTAAAGAACTACATTGTGCTCCATACATGAGCTCTACCACTATCTACTACTCTCTACTACAATGCTCTTGATATCTATATGTTGCGTCTTATGATCTATCACTATGAGGCCCTTTATATAGGAAAATAGATTCCTTGGCCAACACTCTACCTAGTTGTACAAGTGGACACCTTGCACATTACAACATGCACATTGACACTTGTGCATTTATTACATTGCTTGAAGTAAGTAGCTAACTTCCCCCTAAAGTAATCTCTACTCTAACTATGTACCAAAGGTGGTACATTTACATGACCCAAATGATGTAATATACTCTAACTCTAACACCCCCTGTATTACATTATTTGGGTATTGAAGATTTCAATCTTCAATATGGATCTTCTTCTTCAGATGTTCTTCAGCTTGATGTGGTCCTTTATCTTCTTCTTTAATTCACATTGCACTATATGCCTCCTTGAATTGGTTCCTCTTCTTCTTTATTGGAGTCAGTACTTTCATAGGTGGATGTGCTATCACCTGATTCTTGCAAAAATATTTTCTCTTTGCTTTTGTTCTTCTCATCATTATTTGTATCCTGTATAGAAGCTTCTGAACATACACTTAGAGCATCATGATAAGATTTTGAATTAGTAGAACTTGAAGTACTAATACTGCATGAGGATTGAAATATCTTTGCTAGGGATGATTCATCCATTTCTATTTTCATCTTAAGTAATTCTATCAATCCTTTTTGTTCTACATTTTCATCCTTATAACATTTGAATGTAAGTAGTGCCATGTATAGTATGCTTCCATATTCTAAAGGAATTTGAATGTCATTCTTTCCATTATCAATTGCTTCAGTGAGTCGAGCATGTAGATAATGCTCCATCATTTCAAACTTATCTTTCAAAGCTTCATTATGTATCCTTTTTGAAGTAGGATCTAAGTTTCCTTCAGATTTTATAAGTGAATTCTTGATTCCACTTTTTATGACACTTGCTCTTTCTTTTCTAATAGTGTTGTTCATGTCATTGTTTATTGTATTACTTGAGGTGGACATCTTTATAGCTTCTTGGAATGGAGTATAAAGTGCTTGTAATTAGATAGAGTCTTCTAAGTGGTCTACCTTATAACTCCCTAGTTATGAGCTTGATTTGATAGAACCTTTTAGAGCTTAGGTTTTGTAGGCTTCCTTATGTCTCCCTAGTTTAAGAGATTTGATTTAATATAATCCTTGTAGGATTTGTATAGACCTTATGATTCCCAAATGGATTAAGTACTTGATAATTTTTGATGAATGCTATTATTATCAAGTTTTGTAGAATACCTTATGACTCCCTAGTGATTTTGGATATGCTTTATGATTGATAAAGTGCTTTTTGAGAATAGTAGTTCAATTTTGAGTTGATTTTGTAATGTTTTGTAAGTAGAAAAAATCAACTTCTATTACACCTTATTACTCCTATTGAACTTAAGCACTTTCTAATTTGATGAGGTTCTATTGGTTGGATTTATTTTGTCCCTTTAATATGGTTTGAGACAAGTATGCCAATTTATTTCCAACTCTTGATTTTCCTTAATAGACCTCCTTTATAGCTTTTGATATTTAATATTTAATGTTTCTAAATTCCAATTACCTACTTTGATGTAGTATTCCTTATAACTCCCTAATATGGAATATTAGAAAATAATATAATATTTGCAATAATAGGATTTTTAATTTCCAAGTTGAAATCCTTATTCCTCCTACTTTATTATTTGTAAATATAAATATTTTGAAATATGCTTGCTTAATATATTACTAATGCTAAGTGAATGAATTGCAATAGTAAATATAATGTGCCCTTATAACTCCAATATATCCTTAGTCTATAGCAAGCAATAAATAGTATATGATTTACCTTCGTATTCCTTTGCCTTGATGTTGTGAGGTGGCAGATTTGAATCCTTTGAAATGGTAGTCAATGCCTTCTTTGATTAATATTGAATTCTCCCTTACGTAGCACTTCTTTTCTCTATAATCGATATTGATATTTATTTAAATAATGCTCGGTCTTATCCTCTATGAATTGAATGTTGGTATGGTTGGTTTTATGATGTATTCCTTCCATGAATGAGATGTTGAATTGTTGATCGAATGAGGTATTGTATTTGTTGATCTTATGATAACTTCTTAAATGTTGGCTTTCTCCTTCGAATGGTGCACAAGCTTGAATTAGCCTTCTTCCTCTGAATATGCTTCACACCATTCAATGCTAGTCTTCTCTTTGACCTTCGATGCTTTTCCTTCTTCAATATGGATGCCTTAAATAGGACTGCTTCCTTGTGACTTTCGGATAAGTGTCACTTGAGCGTTACTTAGTAGGCATTGATATTCCAATGTATGCAATGATGAGTTTGGTGGTAACCTCCCAAAGACTTGTAACTCCTCTTGGGTGAGCATTGGATTATTTATGAATGTTGGATGCTTAGAGCTCTTGTGCCAAGTGGCACTCATAGCTTGTGCATGTAAACCTTTCTTCTAATGCTCCAATGATGGGTATTGATGCCCTATATTTACCTATATCTTTGAAATATGCATTGGCTTGCTATGTTTCTTGAAATACAAGCATTCCCTCTTCTCTGTTCACATGCTGTCTTGATGAGGATAATGGATGACACTAATTGTATTGCTTCTTGGTTCTATGGCGCTCTCAATGGTGGTCCTATGGTAGCTTCTTGTGCTCTTCAATGGTGGTCATTCTCTCCAAGTAGAAACCTTGGGTATAGCACTTCTTCCTTTGTATATTTACGCCTGTAATATGTTGTTTGTATGTATTTTATAATAGTCATTTGCTAGCCTTTTTTCTTGGCTTTGATAGCACTTCTTCTATGTAGATGATCTCCCTCTGTATGCTACCCTTTTCTCTATGTAGACTCGGATGGTAATGGCTTCTTATAATAGCTCCAATGTTGTAGGTGACACACTTGCTTCTAGGGCTGGATTGGATGTGGAGAAATGGTGTTTTTAAACACCTTGATTCTTAGATGTGTGAGCTCTTCGGTGGCTCCTTCCTCTTGCTCGAACTCTACCCTTCAACCTACAAAATATGATATCTATGTTGCTTCCTGTAAATAGGATTACTTTTGTCCTTTCAAAGGAACAAAAGAGGTGCTTTGTAATAGTTATATTTGCACCAATATGAAGGACCTTTTTATGAAATCCTTCTTGCCTCTTTTAATCTGCTTCCTTGGATATTTTAATGATAGTTAATCCAAGCTAATGAGATGTTGTTTTTGAAGTAAGGATTTCTGCACTCTACACTTAAATGAAATCCTTATATTCTCCTTGAATCTTGAGACTCACCAAGTCTCGATTTGAGGCTTCCTTCAAGGATATTAATGGTGGCTTCCTTCTCCACATTTTTTGCTTGTATTGGTGGCTTCCTTTGGCCATGCAGTGTTGTAGATTCTTGTGCTAGTTTTGTGCCTTTAATAACACAAACTAATTTCTTGAGAGTAACTAGTTAAAGATCAACTAGTATAGTGCTTAATGGATTAATAATGCACTTTTAATGATAATAAACTCTCAGAATGAATTCTAATGCACTCAATAATCTTCTGCAATTCTTAAGAGTAATCTATAAAGAACCCTTAATGAATATTCTACAATTTTCACTACAATCAATATTGTAGGATGTAGTCTTCTTGCTTTCTAGATAGATAATAGGTAGATGATAATTTTATTTCTTTCAAAAATATCCAACTCCTATTAATGTGCAAATATATCTTAAAATGAATTCTCCTTTTTGCACTTTCTAGAAGACTATAATATGAGCCCTTCTTCTTGCAACTTTAATCCAAATATGGTGCTTAATGGAATTTGATAATGAACCCTAATTTAAGTTCAACTAATTGCACCCTAGTTTCTTACCTTTAATGGATTTTGTAGTAGATGTAGATCTTGGTGTTTTGTTTCACCAAGTTGTTGCCTTGTAGTGGATGAATTCATAGCTTCTTGTTGGTTATCTAGAATAACTTCCTGCTTCACCAAACTATGGTCTTGAAATTTCTATCTTGAGCCTTAGGTTTGGTGGCTTGATCCTTCCAGTGATATTCTACCTTCTACTATAGATTCAGAGAACTCCTTTCTCTGAACTTGTGCCTTCTTGCTATGAGAGGTAATCTCCAAATCTCCTAGATTTGGTAGGCTTCTTCTATCTGAATCTTCCTTCAATATTCTTATCGAATTTTAACTTCAAATAGGATCTTCTTCTTCTCAAGATTCTGAATATCTTGAGGTCTTCATTGGATTCTTCTTCTATATTTGGCACTCCTTGCCAAATTCTTCTTCTCTTGGGCTTGTTTTCGGATGGTGATAATTGTCCCAAGTCCTTCACTATCAGGAGCTTTCTCCTTGGTAGTGGATTTCTCCAATGAGTTCTCCTAGGAACTCTTTTAATGATGCTTCTACGAGCTCTACAATAAGGCTCTCCAAGCCTTCTTATTTTTCTGCTTGAGACCTCTCCTAGGTCTTCTATCTTGCAGCTTCTCTGGTCTTCCAATTGAGACCTTTTCTTCAACCTTCTACTTCTGGAAGTGTTGGTGATGAGATCTTCTTCTTGGATCTCTGATTCTACTGCTTCTAGATTCTGGAATGGGACTTCACTGGTCCTTTCTCTTTCTTCTACAATTTGTAGGCTTTTATGGAGATCACCAATCTCCTATTTCTTGGACTCTTCTCTAGAGTCTTCTTTAGAAACTCTTCTTTAGAGTCTTCTTCTAAATCAGGAACTTTATCTTCTAAATCAAGAATTATTTTCTAAAATTTTCTTTAGAATTAAGGCTTCTATGGCCTTCTTTTCTGGATCAAGGCTTCTCTAGCCTTTTCTTCTTCAAGGCTTCTCTGGCCTTTTCTTCTTCAAGGCTTCTTTGGCCTATTCTTCTTCTAGGCTTCTCTGGCCTATTCTTCTTCTAGGCTTCTTTGGCCTATTCTTCTTCTACACTCTATAGGTATTGATCTTGAATGGAGATCACCAATCTCCTATCTCCTCCTTGACTCATCTTCTAGAGTCTCTTCTTCCTTGAGTCTACTATAAGGCTACTGTGGCCTTTTTCTTCACTTCTACACTTCGTAGGATTGCAACTCTTGTAATGGGACCTTTCTCGAGGTCTTTGAAATATTCAGTCTTCTCCTTGTTGTTGCAAGTGCTGGAATGATTCTAAGAAGATATTCTTCCTAACTCTCTTGTAGGAAGCTTCCCAACCTTTTTCCTGAATCTCCTTTTCCTGCAACAAGTTGTTAGAAACTGGAATGGAAGAACTTATAAATCTAGAGATAATAATCTTCACTAGTTGATTTGTCAATCTAGTGGTATGAATGTTGAGTCCTAGTCTTCACGAGTTTTTCTGCAACTCTGTGGAAAGACTCTAGCCAGATGTAATCTCAGAATTTCTGTAACTAAGATTTTATTTCAGTCCTCACTTGTGATTCTCTCCCTATTCCTATTGACCTACTAGACTTCTCTTATGATGACTTTTGCAAGTGGTGGTGCACACTGGCGAGTCCGATTTCCAAAAGTCCAAAGAGGAACTATGATGGATGTAGGCCCTCCTATTCCTATCTCGATTCACCGTGGCTCTGATACCACTATTAGCTTTTGAGGATATATGCAGTGGGAGAGATCTAACACAGGTCCTGATAAGATGAAAGAAAGTGAGTCTACAATATGACTAAAATATACTATAAATAGAAAGTGGTAAAAATACAATGCAGTATGGAGGATATGGTCACTCCATTAATATAAGCTAAAGAACTACATTGTGCTCCATACAGGAGCTCTACCACTATCTACTACTCTCTACTACAATGCTCTTGATATCTATATGTTGCGTCTTATGATCTATCACTATGAGGCCCTTTATATAGGAAAATAGATTCCTTGGCCAACACTCTACCTAGTTGTACAAGTGGACACCTTGCACATTACAACATGCACATTGACACTTGTGCATTTATTACATTGCTTGAAGTAAGTAGCTAACTTCCCCCTAAAGTAATCTCTACTCTAACTATGTACCAAAGGTGGTACATTTACATGACCCAAATGATGTAATATACTATAGATTCCTTGGCCAACACATTTACATTTATATTTGCTTGTGTCTTATGATCTATCACTATAGATTCCTTGGCCAACACTCTACCTAGTTGTACAAGTGGACACCTTGCACATTACAACATGCACATTGACACTTGCGAATTTATAACATTGCTTGAAGTAAGTAGCTAACTTCCCCCTAAAGTAATCTCCACTATGTACCAAAGGTGGTACATTTTCATGACCCAAATGATGTAATATACTCTAAATCTAACACATATGCATACCAAAAAGTTTAACTTAATTTTAAGGTTAGAGTATATAAGTTTACCACTTGAATGAAGCACTCATTACACAAATTACTACAACCAAATATTTATACCTTTGCAAACCAAAACAAATATCCATCAATTCTATAAAAATAAGATGCCAAACTACAACTACTCATTACCTAAATCAATAATTTCATAAAACATAACTTTAGTTACATAATACCCTAAAAACATTATTTTGTACAATCAAGATAACTAACATCTAGTGATCCATTAAAAAGATATAACTTCATACATTCAAAATAACCAAAACAAGGGTTACCCATTATAAATTTCATTCCATACAAGTACTCATAACCAGAATAAAGGTATTCATACAACATAAAATTGGTTAGAGAATACCTTAAAAAATATTATCTTGTACTTACAAGATTTTTTTTAGGTACATAGGAAAGTTGGTTACAACCACACTATTTTTAGTAATTGATAAGTGCAAGATTCAAACCATAGGTGCTGCTCCCAACAAGCCTATTCATCTTGTTGTTGACCTAACATGAGATGGAGACCACCAGTTTGTGAGACAAGCAAAGTCTCCTCAAGATCGAAGAATGCTCCACAAGATCAATCACACACAAAAGAGGAAAACCCACAACACCAATATTAAGTGGTAAAACCCTACTTCAAATGAAGAAGGGAAACATCCACTATGAAGCTCACTATATTACTCAATGATTCAAAAATACAAGAATGCTTCAATTTTATGCAACAATATGCATCAACATGATATGACAAGATGTAGTAGACAACACCCCTATTTAAAGAGAAGCTTTTCTACTACAACCCTAAAATTACCCTAATCTTATCACAATATTATCTTGAGATGTGTGACAAATATTATCACAATATTATCTTGAGATGTGTGATAAGTGGCATCTATCAAATATTAAAAAGTGATTGGTTACTTTTTAATATTTGCTAGAAAAGGGGAAATAACTTTTTACCACAAATTAAATATTCCTAGCACCCTTTTTTTTTTTTAATTGGGTGGGAATAACTGATCTAACAAATAGTGAACTATAAGTCATCACAAAAATATGCCAAGCCATACTTATAGTCACGTGCTATATAGTTGATCAAAAAATATCATGTACAAAGTTGCATAAAGCAAACAAGGAGTACCATGATAATGCAGACTCTAAAGTACCATGTACAAAAGTAGCACAAGGCTAACAAAAAAGTACCATGTACAAGAGTTGCATAAGGTATATAAAAATAATAAAGTGTGCACATCGGTTGCATAAAGCCAACAATAAAATATCATGTACAAAAGTAGCATAAATACTAACAAGAAAGTACCATGATAAACCAATTGCATAATGCCAACTACATAAAAACATGTACAAAGTTGCATAAGGCAACAAGAAAGTACCATGTAAAAGAGTCGCATAAAGCAATTGCATAATATACCATAATTGCACAATGCCATCTATAAAGTAACATGTACAAAATTTGCACAAGGCAAACAAGAAAGTACCATGTTCAAAAGAGATGCAAAAAGCAATTATACCACCAAAGATCAACTCATATTTATAGCACAAAACACCTCATAAGGATGAAGTTGTCATCACACAAGTGTAACTACTCTTCATTTCCCCTTGAGGACAACTTCACCAAACCAAGTGAGTCCCTCAGCTTACAAAATTACTCCTTGGAAAGAGGTTTGGTGAACAAATCAACAGAATTAGAAGATGATGGGCAATAATCCAACTAAATAGTCCCATCCAATACCTTCTCTTTGATAAAGTGGGCTTGGATTTCAACATGCTTTGTCCTTTGATGCATTACAATATTTTTAGCTAAGGCAATAGCTGATTGATTATCGGAGAGCAAACGTGAAGGACCAAATTTCTCAAAGCCAATTTCCTTCATGAGGGTACGAAGCCAAATCACTTCCTATGTAGCTGCTGTTGTAGCCTTATATTCTGCTTCCGTTGTAGAAAGAGCAATTGTATCTTGCTTCTTGGAAGACCAAGAGATAACTGCAGATCCAATACTAAAAACATATGTTGTGGTAGACTTTCTGTCTATTCTATCCCCTCCAAAATCAGAATTATCATAGCCGATAAGAGCAAAGGAAGGAAGCCTAGAATACTTGAGTGCCAAATCTCTAGTACCTGAAAGGTACTTTAAAATCTTCTTGGTAGCTTGTAAGTGCTCAATATAAGGTTTTTGCATGAACCTAACCATCATATCAACTGCAAAAGCAATATCTGGCCTTGTGATGGTAACATAAAGAAGACTACCAATGAGTCGCCTATACAATGTAGCATCAGCCAATCGAGATTTTGTACTTACGTCCAACTTAACCCCTATAGAAATAGGAATGGAAGTAGGATTGCCATCGTCCAAATCAAACCTCTTAAGAAGATCTTCAATATACTTGGATTGACTCAAAAAGGTACAATCCTTATGCTGATAAACTTGCATGCCAAGATAGTAGTGTAGAAGACCAAGGTCAGTCATTTCATACTCTAACTAAAATTTGGAGATGAAATAAAAAATGGCCTCATTCTTAATTCCAGTCATAACAAGGTCATCAACAAATAGAGCAATTAAAATGACCAAGTTATCCTTCCTAAGCACATAGAGATATGTATCTGAATAGCATTTATCAAAACCAAGAGACAAGAAGTAACCTAAAATCTTCATGTACCATGCTCTAGGTGCTTGCTTCAGATCGTACAAGGTTTTCTTTAGTTTACACACAAATGTTTCCTTACCTTGTACAACAAATCCTTGTGGTTGACTCATGTAGATATCCACATTCAAATCACCATTTAGAAAGGCACTTTTCACATCAAGCTGAAAAATCTACCAACCTTGAGCAACAACAATAGCAATGAGAAGCCGAATGGTGGGCATTTTGGCAACTGGTGCAAAGGTTTCATCATGGTCAATGCCATATTTTTTAGCATAACCGTTAGAAACTAATCTAGCCTTATACTTTTCTATCTCTCCATTAGAATTGTACTTGATTCTATAGACCCACTTGTTCCCAATAATATTTCTCTTATTAGGATAAGGCACTAGATCCCAAGTTTTATTCTTTAGAAGAGAATCCATCTCAACCTTCATGGCATCAACCCAACAAGAGTGTTGTGAAGCTTCTTGGTAAGAAGTAGGCTCATGATCATTCTTTATCTTAGCTAGAAGAGATATGTTAAGGATCATACTTCTGGTTATCCTTTGGCTAACTGAATTCTACTTTTTAGGACCCCTAGAATGATCCAACCACTTGGTCCTTTTGACACAAGGGCCACCCTTTTCTAACTCAAGAATGTTTTCATTGAATTTGACATCTCTTGAAACAAATACAATGCGTGAAGAAGGTGAGTATAACCTGTAACCCTTATGTTTTGCATCATAGCCAACAAAGATGCATTTTGAGATTTTTTGTCCAATTTCTTCCTCTTTTCTGAAGGAATATATGAAAATGCATCACATCCAAACACTCTTAAGTGTGACAAATTCGGCTTCTTACCATTCCAAACCTAATAAGGAGTCTTCCCCTCAACTGATTTTGAAGGACACCTGTTAAGAATGTATATTGTTGTACTGGCTACTTCACCCCAAAGAAATTGAGGTAAGTGGTCACCAAGCATGCATCTTTTTCTATTTTTCCTCTATGCAACACCATTTTTTTGATAAGTGTATGGACAAGTAAATTTCCTTTTTATCCCATGAGAAGAACAAAACTCATTGAAATAATTGCTATTGTACTCCCATCCATTGTCACTTCTAATCATTTTGATATTTGCTCCATTTTGATTTTCTACCAAAGCTTTGAACTCGAATGTATCAAAACAATTTGATTTATTCTTAAGTAGATACCCAAAGATCATTCTTGAATAATCATCTATAAAGGTGAGAATATAGGATGCACCACCAAGTGATCTAACATGTAATGGACCCATAATATCTGTATGAATGAGTTGAACAATTTGTGTGGCACTTGTTGACTTGTCCTTTGCAAAATTTTATTTGCTCATCTTGCCTAAGATGCATGTTTCACACAAACCATGAATAGGTGAAATGTTAGGCAAGCCTTCAACCAAATTTTTGGACTTCATAATTTGAATATTTTGATAGTTTGTATGGCCTAACCTTAAGTTCTAAAGCTTGCTACTAGGAGAAACATTAGTTGCTAAACACGCTTTAGGATGAGCATCACCTAAAGATTATTCTTCACATAACCTGTAATGATTGGTAGCATTCCTTTCCTAATGCTCTATGAAGTTGCATTGAACTCAATAGTGTGATCATTTCTAGCAACTTGCAAAACTGAAATTAAATTTCTCCTAAGGTTAGGCACATATAGGACATTATCAAGTAATTTCCCTTCAATTACAACATTGCCAACACCTTCTACTTGAAGTCTAGTATTATCACCAATGACAACTGAATCTGAAGAGTGCTTATGAAAGTCCATAAAATTATCATTTTCAAAACACATATGGTTAGTGCATCCAGAATCTAACACCCATTCATTAGAAGTAGATGAGTCAATGGAGTAGAGGGCACAAACAAAGGCATTTTTATTAGAATTTTACTTTACATTGTTGTTATTTTTCTTTCCCTTGCCAAACCATTTCTTAGGTCCTTGTCCCTTAGCCTTTTCTTGCTCTTCCTTTTCTGCAATCTTCTTCTTCTTGAAACAATTTTGTTCCTTGTGGCCTTTCTTTCCACAAAATTTGCAAGTGAAATCAACTCTAGGCTTATTGGGTTGGAAATTTTGATTTTTCCTTCTTTTGTATTTCTTCTTGAAGGAAGCCTTAGTGGCACTCAAGGCAACATTCTTCTCCTTGACAACTTGACCATTCACTTTGTCTCTATTAAGAGAATATTCATGTTGAATCAATAATTGTGAAAGAGTGTTGAGAGGAATGCCATCCTCTTCTTGCTCTAGCCTAGTATCAATAATGGTGACAAAATTCTTGAACTTGCTTGACAAGTTCCTCAAAATGATAAAGCTTAAGAGCTTCTCACTTATCCAATCACAATTACAAGCCAATAGTTGAGTTCTCATGTCTTTCATCTTTGAGAGGAAGATCAAGGCACTTTCTTCTTCACCTTGCATAGTGCTAAGAATTTTGGACAATAAAGTGAATTTCCTTGATGTGTTGGACCCTAGATGGACTTGTTTTAGCAAATCCCATGCATATTTAGCATGCTCACAATGGCTTATAGTGAGAAATATCTCATCACTCACACTATTGATAATCATGGAAAGTGCAAGGTGACTCTTGTTGTTGTATGTCTCAAGTGCCCTTGCTTGGGTTGGGATTGCTTCATCTCCATTCACAATGGGCCATAACTTTCTTGCTTGAAATTCAGCCCTCATCCTTGGTTCCCATATTCCAAAATTTGATCCATCAAGGATGTGCTTATGTGTGAAGGAGATTCCATGATCAACCATTCTAGAAAGTGAACATAATCAAAACATAAGATGCATTGACAAAGGAAATAAATGATGTAATAAGAAAGTAGATAAACATACTTGCATATATAAAAAAAAACATAACTTTCAAGTAATCTACTTTTCAATCATCAAATATAATCATCATGAAAGATAAACATCATGAAAGATAATCAAAATTAAGCATCATCATGAAAGATAATCAACATCATCATGAACTACTATAACCATCTTGCAATAAACAACTATAACCATATTGCAATTGAATAAAGGAAATAAACCAAGATCAACTTGCAATAGATTAAATTGCAATAAGAAGGTCACTAACTATAACAATCATCTTGCAACAAAATAAACTAACTTGAATTGAACCATAAAACATTTGTTAAATGTTAGATAGTCAATAAGTTAGTCAGTTAGTGTTCATTTTAAGATTTTGTTATAGCCTAATGAATTGCCAATTCATCTCACCCAAGGTCAACCAAGCTACCCAAAAGGGTACGGGTACGAGGACCCAAAAAGGACTTGCTACTGATAGAGCGGATTCTTTTAGATTCAATAGGTGTTTAACAAATATAAACTGTGTTGCAAGATTAAGTAAATTTTAATCAAATACTAAAGTTGTGGTTAGTAAGTTGATTCATTTTTAACCTTCTTGATTAATATGAAAATTAGTAAATTGCAAGTTAGTTGGTTAGTAGATTGTTTAGTAGCAAGTTAGGAAGTTAGTAGTTAGATTAGTTGAGATGCAAAAAACACAAATACACACACTCTCTCTCTCTCTCTCTCTCTCTCTCTCTCTCTCTCTCTCTCTCTCTCTCCTACTTTCATTCTCTTTTACTTTCATTATGAGAGATACAAGTTACATTAATTTACATTTTGCTTCAAGCAAATGCTTGAGAGAGATTAGAAGAAATTAATAACAATAGGGGGAAGAGAGTGAAAAAGTTGATTCGAAATTGCCTTGTATACTCCAAAACATACTTGGATAAACTTGCAAAACAAGCAAAATCACAAACAACCATCGTTAATGTGAGAAAAAAAATGACTATAAGGTCTAAATTATTTGACAATTTGACTAAAAATTTGCCAAAAATTGTATAAAAGGATTCTAGTTGCATTATACAATAATAAAAAATGCATTTCAATTTATGCAAAAAAAAATGACTATTAGGTCTTAAAATAAAATAAATGACTGTTTTTTTATTAAAAAACAAAATAATAAATGACTGTTTTTTTTATTAAAAAACAGAATAATAAAAAATGACTGTTTTTTTATTAAAAAACAGAATAATAAAAAAAATGATTGTTTTTTATTAAATGATTGTTTTTTTATTAAAAAACATAATAATAAAAAAAATTCAGACTGTACAACAAAATGGGTGGGGGGCCATTTGGCCCCCAAATAAAAAAAAATTATCTCAGATTTATTTTTCACCAAAATAGGGCAAATAATATATGGAAATAGGGTTTTTGGGTTTTCTGAACGCAACCATGGGGTCCGTTTGGCTCCAAAACCCTTCTAGCAAAAGCTCAATGCCAAAAATTTATAGATTTAAAATGAAAACACCATTTGCAAAAGATCTAACAACTAGATAAAAAAAAAAAACACAATAAATCTATAAACCCTAATGGCAGATTTGCAAAATAAGTTTGCCCAAATATCAAATGCATGCATTAAAAAAATATAAATATATACCTTAATGGGTTTTTCACCTCAAAGGATTGAAGACACTTGATGGAGATCTCAACCGCTCTAATACCAAATGTGAGACAAACAAATTCTCCCTAAGATCGAAGAATGCTCCATAAGATCAATCACACACAAAAGAGGAAAACCCACAACACCAATATTAAGTGGTAAAACCCTACTTCAAATGAAGAAGGGAAACATCCACTATGAAGCTCACTATATTACTCAATGATTCAACAATACAAGAATGCTTCAATGTTATGCAACAATATGCATCAACATGATATGACAAGATGTAGTAGACAACACCCCTATTTAAAGAGAAGCTTTTCTACTACAAACCTAAAATTACCCTAATCTTATCACAATATTATCTTGAGATGTGTGACAAGTGGCATCTATCAAATATTAAAAAAAGGGGAAATAATTTTTTCCTACAAATTAAATATTCCTAGCACCCTTATTTTATTTATTAATTGGGTGGGAATATTTTTACATAAAATAGAATTATTTTCTAATTCAAATATTATTCTTTAGACTTTATATTTTAGTCTAAGAATAATTTACACAATGTTGCATTACATATTCCAACACAGTTTCTTGGGGTTTGTACCATTGTCATCGATTTGGAGCGCACTCAAAGGATTCGATTTAGACTACCTTTGCTTTTGGCACCCCCAAGGTTTAAATCCAAGTCTCTTCTTGGTAAGTGCATGGCTAGACAAGCACTTACCAATCCCCCTAGCCCTTGGGGGTTTAAGAGAAAGAAACCTTAAGAGCCACTCTTAGGTGGCTGGCAATGCTATCCCATTTGGGTATACCACTATCTAGAGGGAAGCCACAAGAGATTTTTTTGTATCCCCTTCACACCGCATAGGTTGAAACCATGGACCTCCCATTCAACGAGGCCAGACTCGCCTTCTCCACTTGCACTAAAAATATGAACAAAACTTTGGTTTAGGATGGGCACCAAAGAAACCCTTAGACCCCCGACCACAACAAAAAAAGAATGGATTTTTTTATGTATCCACAAGAGGGAGTGAGAATCATATCCAAGTCAGCCACAACCAACTCACCCACTCAAGCGAATCTTGTCATACGAGATAATTAGCATCTGGTGATGCCCATGAAAGATATCCCTCCATACATGTAAAATAACTAAAAAAGGGTTACACATTACAAGTTACATTCCATACGAGTAGAACGACAAAAAAAACAAGAATATCCACTAAGGATTTTGTTGAATGCAAATAGTATAATTAAATACAAGAAGCACCCATTAACGATTTTGTTCCATGCAAGTAGAAAAATCAATTATAGGAAGTACCAGTTAAGGATTTTATTTCATGAAATTAGAGAAATGCAAAATATTTAGTACCCATTACATAAATTGCTACAAAAAAATTATTTTCTCTTCCAAACACTAAAATACAAAGAACAAGGCCACAATCAATTAAAGCACTTAATTATTCATAAAAGCATAAACACATAACCTATAAAATTCTTCCATTGCCTCAAATACAAACCTCCTTCCTCTCCCACAATGTGGTACCCTCTATAAAAAACTAAGTAGTTTTAAAAAGTCTCCTTCTAAGGTAGCCAAAATTCCTTTTGACCCAAAACACCATTGTTTAAAATTGCATTTAGGGTAGGTAAGGAAGTTCTTTCTTTCAATTCCATTTACCAACTACCCACTTGGCCAACCTCTCAACCATTGCTCATATTCTCCATTGTGAATGCACTACCCATAAAAAGGAATATAGAACAAAGAAAAATCCTTTTAGAACCCTAAAGGAAGTCTCTAAAGCAAATAAGATAAATGGTTCTTTGAAGGGCACTACTATCAAAAATCAAGGAAATCATATGCAAATTTGGTGTTAAGGTTTTATCAAGTATAACAAGCTAAGATGGGGAAAATGAACCTATCTCTACCCACACACTTGTTTAAGCATTAACCAAAATAAGACAACCATGTAAATACAATATGGAAAGAAAACATGAGTTTTTTTTAATACATAGGGGAATTGGTAACACCGTTGGATGCTACCACTATAACCCTAGATCATTGGATTAGATAAAGTCAATAGGCCCCCAACCCTCCAAGCAATCAAACCATGGTAGTTAATTGGCAAACACTCAGTTGCTACCATCCAACCTATCTTTTGGGTATGTCATGGCTTAAACCTTGGACCTCCACAAAGGAAGTCCAAATCCCTAACCACTCCATTATCCTTATTGGAAAAATTTTAGTTTACATGAGTTTTTATGAGGGGTCTCGATCCACTCGTACTGGGGTTTGAACTTGGGTCTCTTGGATAAAAACCCAAGGACTTACCACTATAGGTTCCCTCATGGGTTTAAAAATAATTGAGTTTACACGTGTTTTTATGAGGGGTCCTGGTCTCCTTGTATTGGGATTTGAAATTAGGTCTCCTAGATTAAAACCCAAGGACTTACCACTACAATATCCCTCATGGGTGGAAGAAAATATGAGTTATTTGACTTGTTTTTAATTATCTATTTTATGATCAATCTGCCCATACTTCAATAGATCCTAATTTTTTTATAGCAAGCAAGATAAACAAGTATTCAAATAATCATTTATTTAATAGCCTTCAATCATTTACGTATCATGATCCTACAAGTAATCATACATCCCAACTCATAACCTCTATGTCATTCTGTGGTGTGTGCATATCTCTCTACTTGTTCATTTCTTCTATATCTATCACCCTCTCCCTTGTGACATCTTCTCTTGTACCAATGCTTGAGGGTACCTATCCACACTTCTACTAGAAAAATAAGCTAGTCCATCACAAACATAACAAATAATAATTACAATAACAATCAAATTAAATCATTTATTAATCATAATAATGACTCTTAATTTTCAATGTATTTCAATGTCTAAATTTAAGGTATTTTTCATAATTTAGAAAACTTGAGATGTGACATTTATTGTCAAGGTGGTTCAAGTTATCCACTAAGAAAGACAAGTCACTTATAACCAAATTGATAAGAAGTTACCTTATATAGTTCTATTCCTAAGGGAAATAAGTTGATTGCTTTTCAGTAAGGGATTATTGACTAAAATAAGATCCAAGAAGCACCTAATGCCAACCATCATATCCTTTGCCTAGTCATCAATTCTAAAATCAACATCAATAGGCTAGTACCAATAATAGCACCATTTCCACTAATAGGAATTAATGCTAGTATCATCCTAGTCATAAGGTGCCATAGCCTATTCCATTATCACTTTATGAATAACACCATCTAGAGACACCAATTAGCATCAATAAAATATGCACTATTGATAATTTTATAACCATCACACATTTTTTTTAACCACTAAAATATGAACCACTTCATATTTTACAGTATCTCTTCACAGTTAAATATTTTACCTTCCTCTTGAATATATTTAACTTCTAAATAGACTCCTTAGTGAGTTGCATAGATACGACATATCAAGCACATCTCTCTTATAAGGATTCATCTACAATATTACATCTCTCTATGTAGATTATTGCATGGTTTATTTATTTTAATTGGTATATAATTTTTTTCATTGTATCTTTTTGTTTCTATTATTATTTTTATTAACACTAGTATTTTGGGCCCTTCCAACTATCTAGATTAACATGCTTATTTAAGTCCCTAAGTTTTTATCAAATGGAATTAGCTCAACCAATTAGACTCCTCAATATTTAAGGAGGAGACCAAGGTTCAAATCTTGCCAAGTGATACATGGATAATATCCAAGCTTTATTGTAATACCACTATGTGGTGATGATGTAATATGGGTGGGGCCCGTTTCAATCCCATATAACCAAATGAAAAAAAAATCCCTAAATTTTTCAAAATCATCTATAGTTCCTTCTTTGAACAATTTAAATCAAGGTAACTTTAGCAACTCAACTAAGACTTATTTATATAGTAGAGTCAGTGAAGCATTTATTCCGTTCGTGCTTAGAGATATTAAGTAACATTATCCATAATAAGTGTCCAAGCTTACCTATTTAGAAATAGAAATCTAGAAGAACATAATATATAATTATAATAACATGATGAGCTTAAGATTATTCTATCGGATGCATTCAACAAGGTTAAAGCAAACTTTAAAAAGTTAGATATGTCATCTTTATTGTCTTCATCCCCAATGGATAGAGTAAGATATAAGAATATACCTCGATTATATTCAATACAAATCAAATGTATAGTACCACTTCTATAAACATGAATCTGCAAAGAAACAAATTTTAAATACCTGATACTATTTGCTTTATTAATCTCTTTAAAGTTTTGATCTATAAAAATGACATGGGTATTCAATTTTCAATTTGTTTGATTGTTTTTGTATTATGCATTTTCTAATCTTGAAGGGTTATTTTATATATTATTTGTTGGAAGTATTATATTATTTGGTACCTTGCAAGAATATTGCAAGTACCTTGTAATTATTTTGTAAATAGTTGGAGCATAGAGTCATGTAAATATTTGAGTCTAAAGTTTGTAAATAGTTTGTAAATATGTAGTGTGAAAAGAGTCTTGTAAGTATGAGTCATTTAGAGTTTATCATTTAGTGATCATGAGAAGTTTGTCATTATGTAAAGTTAATAAAATATATCTCTTATGAGAAATATGAAGTCATATCTCCTAGGTATTTGAGGAGATAAATAGTTTGTTGAATTTGAAATACGAGGAGTCATTTTAAAGGCTATATGTAGAGCAAGCCTACGAGATGCATGTAATTGGAAATTTTAATACTTCAATGGTATTGGAATATTAAGTTTAAAATTTGTGCAAATGTAGTGTATCTATTTGCTCGAATATTGGTGTGTTTACTATTGTGTGAGAATTTAATCATAAGATCCTATTATAGATTTTTTTTATTTTCTAATAGTGGTATCAAAGCCACTATTGGAGATATGACAAAGGAGAGATTTCGTGAAGAGGTGAAGATATTTGAAGCAAATAATTGGACAAGAAATGCCAAGGTGAGGAAGAGTTAAGTTTACAATAGAGGATTCATTAGTATGAAGGACCATAATTATGAAGAACTACTTTTGGAAGACAACGCTTGGAGAGGAGATACAAATTTATCCACCATTGTGAGCAAGCTTGAAGGTGATAGACAAAACATCTAGAGAAGTTCAATAGAGCTAAAGTTGTGTACAAATTAGAGGAGAGTGCAAGGAGATGCTTGAATGCACATAAAAGTTGGATGCCATAGTAGAGATCTCAAGCAAAGGCAACCAAGAATTCATATCAGTTTATTGTCATTATAGAGAGCCTAGGCAAGTAGAGAAGTAGTCAAATCAAAGGTGTGCATGTAGTGACGTAACACTATAGGAGAAATTAATATTAAAAAGAAGTAACATTGTAGATGTGGAACATGTCAAGTTGCAAGTAATCTGAAAAATAAATCTCATGATGTGAAAGAATTGGTGCCAAGGTCCAAAAAAATAGGAGGTAAGAACATTATCAAAGGTAAATACCTTAATTACCTCAAAATAATTTTATAATATTTAATTTATTGAAGGAGGTAAATTTATAAAGAGAAGGGAGAAGAGTTGATTTGCAGAATAAAATTGAAAGGGAAATTAATTAAAGAAGAATTAAGGAGAGAAAATTGAAGGGAAGTTTTTAAAAGAAGTTGAAATATTTGAAGAAAGGAAACATTGTTTGGTGAAATTTATTATTGAAGAAGAGAAATTAATATTAAGAAGAAGAATATTAAATTGAAGATTGAAGAGTAGTCAATATGTAATATGATTGGAGCCATTTCAATCCCATATAATCAAATTAAAATATATTTTTTAGTTGAAAAATGTCTCACCTTTTAGTTGCCATATCTTCACAAAGGGTTATCTGATTTAGCTTATTCTTGGACCAACTTGTGCAAAATTTGAATATATTTAAAATGAGTGGTCATATGAAGGAATTTGAGCAATATTGAGGGGGATATGATCCAATAAAGTCATCCATACGAAACAAGGGCAATGACAATTTTTAAAGTTGCAAAAAAATAAATTGCAAATATCTGCCAGCTAGGGTTCGAATGATAAAGGAGCAATGGAGGGCTAGGAATTTAGTGAGGTTAGAAATTGTCTCTGGGCATAGAATTTTTTATCTAATTTTATTTTTCCCTTCTTTTATCTTAGAAATTTTGCATGCAAGTTATTATAATTTTTTATCAAATATTATATTTTCTATAGGATATTATGGTAAGTTTTATTTTCCTTCCCATGGATCGATTTATAGCTAAATCATTCGAATAATATCTAGTAGTAGAGGTTAGTGAGCACACCACAAAGTATCGATCCTCATTGCTCCAAGATAGGGTTGTTTTTGGTAAATTTAATGGGTGTTGGCTAGGGGCTTCAACCTTGAGAAAATGGATTGATAGGAGTTGGGAGTCTCCAAGAGTGATTCTATAATTTATTACCAAAGGTTTATTCCTATTCGATTTTTGCTCTAAGGAATAAATAAATAGAATCCTAAAATGGGGTCCTTGGTTTATGGGAAGAACAAGACTCTTTCTTACCCATTGGTATGAAGGCTTTTCACCTAAAAATGTAAATATATCCCTAGTACTAGTTTGGGTTAGGATATATAGATTGCCCATTGAATTTTAGGAAATGTATACCTTCAAGGCAATAGGAAACACTCTAGGAGAATTCCTTGAGATTTTAGAAACTACAAAAGATGGATTTTTGGCTATTTATGCTCGAATATTGGTCATGATTGATATAAGTAAAGCTTTACCAAAATCAATCATTCTTAAGTATGGGGATAAGATGTGGATACAAACCATAGATTATGAAAACATATATTTTAGATGTAGAAGATGTAATGAGGTGGGGTATATTGAGATCATGCCCTAAGAAGAGCCCAACATAATCATATGTAGAAAGTTATAAGAGAAACTTACAAATGGATATGGATGAAGATGGTTTTCAACTTCCAAAAAAAAAAATCTAAATAAATAAAAGCAAATAAGTCATGGATACTAGTAAAGAAGGATATTGAAGAAATACCAACTCTTTTGAGGCTTTAGCCTATGAAGAAAAATTAATCAAAGCTTAGAGGACATAGTACAACAAGTTCAACATATTAACAAGGAACCATCTATTCAGTATGATCTTGATTTAGGGATGAACATTCTCAATGAACCTAAGGAATATATCTCATCATATTTGGAAGACCCTCTTGAAGTACCATGCATAATTCAAGAGAGAAATTTTGATAAAGAAAATGTAGTGTTAGATGTTATTAACTCTACCATTAATTAGGAAATACCATAAAATGAGTAGGACAAGTCAAAAAATTCTATAGTAAAGCTAGGAGAGGATAAATCTAATGAAAAATAAAGTTGTGAAAGAATAATAAGAAATAGAATAATAAGATCTAGTCCTGATACATGCAAGGTAAAAAGAGGAAAACCTACAAATTATCAAGCGAGATCAAGGGAAGAAAGAGCAAACATAGAGAAAGGGACACAAACTAAGTTAGCTCATCTTCTCTTTACCAAACAACAAAATGATATTGGTAATTCGTAGGTGGACCAACAACCCCTAATGAGATATGATTATCATATCATGGAATATAAGGGGTGTTAATACCCCCTCAAAGAAGAGGTGTATAAGGGACCTCTATTTAAGTAATAAGCATGATATTCTTTGTATCAAAAAAACTAAAATGACAAAAGAAAAAGTTTTCAAAATTATGAAAATAGTATGGGCAAGATGTGAATGGGATTGTATGGATTCTAAAGGAATTGCAGGGGGAATTTTAACTTGTTATAATCATACTAGAACCTTATGTGTAACCATTCTTAAAACTAGGCATTGGATAGTCTCTTTAGTCACATGCTACTTTGTAGATATTCATTTCATCTTTATCAATGTCTATGGGCATACAACTTAGTTAGGTAGATTAGAAGTTTGGAGTAGGTTTGAATCCTTTATGAGAAGTCATAGAAGATTTTAATGCCATAACCAAGCTGGATGAATTTTTTTTAGGAATTAGGAAATTAACCCAAAGTATGAGAGATTTCTTAGAATTTATTCAAAACAATAATCTATGGGAGGTTGAGTTTGAATAAGACAACTATACATGGACCAACAATAGGAGAGGCCAAAACCTAATAGAAAAAAACTTAGAGAGATGCATACTCTCGGATCGTTGGCTAGATGAAGGAGCTTGTGCTAAAATTAATACCTTGACAAGGATTGGTTCAAATAATTGGCCAATAAGAGTTAAAATGGTGGTAAGTGAATTAAAAAATATCATATTTTAAATATGAATAAATGTGGGAAGATCATTCTTAATTGTTTTTTTTTTTTTGGAAAACATCCCAAAAGGGATGCCACTTTCGGGTAAGACCCAAGGAGGTAGGGGTATCCATTCCGCCAAAGATCATTCTCAATTGTTGATATAATAACACAAATGTGGAATTCTTCAGGAAATGGTGGGCTATATACACTTCCAAAACAAATTAAATTAATGACATATAGATTAAATGAATGGAACAAGAATACTTTTGGAAATATTTTTGAGAGGAAAAAAGAAATAAAAGATAAATATCCAAGCTCAAAGGAAAGGGAGTTGTTTAGTGAATATTATAATATTTTGAGTAAAGTAAGCAAATTTTGGGAATCAAAATCGAGATAGACTTGGCTAAAAGGAGATAAAAGTACAAAGCTTTTTCATCAAATGGTTATGTTGAAGAGATAAACATCTAGAATTAGTAGAATTAAGTCAGTAGAAGGGGTTTGGATTGAAGACCAGAGTGAAATTATAAAGGAGGAAAGGTATTTTTATCATAATATTCTAGGACCAGAGGAGTCTGAAGTTCTTAATAATAAACTTCTACAAGAAGTACCTTTAGTTATAACAAATAAAGACAATGGGAAACTAATGGATCCTATTACTTTAGAATAAGTTCAATTAGCTCTTTTCTCTTTTAATAAGGATAAATACCTAGGTTTGAATGGGCTCTTTTCAACATTCTATCAACATAATTGGGATATAGTGAAGGATTTTTTATTGGTGGTAGTGGAACAATCTAGGGTAAAATAATACATACCTTATAAAATAAATGCAACATATCTTATCTTGATTCCAAAAAAGAAGGATGCATAATTGTTTGATTCATTTAGACCCATAAGCCTATGTAATATGACATATAATATTATCTCCAAAGTGATGGTGAATCAATTAAGACCATTGTTAGACAAAATTATTTCATAAGAGCAAGGAGGATTTGTGAAGAGGAGACAAATTCTATACGGGATCATAGTAGCTCATGAATTTATACATTCAATAGCTTCAAGAAAATAGAAAGCAATGATCTTAAAACTTGATATGAGTAAAGCCTATGATAGGGTTAAATGAGATTTTTTTTTGTAGTATTAGTTAAGTTTAGTTTTGGTAAGAAATGGGTTAGATGGATTAAAGCTTGTGTCTCTACAATTTTATATTCAGTGTTGGTCAATGGGTTGGTAACATAATATTCTAAAGCCAAGAGAGGTCTTAGAAAGGGAGATCCTCTATCATCATATTTGTTCATTGTTATGGTAGAGGTTTTGGGTAGGAACTTGAAGAAGGTTAACAAAGATGGGCTTATAAGTGGAATTAAGGCTAGTAATAACATTGATAACATCACTCATCAATAATGTGTACATGATACAACGCTTTTTGGGAGGGCAAGGATAAACTAGGCTAGAGTTTTGAATAACTTATTAAAGGAATGTGAAAGAGCATCAAGGAAAAAGTTAATAGGACAAAATCCAAAATTTACTTCCTAAAAACTCCAACTAAAATTAAAGCAGGGATATGCAGGTTACTTCAAATGGAGGAGGCAAATTTACAACTTATCTAGGGATGCCCTTATTTGAGGGTAGAATGAGGATAGAATTATGGAATCCAATTATAAGTAAAGTTTAGAATAAACTATTGATATGGAAAGGTAGATGGTTATCTTTAGCAAGAAGAGTGCAACTAATTAAATCAGTCTTGCAGGTCATTCCAACTTATTATATGTCATTTTTTAATATACTAGAGGAATCGATAACTCGTTACAATTTTCTATACCTCTTCCTGGGTCTGAATCCTACTCCTTGCTGCCACTATAACCTCTATTTGCACTGGGTAAATTTTAACGTAGTTGACGATGTTGGCACGAATATGCCCTCTGATACTACAAGGCCTGAGGGATTGGAGGAAGGGATATACAGAAAACTTATTCCAAAAATAAAGCAAAAATAAACAATTTCGAAGAAATGACACCACACAATGCACATATGACACAAGATTTACCCTAGTTCACCCGATGTGGGCTACTCCAGCAAAACAAGAGCCACTCCTCCTTGATATTATTATTCTCTTTTTTGCCCGAAAATGGTACATTACAATAAAATATAAAGGAAACTCTTACAACCCTAAACCACTATGTGGTATTAGAATACAATGGGTACAACACCGTGGGCTAAACCACTCACACCCACCAACCACCCACCAACCATGGGAATCTCGAAAATCGCTCCGCTCCGCAAATCGCTCCAAAAAAAGGGGCAAAAAATTTTATAACCTCGTTACTTTATAACCTGATATGAAAAGCACCACCGATTACTCGAGATTCATACCATCGTCGTCGATCTAACGTGCACTCAGAGGATTCAGAACAAACTACTAATCCGATATGAAAAGGACCACCGATTACTCGAGATTCGTCGATCTAACGTACACTCACAGGATTCAGAACAAACTATTAATCCGATATGAAAAGGACCACCGATTACTCGGGATTCATACCATCGTCGTTGATCTAACGTGCACTCAAAGAATTTGGAACAAACTACTACTTTTATAATCAGATATGCCCCCAAGGTTTGAACCTAGGTCTCTTTTAGGTAAATGTGTGACGAGAAAAACAATTACCAATCCACCTAACCTTTAAGAGAATTATATACAACATTATTGTGTAAAATTTAAACCTTGCACATTATAACTTCATTGTTAAAATCCCTTTCAATATCCTTATGAATGTGGTCTATCGGCAAGGATGCCACTTACATTATCGGTGATGTGACCCCAGTTCATGAGGTAGATGTGTATAAAAAATATTTATATATATAAAAAAAACCTTTTCAATGCATATAACCTATTTAAAAAATAATAAATTTAGTTTTAATGACCATAAAACTCAACAAAATCGAATATATGCTTTATTTTAAATATCTTAAAGAAGTAAAACTCGACAACGACCGATGACAATAGGAAGACCCTTTCCCAGGAGGATCCTTTGCTGACCTTTTTGGCAAAAGCACTTTAACGTGGAGACGTTAGATATAAATATAACGTGGCGACAAAAATATACCCTCCCGAGAGAGACGACCTCTTAAGATGTAAAGGAAAGCTCTCCAAAAAAACTGATCTAATGCTTGAAATTAAAGGGCATTCCCTCTTAAGCATGAATGAATGAATAAAAGATTTTAATTACGTCCACGAGACCCAAATATGGTTTATGGGACCTCAAATATGGAAGTACAATTACTCAAATCATATCATATGATTTTTAATATCTTTGAGAAGGTTGTTCCTTGCTCATTTGTGTTAGCAATTCTCCAATTTTTTTTATTTTACTGTCTTCAAATAAATCTGTCATAAACTCGTTCCCAAATGTTTCTTTGTATTTGTCACGGATATATGAAGTGTTCCTCTGTCTCTACTGCCCCAGTGCTGCATAGAGTACATATCCTTTCATCCCATTGTTCTTTGGGCGTTGTCCATCTCCTTGTTTCACATCTAAGCTGAGAGCTAGTCCTTATCTGAGCAATGAGTATTTTTTCCTTCCACTTGATTTCATCGCCTATATACGCTTTTTCCTTGTGGTCATACGTTGAGTTAAAATTTGCAATATAATATTGTGTTTTCCTGCTTGCATTGACAGAGATATTCAGTAAGGGTTGATGCTTGCATTGACAGAGATATTCAGTAAGGGTTGATGTGTGCGGGGCCAGGATTCCTCCCTCTATGCCCTCTTGATTGGTGTGTTACCATCCTGCGGGGAATCCGCTGAATATATTCTGAAGCATTAAAACCTGTTTAATTGGAGTTCCAGGTTGAATTGTGGAAATCAGTGTCTGGACTTACAAAGGATCTGCTGTCAAGAATGCTTTTTAGGGTTCGTTGAAAAAGGAAGCTTTAAGTACGTAAACCTGTCTTTATGACGCTCCGTTATTTTCATAACAATAGGACGGGGTATTCATATATTTAGACATTCTCTTCCATGTTTCTACCTTATTTAAAGTGATACCTTATTTAAAGTGAGGGAAACCCCAGTGGCTTCCGTACCACCATGGTCAAGCTCTCGCACTCAACGGACTCAAGTCAAACTATTACCTTTGGCTTTATTGCCTCCAAAGTTTAAACCTAGATCTCCCTTTGGTAAGTGCCCAAAGTCTTACCAATTCACCTAGCCTTTGAAAACTCTGCGAATTTTATAATGTCATTTTGCTCTGTTGGAGGACATCTTTGCATAGTTATTTATGCAGACTTTTATGTAAATACGAAGGCAAGGAATATATGCAATTGATTCAGAGCAATGGAATCAAAGGTATGCAATTAATTTAACTTTTATTTATAAGGGCCTTAAGGTCTTTTCCTTATTTTTTGGATATGGGATATAAAACATGAGATTGGTATCCTGTCATTTTAAGAATTTTTGTTTTGGTCTTTTAATTTCAGTTGGAAATCTGAGTTGGCAACGTTGTAATTTAATGCAGCAAATGGGCATCAAACACCTTTGCTCTCTAATTGCCGAATCTCAACATTAGTGTCCCAATGCTATCGGTGCACAATGGAACAAGGCTTTTCAGATAGTGTTCAAGGTAAGAGTTGATTTAGCTTTTATTTATTATGGCTTTGTCCATTTCCTTTTCAATTTTTGTATGTGGCACAGAAAACTTGAGATGGATATGTTGTGATCCCATGATTTTTTTTTGTTTGTCATCTTTCGATTTTGTTAGAAATTTGAGGTGAGACTTGTAATTTTATGAATTACTAAAGGGGTGTGAAATATTTTTGCTGGCCTTGTTGCTGAATCTCAACACTAGTGTTAATGTTCAACAATAAAGAATTACTCAAATAGAAAATGGAAGGTATAGAGTTGATTTAACTTTAATTTGTTAAGGCCTTTGGTTCGATATCTTTTGAATTATTTTATATGGAATAGAAAACTAGACATGGGTATGTTGTATTCATAAATTTGTATTTGTGCTCTTTTAATTTCAGATGGAAATTTGAGGCAGAAACATTGTTATTTTGTGAATTTGTAAATAGATGTGAAATTTGATTTTACCTTTCTTTGGGTCGCAATTCAATTTAACTTATTTTATGCTTACGAAATTATGTATGTTGTAAATTGACTACATTTGCATTGTTGGTTCTGTAAGTAATTAATGGGTGGTCTTTTGAATTATATACATATTTTATTATTTTTTAATCATTCATAAATGAGAAATTTATTAAATTTTAAATTTCTGCAGAGTATTTTTGTGTGGGGTTGTTAACTACTTGATATGAACGTGCAATTCGGAATGTCTGGTTTCGGTGAATTTGAGTATCTTATAGGTAAAGATCTAGGAAGAAGAGGCTATGGTGTGATAAGGCTTTGCACAAATTAGAGAAATGGGCAAGAGATGGTTGCAAGACAATATCCAAAGACAAAAAGGGCAAGGCACAAAATGAAGTTCAGACAATAGTGGATCGTGAACCTACATAAAGTGTAGGTGCATAAAGATTTTCTCTATGCTACGATGGAGTTTTTATTTTAGAGGAACATTGTGCAATTCAATGAATAAGAAATTGTCTCAATAAGATACTCAGAACATGAAGTTGCAAAAATAATTAAGGCATTTACAACAACAAATGAATATTCCCATTTCATGAGAGTTGTACATTGGGATATAAAACTTGAGAATATTTTTTTAACCAACGATGGCTAGCTGATTTTGGTCTTTCTCAAGGTAAAAAGCTTGAACTTCAAAACATTATAATTTCAATTTAATTCTAATGATGAAACTAAATGTTTATATAAATTTGATTTTATTAAGACTTATTCATTATTCTAATGTTACACTTTGTATGAAGAAATTATCAAGTGAAGTGATCAACCTTTTCTATGTTGCTCCTGAAATACTGTCAAGAACGTACATAGTGGATGTATGGGTTGTTGGTGTTATTCTTTATATCGTCTTTAGTGGTATGTTGCCTTTTCATGTATCAAAAGAAGATATTTATCAAGGAATCCAACACTATGAGCAATTGGATTTCTATCCAGTACAGTGTAGGGTAGTTTCGGGTCAGCAAAAGATTTGTTGTCAAGATGTTTTGCAAAGATGTTGAAAAACGATTCTTAGCTTCGAATGTAAATTTTTAATTATTATATATTTTTTATAGTTTGTGATCTGCTTACTAGAACACTACAACAATCCATTGTTGTACTCAAAGGTTTGCAATTTTGTTTTGTTACAAAACACTGATGGATCATATTCCATGCAGATTATGTTAAAATGCCAAGACAGAAGAAAAATATCATATTCCATACAAAATACTAAAATGTCAAGCTGCTTCCATTGTATTTGAGTACCTCATAGGTAAAGAGCTAGGAAGAGGAGGCTATGACATGATAAAACTTTGCACAAATAAGAGAAATGGGCAGCAAATGGCTTGCAAGACAATATCCAAATACAGTAAGGGCAAGGCACAAAATGAAGACCAAATTATGCAAAAGCTATCTAGCTTTTGGTCTACTTACTAGAACTAATAAATTTTGGATTATGTTTGATGGAACAAAACATTTACAAAGCCTAAACAACTGATATTTTTTGCAAAACATGAATTACCTAAAATTTTGGCCTTATTAATAGAACTAGATGACAAATAGATCAAAAGCTTGATAGTTTTTGCATAATCTGGTCTTCATTTTGTGCCTTGCCCTTATTGTTTTTGGATATTGTCTTGTGGGTCATCTGCTGCCCATTTCTTTTATTTGTGCAAAGTGTTATCATGCCATAGCCTCCTCTTCCCAGCTCTTTACCTATGAGGTACTTAGGTACAATGGAAGCAGATGTGCAAAGCAGATTTTTGGTTTTTCTCCTTTCTTGGTATTCTAACATAATTCGTATGGAATATGATCCATCGGTGTCTTGTAGCCAAACAATATTGCAAACCCTTGAGTACAACAATGGATTGTTGCAGTGTTCTAGTAAGCATATCACAAACTAGAAAAATATACAAAAATTAAAAAAGTTACATTCGCAAAACTTTAGAAGTTGAAAGTCGTTTTTCAACATCTTTGCAAAGCATCCTCGACAACAAATCTTTTACTGACCCTAACACTGACCTCCAATCTGTTGCATAGTGTTGGATTCCTTGGAAAATATCTTCTTTTGACATATGAAAAGACAACATGCCACTCACGAGAACATGAAGAATAACACTGGCAGCCCATACATCCTCTTTTGTTGTGTATGTTTTGAAAATATTTCAGAGGCAACATAAAAAAGGCTACTAATTTCTTCATACAAAGTGTAACATGAGGATAATGAATTAGTCAAAAATCTTAATAGAATGCAATCTGATTAAAGCATTAGTTTAATCATTAAAAATAATTTGAAATTATAATGTTTTGAAGTTCACTACCTCTTGGACAATGCAGAGATAGACCAAAATCAGCTAGCCTCAGTTGGCCATCATTGGTGAGAAGAATATTATTAGGTTTTATATCCCAATGTACAACTCCCATTTCATGGCAATAATTAATTGTTGTTGCAAGTGCCTTAATTATTTTTGGAGCCTCATGCTCTGAGTAGCATCATTTTGAGACAATTCCCTATTCATTAAATTGAACAATGTTCTTTCAGAATAGAACTCCACCACGATATGGAGAAAATCTTTATCCTCATACACTCTATGTAGGTTCACGACATTCATATGGGTGGAAGTGAGTGTCTACCTACAAAGGATTTTGTGCAAGGTTTCTTTTAAGAGATGTTGAAAAGTGGCTCTCTCCAATGAAGTTTAAAGAGTGTAAATACTCATAAATGCCTAGCATAAGCATGTTTAAAAAATTTTAATCTTGCTAAATACTAAGTTGTAATTATGCATCTTAATAGATATATTTTATGGCGGGAAAATGAGCTCTGACGATTTTGTCCTCTGAACTAGGGTTTCTGGATCTTCGAAAAATCTTGGGCATCAGCTGGATTGCAGAAGTGCCTTCGGGGTACGATGGATCTGAAGGCTAGATCGGTGCCCCAGGAGGGTCCAATGGGGACTTCTCCGGCTCCTTTTCTAGAAAGTAGCAGCTCTTACGCCGATTTGTTTAAAGAGAATTCTTCTCCAAAGAACGTCGAAGCGCAGAAAATGACATATAAAATGCTCTTCACGGCTGCTGGGAATAGGTCGGCTACACCTCGTGTGAATGGATGTTTGCCGCAGGCCGAAACCAGGCCTAAAAATTGTCATCGAGCCAAGCATGGTTGAAGAATCAATCATTTACAGAGCTAATCACGATTTAATCTGCAAGTTCATGGGTATACGTCCTTCCCTGAATTTTTTGCACTCTTGGATCCGCCAAAACTGGGAGCCTCACGGTGAGTATTCATTGTGGTTTATTAGCAATGGATATTTTATTGTTAGTTTTTCATCTTTGGACGATAGAAATAAGGCTTTCGAGTCAAAGAAGAAAAGTCATGGCCCGACAGGGCTATTTGTTCAGCCATGGAGAGTGGGATTCGATCCCCGAGTTGAACCTGCTGCTGTCCTAGTATGGATCCGACTATATGCTCTCCCAATGGAATTTTGGAGTGAGCAGGTGTTGGCAAGGATTGGCAATTCTATTGGAAGACATCTGGGTGTTGCTAGAGACACACTTGAAGGGAGCATGGCGGTGTATGCAAGAATATGTGTGGAGATGGATCTCAGCCAGCCTTTGCCGACAGAGATGGAAATTGAATTGGCAGGTCTCTCTTGGATTCAACAACTGGACTATGAGGCCCTACCCTTTAGATGTAGGGTTTGTCACAAACATGGACATTTGGCCCGTTTTTGCCCTAATAATATGAATGCTAAAATGGAGGCCCCTTTAGGAATGCCAAACCCGACTAAAGAGGATAAGGCAACACTTAATAAAGATTCTAATAGCACCGTTCGGGGCCGGGAAGCTCGAGAGAGAGGGTTTTGAACGACCTGAGAAGAAAAATACGGACAAAGAAAAAAGAGGGAAAGGAGCAATCCCATCTCAGACACTGCCAATAGGTATGAGATATTTAAGTCACTTGGTTGACGAAGAGGAACAATTTATGGAGGGCATGGAGGGTATTAAGGAAACTTCTAATATTCTCGGGCAACTCCCTCTCTCTTCTCCTCCCGTCATACAACAGGTAGTTGAACTCCGTGAGGTATCACAACCAGTGTGTTCGGGTGCTTTAGTAGTGCATAACCGAGGAGCGAGACAATATCTCGGGATGTCGGCATGGGAATACCGAGAGAAAAACAGGGAAAGGCCAACTTTGGGGATAACCCAGGTAGAAAAAAGATCAAAAAACAGCAATTCTCAGGGAGTAGGTAGAAGATCCAATAAGGAGTTGCTAGCAGCCCAAGGAGACAAATTGATCACGGGAGGATCGGTGAGGACAATAGACTCTTATTGCTCCCAGGGTAACCAATGATTATACAATCATGGAATGTGAGGGGTTTAAACAGTAGAACCCATCAATCTGTTGTTCGAAGACTTTTAGAGAATCATAATACTGATTTTTTGCTTTTACAGGAGACTAAGATGTCTTTAGATCTTATGTCCAAAACAGTCAACAGAATTTGGAGGGGTGCTGGTCATATGGATGTGGCTGCCCAAGGTGCCTCGGGGGGATTGTTACTCTGTGGAACTCTCTTGAATGGTCTGCAATAGAACATCTTGCCTGGAGGGGGGTTCTCACTTCTCTTTTTAGGAATAATGTCACTGCGAAACACATTCTAATCACAAACTTTTATGGGTCTCAAAACCTAGATGGTCAGAGGCGGCAGTGGAAGGCTGTGCATAACATGCGAACCTCAAGGGAAGATTTAGACTGGATTATAGCGAGGGACTTTAACGCTAAATTATCTTCTAGAGACCAGGGAAGGGGGAACACCACTTTTGGACCCGGGGGGACTGTTTCATGATTGCCCAAGTCCAGGCTTTCCACTTAGTGGACATTAAATGTCCTGGCATTAACTTCACTTGGACTAATAAAAGGCGGGAGCCACATAGCAGGAAGGTTAAGCTAGATCATTTTCTGGTTTTAGAGGAGGCGTTTGTAAAATGGAATATAAATTTTTAGATTTTAGAAGGCCGAGTTTCAGATCACTGTCCCATTCTGTTGGAAGGCGGGACTAGGACGGGGCAGCATCACAAACCTTTCAAATTTGAGAATTTTTGGCTTCGAAAAGAAGAACTTCGGGAGAAAATTCCACAGTGGTGGGAAGAAGGCCGCCCAGCTTATGGGAGAGCAATGTTCAAAATCCACAAACAACTACAATATGTCAAAGCTCAGTTGAAGTGTTGGAGGCGTGCTAATAAAACCGACTTCCAAGCCCAAAGAGCTCCATTGGTGGCTAGATGGGATGAGGTCCAAAAATAGTTCAGAGAAGGAGTAATTACAGACCAGCTCAAAGCTGAGGATGATGCCTTGCGTATAGCGGTTGAGGACATTGACAACCAGGAGGAGACCTATTGGAAGCAGAGAGCAAGAACCACCTGGTTATTAGAAGGGGACGAGAAATACAAAATTATTTCATCGGACTACTTGTGCTCGAAGACGGATGAATAAGATGGAGGCCCTTCAAGATGAGAACGGTCATTCCTTTGATACACTTCCAGGTATACATTCCCATGCTATGGATTATTTTTCTAAGCTTTTTAAGGAAAGTGTGGTACAAGATGTAGAGGCCCAAAATGAAGTTATTTCTGTCATACCTGCTTGTTATTTCTAAGGATGAAAATCGGGCCCTCCTCAAACCCATTGATAGAGATGAATTGAAAACTGTGGTCTTTGGAATGAGCACTGGTAAAACCCCGAGTCCAGACGGCTTCCCAATTGAGTTTTTTCAGGCTTTTGGGACTACTTAGAGGAAGATGTAAGGGTTGTTGTAGAAGAGTCTAGAGAAAATAAGAGAATTCTTAAAGCTATAAACCACACTTTCATTACCTTAATTCCAAAAGGGGAGGAGGGGGTTCATATTTCAGATTATAGGCCTATTGCCTTATGTAATGTGTTGTACAAAATAATCACAAAGGTAATGGTTGAGCGCCTAAAACCTCTTCTTCACAACTTTGTCTCCTCCGAGCAAGGGGGTTTTGTTAAGGGACGACAGATTACGGATGGGGTGGTTGTGGCCCGGGAAGCAATCCATTCAATGCACACTTTCGGTAATAAAGGGATGTTCATAAAATTGGACATGTCAAAGGCTTATGACGGGGGTTGAATGGAGTTTCCTGGCTAAAATGATGGCAGCCTTTGGTTTCTCTCAGGACTGGATAGAGTGGGTCATGAGCTATGTCTCTTCCCCAACTTACTCTGTTCTAATCAAGGGCCTTCCTTCGCAACCTTTTGGAGCTACTCGGGGTCTGCGCCAGGGGGATCCATGTTCTCCTTATATTTTTCTCATTTTGGTTGAAGGTCTTGGCAGACTTTTCTTGAGGAGAAGACAACAAGGTAGATTATTGGGTATCAGGGTGGGTGACGAAGTTTTAACGCACCTGCAGTTTGTGGATGACATTGGTTTGGTGGGAGTGGCCAGCTTCGGGGAAGCAAGAATGATTAGGGATACTCTTAATGTCTATCTCGGGGCTACTCAACGGGGTCATTAATGACAAGAAATCCAAAGAGGTTTTTTTTAATCTAGAGCAAGGGCTTCAGAACAGAATTTTAGAAATCCTGGGATTCACTAGGGCTTCTCTCCCAGTGGTTTACTTGGGGGTTCCCTTGCACTTTAAGAAGCTGAAATTAGACACATGGAGGAATCTGCTGGAGTGTATCAAGGATGAAATTAATCATTGGTCTCACAAGTGGTTAAGTTATGGTGGCAGATTAATGTTCTTACAGTCAGTCATTCAAGCCATGCCAATTTACAAATTCTCTATCCTGGCTGCCCCGTTTACAATATGGAAAGAGTTGGAGAGGATGGCTAGAAAGTTTTTGTGGGAAGGAGCAAAGGGAGAGAGAAAGTGGGCCTTAGTGGGGTGGGACAAAATTACCCGGCCCAAGGTTAAAGGAGGTCCGGGTTTGAGAAAATCTAAGGTGAATAATAAAGCTTTGGGCTGGAAAGGCATGTCTTGGAGATGGATCTCCCAACCCACCTCCCTTTTCGAGTAGAATCCTAACTAGCAAATACACGGGACAGGCCAACCCAATCGATGTAGCTCGCATCCCCTTGGATGGTACTGGGTCCCTAGTTTGGCAGGCTCTCAAGTTAGGGTCTCAGGTTGTTAAAGACCGCTTATTTTGGAAAGTGGGAAGAGGGGAGAAGGCTCGTTTTTGGACAGATTCTTGGGATCAGTTCCCACCCATCATTGCTGACTTTCCAGAACTACTGCCAATAAAAGCAGCCATTGAAGCCAAGGGATGGATCCGTATTGAAAGTTATTTCACAACTACTCAGCTGGGGGAGTGTAAGTTTAAGCAGTTCAAGAAGTTGGATGAGTGGCCCATTTCAATCCCTCCGGATTTGTCGCCTATCATGACTAAAATTCTGACAGAAAGATTTCTTACAGGGGGAGACGTGGAGGATGAATTAGCCTGGGGCTTTGGGAGTCTTGGTGTCTATACAGTAAAGGACGAATATGATAGCATTCTCCTAGAGCCCCCCCCTCACACATTTCAGGTTGAGGACTGGAGGAAAATCTGGCACTCTAAAGGTTGGCCGAAAGTTAACTTTTTTGCCTGGCAGTGCATGCACAATGGAATCCTCACTTTTGATAATCTCAGATCAAAAGGTATCATCGGCCCTTATCAATGTGTACTTTGCTACAAGAGCGAGGAAACTGTTGACCATTTGTTGTTTGGTTGCCCTTTCACCCGACAGATTTTGCTGCGTTGGTTTGCTTACTTTAAAATTCAAGTACGTGGTGACCTGAACCGGATGAATATCTGGGCAAAATGGCGAGAAAGGTAGATTCAAATCTAAAGCTCTTCGTTTTGGTTGGGAGCTCGGTTTAAGCTTTATCTGGTGGCAAGTATGGCTGGAAAGAAATGTCAGAATTTTTAGAGAAACCTTTACTGCTCTAGACGGGGTTTGGCAGACCATTTGGAGCAAGGTTACCGAAACTGTTCATGCTGAGGAGGAAGCTCAAATTGGCATTGGAGCTTTGGAAGAACGCCCTGAACTGCAAGAGGGACAGGAAAAAAATTGTTGGAAACCTCCCCCTGAAGGTTGGATTAAAATCAATACTGATGGAGCTGCAAAAGGCAATCCGGGTAGAGCCGGAATTGGAGTGGTGTGCCGGAACCATGCTGGGACTGTGCTCTATTGGGAATTGCAAGGCCTGGGAAGATCCACTAACAATGAAGCCGAAGCCATTGCCATCAAGTCTGCTTTCGTTTGGGCAGTGAAACATGGCCATCACAGGGGATTATTCTTGAATCAGACTCGTAAATAATGGTTGGAGCTCTAGACTGCATGCGGAACTTTGATCCGAAAGCTTGGAGGTTGAGGGCTCTTGTTACCCAAATTAAATAATTATGGAAGGAATTGGAGGACGTGATCCCAGTTTATGCGAGTAGAGATTTGAACAAAGCGGCTGACTTTCCGGCTAAGATGGGTGCGGAAAAGGAGGTTGGAGTTCAGTTGCACAGTGACATGGATATTGAGGATGAGGTGATTAGACAGGGTCTGGAAAGGTCCTTGAGCCAATGATCAAAGATAAAGCAAAGGGAGGAAAGTTGTCGCGATATCGCGACATGTTGCGTCGTCACGGTCGCTGGAGGAAAGTTGTCGCGATATCGCGACATGTTGCGCCGTCGCGATCGCTGGAGGAAAGTTGTCGCGATATCGCGACATGTTGCGCCGTCACGGTCGCTGGAGGAAAGTTGTCACGATATCACAACATGTTGCGCCGTCGCGGTCGCTGGAGGAAAGTTGTCGCGATATCGCGACATGTTGCGCCGTCGCGGTCGCTGGTGGAAAGTTGTCGTGATTTCGTGACATGTTGTGCCGTTGCGGTCGCTGGAGGAAAGTTGTCGCGATTTCGCGACATGTTGCGCCGTCGCGGCCAGTTGTCGCGATATCACGACATGTTGCGCCGTCGTGGCCGCTGGAGGAAATTTGTCGCGATATCGCGACATGTTGCGTCGTCGCGGCCGTTGGAGGAAAGTTGTCACGATTTCGCGACATGTTGCGCCGTCGCGATCTCTGGAGGAAAGTTGTCGCGATATCGCGACATGTTGCACCGTCGCGACCGAGTTGTCGCGATATCGCGACATGTTGTGCCGTCGCGGTCGCTGGAGGAAAGTTGTCGCGATATCGCGACATGTTGCGCCGTCGCGGTCGCTGGAGGAAAGTTGTCGCGATATCGCGACATGTTGCGCCGTCGCGGTCGCTGGAGGAAAGTTGTCGCGATATCGCGACATGTTGCGCCGTCGCGGTCATGGGCGGAAAGTTGTCGCGATATCGCGACATGTCGCTTCGTCGCGGCCAAGGGAGGAAAGGTGTCGCGATATCGCGACATGTTGCTTCGTTGCGGCCTAGGGAGGAAATGTGTCGCGATATCGCGGCCAAAGGAGAAAAGGTGTCGCGATTTCGCGACATGTTGCATTTTCGCGACCAAAGGAGAAAAGGTGTCGCGATTTCGCGACATGTTGCATTTTCGCGGCCAAAGGAGAAAAGGTGTCACGATATCGCGACATGTTGCTTCATCGCGGCCGAGAGAGAAAAAGTGTCGCGATATCGCGACATGTTGCACTTTCGTGCCCAAAGGAGAAAAGTGTCGCGATATCATGACTTGTTGAATTTTCGCGGCCAAAGGAGGAAAATGTCGCGATATCGCGACATGTTGCTTTTTCGCGGCCAAAGGGGAAAGGTATCGCGATATCGCGACATGTTGCATGTTTGCGGCCTAAGGAGAAGAATAGTGTCGCGATTTCGTGACAAGCTGCATCAATTGTCCATGCCGACCCCCTGCTAGCTAGTTAATGGTTCAGGAGATTTGGCTCCATTGCAAATCTTCTTCTACTATTGTATGCTTGTGTTCTCTCTGAATTCGGCTGGGAAGAGTCTTTTCCCTTATTGTAATTGATCTTTGTTTTAATACAAGTTTTTTCAAATGTTTCAAAAAAAAATTATGCATCTTAATATGAAATGTTTATAATTTTTTTTTGTCTCTACAGTCAACCCTTGGACCATTTTTTGTATGGATTCTAAAAGGAACAAGAATGTCAAAGTGTGTGATAGCCTGCATGTTGTTACAAACTAGACAAAGAAGAGAGCTGATTTGGTTCCCAGAAGACAATTCTTTCATGAAATGTTTAGGATAACGTTTCTGTTTCTCAAATAACTATTTCCTTGGTGGTCGAAGCTTCATATGGTGACAGGTAGCAAGCTGATGATAAAGCTTCTAAATATAAGTTATACTAGATATTTATGGTCTTCTTTTTAGTTTCAAATCTTATTCACACCCTTTTATTCATGCAACCCAATGCACATGTGTAATTGAGCTAATTGATAAACATTGCCAATGAGCAATTCTGGCTATAGGCTAAAAATAAAATCCTATGAAATTGATGCAAGCAACCTTGTTGAGGCTATAGGCGCATGACTGGCAGCAGGGCAATGCTTGTGGAAGTTAAAACAAAATCCTGTGAAATTTGGCTGATGCAAGCAACTCTGTCGAGGCTACAAACACTTGTTGGCAGCAGATCAATGCTTGTGGCATGCTTCCTCATAAGGAATTATTCATTATCCTTAACTGGAAGAGGACTGTATATATGTGGTATATTTATGTCTAAGAGTTTTGTTGGAAGTTTGACTGTCTGCCACAAATTGAAGTTTTAACCTTGAAAGGAATTTTATAACTCTTTTCATACAAAGGGTTAGAAACAGAATTGGAGATGAAAGATGAGCTTGATGGGATATTTATAATAAAAGGATTGATGTTGCAATGTTGGCCATGAAGTTTTCAAGGATAATATTCTTGGGATGAACTTTGTTTAACCAGAGATTTTGACAGATTCTTTATTGTAAATTTTTCTTTGAATGAAATAAAATGTTTTTTCCAAAAAAATGCTTTATTTAGTAATGTTAGAGGCATCCAAATTTGCACATTTTGTGTGGTATACTGTACTATAATGTTTTAAGATGAACTTTCCATCTTTAGTGTTGAATATTTAAAGTAATTGTCCCAATGGAGGTTCTTTTGTGAATACAAACATTGGTGGTCTGGTTATTGCTTCATTTAGTAATGTTTGAGACATCATAATTTGCAAATTTCATTTTGTATGTTGTGTTATACTGTTTTAAGATGGACTTTTTACTTTAGTTTAGCACATCAAGTGAAGAGTGACAAAAGTTCAGAGTAATTACCGCAGTGGGGTTCTTCTATGAATACAAACTTTGATGGTTTATTCATTGCTTCATTTAGTAATGCTTGAGGCATCATAATTTGCACATTGCGTATTGTATATTATATTATAATGTTTTAAGATGGGATTTTAGCACATCAAGTAATGAATGCTGAAAATTCAAAGTAGTTACCCTAATAGGGGTTCTTCTATGAATACAAACTTTGGCAGTTCAGTTATGTACTAAATTCTAAATTTTGTATTGAATTGAAAATAAAAAGGATGGCATTTGGGATTGAGAGCTATTAACAATTAGAATTATGTTTCTAAAGACAATTATCATGTAGCTATTAACAGTTAGATTGAAGTGTCCAAATGCAGTTATCATGTGCTTATGAAAGAAGGAATGCATTTAGATAACAAAGCGCTTGTTTTATGAATAAACTATTAGATTGCTTTTATTTGAATCTTCCCATTTTCTTCTATGTCATGATTCCTTTAAAGCTGAAAGATTAAAGCCTGGGAGCAGGAAGCATAGGCCATACTTTATTTCTCTTGTTCAGAGTACGAGACAGATTGTTTTTGGTCGGCGATTTTGTTAGCTTGATGAAAAGACTGCTGCAAGGATTTGGTATCAGCCAAACATTGCTCAGACTTATCCAAGTCTTCTGCTGGTCTTAGTAGCATGTCTGCTCGCAAGAGGTTTGGCTAGGCTCCTTCCATCTGTTATGTAATATTTTTTCCCTTGTTTAGTCTAATTCAAATATCGCTTCATTTTGTTAAAAAATTCGACACTCATTACTGTTTTCCAGTTGTTGCTGTAAAATGTAGATTGATTAGAAATAATGTTTGAGCAAGAAATATGGGTGGCAAAAACATGGCCATGAAGTTAGATTTTGGATTTATGGATGTGGTATCCTTCAGTTTAATTTGGCAAGCAGAATTTAGAAGAACACAGAGCAAACAATGTGGTTGTTCTTCCTGTCTTTTTTTTGTTTGCAGGAAGAAATGGTATAGAAAAATGAATAGGCTATTGAAAGTCACAGAGTCCAAGAGAGGATTCTTTTGCAGGAAGAAATGTTATAGAAAAATGATTAGGCTATTGAAAGTTAGAGTCCAAGAGAGGATTCTGGAAAGCTGTGAAACGGGCTGAGTATGGAAGAGCTTAACCTAAGGCATGAGAGGAGATGAGGGAATTCTAAATGGGAAGGGGAATGTGGCATGACATCGCAGACAACAGGCCTTTGAATTCTTGTTTATGTATCCATAGATTTACTAGTTAAAGCAGTTGCTGGTTGCTGGTTGCAAAGATCTTAACAGATGCATTTATGGAAGTTCTTAGCCATAGAAGTAGAAGAGATTCAGCTAATTAGGCATTGGAGAAAGATTCTTGCAAAATCTATCATATTAATGGTGCCTCCCTTTGGGAAGGGATTTTCAATTAATGATTGCCTATTATAATATTATAGTATTTTTTATTCTCCAACACGGCCTCTGTAACAAGCATGCGACTTTTTGTGATCTGTTTGATCGTACTCTAGATCAAACTCTGAAATATAGACTTCTAGACTTCGTGATTTATAGCGTATTATAATTTCAAGCATCTTTAGTGTCCACAGTGGCAATGGAATGTGGCCTTCTCTGCTTTATGCTGACAGTTGCAATGGATATATGATATTTATTAAGGTTCATATATATATATGAAAGAGAGAGAAGGATAGTAGGCACCATCAAGATGGCTTTTGCTTTTTTAATGCTTTGCAAGATTAGTAGAAGCAGCAACAGCTAGTAGACCATAAGAAGTATTTACCACACCACAGCTAGTAGACCATAAGAAGTATTTACCACACCCAGGCTTGAGGTCATTGAACTGGCTTTTGTTCTCTATTATCCTTTGAAAGCGCAGAGAATTTTGGGTGTGCTGTACATGGTAGTTATGTAATTCTTTCTTTCTAACCTTCAATAATCATTATCAAATAAAATGATTTCAAAGCCAGACCGGCTAATTTCTAAGTACAACAGGCCAAAGTTATAGAAGTAACTACACCTTTGTAAATTAAAAAAATTTATGCATGGATCTCGTTGGTTGCATTAGAGGGGCGAGGACTTTTGAAGTTCTGATACAGGTTTGATTTAGTAAAGTTTTTATCTGAGTAGTGTGATGGTGTGCGAGGACTTTTGAAGTTCTGATACAGGTTTGATTTAGTAAAGTTTTTATCTGAGTAGTGTGATGGTGTGTCGCCGGTTAACGTATTTATTACTGATAGTGACTATCATCTTCGTCTTCCCTTGTGTGAAGCAGATGGGTGGGAGTGGCAGTGACAGTAGAAAGCCATCAAGAGATGACATGAGTTTGCTTGCGAGTCTCAACCATCCATGTTTGCAGCCACGAGTGGAATGTGGGGTGCTCAAGTCTGGATGCCCTTGCGACTTCCCAAATACACTTGTCTTCTATGCCTCTATGCCAGTGAATCTCTATAATGAATCCCATGGTCTTAAATATTGGACTAACTTTGTCTTCACCGAACCAAATAAGATGGGTTTCTTCTTTGCAACCAGGCACCCTATAATCTGATGTTTTATGGCCAATGTCTATAAGTTTTAAATATCCATCCAATAGGAAAGGAAAACTGTTAATTATTATTATTTTTTAAAACCTGTTTTTTTTTTTTTTCAAAAACCCAATAGATGGATTGATAGAAAATAGGCGTGTGGTCTGAATTTCGATGAGACTTCCTTCTTAATTTCTGTTACAGGATACGGAAGTTAAAGAGTATGCAACAAGAATATTTGATTCCTATGTTTTACTGGATGAATTCTAATATCATGTATGGAACAAGAATATTTGATTCTTTATGTTTTACTGGATGAATTCTAATATCATGGTCCGAATGGTTTTCAAGTCTAACAATTCTCAGTCTGATTTTGTTATTAAGGTAAATCTTATAATACTGGAGGTGTTTGAATTATTTGGTATAATAAAAGGGGAACATTGGAGAGGATATACATAAAAAGTTATTTAAAAGTTATATGTTTTTTTTTTTTAAATTAAGGTGACGTAGAACAGATGGTACAATTGGGCCATATTTCTGGGGTATAATGGGCATAACAACGCTTTCTTCCTCGTCATTGGAATTTGGGTAGCCACAATTCAATGGCATACCACTAGAGTATCTTTCAAAACTTTTATATTGCTTTTTTTTTTTTTTTGATCGAGGTTGGTGTGAAAAACCTACAACCAACTTTCAAAACTGGGCATCAAAAAATTTATTCACCAGTTTAGTGAGGTTTAAATTTTTTGGAATTCCTTTTGCGTTTCATGGTTCCTTTGCTCAATTATGGCAGTATGTTATTGAGAAAGTGGACAAGAAGCTTTCTTATTGGACTAGTAAGAAACTTTCTCTAGCAGAAAAATTTCAGATTTGTTCTAAGGTTTTAACCACTACCCATGTTTATTATTCGTCTTGTTGGGTTCCATCCAAATCTTGTTATAAAAAGCTGGATAAGCTTCTCAAAGATTTTTTGTGGGCCAAAGACTCTGTCAAACGAGGTTTTCATTGGGTAGATTGGAAATTTTGCTCTTTCCCCAAGGATTGTGGAGGCATGGGTTTGTTTGATTGTCACCAACAAGGTTTTGCCCTTTGTGCTAAATGGATCACCCGATCTTTAATTGGGGATGAATCTTAGAAAGTACTGGTCAGACATTGCATTTCTTCTGGTTTGCTTCAGGGGAAGAAAATTTGGAAAGGGGTGGGATTGCAATCCATTCTTACTGCCCCTATCCCTGTTCAAGTTAAAGGTTCTTTTGTCATTCAGAGTATTTGGAAATTCTGGGAGGCCTTCAAACCCTGGCTCAGTTGTCAAGGGAGTTTTTGCAAAGCAAGTGCCTCTCTGCCTTCCATGAATATTGGGTGGTCTCTTGTTATCACTTGGCAAGGCTCTCCCCTGGCTCTGGTGCAGTGGGTCAGAGCGCAGAGGTTTTATAAGCGTGGTATTGCTTCCATTTTTTATTTCTTCTCCCGACATATCAAGAGTTGGATACCTTGGGAAAGTTTTCGTCAAATTCACAATTTAAATCCTGGTGATAGAGATACTTATGAGGTGGTTATTGATAGTATTCCATTTTCTATTTGGTGCAAGCTCCATAAGCATTTTCAAAAACCTTGGTGGTCAGATTGGTGTTGGCCTGGGGAGCTTCCTGTTTTGCAATATAAAGCTCATCTAGGTTACAAATTACTCACCTCGCAAGTTCCAATGGTTGATAAGCTCACTATGATATGGGACTTGGTCTCTCTTCCCTCCCAATGAAATAAGAGATTTCAGATTGCTTGGACTACTTATATTGAACCTAAACAAATTTTTTTTGCTTGGAGCCTCTTGCACCAGGGGTTGCTTGTTGGCAATAGGCTCAAGCATCTGGGTGTTCATAATCCCATTTGCCCGATTTGCGGACAAGTGGAAGATTTCCTGCATTTTTTTTGGTTTTGTGATCGGGCTCAGTCGGCTTGGGAGTGGCTTCTTGAAATTTTCAGACCTTTTATGCAAGAGGATTTTACCTGGGTGCATGCTATTTTGGGTGACCCTATTGTTTTTTCCTTCAACTTGGGTGTTGTTTGGAATATTTTTATAATTGGTACCCTATTTTATCTTTGGAAGTCCCGAAATAGAGCTATTTTTTCTTAGCAAGATGTCGAGCGTGTCTTCTCTGTTGTTGATAAATATGCTATATTCTTTGATTGTTGGTTACGGATTCAAGTACAGGTTGAAAAGTAAATGTGGACCTGCAGTACTTACGTACCCTCATGGAGCATTGGGGGAATGTGCCCTGCGCTATGAGTCGTGTGCCTCTTACTTCCTCTTCCCGGTTGTCGACTCATCAGGGGACCCGTTGTCGGCCACAACCCTTTGCTACCAGACACTGGTCTTAGCCCCCATTACAGCACAAATGTGGAGAATCTAGAGTTGGAGGCCCGTCTCGCCCGACCTCTCATTGGGATGTTCGGCCTCCTGAGCAAGATGATGCCCCTGGTTGGGGTGAAATTGTACCAAATGCACAGACTTGTACTGTTAGTGGTACTGCTGCTAATGGCTGGGGGCTCCGGTTTCTTCAACAGTTGGATGGACTTATGACCTTATGGAGGAAAACTTTAGGTCTTCCACTTGGTAGTGATTTTTTGGCTCCTTTATTTTTGAATGCATATTTGACGTTGTTTTGGTGGTTGTTATCTGCCTTTTTGTGGACTGTTTCGACACTCTTGTGTACTCCTAACCACGGTGGTTAGTGTGTTGGTTTACGGGATGTGCTAATCCCACCCGCCCTTTTTTTGTATGATTAGACATTATTTTATTAATATAATGACTTTTCATCCAAAAAATTTTATTATTACAAGATCATTTAAACTATATTCAATGTACTTTTTAAACTAGAGAAAGGTCACAACTACTACAATTATAGGGCATTATCGAAGAGTTATTAAGTTTTGTCTACTATTGATTCCATAGGACATTATCTATCGAAGAGTTATTAAGTTTTTTTTTACTATTGATTTCATATTAGGAGGCATCCACAATTTTCTAAATAGTGATTAGGGTTGTTTTTTTAGATATGGGTTAAAATTTTAACTATGTGAACCCATAAAAAATGCTAATAAGCTTGTCTAACCTTTTAGGATTAGTAATATAGTTCCACTTTGCATTATGCTTTTTGGAGGAACTTATTAAAGATACTTTTCTACTAAGAATAGTTTTTTTTTGTTTAATTATTTGTAAGAGAATGTGTGTATTTCACATTTCATAGAGCAATCACGACTAAAATATTATATCAATAGTATTAGATTTTTTTAATAATGAAATTTATTTATTTTTATAAAAATTATAATGTAAATGTTTGATTAATTTTATATATTAATTTTTATACTTATTTAAAAAATGTAGTCTTGGTAGGCGGCGACGAGTGCGTGACAACGAGCGCGGAGGCGGCGACGAGTGCGTGACAACGAGCGCGGAGGCGGCGACGAGTGCGTGACAACGAGCGCGGAGGCGGCGACAAGCGCATGACAACGAGCGTGAAGGCTGTGATGAGGATTGATATAGGTAGTAGGGCTTCCAAGGGTGAAGCCCACGAGAACAAAAGAGCCAATAACGACGATAAGACTTATCTTTGCGAAAGGAGTGTAAAATCTAGGTGCAGTCAAAGCGATAAATTTGGATACAATATTCACAAAAGAGATGCAAACGCTAGGTGCAGTCAAGCGATGGAACAAAGCAATAAATTTGGGTACAATATTCACAAAAGAGATGCAAACCCTAGGTGCAGTCAAGAGGGTTGTTCGCAAACCGTGTCTTCAATATGTGACAAAGCCTCTTCGATCAAAAGAAATATTTTTTAAGGATATTTGGGTTCGCAGGTGGATGAACCCATGCCCTTTATCAAGATTTCAGAGGATGAATTTAGGTTGGATCTAATTGATCATGAAGCCCGAACAATTATTTGTAAACTCAAAGGCAAAATACCAGGCCTGGAGGAGCTTAAAGGATACATTAAATATTGGTGGAGTTTAGATTTCCAACCTTTTTTGATTTAGAGGATAAAGATAGGGTAATGGATTATAGATATAATTCGTTTTTTGGACAAATGGGTGTCTATATAAGACCTTGGACACCTAATTTCAACCCTTTTACAGAAGAAGTTAATTGCTTCCCAGTCTGGGTGAATCTTTATGCTCTCCTTGTGGAGTTTTGGGGAGAGAAGATATTCACCAAAATCGGTAATGTCATTGGTTCATTCTAGTATATGGATGCCCAAACTTAGGAAAATTTGTCCAATAAAATTAATGTGAGTAAAGCAAGATAGGCTATTTGGATGGACATTTCAATTCTTGGGCCTCAATCCATTACTATCTCCTCGAGCAAAGGGGAATGGTTCCAAAATATTGAATATGAAAACTTCTCCCTAAGATGTTATGGTTGTCAACAATATGCTCACCCGAAGAAGAGATACTCGGTCATCTGATCATGCTTTGATTCTTCCTTGGTGGAGGAAAAGGCCCTGCACACAAATGTTTTGAAACCTTCAAATGTTCCAGTTCAAAAGAAAGAAGCTCATCCTCCAGATGCACCAATTTTCTAGCAGGAATCGTGCGAGCAACATAAGACTCAACACCAAAAGGAGAATTTGAATCAGATCATTGATAAAAGCCAAATGGTTACTAAAGACCATCCAAACGGTTCCATGGAAAATATTAGCACCTCAGATTGTATTCTTGAAGTTAATTATGAAATAATCGGTGACGGTTGATTTTTTTAAATTGAAGATCCTACAAAATATGTTACAACCAGATATTACCTCAGGAGCTTGAAGTGCAAAAATGCAATCTCAAATATTACCATTTTAAAGTAGGAAGAACCTCTGCTACAGAAGAAAAATAATCAAACAGATTTCCTCTTTGATGGATGATTGTTATGTTTGTTTTCCTTTTATCTGTTGGAGTTATGTGTCATGTAAGGGTTGTTTTTGTTGTTAGTTCCTTAAAAAATTGAGTTGATTATGGAAACTTAGTAGTTTGAGGAAGATGGAGAATATCTTTGATAGAAAAGCAAAGATGGGTATTCTTTAATTAACTTGTTAGAAATGTAATGAGAGGTAATGTTTTGTTTTTGTAATGGAAGTGACCCCAATAGAAGCCATACATAGCTTTTATATATATATATATATAATTAATGAAAACTTTTGTTTTATTATTGTCAAATTGAATATGTATAAAACTCATAGTGATTAAATTTAAGAATAATTACATTCATGGCATTGGTATAATCATAGAGACATCTAGCTTTACAGTGAGATACATTGCTACATAGATTTTTTAGTATTAGTTTCATATATGCATATATAAAACAACCTTGATATTTGGAAAATGCATTGGGATTTTAATTATTGCTATAGAAATAAATTTAGGTTATGTTTTTCAATTTTCAAATGTATTCTAAATATTTATAGGATGGTTTTGGAACAATTTTTTTTTTTTTTTGTTATTGGTAAATAATAGGGTTTTGAAAGGGACCCTTCCCTTTTACAACTCTTGAAAATCCAAGAAAAACAAATGAATCAATCTAGGCACAAAAAACAACTTATCTTCTTACAAATCAAATTCTACACTTTTTGAATAATATGACCTTTTTTGACCAAAATTGCAATGACCAAAACAGTAGTACTCTAAACAGACTGCTAGATTGCTAGTTATAATTTCTTGTTGGTAGCAGGAAATTATTAAATTTAGTTTACAAATCATGTGAACAAAATGGAAATAAACTTGTCATTAATCTACAAACACTGTCCCTCCAACCGCTTCGGATTCCATAAAGTCCATAAACCCCTAGACACACCATCAATAGGAACCATTTCCACCTGAATTTTTTCCAAATTGAATTCTTCACCTTTTGAAAATTGGAATCATCTACTTTAGTCTCTTGTAATAAAAGAATATCAACCCTCCTCTCCTTTCTTAACTCTTTAAGCACCCTATGTTTAGTCGGGGCATTCATACCCTGAATATTCCAAGATAGAAATTCATTTTGTATCAAGTTGAGGGATTTTTTCTCCTCCCAAATACAAAACTCTTTGCTTCCCCTCAGCTACATCCTTAGCAACAACTTTGATTCTCAATTCTTGGAGATTGAGCCTTCCCTGAGAAGCTGAAATTCCTAAATCAACCTTAGATTTCCTTCTACTTTTAGCAAAAAAAATCTAGATAACCTTTTCCTCCTTTTCCAACTTTGAATCACTAGTAGAAGTCCATTTTCCTCCATCTTCTTCATCCTCAAACCCATTTTAAATAATGTTAATATTTTTATTTTATTTTCTCTCGTAGCCAATCAATGTCACATTTTTTTGAGTGGTTTCTCTTGAAACCCTTGTTTCTATGCTCTTTTCCTTCAACCCTGTTGGAGAGTGTGGCTCTTTCTCAATATTCTCTTCTACATGCAAAGAAGAATGATTTTCCTTTTCAATCAAAGCCTTAGCCATCGGTTCATTAATAACCCCAGGTTGAGTTTCTGGAACAAATTTGTCCCCTCCAACAATGCCATCCCCATCAAGGATAACAAGAACCTCAAAGCTATTTGGAGATGGACCCTTACTACTTTCACCAATTTCTTTCTGCCCCAAAATTTCTCCTTGCTGAGTTTCCTTTTTCCTCCAAACCCTTAAATGTTGTCCAGTTCTATTATTCATAACTTTCTCCTTAGGATTTTTTGGGCATGTTTTCCAAATATACCCTACCCTTTTGCAAAGGTTACACAAGGGAATGGAGTTTCATATTGAATCTCTTTTCCCATTCCTTTTAATCTGAAACTAACCTAATAGATTTAGATAATGGTTCAGCCAGATCTGTTTGTACACAAAAATGAGCCGCTATCATTCTGGTCCGGGATTTAGTAGTTGAATCAAAAGCAATTATTTTTCCAATCACTTTAGCTATCCCGAGAATAATATTGTCATCCCAAAATTCCATTGGAAGCCTAAGTAGACTCACCCATAAGGGCACCGATTGAAGAGTGGTTGTGGTTGGATTAAAGCCCTGGCTTCATTTTTGTAAAAATAACCCTCTCCTCTCAAAAAACCATGGGTCCCTCAACAAAACATTAGCCATATCCTCCAAATTTGCAAAGTTAAACGACAAAAAATTATTAGAAAAAACCATTGTTTTTTGTTGCAAAAGTTTCCATTTATCTCGAACCCACTTCCTTATTGTATCTAAATTTTCTCTATTGCCCAAAAATTTCTCGACCAAAGAATTTTTTCTTTTTGAATCGCTTTGTCTACGAAAATTTTTGGGACCTTAAGAGTAAAACCCTTTTCATCCCGATTTGGAGACGGAACAAATTCCTCTTCTTGCGACTTTTGACCTCTCTTCAAAACTTGCACCCAAGAAGTGCCTCTCGTAGATTGGTTTCCCCTTCTTAACAGTGGTCATTTCCATATCATCGATGCATGTCGTCGACAGCCTGTTGTCGACCGCCTCTCCCATTTATAACATGTATTTATGGTTTTAGAACAAATTTAATCATAAATTTTCATTTAGATTTTCAATGGATTAAGCACATTTTTATTTAGATTATACTTGGTAGCCTAGAACTTCTACAATGTTCAAATATTCCCTATGCCAACAAGAATTGATGCTTAAAATGAATTGTTTTTCATATTTTTTAATGAGTTTACACTTGTTTTTTTATGAGGGGTCCCGATCCCCTCATACTGAGTTGGGTTTGAATCTTGGACCTCCCAAAGAGAGGCCAAAGTTGTAGTAAGCTTACAACTATAATTTTTTTCATATCAAATTGAACATGTTCACGATATTTGTCAAAAACTTAACACTTGTGTTTATAAGTTGTCAAAGGCCCTTGAAAATAAAACAAAGTAGTTATTGTTAGAGAGGTCCATGTAATTTAGGACCCTAAATGGAACATCTCTAGTAAAAATATTTTATGGCAAGTCTAATTGCTTACATAGAGAGATTTTCACAAAGATTTTTTTTGAATATTTTTAAAAATTAACCTATTATATTTCTAAACTAGGACAACCAACAAATGACAAAGGGCTATTCTTACAACTAAGATTATTGCCACCATGAGACTTAATCGTTGGCTATATACAAAATTGAATTCATCACCTTAAATAGAAAAATATTAAATTTTACATGACATTGAGGCATGAAGTAAAATGCATCAATGCCAATAGAAATAATCCACAAAAAGTTTCAAAATGTAAGAAATGGAAATGAAACAAAAACCCTTATTGCAAATGATTGTTTTCATTGTGTACCTAATGCAAACCATAAAAATATATAAGAGCACTTGGTTGTCTAGTTTCTTGCAACTATGAGGACCTATAACTTGAAAACAATTAAAATCATAGAAATAGTTCTAGCAACACATCTTTGGACAGAATTAGCTAATAATTATACAAAATAATATTAACAACGCATAAGAATCCTTACTAAAAATTTAAACCCCAATTATTTCAAATTTCAATCAAAGTGGAGCATCAATAAAACAACCACAACTAGTGAATAAAAACATACATCAAGAAAGTTTCAGTTTCCTTTATTCTTGCTTCCTATTTTTCTACTTTTATAATATTATTTTTAATTCCAAGCAAACTAATAAGTGCAAATAAACTAAAAATAAATAATAGTAATGTAAGGCTTTAGAAAATAACACCAATACCAAATAAACAAATTTATAATGCATAGATAGAAGGACAACCCATAGACCTCAATAAACATAGCAAAACAAAAATCAAAATCAAAATCAAAATAGAGTGACATTTTAGAAGAATGATGCAATATTTTAGTAATGATAACGATGGAGAGTATTAGTATGAGAGAACTTATAGACTTGCAAATATTTCCATTAAAGGAATTTTGCTATTTTGAAAGAAACCCTTGGATCTAGTTATCTAGATGTGCTTTTTTGATGGTGTAAACTTATTTGAGATAAAAATCAAGTAATATCTTGAAAAGATGATCATATTTTATTTATTGATTTTTCCCTTCTAGATACTAGCTAAATTCACCATTGATTATTATTCTTCTTTATGAAAAGGAATTTTCCTACACCAAAATACCATTATATTGTTGGATGCATGTTGAAATTGGTCATATTAGACCTTGTTGGATATGTGTAATTTGATCTTGTTTAGGCCAAGGTCAAAAGTGTGAATATTTGCTTATAAGCACTATTAATATAGCCTACAAGCATGTGATTATGTAAGCCTACAGGCATTTATCATTTATGTAAGCCAATGGGCATCTTCATGTAAGCTTATGGGTCCTTTCATATTTTACGCTTAATGGTATTGGTTGATGAACCTTTATGGATAACCTTGCTTAAAAGGGTAATTTATTATTGTTTTGTTGTAAAGTTAACCTCAAGGTTAAGCTTATGTCAGCCTAAGGTTAACCGCTCATTGGTGATACGGGATCATTATAAATATGCCTCAATGAGGACCCATTTGTAATATTAGAGTAAATAAAATATGATATGTTGGGGTGCCCACAAAAACCTATCTTCAAATTCTTGTTGTCTCTCTCTTCATTTAGTCCTTTTATCTATTTAATGCTATCTTTAATTCACTTCTACATTTTTTTGGATACAATTATGGTGAATACATATTTTGGACTAATTTTTTGGAAAATATTGTAAATTTCTACATGGTCACAAAGCAAGGACCAAGGCTACATCACTTTATTCCTAAAAAATTCGTTCTTCCTGGTAAATAAAGAGGTAAAAATCAATATGATTTCCTTTTGAAGGGGATTTTTGACATTTGAATTTTCATGTCCTTTGCATGCCAACCTTACACGCACATAATGTTGCACCTTACTACTGGTCTGATTGTTGATGCAAGAAGTGAGTCATTGGAGGTGGACAATGCATTGGTTACAATATTGACTACTTATGGGAGGTCACAAGTTTGAATGCTTAGGGAAATTTTTTTATTGCATTTTATATTTCACCATAGATATTCCACCATCTCACATTTGCAACAAAGAGAATAGGATAACATGAAAGACATATGTTTTAAGGATTGACTCCTATTCAAAACCCAACCAAGATATTTTTGTAGAAGTTGAGGCTTGTAATGTCATCGTCCATAGGCAATGTTGGGGTAGTGTACGCACTCCCCCACAACCAAAAATAGGCATTGGTCCTTGTAAATCTCTCTTCATCTAAACATGTGTTGTAATGGTTGGACCTCTTATCTTCTTGGTAGAGGTCATTGGTTTGGCATTTCTCTTTGGACGCGTTTCTTAGAAGACTTTGGCGAGCTCACATCCTGCATAAATTTTGCATTGTGGTACAATGGTTCGTTTATTCCCTTGCTACACCATGGTTGAATGGTTCAAATCTTATAGGTAGCCTTTTTCGTTTAAGGAGCTAATATTTAGTAGTGGCATATGCATAGACAAAGGTAGTAATGCTCCTTCTCTTACCCAATAGCAGCTATTGCATGGTAGTTGGTTGGTTGACTTGTGGTAAGGTGTCATGTAAGTATGGAGTTATGTAAGAGTTTGTCATTTAGTATGTGTAATCATTAGAGTCTTTGTCCTTATGTGGATATGTGGAGTCAATAATAAATTTATTATTATGTGGTATTTCTCCCATGAGAAATATGAAGTGTTAGATCTCCCATGTGTGTGAGGAGATGAAAAGTTTGTGTAAGTAGAAAGGTCAAGGATTGTGAATGTGAAGAGTCTCATATCCATGTGTATATATATTGAAGACAAAGCATTGTAATAAGTGATCAAAGAAGCTTTGCAATACATTGTATTTGTATTGCTTGAGTTGATATATTTACATTTATCAGTAAAATATATTTTGAGTTTGTTATTGAATTGTGTAGACATTTTATATTTGATCCTATGGAGAATATTGTTGGACTAAAAACAATTTGTGTCTTCACTTATGGTGTTGTACCATCTATAAACTTGACCTCATTTAGGTACTTCCAAATGTTTATATACTATTGTGGGATGGCTTGTACTATTGGTAATGCTACATCCAAAAACTTGTCATCCTCAGATTTGGAGTTGACACTCTTATATGTTCTTAAAAGAGCATTTGCATTAATATTCTTCTTCCCTGGTCAATACACAATATCAAATTTATATTCCTACAAGAGTATGATCCATTTAGCAACCCTTGATGAGTGTCGTCAATTATTCATCATTTAATCATTATTCTTGTCAATCCAAGGCGGTGTCTAATGGTCTTATACGATAGGAAAGTTAGGCAGTTAAAGGATCAATTCATTCAGAGGAGGGCTTTATTGGTAGAGAAGTTAATGTTGGGGGTTTGATGTCACTTTTTAATCCTATGAACTAAAATTGACTCCTATTTATCTTTACAGAAATGAAATTGCAGGAATTGAAATTTTGCAGGAAAAAGAAAACTACTTAAATTACAGAATTTAAAATGACAACAATGAAAGGATGCAGAACTGGAAATATCAGAAATGAAACTTGCAGAGTTGAAAATCACACTTACATGAAGTAGAACCTAATTACAATAACAAAATTTAAAGGATAGTAATCAAATGTTGCAGAACTGAAACATCAAGAAATTCTCTGATGCAAACTGGAACTGTCAAAGTCTGAAACAACTATTGAAAAACAGGGAATTTCATGAAATGTTGTGGGATGCAATAATCTATGCTAAGTGGTCAGCTGACATGCACACACACTTCCTATATTACAAATTATCACATACATTCTAAAATAACACAACTGAAAATGTGAAATAGAGTCAGATTTTTGCTAATTTGTTGTAGCAAGAAAAGAGCAGAAAACCTGTCAATGTTGTCCCTTCTCCTGGGCCTGAAAGTGGCCCTTGCTCCCTGAACCAGAAGAAGGTGAAAAGTACCTATTCTAAACTAACTAAACCTTACACGAAACACAGATGCCAACATAGATGATGAAACTGCACCTTTTATTAAATCTGCAGTAGCATAACAGCAATGCGGGGAAAACCTACATAATACTATTCTTCTACAGTACAATGCTACAAAATTTAAACTTTTGCTATTTTTCTATCCTCTAGATCCTATATGCTCAACCAAATGGGAGCTATATTATTTATTCTAATGGGTTATAATATTTATAGGATTTTGTGTTGCTATGTAGGGCTGCTACAACTGTTGTAGAACTATTTCCCAGAATGCAGGGATTTGTTATGTTATTCCTTATCCATTCCTTCTACTGAGCTTCATGCGTTGAGGGATAGGTGTTGGTAAGAATAAGGGTATCCCTTAAACAACTGCAACCACCGTTTACCACCCTTCTATTGTTGTTGTAGGCACTTTTGACCAAAACTGTTCTTATTGCGTTCATTCTAGAGTTGCTTCGAAATATCAGGCAGGATAACAGAGTTTGTGTTAATTCATGCACCCAAAGGCACAGGAAAATAGTTGTGACGGTGTGAATAGTCTCCATAATTTCCCAAAATACTTATTCCATCCTTTGCACGAGTTGGAGTGGACCAATTCCAAGCCATGTTGTATATGTACAGCTGGTTGGAATTTGAATGGACAATTTCCTGTTTCTGTATAATCAAACTGTTTTGAACAAGTTTTGGTGCCTTTTTGGCCATTTGAAATGGTTAGACGATGGGGAAAGCTAATGAAATTATTTCAAAACTAAGTACATATCAACACCAATTATTACAACTTCAAATAAATCCTACTTTGCTTAAAGAATTCAGCTGAAACAGGTCAGAAAGTACAAAAAAATAGTCAAAATAGAATATATGCTCTTCAACATTTAAAACATGTAAACACTAATACATAATGCATTCTATCACCATAATTAGCACCAAAACATAACATAAGGTTTATCAAATAGTTTATCAAATATCCAAAAATGGTCCATAAATGAGGCAATTTTTTGGCCTCATCATTCCCCCCCCCAACCTATTATAATGAATGTCCTCATGCATTATGTGAAGCCACAACATCACAGAGATCTATGTCCAGATTCCGTTCTTCATAACTCAGTTTTGGCCCTGGAACCTTATAATATCCTCTGATTGTTTGTATTTGCTTTAGCCACTCTTGGAACTGCTCATCTGATTGAGAATCATTATTAAAGAAATATGGAACAAGGGTTATAACATTTGGCAGCCTATACCTCAAACCTACCCAATGATATTGCATTTTGTGGATGACCTACACTATGCCCTATGCTCTTCGTCCGGACCACAACAAATTATTGGGTGAGATAGGTTCCCTTTTTTGAAGTGATATTGGTAATTCTCCCCACCTGCTTTTACAAGCTGATATAGCATTACCAAAATGCTAGTTACAAAAGACCTAAAAACTCCTGATACAATCAATAAGATTGCTCTTATATACTTCTTTGATTTTTGGTTCCCTCATCATAGTGAAATGTTGGTTTATGTATTCCCTATAATTAGTATGGGTCCGTCTTATTAGTAACTCAAATTTCAACTCTATTTCCTTGCTTACCTTTTTCTCCTCCTCCCAATGAATCTGATTTTACACTAGAGATATGAAGGCTCTCAACTGGATATCTCCTGTAAATATGTGTGGCAAGAAGGTTCCATTCTCAGGTAAGAAGAAATTATGCAGAAATAATTCACAAAGCAGATTTCTTTGTTCTTTCGGACTATGCAAATATGTTTCTACAAATTCCTCAGCAGTGTCTAGTTTGTAAGGAAGTTTGGAAATAATCCTCATTAACTGCCAGCGGAGGTATTTTTATTTTAGGATCAAAGTATAAAACCTTGCAAGTCTTCTGCACTGAACTAAGTACTCTACAATTTGGCACATATCCTGTATTTGTTCTTGTAACCTAGTTATATCTACAGTTTGGGCTTCTAGCTTCTGCTTCAAAGGTTTTAAGGCTAAAATTTGTGCCTCCATCTATTGACACTATAGCATCCAATGTGTTATGTCCTCATTATATTTTTTCATTGTAACTGTTTGTGGGGGCCTTATAATTGATTGTATTTTTTGAGGTAGGTCCACTTGTATACCAATTTTTTATGTGTTAACAAAGAGTAGATCTACTTGTACTCCAACTTATGTTGTTTCAACTTGAGGTGATTCAGCTATAATTAATTCAACAGATAATTGAGAAGAATGTATATTTACCTGTTCTTGCACTTCTCCCTGTTCATTGACCTACTCAACTACTTGTGATGTTTGTGCCCCTTGTAAATTTTCAGAATGTTCTACAAAAGCTCCTGAATCTATCATGCTGACATCCTGTTGGAAGATTTGTATTGTTGTCTCTTCTATTTCCACTCCTCTGATGGGTGATTCTTCCTCAAGTAGGGCTATCTCCCTATGATCTTCTACCAATTCTAACAAAATTCTGGCAAATTCATCCTCAGAATCAAATTCTTTAGGTTGTTGCTCCAGAGTGGACAACCGAGTCTTTAATTTGTTCACTTCTTCCTGCAAATCAAGAATAAGCTTATCTTTTTCTATGATAGAGGCTTCATGTTGTTCAATCCAACCCATTTGTGTCTTAATGACACTTTTAGCAGCATGTAATTGGGTTTGTATATCAGGCTCTTCCTCTTCGCTTAGTGATTCCTTGCCAGAATCAGAATCTTCAAAATCTGAATAGTCAACAAGTGAGACTATAGGTATTATTGTATTCGTTATTGTTGTCTCTACCTCCAATTATTCTATGTCCATAGATACTTCCTCTGATATTTCTTCTGTAATTTTTTCTACAAGCACTTCCTACTCCTACTTCGTATTTAACTGCTGAAATAGTGGTGTTACTTCTTCATCCACTATTTCTTCTGTTAATTTTTGTTTTTGAAGTCTAGAAGACCTTCGTAACCCCACAGGAGTTTGTTTAACCCTTTTTGGTGACTTGAACAAATTCTGATGATTCTGGAGCAAAACCTACTTCAAGTGTTTCTTTCTCTAGCCGCCCTTCCTTTCTTGAACTACCAGGCTGCCTAATAGGTTGTGTTGGAAAAATAGTTACATTTTCAGAAAATGTAACTCTCCTTTTTCCCACAGGACCAGACTTAGATTGTTTTTCCCTTTGCTTCCTAATCCTAGAGGATGGAGGTCCTTGTCGTGAGGAGGGGATTTCTTTTCAGAGGATTCGGTGTTAATTTCAGGTTCAGATCTTGTAATTTCTACTTTATCTTCAGATTCAGACTTCTCACCTTCTGCCTCTTCCTCAGATTCAGGGCTTTCACTTTCCAATTCATTCCAGGTAGAGAAGAACCATTCAAAACTCCTAGGGTTTCCTCTAAAGTGATGTTTGCAGATGATCTTGATGATCCCATGGTGTTTGGGAGACCCCCTTCCTACTTGGTACTTTTTGGCCATATTTACCAGCTCCCGATATAAATACAGAGGAAGGTTTACCCTAATCTTAGGATTTGAGTTGCCATGGTGTAGATGGATCAGAATTCTCATGTGATGTCCATATAGGACAGGGAATGTCACATGTCAAAAACCAAATGATTCATACTGCAACTTCATCCCAATGAGGCTATAAACTTGTTCTTTTGACCCCCTTGCAGATATTATTACTCAATACAAACTCAGTGGGCCTATCCTCATCTCCACTGAACTAGTTTACTAATTCATTTAAAGTATTCTTGCCAGATTTCCCAATTTGAACCCCATGCAATGGCATTTCAGTAACTTGACTGAGAATTTTGGGGCTTACCTAGATTTTCATGTCGCTGATGTGAATTTGATTGTTGCGAAAGGTGTGTGCAAACTCAGTGGCCAATCCTTATGAATGCCCATCAAACTTGTGCAAAAAGGGCAGAAATCCCCCTTCTGTAAAAATATGTAGCGATTCAGGATCTCCTTGTAGCAATCTGCATTTTCTGGCTCAATCCGATTCTTCTTACCCCTCATTTTTAATCTTCTTGTGTTCTATATCTTCTCAGTGTCGAAAGACAACGTCATTCTTGGGTCTGAATCAAACTATTTGCAACTGCAAGGCTCAAAATGGTTTTGGGCTACGAAATTAAATATTTACAATGTCGAAAAAAAATGCTTCGAAATGTGTTGGAACATTTGGAAATTAAATTTCCTTCTCCTATCTCACGTGGCAGACTCCTATTTCCCATAGGAATGTGATCTGTTGTGTTTGATTAAATGATTATGATGTGTTGATGTGGTAGTCATTTGTTGGTTGGGTTATGGACAATGTACAGACCTTCCCTTTTTCTCAAAGTCCTTGTGAAGTGTGCCAAATATTTTGCATATCGCGAAATGTGCGATGATTCCCAACAACCTCGTTTCCATCGTTGTGTTGGAAACTTGCGTCTTGAAATTTGTGCCATAATTTTTCCTCACTTCGAACAATAGAAATTTTATTATGATGCCACATGTCGTTTCGTCCTTATTCTTACTCATTCCGGAGTCTTTCTCGAAGTATGAACATTCTTTCATTCCAAAGCATATGTTTATTTTTATTCTGAAACTGTTCTTGTCTTTTCTCTTTGTTTTGGTTTCAGAGTTATCATCATTCCGAAGTAGTTATGAGTACCATTTATTCTGGAGCATTATTATGCTAGAACATTTGAAAGTCGTGGATAAAAGTTTTCTGTCCTTTTCACATCTTCCATTGACTATATGGATAACTTTTTTAATTAACCTTATGTATGCCTCATATACTAACTAAGGATATTATACACTACATACTAGATATCAACATTGTTCTGAAATGAAAAAGGCACATACCTGATATAACCATTTATCCATAATTGTACAGTGGCTGTTTCTGTTGATTCTTAGTTGGCTGCTCTATGGACTAAGACAGGTGCAATCTGAAAACAGGTGAAACAGTGATTGTGAGAAAATATGGAACAATGATGGTGGGTACAATGGTAAGTCACTAAGGCAAACATGTCGGAAGACCGGTTTTCATGCAAGCCTAATTTAGAGGCACCTCAGAGAGGTTTTCACTTTCTAAATTATTCATTTTTTTGTTTTATGTTTTTTTCATTTTTTTTATTGTTTTTTTTTCAATTTCTTTTATGTTACTTTGTTGAGTCCGGTGTGGAAGAAGTGTTTTCTTCCAACATGTGTACATCCAAGTTCTCCACTTGCTTGAGAAACTCCTCCTTTGATAGTGGTTTATGATATATCCGAAGGTGATGTCCATTAACCACAAATTTTTGGCGTGAATCATCAATGGGTGAAAGGCGAACAACTCCATTTTCAAATACTTCCTCAATCTGATATGGTCCAAGCCACCTAGTCTACAACTTTCCAAGATAGTCTTCATGACATGAGTCAAACAACAAAGCCCAGTCGCCTTGCTGAAACTTCCTCTACTAAATGTGACTATCATGCCATAATTTTTGATGTGCTTGAATCATCTCAGTCTGGTGTAATGCATCCCTCCATAGCTCGTCTAATGCATTGAGTTGCAAAATTCAGTTAGTTTGTGCCTGTGACAAATAAATACCTACATCCAAAGCAGTTCGAAGAGTTAATAATTCAAATTCAATAGGCAAAAGAGGCTTTTTACCATAAACCAATTCATATGGTGTGAATTCAGTAGTGGATTTCCAAGTAGTGTTGTAAGCGCAAGTTGCTTCAGGTAGTTTGTCCATCCAATTCCTCCTATGGGAAGCTATGGTTTTGGTTAAGATTCTCTCTAGTTCCCTATTTGTTACTTCAACCTAACCATTGGCTTGTGGATGATAAGGTGAGGATTTCCTATGCTTGATTTCATATAGTTGAGTGAAGGCTTCAACAACTCTTGAAGTAAACTGAGGTCCCTAATCTATGGTGATGGATTGTGGGGTCCCAAAATGCAAGAAAATTTGTGAATACAGAAAATCAGCAACTTTGTCTTCTCAAGCGTGCTTAAAAGCACAGGCTTCTACCCATTTGGTTACATAGTCAGTACATACCAAGATATGCACTTTCCCTTGGG